>JASDFA010000010.1:58051000-58735500 GCA_035772735.1 Datura wrightii | reverse complement strand
TCAGTCAGAATGCTAGAATCCTCAATGTTAGTAAGGAATGTCAGTTGATTAGTTTGACTACAGAAAATCGTGAGGTGTAAGAGTGCCTCTCAGTTATAAAAACTAGACTCAATATCAGCTTTAGTGGTTCCTTAGGTGGTCACGACACTTCATTTAAGTAGCTATGACCAGCTTTAGGACCCTACTCTCATATTATAGTTTGTTCTTTAGACGGTGACGAGCTCCCGGATAAGCATGCTCTAATAAGTCTTAGAACCCAGTTACAGAATCCAGTCCGATAAGACTGTCAGGGTGATTTTAGATAGGTATTCCTGACTAGTCTTGGCCCCTAGCTTCGAGCTATCAGCTTAGTATTCAGTCTAGGACTATTTATTGCGAGTAGAACTTAGCACCGAACGCACCGGGGTTCCAATGCACCCAAGTTTCCAAAACTACTTTGCCACCGTAGGTTACAGTTTTATTGGCCTCATGGCCCCATATTTTTGATTACCTAGTTCATGCCTTTATACCTTGGAAAGGTATATTGGTTTCTACTGATGGGTGTATATATCGGACTCCACGTCTAGCTCACATGGTTATATGTTTGGTTATAGACTCTCCCACTAGTCAGCTTAATTTAGTTTCAGAATAGTCAGTTCAGATTAGTTCAGTTCAGATCAGTTCAGTTCAGTATCTCATATTTAGGGCATGTCCTTGACCAACAAACAGGATCTTTTAGACCATCTCAGATATTACAATTATTTAGTTTAGTAGCTTCAGTTGGTCATTGCATGTCTTTTCAATTCAGCACTTTTATTTCTTATGTATGATTTATCTCACTTACTCCGTACATTCAAAGTACTGATGTATACTTCCTATGTTGTATCATTTTATGATACAGCTGCAGGTTCTCAGTCTCAGCGTTGTTAGTAGATTTCTTTTGGGTGATTTCAGCAGCAGCAGTGGTGAGTCCTTATCTTTCGAGGACTGTTCAGTCGTTTTGCTTTGGTACAAAACTACACGCAAGTGCACGTGGTCGAACAAGTAGTAAAGTGGCTTAAGTAAGCCAAGTATCGATCCCACAGGGACTGGGATAAGGTAACGAACTACTCAAGTGTTACTATATTTTAATTTTAACAATGAAGACAACAGTGTAACCAAGAGTTTGATATTTTTGGGTTCTAATTTTTATGCTAATTCTAAAACAATTATCTAATGTGAGTCTGAACTATGAATGTGAGCATGCTGAGGTTAAATGAACATGTAATGAAATTAATTATCGATATAATTTGATTAACCTTTCCTCCGGTTGCTAGTTAAGAACTATTGCCAATGGATTAAAACTCTCGTATTTAACCCAACTTAAGAATCATGAACCGTCCATCTACATTTCTGGGATTAAACGAAATTCATGTTCTAGCCATACAAACCCGGTTCCTAAATTGACTAATATGACTTTCAGGTATATTTCTATCGTGAAGGTAAATCAATTCTCAATTTTCCCAAACTAAGAAAAGATCATATCCTATTAATTCACAACTTTCCAATTTCTTGCTCTCTTGAGTGAAACCGGACTTTTTAGATGTACATTAACGTAGGCCACACATTAATGCAGTAAGAACAAGAATCAATAGAACAACCATGGAAGAAAAGATGAAAAACCAATTTAATCAACAATCACATTTCAATACAATTATTCTTAACCTCAGCAAGAAGAGGAATTAGCCACTCATTTGTGGATTAAACATCGTTAAATGAGTGTTAAACATACAGCAATTGAATTCAAGGAGAAGGAAAGAGAGAAAAACCCTGATAATTTCGTCCCCTCAACTGCCTGTAACCCACGTTCTTGCTCCACCAAGTCAGAATATTGAAAAATGAACCTAAGTGTTCTATTTATACTAGTGGGAATTTTTCCCGGAATAACAAGCAACGTGTCACGGAGTGCATCGCGGAGCACTGCCTCCGTGACACGCCACCGATGCGGACCCTCACTGGAAATTGGGGGTCCAAGTAATAAGGCTCAACGTGGCACAGCGTGCAACGCGGAGCTAGGCCACCGTGCCACGGACCCAACACGAACCCATACTAGAATTAGGCTGAAAATTCCCTATCCAGGCAGAAGGCCTCCGCGATGGCAGCGTTACACGGCTCCATCGCGGAGCCTCTTTATTTTGTGCCTTCCAATGCCTTATCCTTTTCTCACATCCGAGTCCAACCCCGATCTATTCCAACATGCATTTTAGCTTCCCAAAATTACATTTTACCTGCAAAACAATGCTAATCATGTTGGTTAGTATAAATTCACATTTTATTACCAATCACATGAGAATGTATAAACATTGATAGATAAACAAGGCTAAAATGACACATTTGAGTATCACTTGGGCATATAAATTTTGCCAAGATCACTTACCCCACACATAAATCCTTGTTCGTCCTCGAACAACAATCTTACACCTCATGCAATTTACACCCAAACCTCGCTACTTTGGTTCGACAATTTAGGCTACGGTCATACTGATTATTCAATACAGCAAATCATCAAGAAAACACATATGGTCCCAATCAATGCAATGACCTTCAATACGTCAAGACCTCTTAGACTTAAGAATCGACTCTCGATATTGGCAAACTCATGCAAATCAACTGATCAAGACATACGACACGAAAATTAATCTCTCATCAAGCATGTGCCCTCACAACACAAGAGAATTTTCCCCTTTTTGATCATATGAACTCACAAAATTACAAGCAGGGGCATATAAACACAATTTCTCTCTCTCTCCCAAAAGAACTCACATGCATGATGTCACGACCCATAAGCTTGCCTTTAGTGTATTACTCCACTAATGTAAAGAAGTGTGATGTAATATCACGTAGGACTTTAACGGGTTGTAATGTAAGCTACGGAACTAGTAAATATTGGGCTAGCCAATAATAGCCACTAGCATCCTTAAGCGCCTTTTCCCTACATCCCATCAAACTCATGGGCAGTGTTTCTTTCTTCATCCTCCCATTCTTGAAGTTTTTCTTTAGTTTGGCCCATCTTATTAAGCACACTTGACACAACAACAAAGATTATTTGTACACCTTCATTATCGTTTATTTATAACAAGTGCACCTTCAACCTTTTCTTTCCCTTTATCATTCTGCTTTTCTTTTCTTTTCACCATTCTCACTCTTTAATACTTTGGGAAAATTATTTTCTCTTCTTAAGCGCTTAAGAGTTTTGGATAGACTTTATGGCTAATGAAAAGAAGGGATTAAGCTCGGTTTACACTTTTTGAACAAAGAAAAGAATAATAGGCTAAAGGCTCAACGGGCTGACTAGGGTATACAATCAAGGTGGGTACGATAATGAAAAATAGAAACTTTCGGTTAAAGACAAAGAAATGCCTACATCCTTTCCTACAATACACCTCCTTCATTTCGTTTTGTACACAAACCAGGCAAGTTCTAGACACTTCACAATAGCATGGAATAACAAGACCTCACTTCACACTTATTTCACATGCTCAATTCAAGACGTATTCACAGACTCTTCAATCAGCTAATTACACGAATTCAAACATTAAGCCTTAATCACACTGAATCGACTCTATGGCCTAGGTATATCAACATATTTACAAAGTTGCATGCTTTCATACGAATCACCTTTGCATTTCAAATATCATGTATGACACGCAACCAGAATTCCGCAACCATAAAGTAACTATAGGTTTTGGGATGCATCCTACAAAAGAAAAACAACTTAAAAAAATATAAATGAAAAAGAATCTACTCCTAACGACTACATTTCCCTTAAGACGATCGTCATCCATCCATCATAGGGAATGGTCACTAACTGGGACTTCAGTTCAATGGGACCATTCTCGGTAAAAGAATCGAAAACAAACGCCGAGAAACCCAAGAATTGAAAAAAATTTTAAAAATATCGATCGTTTCGATAAACAAAAATATGTACAATATCAGCTTAGCAACATTCAGCAACACAAAACAGTTTCACATATAATTACAATACAGGACAACAACTTAACAATCACAAATCACAGGGTCAAAAAAATTTCTCACAGGCACAGCAACAGATTAGAACATACATAACAGCACAACCAGCACCTAACTACTCCCACCCCACACTTATCTCGAACACTGTCCCCAGTGTTCACAAAAATTAAAATAGCACAAAAATTGGGTGGTGGAACTCCCTGATCAATCAAAATACTCCACTTCTTCATCAGGTGTTGCTGCTTCATCTCCCATGTCTGAATCACCCCCATCGTCATCATCAGACTCCACATCGGAGTCCTCCCGATGTATCTCCTCGTCTGTGGGGACATCATCATCCGTGGGCTCCACAAAAGCTGGCCCCACTCGGCATAGAGCCCTGGCATTTTCGCCAAAAGGGTAGTCTAGCTCGAGCAGCCATAGCTCCTTCTCTGTTTTCGGCCTCCTACCTATCCTCAGCTTGAGCATCTGCATCCCGTACATGCGAGCCATGTACTGATCGTCCCGAGCATGTCGCTCGGCAAGTGTAAGAACAGGCCCGTGGGTGGTGTCGGGTGCCTTAGTTTTAGTGACATCTAAGGCCCTTCGCTCCATCTGCGGGATGTAGTCAAGGGCCTCTTCCTCAACATCTAGGCCCCTCAGGAATGTGGTGAGTAGTCCACCAAATCCATATTTGTGCCCCTGATGCAATCGGGCTCTCTTAATGGCGGAGATAATCACCGCCCCCACATTGATCTCCAGCCCTTTCATCAGGGCGTACACCAGGCATACACAATCCAGGGTTACATCTGTCATATGTACCCCCGGGATTAGGCAGGAACACACGATCTTAAGCCATATCTTGGCTTCCCTGTTCATCTGTGAATAGGGCAAAGTCTGATGGTAGCCCCTCTCCTTGTGTCTGCTCCATCTAGCTGTCGATCTGGTTCCACACAAAGTACGTCTGATGTCCGCATATGGTGGAGTGATGTTCAGCTATCGAAGCACGTGGGCATCTGTGTCCCGCGCCCCTAGGATAGCATTGAGGTGGTGGGGCTCAAAGGTGACTATTTGCCCTCTTATTTTGATGGTGTGACTTCTGAGAGTCGGGTTCCAATTGGCATAGAATTCCCGAATCAAGTGCAAGTTGCATTCCTTGGGCTCTTCAAAGATGAAGTTGAGCCCAGCTGCCTTGATCCTATGGACAATCCTAGGGAACTCCTGTGCCAACGGTTCCCGTGCTATGTGTTCCTCGGGGAAGTACTTGCTCTCCTTGTGCTTTGCATACCACTTCTTCCCCTCTTCTGTCACCCACCTGGTTCCGTATTGGTGGCGTTGGCCGCGTGGAACTGCTGGTGCTGCTGGGACTACTTTGCCCAGTCTGTTTCTCTTTCTTCCGGCGCCAAATGTTGATGCGCCTTTCCCTTTGTCCTGCCTACTTGCCATTGTTCCTGTCAAACCAAACAGACACGTTCAATGTTAAGCCCATGAAAATTTTCTTTGACTAAGGTTGGGTTAAGCTAGGCTACCCCACACTTAGTCCTTATCTAAAATTACAACATTACGGCAAGATCATACCTATTTACACAAACAAACAACCAAATATACAAACATGCTTAGTGCATTCGAAGAATTGGACGGTATATATTCTATGTACTACTCAGATTTTGTACATCTAACCACAATCATTACCATCGATGACATTTTATCCCATCGCACTTAGCAAGGAGAAACAAAGAAACGAAAACAACAAGAATTTATCTACATGAACCTATACAACTCACCCACTTATAGCAAATTTCACTATTCCCCTAACCCGAGAATCCGTAGGTCTTTTAGCATAATAACAATTAGCACATCGACTCATCTCACTCAACATGTACAACCCAGCATGAATTTCATGAGTTCACTACATTTTTCCACTTCAAATTCAAAAGCAAGCCCTAGCTATGATTGTATCAAAAATTCGATTAAATTATGCAATTAACGAGTTCAAGCAATCACAATGATACTCCGAACATCCATCAACAATAATTCAATTGAATTTACGCTTAATTTCTACTTAGGGCAAGTTTAGCTCATATCACATGTTCAATATCGAAGAAAATCGATGAGAAATGAGATGGAATTGAAGAACATACCTTGAATTCGAAGAATTGAAGAAAACTCAATGAAATCTTTGGCCTATTCCGTGTCACGTTGAAGGGGGAGGGGTTTTAGGGGGATTGGTCGCGGAGTGTGTGAGAAATAAGGAAAATTGAGGGGGATTCGGGGTTTAAAAGTGGGAAATTCGCGCGGGTCACCCGGCGACCCGGTGTGACCAGTCGCGTTATACATAGCAACGTGTCACGGAGTGCATCGCGGTGCACTGCCTCCGTGACACGGAGCTGTCGCGAGGGTGTTCTGGAATTCTTTTAAAATTTTGGATTTACACCTCAACGTGTCACGGAGGGTAACACGGAGGCCCTCCTCCGTGACACGGAGCTATCGCCCTAGCTCACTGTTTTGCCACTTTTTCTTGATTTTCATACCTCGAATTTTCCTTTGCGATTCCTTGCATATTTTCCCTCCGTTCGACTTGAAATTCATCTTACTACAAGCAATTGGTTAGAATTATAGGTTTCACTCAAAATAAAAATAAAAACAAAAATGAAAACTAAAAATTTTATTGTTAATCAAGAAAATAAAAAAAAGAAAAATCTATTCACAATTTACAAAGAAAAATTTCATAGGATGCCTCCCGTGCAGCGCCTGGTTTACCGTCGCGGCTCGACGTCATTCAGCTCAGTTGTCCTCGAGGGTGATGGACGTTTTCTCTGGACCACCGTCCTCCCCCCAGTAGTACTTACATCGTTCCGGTGGTTTTCCCAATAACTCTCGTGAATCCTTAATCCGCGCATCATCAACTCGATCAATCACATTGATCACCTAGAGTTCCTCGTACACAGTCGGGAGCTTGGAGGCCTTGTACACATCGAACACTTCCACCTTGTCGTGTGCTCGCATGGTTAGCTGCCCCGCAGCTACATCAATAAGCGCTTTCAGGTATATTTCTATCCTTAAGGTAAATCAATTCTCAATTTTTCCAAACTAAGAAAAGATCATATCCTATTAATTCACAACTTTCCAATTTCTTGCTCGCTCGAGTGAAACCGGACTTTTTAGATGTACATTAACGTAGGCCACACATTAATGCAGTAAAAACAAGAATCAATAGAACAACCATGGAAGAAAAGATGAAAAACCAATTTAATCAACAATCACATTTCAATACAATTATTCTTAACCTCAGCAAGAAGAGGAATTAGCCACTCATTTGTGGATTAAACATCGTTAAATGAGTGTTAAACATACAAGCAATTGAATTCAAGGAGAAGGAAAGAGAGAAAAACCCTGATAATTTCGTCCCCTCAACTGGCTGTAACCCACGTTCTTGCTCCACCAAGTCAGAATATTGAAAAATGAACCTAAGTTTTCTATTTATACTAGTGGGAATTTTTCCCGGAATAACAAGCAACGTGTCACGGAGTGCATCGCGGAGCACTGCCTCCGTGACACGCTACCGACGCAGACCCTCACTGGAAATTGGGGGTCCAGGTAATAAGGCTCAACGTGGCACGACGTGCAAAGCGGAGCTAGGCCACCGTGCCATGGACCCAACGCGAACCCTTACTGGAATTAGGCCGAAAATTCCCTATCCAGGCAAAAGGCCTCCGCGATGGCGGCGTGACACGGCTCCATCACGGAGCCTCTTTATTTTGTGCTTCCAATGCCTTATCCTTTGCTCACATCCGAGTCCAACCCCGACCTATTCCAACATGCATTTTAGCTTCCCAAAATTACATTTTACCTGCAAAACAATGTTAATCATGTTGGTTAGTATAAATTCACATTTTATTACCAATCACATGAGAATGTATAAACATTGATAGATAAACAAGGCTAAAACGACATATTTGAGTATCACTTGGGCATATAAATTTGCCCAAGATCAAGGACAACATTTCATTTACTTCAATTAATTTCCTTTCAGTTAGAATTTAGAGTTAACTGGAGGCTTGTCCCAGCAACTCATCATTAGTAAATGGCTTTCAGACAAAGTTTTCATATATGTAGTATTATTGTTCTTTCGAAAGTATGAACTTACCATTAGATCATTTTTTCTTAAATGATTTTGTTATTTAAAGCTTCCTCTATGTTTTACTCAGAATAGCCGGTGTTATGATAGACCATGGATTGACTTGGGATTACTTTTGATCCTAGTACCGTGTCTCGTCTAGAGTATAGACTCGGGGCATGACAATAAATGAGAAAAAAGATAAACAAATATTTGAAAGAACAAAAACAATAAATGAAAGGAAAAAAAAAAGAAAAAGGAGCACTGCTCCAGCGTCCAAATTAAGGGGTATTTTGGATAAATAATTTTTTCCAAACGAGTATTAATGAAATTAGTATGAAGGAGAGCAAATTGGGGTCATTAGTTTACTTTTACGAGGTACTTTTTGTACTTTTTCCTTTAGTTTTTGGCCTTCAAATTGATGTCTTTAATTCTTTATTTTACTGTTCATTTAATAAAAAATTTATTATCCAAAGTATCTTTAAGTATGAATTCACTTCACTTGTCAAATGTTTTGAAAGAATATTTGTCTAGAAGTATAAGTTGAGCGTTATCTAATTTATAAGGAAAAAATTTACCCTTAACATTAAGAAAAATCGCTAGGCACGGGTTATGACATATAAGGCATATGTTCCTGCTATAACATTCTAAAACTGAACTTATATCCTGAGGCACAAGTTATGCCTAAGACATAATTTTAGTGTATGAACTTCTTAAGGCATAATATTTTAAAAATGAACTTCTGCCCCAAGATACAAATTTTGCCTGAGGAAAAAAATATATCGCAAGGCGCAGGTTATGTCCTATAAGATATAAGTCGAATGTATGAACTTCATAAAATATGATATTCTAAAATAGAATTTATGTCTTATAGGGCATAGCCTGTGGCTAGCGAATTTTTTTATGTGTGAAGTTTTTTCCTTGTGAATTTTTTTTTGCCTTTCAGTATATATATATTTCTTTTAAGAGATTTATGCTCCTAATACCTCATATATTTAACTTTTACCCCTAATGGTTATCTAGTGAAAATTTCAAAATAAAAATACCCTTATTTATCTAAGCCTAATTCGGTCAGAAGAGGATTTATGGACAAAGTAGATTTGGAAGATCTGTTGAAGGAGAAGTTGGTATTGGCACCACAGCGGCGTGCAACAATTGAGAAGATCCAAAGAATAAATTTTCACCGTTTAATGTGAGATCATTGCAGTAATTATTGGATAGTATAGGTTTTAGGTAATTGTAGTAGCCCTTTTTACCTTACTTGGTACTTATTATTATTCATATATTTACCCTTTTAATTCTCTCTTCCACTATCCTTATACTCTTATTATTATTGAATATTTTGGAGTATCCCAAACAAGTCAAATCTTTCTGCATTTTACAAAACCTACTGTTATCTGCTTTAGAAAGATTAAAATTTGCTTTTTGGTGTCTTATTTAGGATATTCAAGCATTGCAATAAGAAATTATTATATTGAAGCAGCACAACACTACTTCAATATCACTATATCAACATATCAAATTTTTTTAGGAAAATTTTATTATTCTAAATTTCTATTATTATTTTTCATTGAAAATTTTGTACTGTTGCCAATCTTACTTCATAAACTATAAAGATGAAAATCTTTCCTTGAAAAGAAATTAATAGAAAAAATTGATTATAAGATAATAATTAATGGCTTCGCAGTTAAAATAATCTAGAAAAGTAGACCTTAAATAAAATATATCTTTTAATATTTTTCTTTAAAAAGAAATAAATTGGGATTTGTTTTGAAAATTAAACTTTAGGCCCCCAATTTTATTGAGTCAATCCTGTTAATCTGTCAACATAAAAAGAAGACGACAAAGACGAAGATGAAGAAAACTGAATAATAAGTGTTTTAGCAGAGACATTGTTTGTATTGATGTATTAGACATTTAATGAAATGTTTAAGTTTTATAATAATTTCATTAATCAATTGTTATTTCTTTGTAATGCAATTAAGAGTTTTATTGGTTAATAGATACTTATTTTATCTTTTTAATCCTATTGTTGATGTTTTTGCATGAAATAATGATCTGTCGGGAATTTACGAATAAATCTTTGCTTCATTTCATAGTATTTTGTATGTTTTTAGGAGATACATTAAGTTGAAACTAACCTAATTGTGTTATATTTCAGGAACCCAAAGAAATTGAAGAAAGGAGGAGTCAAATCCAGAAATTTATCCAAAAGATGAAATAATGGACAGACCATCTCTCTGAAGAATGGTTCTATGTTCATCCATTTAGCAAGTGTCAATTGTTTCCAGAAATCCTGTCAAAGAGGTCCGTGATCGACGAAGTGAAGTACGGACCATCTTTCCAGAATACAGTATCTCAATTGAGAGACACATCCATGAGATTACAGATGCCATTTATAATTGATGAAGGAAGAGATGGACCGTATTTCCCGAAGATGGTCCACCTATCAAGGATGGAAGGAAATGAGACAGAGGTCAAATCTTATCGATGAAGCAAAGGACGATCTGTCCTTCCAAAGGACTATCCATCCTTGCATACCTAGGACCCTCTGAGTATAAATTAATTAGGGATTTTTGCTATATAGTATAAGTAGATTTGTTTTTCATTCTTTTTTCAGAAGAAAAGAGTAAGAGAGGTAGATTACTTATTTTCTCAACTCTAGTAGCTTAGTTTGTAGATCTAGATTGCAAATTCATGATTCAAGTTTATCAATTCAAGTCTTCTTCTTCAATCTTGCAATTCTTTTGGGTAAGAATGTATTATTATTTTCTTTCTACTCTTTCTTTTGCTATAGGTAGCTTAACCTAGATCTAGGATTATGAACCCTAGTAATCCCAATTTGGGTAAAATTGATTCTGGCCTTAAGAGCATTTGATTGGTTTTTGCTTCAAAGTATGTGATTGAGGACGAAAGTCACTCAATGCTGCCCAATTACCTTTATGAGGCTTGAAAGAAAAAATTTAGGTTGAGTTAGCATCAATAAACAATAACCTAAGGAATAACACTCATTTAATAGATTTTCCTAGACATAGGTTGAATTCCAATTGGAAAACAAGCAAATATGTAGTAGGGGGTTCTCTTAAATTTTACAAAATTGAAGTAGATAATTGACACCTATGGTGTTATTGAAAGGTGCCCATGGGTTTCCTAAGTCTTTGATTGCATGTTCATGCAAAGCGCACTCTCAATTTACCCATATTAGGTGATTTAAGGGGATCAAGCTATAATTGGGGTCACTTCCCGAGTACTCTCCATTTATTGATAAAACCCTAAAGCAATTTAAATTCCATAGTTATAGCTAGAATTTGCCCAACCTTAATCCGAATAGTCTCTAACCTTACCAATCTAAAATGACTTACGCTAGATAGTTTAGGCTTAATGTAGTCTCTATGGATATGTCCCCGACTTCGTGTTGGGTACTATATTTGCTATGACCGTTTACACTATCATAATTTGGAGTAAATTTGAGCGGCTTATCAAATATTATGGCGTCGTTTTCAGGACTACGACATAAGTCCTATCTAGAAATACCAGTTTAGTTACTTTCTTAGACCTACTCTTATACTCTTTCTTTTGTTTTTGTTGTTTGGTACAGGATCATGGCTCTCCAACTAGGAGATTCGGAGAACGTGTTTGCGGATGTCAATGATGAGGTTGACTATGCAAGTGTCATCATTTCGCTAAGAGTCAATGCTTTGTCTATCAAGATAGATGGGAGCCTTTACACTATGTTCAAGGCTGAGGGGCAGTTTCATAACTCTATCGATGATGACCCTCACCAATATTTCAAGAATTTTTTGAAGGTGTGCTACCTCCACAAGCAAAATATTATTTCTAATGATGTCATCTGGCTTAGGGTATTCAAATACTCATTGGCTAGAGAAGTGAGAGGTTGGTTGCACAGGCTGCCTCCAAAGTCAATCCATACATGGCAGGAGCTAGTGAGCATCTTCTTGAAAAAGTGGTTTCCGCCTAGCAAGAAGGAAGAGCAATGGGACAAAATCTTCTATTTCTATTAGCTCCTTGGGGAGAAGTGGTTTGAAGCTTGGGAGAAGTTCAAGCAATATATACTTTGAGCGCCCAACCATAAGTTTCTCAGTCTTATTTTGCTTGAGAAATTTTATACTGGTTTGGACCCGTTGACGTAGTATGTTGCAAACAATGCTGGTGGGGGATGTTTCATCGATAAGACCTTCAACAGAATTTTCATACTATTATATTGGATTGTTAAGCACAACCATGCATGGCATGGAGTAGATCAAAGTGGAGGGCTAAATGTGGATCCTCCTTCATTATCACACTTGATGAAGGAGAACAAAGATTGTGATCAAATGATGGCCACCATGGCAACCAGCATATCCCTACTTACGAAAGAGTTTACTGAACCTGAGGTCAAAAAGGTGAATATAGTTGAAGAGGCCATGATTGGTGCTCTCTATGGGCATGGATGCCCCCCTCCTCCACATCAATGTCAACCATACCAAGAACCATATCATATGCAAATGCAAGATGCCGATTACATTGGTAACACATCTAGAGGCTATAGACCACACTACTCACAACAATAGCAAGTCCATCCTACTTCCTCACATCAAGGACAATGGAAACCTCAACCACAAGGTCAAGGTCAATACTACTCGAGGAATGATTATGGAAGCTTAAATCAGGGTTGGCATGTAACACCCTAGAAATCCCTGGGACTAGCCTTCAGACTTGAAATTTGATCATGTAGAAAACTGTGAAAGAGGCCTCAGTATGAGCCATAGTATGACTTGTAGGATAGTGGTACGAGTCGTACCAGGACTCGTGACAGAAGGGTCAGGTAAAATACACAACTTCATGTCACTGTTACGATCCGTTTTCAAACTCGCATTTAAACATGTCCCATAACTTCGGCTTGTTTTGTGAAAATACACAGAGTCGCCACCTAATTTTAGGAAAATTAGGAAACCAATTTGAAAAAAAGTAATTTTTAGAAAACCTTTTAATAAAAATTTAGATTTTTGGGTAAGGGTTCAGATTATATCCGAAGGAAGGTGTTAGGCATCACGAGAAATCTGCAATTGCGGTTAGCCGGCGAATTTTTTAGGGCAATTTGTGGCTAAAAGTGATATAACTTATTCTGCAAAACAAGAGAGTTTAAATAGAACTTATTTGAAAAATATTTCTTGATTATGTCCTTAATTCAAATAATGAATTAATTTCATAATTTAAGCTACGTTTTGAAAAATAACCTTCGACATATATCAAAAAATCTGCATCAAAATAGTTTGCGACCATCAACTTTAATTTCTCAAAAATATAAAAATGACTTAATTATTGAGATAAAGAAAAAGAAAAAGATGGTATGAAAGTAAATGTCTTATTTTTAGTAAGATGAGTCTAAACCTTCATTTAAAAAGGCTAAATCCATCTAAAAAAGAGAAAGATTCAGTAACAATGCTACTACCAAAGAGTCATGTAGTAATTTTCTTTTAAAAAAAAGTCACAGCCAAGAGTTTAAAACAAAAGTTTTGGGGTTTGTCCCAAGGACCCCCAATTTAGGATTGGTGGAAAAAAACTTTTATACGTCTTAAACTCAATCTGCTCGAGTTATCCTAATATCAATTGATCGACATAAGATTAATTGAACACAAAATTTAGAAATTAATTTAAAGCAGCATTTAAATAATTTAACGACAAGTTGATCACTTTGCTTGGGATTCATCTGGGTTAAGAAGAGTGCAAATGGGAAAATGTTGGTATCATTTACACAAGAAATGAAATATACGAAAAATAAAATAATTAGAAAATAAATTGGGCTTTCGAAGCCCACATCTAGCAGCTGAGATCCAATGTCATTGCGTCATGAGCCCCTTTCTTTCTCTGTTTGCTTCAAACCAACCCAAAATGCGGAAAAGGAGTCCATTGGACTCATCGAGTTCATGCATAATTGTTACACCCCATAAATTCTTGACATTTAGATGGCTTATTCGCATGTTGGTTAAGAGTTTTAGAATGTCATACATGCTAGAAAAAGGCCCGGGGAAAGACCGGACAAGCGCCACGTCGAACCATCGCAAGAGGAGGCTGGGTAGACCCCCTCCACGATGGCCAACATGTCATGGAGGGCTCACCTCCGCGATGGCCAATGTGCCATGAAGGTGATGTTCAACCCCAAGTATATAAAGCCCCCACTTCAGGTTTTTAAGGATAATTATCAGAATTTCCACAGAAAAAACTAGAAAACAGAGGGTACGAAGAGTTTCTTTGGAATTCCTTCCGTTTACGTTATTAAACGTGGTCCAAACTCAAATTAATCTTTGGTAGTGAAGTATTAAGCTGCAGGGAGCATTCCTACGAAGTTAGTTTCGTTAAATTCGACCGGCGAACCGTCGTCCTACCGAGCTAAGGTAAGTGGAATTGCTCCAAATTACTATCAATATACTCCTAGTCCTAAAGTGAGTATTTCTCCCTTCCGGACTTCTGAGAAATAGCGAGTTTTCGACTGTTTTTCGATAAGTTAAAGTTTGGGCTATATATATATTCAAAGTAGTATTTTCTTCCAGAATATCGATGAATTTAGTTCTAATTGCTATGAATATGAATGCAGTTGGAAGAAATAGCTGGATATTGGCCGAGTTACGCCAGTTATCCAAGAAGTCAGTGACTAAGGTATGTGAAGCCAGTTTCTTCGGCAAGTTAGTAATTCTAGTATAGTAAAATAGAATAAATTCTAGAAGAAAGTTCCAAAAGCCGAGTATTAAGCTCAGTGAGAAATCAGTAAATAGGTTTTGTATTATTATGCCATATTCGGAATAAAAGTCAGTAAATAAGTATTAAACAACGAGATATTATTTCGGACCCAATACCAGATTCAGTTTAATTCAGCCAGAGATTCAGAATAGAATATCAGAACATGAAACGTATTATCAGATTTATTATACATGTTATATGTGACTATTGTTGTTTGTAGAGACCTGATTGTTTTATGTGGGCACCCCTAAAGCTTCCTTGCTGCCCCAGGGTTAATAGATGTGTCGATTCGCCCACCAGAGGGTGAGGATACATCACTCCAGGGAGTGGCATGCCATCCGCAGTAGGACGAAGATGGGATGCAGCATTCCCCATAGAAGGCTAATCCGCGTTATAGCATACCCTGTCGAGCGCTTGCACACAATGCACAGATTTTAGATTACAGATACAGATCTCAAATTATAGTTACAGGAGTCCTCCGGACTGAGATACAGTTATAGTCAGGGGCCCAGAGAGCCCAAGCTGCATACCCAGGGGGCCGGCGGGGTGCTCGTAGTTATTAGGTGAGTGGAGTGGATTTATTTTTTGATGGCGACCCGGGTAGGGGTATATAGATTCCGTGTTGATTGGCACCATCCAGCTTATGGAGGCTGGTATAGGCTCTTGAATGCTATATATATATATATATATATATATATATATATGTTACTTATTAAATTGATAAATAGCAGGATGCCGCATCGACAGATATGATTCTTATCTTCTGTCCAGTATAGTTAAGCTCAGTACAGATTCTGCTATTCCAGACAGTCTTAACTATCCTCTGTCATTTCAGTAACTATCAGTATTACTTCTTATCTTCAGATATGTTTGGTTTTTGCTTTGCATACTCGGTACCAGTGGTACTGACGCCCATTTGGGGGCGCTGCATTACTTGCCTGCAGGTACTCATAGACGAGGAGCCGATCCCTCATAATTCCAGTCAGCACACAGAGTCATCAGCTCCTGTCATCTGGAGCTAGACAGCTAGAGGTTTATTCCTTTTCTTTTGTTGTACAGTATGGGTAGGCCGGGGCCCTATCCCGACCATCTTATCAGTATTCTTAGACGCTTGCAGATCGTATATTCCCTGTGGTTAGCTGTACTAATCGTGTGAGGCCTTGTGTATGTTTTAGTTCATTTATGATGGTCGTGTGGGGCCTTATTCAGTTGGTAGTGGTGATCTTGTTGGTCATGTAGCAGTTTAGCATTTGTTTTCTTGATTCAGAAATAACTAGACAGCATGGTGGCCTTATCGGCCCGCATAGGTTCCCTATTGATTAAGTTGTTCTGGGTAGTTGCTATTTTCTTACAGGTGGGTATAGGCCTAGTCAGCCGGAGACTGTATTTACAGTCGTTATATAGCCCGTCGTTTTCTTGAATCCAGAGTTAGAGCCAACCTGGCACCAGAAGTGCTTAGGCTCAGCTAGTCCAGCATTCCAGGTCCTAGTAGGGTGCCAGTCATGCCTCCCAAGGCGGGGCGTGACAAACTTGGTATCAGAGCAGGTCATATCCCAGGGAGTCTGCAAGCCGTGCTAAGTAGAGTCTTGTCTATGGATGTGTTGTGCACCACATACCATAGGCAGGAGGCTGCAAGGCATGAAAGGATGGTTACTCTTTCTTCATATTCAGTCGTGCCATAGAGCCGTATAGATAGGGTTGAATCCCTAAAACTTATCATACTCTTTGTTTACAGATTAAAATGGCAGACCAGCGACATCCTGTCACAGGTAAAAGACTGGATACTACAGCAGGAGAAGGCACCAGCAGGATGCCTCAGCCTCATTTAGAATCAGCCCGATCTGAGGGCGATACAGAGGCATCATCTCAACCTTCTCAGTAGTCCCCACCACACCAGGAGCCACTCGGGACGACACCACCTCTGACAGTTCCTTTACTCACACCATCCGACCAGGAAATTCAAAGTGCAGTAGTTATGTTGGCCGAATGATGGCTACTCAGCGCCAGTCAGTGTCACCCGTAACAGCAGAGTCATCAGGTGGGCCTGGCATTTTGATGGTCCGAGAATTCTTGGCACTAGGTCCCCCACAGTTCACAGGGTTAGATCAGGCAGAGGACCTCCAGGACTTCCTGGATCAGATGCAGAGAATCTTCTGGGTCATGCATGTGACATCTACAGAGTCGGTTGAGTTAGCGGTATTCCAGCTGCGGGATATTGTTGTGTTGTGGTACGAAAGTTGGGAAAGGTCCCGAGGGAGAGATGTTTCCCCTCCGACCTGGTCCAACTTTTCAAAGGCCTTCCTGGACCGTCATCTGCCACAGGAAATCCGATAGGGCCGGATGGACCAGTTTTTACACTTGGAGCAGGGGGCGAGGAGTGTACGGAAATACGCCCTACAGTTCGATTCCTTTGCCCGCTATGCTCCAGCCTTTGTGGACACCATGCCATCTAGGGTCCACCGGTTTATTATGGGTATAAACCTAGAGTATATTGAGGTATGCATGATAGATACGGTGCGGGAAGATATGGATATTTCTCGGGTGCAGGCCTCTGCCCAGATTATTAAGGGTCTTAGACAGCGGCAATAGGATAGCAGACGAATAAATCAGGAGCAACATCGTAGGGATAGATCAGATGAAATACAGAGGGAGATTCAGAGAGGACCTAGGGCACGGTTGTCAGATAGGCCACCTAGACCCCCACCTCCATCACAGCAGCAGAGGGGTAGATTCAATCGCAGAGGATAGTTAGAGTTCGGCGGCAGTTCTCGAATGATAGATTCACCTCAGCAGAGGGGGCAGAGCAGAGCAGGTACACACCCCCACCTTGCCCTATTTGCAGTCAACCCTGCATTGGAGCTTGCAGATATGGCTCCACAAGGTGTTATATATGCAGGCAGGAGGGTCGTGTGATGAGAGACTGTCCAGCCAGGGGTCAAAGTAGCCAAGATACTTAGGACAGGGCGTCAACAGGGCCACGAGCTCCAGCAGCCTCGGCAGGGCGTAGGCCCTCAGGTCCAGCAGGTAGAGGACGAGGTAGATCAGGGGCCTCTAGTTCAGGTACGGGTTCAAGCCATACCTATGCATTACCAGGGAGGCAGGACTTAGAGGCGTCTCCAGATGTGGTAACAGGATTGATGACTATCTGCTCATACCCTGCTTATGTATTGATTGATCCAGGATCTACATTGTCCTACGTTACCCCATTTGTGGCTCAAAAGTTTAGTGTTGCACCAGAGTTGCTTCAGCAACCCGTTGGTGACTCTATCATATCTAGAAGGGTATATCAAGGGTGTACAGTAGAGGTTGCTGATCGTCTGACCACAGTAGATCTGGTGGAATTAGAGATGATTGATTTCGATGCCATTATGGGTATGGATTGGTTAGTGCCATGCTATGCCAATGTAGAATGCTGGACTAAGATGATCCAATTCCACTTTCCAGGGGAGGCAGTACGAGAGTGGAAGGGAAGCACAGCTATGCCAAAAGGTAGGTTTATTTCCTAACTTAAGGCGAGGAAGTTGATAGCTAAAGGATGTATCTATCACATAGCCAGAGTCCAGAATGTTCAGGTAGAGCCTCCGACTCTCCAGTCTGTTCCGGTGGTTAATGAATTCCCTGATGTATTCCCATATGAGCTACCTAGTATTCCCCCAGAAAGAGAAATAGATTTTGCAATTGATTTACTACCAGGCACTCAACCCATATCAATTCCTTCGTATTGTATGGCTCCTGCTGAACTCAGAGAATTAAAGGAGCAGTTGAAAGATCTGTTAGATAAGGGCTTTATCAGGCCGAGTACTTCACCTTGGGGTGCGCCAGTTCTATTTGTGAGAAAGAAGGATGGCTCACTCCGCATGTGTATAGACTACCGACAGTTGAATAAGGTTACAGTTAAGAATAAGTATCTGCTTCCCAGAATAGATGATTTGTTTGATCAGTTACACGGGGCTAGATATTTCTCCAAGATCGACTTAAGGTCCGGATACCATCAGGTTCGAGTTCGTGAAAGGGACATTCCAAAGACTGCCTTCAGGACTAGATACGGCCATTTTGAATTCCTAGTCATGTCTTTTGGGCTGACGAATGCCCTAGCAGTATTTATGGACCTGATGAACGGCATCTTCATATCGTACCTGGACCTGTTCGTGATAGTGTTTATTGATGACATTCTGGTGTATTCTCACTTTGAGGCAGACCACCAAGATCATTTGCGGACAGTGCTTCAGATTCTCCGGGACCGTCAGTTGTATGCCAAGTTCTCTAAGTGTGAATTTTGGCTGAACTTAGTAGTTTTCTTGGGGCATATTGTGTCGGATGCTGGTATACAGGTAGACACACAGAAAATAGAAGCAGTAAAAACGTGGCCCAGACCTACCACTCCGACTGAAGTCCGCAGTTTTTTGGAATTAGCAGGGTACTATAGAAGATTTGTGGAGGGATTCTCCACCATAGCGGTACCTCTGACTAAGCTGACACAAAGAGCAGTAAAGTTTCAGTGGACGGAGGCATGTGAGCAGAATTTCCAGGAATTGAAAGACAGGTTGACCTTTGCCCTAGTGTTAGCGTTGCCAGAAGGCACAGAGGGTTATGCAGTTTATTGCGACGCTTTGGGTGTTGGGTTAGATGTTGATGCAGCATGATAAAGTAATTGCTTATGCTTCCAGACAGCTGAGGAAACACGAAAAGAATTATCCTACCCATGACCTAGAACTAGCCGCAGTGATCCACACTCTAAAGATATGGAGACATTACTTGTACGGCATTCATGTGGATATTTTCACTGATCATAAAAGCCTACAGTATATCTTCACCCAGAGAGAGTTGAATTTGCGGCAGCGTCACTAGTTTGAGTTGTTGAATTTGCGGCAGCGTCGCCAGAACTAAGAAATAAGTTAATTCGAAGCAGTTTTCCCGCTATAATGTATTACTAGCTTCTCTTCAAAAAAAACTTTTAGACCAAATACTTATTCACATATTCCGCGTATGTCATACTCAAATCCAACAGCCTGAAATATCATCTCAGGTAGACCTTGAGTTGATTCAAGGCAAGAAACACACTCCTTATCAGTTAAAAGAAGGAAATAAATTTAAAGAAAAATCTCTCATGTTCCTTACTAAATAGAAAATTTAAATACATGTAATTTTAGCGTGAATGATCAACTCACATGCTTATTTAAACCAATAATAATAATAATATTGGTGAAGGTCACATTAGCATATAACTTATAACCAGACAACAAGGAAAAAATAAACAAATATGCACACTACATACATCTTAACAAAGTAGAACTTGAAAGGAAGAAAAAGAATTAAAAATAGGAAGAGAATACCAAATGCAAAGCTATAATCTTTACAGGGAAAAAAGTAATGAAGAAAAAAAACTAATCTTAATCTACATAGTAGTTCAACCAAAATGTTTGTAAACAAAGAAAGTTATGAAAAGAAAAGGGATTGAATATTACCTGTTTGGATGCAGCGACTAGGAATTGAGAGTCGAGCAATTTCACCCTTCATCCGAAATTTGAAATTTTCTGGATAAAGTCGACAAATTAAAATAAATTAATAGGCAAGATGAATTTGTAACAATGGAGCAGAGCAGAATGCTGAGGGAAAGAAAAAAGAAATCCTCCTAATTAAAAAATTTAGACAATCAAACTACTTTTCTTTTCCAAGCACCCTGAAGTTGAATCCCTCCTTTTCAAAGGATGAAGTAGTCCCCTTTTATAGATGAGTTGAGGGGGAAATTATTGATGAAACTTGAGGATTTAAAAATTTGAATCCTCAAGCTTTGAAGGGACAGATTGAGTGAAGAAGGAGAGAAAATCTGAAAAATCTTGACAAAAGAGGAAGGGTATACCTACTCTGAATTGATTTGAAGGGTTGGAGACAGAGATAAGTTCTTCTTCTCGTAATTTTTGGCGGATTTCATGGACTGAGGAAATGGGTTTACAGGTGAGGGGCGTGGGAGCGAATGGTCTGGTGGATTTGGTTGTTACCGTTGTTTGCTGAAAGTGAAGGAGAAGTGAAGTACTTGGACTTATGGGAATAAATGGACTATTGGGTAGTATTAGTATTAAGTGGGCTATTTGGAATGTTTTAGAGTCCAAAAATTGTAAGAAAGGGGCTAAAATTACGATTTAAAATATGGATAATATTGAATTTAAATTGTAGCCAAAATATATTTTAATTGTAACCAAAACATTAATAAAATAGCCAAGTTGACTAAAATTAAATCAGACTTTAAAATCAATTCGAGGTAAAATTGAGATAAATTAGAAAAAGAATTAAAAATAGGTAGAGAATACCAAATGCAAAGCTATAATCTTTACAGGGAAAAAAGTAATGAAGAAAAAAAACTAATCTTAATCTACATAGTAGTTTAGTCAAATTGTTTGTGAACGAAGAAAGTTATGAAAAGAAAAGGGATTGAATATTACCTGTTTGGACGCAGCGACTAGGAATTGAGAGTCGAGCAATTTCACCCTTCATCCAAAATTAGAAATTTTCTGGATAAAGTCGACAAATTAAAATAAATTAAGAGGCAAGATGAATTTGTAACAACGGAGCAGAGCAGAATGCTGAGGGAAAAAAAAATCCTCTCAATTAAAAAATTTAGACAAGCAAACTACTTTTTTTTTCAAAGCACCCCGAAGTTGAATCCATCCTTTTCAAAGGATGAAGTAGTCCCCTTTTATAGATGAGTTGAGGGGGAAATTATTGATGAAACTTGAGGATTTAAAATTTTGAATCCTCAAGCTTTGAAGGGACAGATTGAGTGAAGAAGGAGAGAAAATCTGAAAAATTTTGACAAAAGAGGAAGGGTTTACCTGCTCTGAATTGATTTGAGGGGATGGAGACAGAGATAAGTTCTTCTTCTCCTGATTTTTGGCGGATTTCATGGATTGAGGAAATGGGTTTGTAGGTTAAAAGCGTGGGAGAGAATGGTCTAGTGAGATTTGGTTGTTATCGTTGTTTGCTGAAAGTGAAGGAGAAGTGAAGTACTTGGACTTATGGGAATAAATGGACTGTTGGGTAGTATTAGTATTAAGTGGGCTGTTTGGAATGTTTTAGGGTCTAAAAATTGTAAGAAAGGGGCTGAAATTATGATTTAAAATATGGATAATATTGGATTTAAATTGTAGCCAAAATATATTTTAATTGTAACTAAAACATTAATAAAATAGCCAAGTTGACTAAAATTAAATCAGACTTTAAAATCAATTCGAGGTCAAATTGAGACAAATTAATTATTTAGTTAATTAATCGAGTTTCTTGAACTTAACAAAAGTAAAATATAATTGTTTATATAAATGGACTACCTTTTATAATTAGTCCTTAACGACCTCAATTTGACAAAAAGTGAAATACGTAATTCATATGACACATTTTTTTTATAAAAATTAATTTTCAAACTAATCAAATAACTATATTTATCATACATTATTTCTATAAAATATATATTAGCATATTTTGCCAAATGAAAATGGTAAAATAATGTTGAAACTAATTAAAAATATTATTTACTATGTAAACATAAATATTTCACTCTATTTGTAATTCGAGAAGTTTTAATAAATAACTAAAATTATGGAGAGCCAAAATTGAGTGTCAACAATCATGATTCGCACCACCAAGGCACGGATCATATTGATAAGTTGTGGAAAAGTTCACAAAAGAGATCGAAACTGGTAAAACCACAAGCCAAGGTAGACTCATGGTAGGCGAGTATGGATCATACCATCCAGTCGTGATTTGAGTTTCAGAGAAATGTTTAAAATTTGAGCAAACTACGAATCGTGGTAAGACCCATAGTAAATTCTCACCGATCGTGGTAAACTTTCGTGGAAAACTTCAGAGAATGGTGTTGAGCAGGGCCCCTAGCCACAGACACCAATACAGATCATATGATTCTGGTACGACTCGTAGGTTGAGTCATACTACCTGTCGGGCTGAATTTTTTATAACAGTTTTCAGGGGAATTTTTGTAAAATTCTAAGATCCTAACTCCTAAACTACGTTGTATTGGGAATATTTAGAAGGGGATTTAGGGGATTAGATGACCCTCTCTCCTCATTCTTTCCAAAACACACAGAAACTCACTGTAAGAAACTCAGACAGACAACTTCAGGCTAGAGCTAGGGCTTCTTCTCCTTCTTAGTGTTCCTGGTGCTTTCTCAAGGATTTTCATCCAGGTATTTGGGATTTCAACAAGGGTTTCCTTTCCCCTTGTGTCCTAAATTATTTTCAGAAAACTTTCTAAATTCTAACCCTGTAGAAGTTTGAAGCTAGGGCTTTTAATCAGTTAAGAAATTCTTTAAACCATGTTAAATCTCTAAGTTTCTATGATCATTCATAGCTCAAATTCATGTACTAGTTTTGTTCATACAAAATGCTTTCTTAACCCTAATCCTTAGTATGATATTTGAATAAAACTTGCATGATTTAGAACTCATATATAAATGTTGTATTATTATGATATTCTCACTCAAATTATGAATATTAGTACAGATACATGAACGAAAATTTAATGCTTTAGTATGTACAGTCTCAATATTACAATCAGTACTTAGTATTCTCCAGAAATGTCAATTGATCAATTTGATTGTTGATCCTTCCTCAATTAAATTTAATGGTATTAGTTTATCAGCTTGTTAGTCGTTCTTTAGACTATTATGATGCTTTCAGATAAAGCAGCTCTAACAAGTCTTAGAGCACAGTTTTTTTAGGTCATTAGACTCTCAGAATACTTTAGATAAGTAGTTCTGTCTTAGTCCTAGGACATAAGTTTTGAGTTATCATCCAGTTAGATATAACTAGGTTCTAGTGGGAGTAGTACTTAACACTGAGCGGGTCGGGCTCAGCATATACAAGTTCCCAGAACTACGTTGCCACCATAAGTTATTTGCTCAAATGGGCCTCAGACAGTGATAACTCAGTTCAATCACTATACCCTGGCAAGGTACAGTAGGCTTTGTCCGATGGGGTGTATACATAAAACTCCACATTTAGCTCACATGGTTACATGTCAGTTATAGTCTCTCCCACAGTATAGTTCAGTTAAGTATAGTCATGATTCTCAGTACAGTTGTAATACCCTGAGAGTCCTTAAAATCAGACCCAAGGGTGTAAGCGGAGAAAACAGAAAATGTTGAACCAGGTCACAAGATAACACGTCTAGTGATTTGTGATGTCACTTCACGATTTGCGATGTGGCTCATTAGGCAAGTAGAAGATTTGAGATTGGAAGTTGTTCTGGGACTTGACAAGGAGTGGGACGATGAGTCGTCCAGTGGGCAACGACTTGTCTAATGGCTTATCCCTTGATTCGTGGATAGGGAGTCTTCACGAGTGTAGCCACAAGCCGTGAAGTCACTTCATGACTCGTTAAGTAGGTTGTGGTCAAGGTGAAGGATCTGAAGTTTGAATTTCCAGTAGACTTCACGAGTGAGAGCCACAAGTCATGTCCCACCTAACGACTCGTGATATTCCTCATGGGGACAGGCAGAGTCCATTTTCCTGTGAATTTAGTAAGGGTATTTTTGTAATTTTTAAGCTTATAAATCCTAAACTACATTTTTTTAAGCTCTATTAGGAGGGTTTTAAGATTTCTTAACCTATCCTAAGTCATTCTCTCTCATGCATGCAAGATTAGAGGGTTCTATTGAAGATCAAGCTTGAGAATTCTCCTAGTTCTTCCCCAAATCTCTTGGGCTTTCAAGGAAGGTGTAACATCATATTTCCCATGTATGTAGGGTCATGAAGTAGAGTCTCCCTTCACTCTCATGCCCAAATCCTATTCCAAGTTCATTAATTCAAGTGCATGATTCTATGGGGTTTTAACCCAAAGTATGAATTCTCTATGTTTTCAGCATGGGTCAATTCTCTTCATGTTTTAAATGATATTTTAGGATTCATGGGAATGTTTTATACTTATTTTGAATTACACTTCATGATTTCTAGTTTTGAAAATATTATTCCCAATTATGCAAGTTTCATGAAAAGTTAAGATTACGATCAATGTTTTCAGGCATGATGGGATGTTTAGCATGAAAGAATTTTTATGAATTAACCATGTACGAATCCATGATATTTGACTAGCAAGTCTATTTCAAGCATGTTAAAATTTGGGAAAGCCCACATGATCTAAGTATGTTTTCGTGATTTAGTTCAATTTTATGATGTTAGCATACCACATGGTTTTGGAGTCTACACTCCCACTTTTAGCTTGTGGTATGTTTTCAGTCAAGGCTCCTCATATTCAGATTTCAAACTATGCATGTAATTTCATGATAAGCTTCATTGAAAGCATATGCATATTTTTGGGAGTAGTGTCTAGCGTCGAGTAGGCTAGGGGTTTAGGTAAACCCTGAGTCTCAAACTACGTGCCAACGTAGGATTTTTCAATTACTTTTGGACCTCCCTTGTGAGCTTTCCCAGCCACGGATGAGCCTTCTTCTTAATATCGATATCATGGTAGTGCCCTTAGCCCTAACAAGGCTTTGGATGGCTCTATCCACTTGAGTGAAATAGTTGGGATCACATAAGCTCTATCATGATTATGTCGATTATATGACAATTCTCCATTGTTCCTCATAATTTCAGTTATACATGTTCAGTAGTATGATAGTATGTTTCCAGTAAGTTTGGCCCAAATGTTCAGTTCATTAGTTTTACTTGTGCTCATTAATGTTGGGAAAATTTTGATGCCCAATTGCCATGTTTTTATCCACATTTGATTATGTTTAGAGTTCATAATCCTTAGTTTATGCTTAAATTCCTGTATATGTGTGTTTGATGTGCTAACAAACGTTATTAGTTGATGTGAGTAGAAAACTAAGCGAAAGGAGCTCAAAGTGATGCAAGGAATGAAGATTTGAGAATCTAACGGGTCTAGTTCTATGGCTGGCACCCCTTACCAAGTCCCAAACTTCAAAGAAATAAATTCAAAGCTTGGTGTTATGGCTGGCGCCCTGCACCAGCACTCAAACTTTAGAGAAAAAAATCTCAGGCTGGTGCTATGGTTGGGGCGGCACTCCAGGCCTATTCTGGAGCTGAAAATTGCTGAAAATTTGACTAATTCTATTGGCGAGATAGGAGGGGCGATGAGCCAGGCCCATTCCGGGGTGAAAATGCTGGTTTTAAAGCCAATTCTTGAAGGGAAGAAGCGTCATTTGAAGGTTCATCTATATATATGAGGACTAGGTCATTTGTTACACATCGGGAAATCATCTTTTATAATTTTTTAGTCAAAGTTCGACATTGAGAAGAGACTTAGATTCCATAGAGGAGTCTCAACTCATTTTCTTTTTCGTATTTTAGTCATGACAGCTTGTAAGTTGTTGAGAAGGAATACAACGTTCTACAACTAGGTTTTTTCTTCTTTACTTCGTATTTTTGTATAATGATGACTATTTATTTGTTTCTCCTCTTGTCTATGAGTGGCTAAACTTATAATCTATGATTATGGCCCTGGAGGATGGTTGATTATTTGGAAGCATAATAAACTTGGTTTTGATTCTTGTCTATGGTTGTTTATATTTATTGAATTTAATTTATTATTTGTGATATTGATCATCTTATGAGTAATCTATTGTCTTTTGATTGAACCTGTAAAAGGAAATCGAAAGGGTTAAAAATAAATTAGAACGGAAATTCAAAGACCCTTGAACCCATTGGTGATAGGATAAAAGTTGTTGAGGAGAGGGATATACCCTTCAACCCCGTTTAGTTGAAATACGAATTGGCATAACCACTGTTTCATGTTCTCCTACGACCATAGGGATATAGGTGTTAGGGTGCATGAGATAGTTCCTGGATGCTAGAAATAGCGGCAAGAAATGAGATAGTAACTTGCAACTAACAATCGTAGGAAGAATCATGTTAATTTTATTATGTCTGAAAAACTCAACTTGAAACCAACCAAGTGTTATTGCCCTAGTTTGTCATCATTATCAAAATACAATCAGTCTTGCTTTCATTTGTAGTTAATCTTTACATTTGATGTTTAGTAGTTTAATTTTCCAAACCAATCTCCAATTTATTTGTTTCGTAGATTAGTGAAATCAAAATGACAACCTTATAATGATTAAATTGACAAGTCCTTGTGGGTACAATATCTAGACTTAGCAAATCCTATATTACTTGGCGACCACGTGCTCTTGTGTGCGCTTGGGCGACATCACTCATCAGTTTCAACTTTGGGTCATTCGTTTTATTTATGAGATTCAGTTGTGTTAATTCATGTTTTCAGGTATTAGCATGCAGTCCTTACTATCATAATCTTATATTGATATGATTTATGTTATGCATGTTTTCAGTTTATACTTAACCTGTTTTACTTATCTTGCATACTCAGTACATTCCAAGTATTGACCGCATACTATATGATGTATCATTTCATGATACAAGCTTAGACATTCAAGTTCAGTCTCCTGGCTAGCCAGTTTTCAGAGTTTAGTCCAAACAACTTGTTGGTGAGTCCTCATCCTTCGAGGACCATTAGATAGTCGAGCTATTATCATTTTTCAGTTTCATACTTCTAGTGAGCTAGTTAGGTGTGTTGTCCCATCAGCTCGTCAGTATGCTAGAGGCTTATAAGACATAGTTGTATATTCAGCTTCACACCTAGTGGTTGAGATTTTCGGTTGTTTAAAAGTTCTATTATTCTGACTTTTGCTATTTCATAATATAGATTTTCGCTTTGTGTATGTTGAGCTTTAGTTTTCATGTTCATGCCATAGGCCGACTTGGAGCCATTTATGGTTCTACATTCCATGTCTAGATCTGATTCTATGTTTCAATCATTACAAACTTGGTATCATAGCAAAGGATCAGTGTGTCCTAGGGTGTCTGAAAGACACATTAAGTAGAGTCTTTTTAATAGATGTGAAGCGTGCTACATTTATGAAAAAGAGGCTATGAAACGTTTTAGGAAATTTCTCTTCTTCCAAGATCTATGTCGTGCGGTGAAGCATATCTCTATCCTTCTTACTCATTCTATACACATTTGTAGAATCATGTCCCCCCGTCGAGTTAATGGAATAAGGAACGACCACGGAAATGGAAATGGCCATGAGAATGGCCAAGGAGATGGGCACCATCAAGCCCCACAAACCTCGAATGATCATGTGCTTGAGTAGGTTGCCCATGCTGAGTTTAGGGAAGCTATCCAGATGTTGGCACGCTTAGTTCAATCAGAAAGCAGTGGCTCACGTTCCCCAAAATGGGAAAGCAGCGGTGGCTAGGGTCAGGGATTTCCTCAAGATGAATCCCCCTAAGTTTCATGGGTCGAGAGTAGACGAGGACCCACATAAGCTCATCGAGGAGATTCAGAAGATCACCCAAATTATGGGGGTGACAAGGGAGGAGTATGCAGACCTAGCCTCTTATTAGTTAAATGGGGTTGCTCATATTTCGTACAGACAATGGAAGGATGGCCAGGAAGTCAGAGCGGGTCCCATTGGTTGGGATGAGTTTCTCACTGCATTCTTAGACCTATTCTTTCCCTAGGGGATAAGGGAAATAAAGGTAGCAGAGTTCATAATTCGAGACAAAACAACATGATAGTACAAGAGTATGCTCTAGAGTTCACCCGTTTGTCCAAGTATGCGGCGGAGATGGTGGCCGATCAGAGTGCTCAGATGAGCAAATTTGTGAAGGGGGTAGCGGACTACTTGGTCAAGGATTGCAGGACCTCTATGCCCCATCAGGACATTGACTTCTCCAGATTAGTCCTGTATGCCCAGCAGGTGGAGGCAGTGCATATGAGGGAGAGGGAGAGAGTAGCCAAGAGGGCCAGGACAGATAGTTTTGGGTTCTCCCCGTAGAGGTCAGATGGTAGACATCATCAACAGTCCCACCAGAGATCCTCAGTCCTAGCACCGTTAACAGCAAGTGTTCCATCCAGGTCTAGGCGTGATCAGAGAGGATAGGCATCAGGCTCTCGAGGTCAAGGGAGCTAGTCGATAGAGCCCAAAATTCCAGTTTGTGATAGGTGTGGTAAGAGGTACACCGGTCAGTGTTAGCGGGAAACGATGCCTGTTTCGGGTGTGGGAAGCTCAATTATATGCTTAGAGATTGTCCAACGGCCAGACAGGGCCATGGTAGAAGTTGAGACCCAGCCACCAATTCAGCAGCTCCACCAACACGCTCAGCTCAACAAGGTGCATCCATTAATGTGGGTGGTGGTCAGCGTCAGAACTATTTTTATGCCCTCTCATCTCATTAGGAGCATGAGGTCTCTCCAGATGTTGTCACTAGTATGTTACAAATATTTCATCTTGATGTCTATGCATTGGTAGATCTGGGGGCTACCATATCTTTTATGATGCCTATGTTGCTAGTAGTTTCAGAGTAAGTCCCGAAATCCTATCAGAACCCTTCTAAGTCTCTACTCCAATCGGTGACTCAGTAATAGCTGACGGGTATAGATAAATTTTCCTATCACAGCCCTTCAGAATGTCACCTCCGTAGATATAGTAGAGCTAGACATGACAGATTTTGATGTTATCTTTGGCATGGAGTGGTTACATGCATGTTATGCCTTCGTGAATTATAGAACCCATGAGATAGAGTTCCGATTTCTGGGTGAGAAAATCCTTGAGTTGAAGGGTAGTTTAGTTGTGCCTGTAGGTCACTTTATTTCCTACCTTAAGGCTGGAAAGATAATTTCTAAGGGTTGTGTTTACCATCTAGTTTGGGTTAAGGATGCTATGTCTAAGACCCTAACACTCTAGTCAGTTCATATCGTGTGTCGATATCTGGAGGTGTTTCTAGATGATCTACCCGGTGTCCCTCTCAAGCTGGAGATCGACTTTGATATCAACCTTCTTCCCAATACACAACCTATATATATATATATTCCTCCTTACAAAATGGCTCCAGCTAAGCTAAAGGAGTTGAAAGAACATTTGAAGGATCTCCTAGACAACGATTTCATCAGACCTAGCAAATCCCTGTAGGGTGCACCAGTTCTCTTTGTTCGGAAGAATGATGGATCTCTTTGTATGTGAATTGACTACCGACAGTTGAACAAGGTTAAAATAAAGAACAAGTATCCTCTTCCCAGGATTGATGATTTGTTTGACCAACTTCAGGGTGTTAGGTACTTCTTGAAGATAAATCTCAAATCCAGTTATCACTAGCTCAGTGTTAGGGAGAGTGACATCCAAAAGACAACCTTCAGGAGTCGGTATGGTCACTATGAGTTTGTAGTTATGTATTTTGGACTAACAAATGCTCCTGTAGCTTTTATGGATTTGATGAATAGGGTGTTCAAGCCATATTTGGACATGTTCGTGATTGTGTTCATAGATGACATTCTCATATACTCTCGGAGCGAGGAGGAGCATGCTACTCATTTAAGGATTGTGCTACAGACTTTTAAGGATGGCCAGCTATTTGCTAAATTCAGCTAGTGTGAGTTGGCTAAACTCAGTAGTATTCTTAGGCCAAGGGGTGTCGAGTGAGGGTGTACAGGTGGACTCGCAAAAGATAGAAGTTGTAAATAATTGTCCTAGATAAGTTAGTCCTTCGGATATTAGGAGTTTCTTAGGTTTAGCTGGCCACTACAAAAGGTTTGTTGAGGGATTTTTATCCATTGCAGCACCGTTGACTAAGTTGACCCAGAAGAAATTTGAATTTCAGTGGTCGGATGCATGTGAGAAGAGTTTTCAAGAGTTAAAGACTCGACTCATTTTAGCTTCAATATTGACCCTACCCGAGGGTACAGATGGATTTATAGAGTATTGTGATGCCTCTAGGGTTGGTCTTGGTTGTGTGTTGATGCAGCATGGTAAGGTCATTGAGTATGCCTCTAGACAGCCCAAGACTCATGAGAAGAATTACCTAAAGCACGACCTAGAATTGGTAGTAGTGGTGTTTGCATTGATGATTCGGAGACACTATTTGTATGGGTTCCATATAGATGTGTTCATGGACCACAAGAGTCTTCAATATGTGTTTACCCCAAAGGACCTGAATTTGCAGCAAAGGAGGTGGTTAGATATTCTCAAGGATTATGAAATGAGTGTCCTTTAACACCTGGGCAAGGCCAATGTAGTGGTGGATCCCCTTAGCAGGCTATCCATGGAGAGTGTTTCTCATGTGAGAGATGGAAGAAAAGAGTTGGTAAAGGATGTGCACCGGCTTGCACGATTAGGAGATCGTCTTGTTGACTCGTTGGATGGTGGTGTCATTGTTCAGAATGGTTTAAAATCTTCTTTGGTGACTGAGGTCAAGACTAGGCAAGATAAGGATCTTATCTTTAGTAAAGTTGAAAGAAGCGGTTCAGAACCAAAAGGTAGAGGTCTTCTCCAAAAGGGGAGATGGTGTACTTCGATATTAGAGTTGTTTGTATGTCCAGATATTAATGACATGAGAGAACGGATGTTGCACGTGGCTCATGGTTCCCGATATTTTATACATCTAGGTGCCATGAAGATGTAGCGTGACCTACAGGATATTGGTGGAATGGTATGAAGAAGGACATAGCAGAGTTTCTAGCTAAGTGTCCGAACTGCCAACAAGTGAAAGTGGAGCATCAAAGATCAGGAGGTTTGTTTCAAGACATCAGTATCCCCCCTTGAAAGTGGGAAGAGATCAATATGGACATCATCACCGGGTTGCCTCATACACGTCACCAGTATGACTCTATTTGGGTGGTTGTGGATAGGTTGACTAAAGCAGCTCATTTTCTATTGGTTAAAACTACCGACTCAAAGGAGGATTATGCCAATTTATACATTTGGGAGTTAGTTCGGTTGCATGGTGTTCCCTTGTCCATCATATCAGACAAAGGCACTCAGTTCACTTCGCAGTTTTGGAAGTCGTTTTAGAAGTTACTTAGTACTCAGGTCAAGCTTAGTACAACTTTTCACCCGTAGACGGATGGTCAAGTCGAGCGAACCATTCATACTCTTGAGGATATATTGAGATCATGTGTGATTGAATTCAAAGGTAGTTGGGATAATCATTTTCGTCTTATCGAGTTTGTTTATAAAAATAGTTACCACTCCAGTATTTAGATGGCCTCATATGAGGCTCTTTATGTAAGAGGTGTAGGTCATCTATTGGTTGGTTTGAAGTAGGTGAAGCTACATTGATAGGGAAAGATTCAGTCCATGAGGCTATGGGAGAAAGTTCAACTTATAAGGGAAAGGCCAAAAATAGCCCAGAGTCATCAAAAGTCCTACACAGATGTGAGGAGAAAAGAACATGAATTTGAAGTTGATGATTGGGTGTTCTTAAAGGTATCTCCCATGAAGGGGGTGATGAGATTTGAAAAGAAATGAAATCTTAGTCCCCGAAATGTTGGCCCGTACAGGATTGTAAGACCCGTTGGCAAGGTGGCCTATGAGTTGGAATTACCCTCTGAGTTGGCTTCTGTACATCTAGTTTTCTATGTATCGCTTTTGAAGAAGTGCATCGGTGACCCGACTTTAGTTGTTCCAGTGGAGAGTGATGAGTTGGTGATTTACCAACATATTAGTCTCTTAAGCATAAACTTTAGCTTAGTTTTCAAGTCTTTTAGTTGGATTTTATGCTTTTTTTCCTTTGGATGTGTAGGTATCTGATTTGAAGAGAAGGAGCATGAAATGGAGTAAAAAGGATGAGATTTAGATGAAAATAGGTGCCCCACGGAGAACACCGGCGAAACACCGGTCAACCGTAGGCAACCACTAGCTTGATGAGAAACTACAATCGGCAGCTCGCGGATAGCAACAGGCGAACCGCCGATTCTATTGCCGACAGGTGCTGGACTTTGCTAGAAAAATGATGAAAAAAACTGGCAGCTTGTGGATGGCAACCGGTTAACTGCCAAAGGAATCGTCGGAAGGATTTGGAAGTTCATTAGATCACAGAGGAAAGAAACCGGCAAATCGCTGGTTCCATCGCCAGTGAAAGACACCTGAAAAGGGCAAAAATGTCCAGCCCTAAAAAAGAGGAGAATGTATGCCCTATTTTTGTATATATTCTAGAAAAAAATACTCTGAACATATCATTGAATATTCCCTTTACTTTTTGAGAGAGAAATGACTCCATTAGAGAAGAGGAGAAATATTTGAATATTGCTTTTTCATCTTCATCTTCTTCTTTAGCAAGGTATAACCACCATTGTAGAAATATTATGAGTTTGATAGTGCTTACTCCTAATGATGAAATTATTGAGTTTATTAATGTATATGCTTTTGTGTTTCTCAATTATGAGTAGCTAAATCTATAGCTAGAGGTGTGTGATGATTGGTGTTTAATTTGATTAGGTATTGCTAGATTTGTCTTGTTGTTGCTTGATTAGTGTAAATATATTGAATTCTCCTCAAAATATAGTTGATTGCTCATTGTTTCAAATATGGGTATTATTTTCTTACTTGATTTTCCTTGAAAAAGAAGAATCAAATAATGGGGGAGAATTTAATAGTGGATTGAGATTTGATTATGTAGGGTTGGCCTAGAAATAGCCAAAACCCATGATCATAATCCCTTTAGAGGTTGTTATCTAGAAATAGCTCAGCCCTAATCCAAACCATATTGGAATAGTTGAATTGTACCTTGAGGTTTGAAATGGCTCGAGGATAAGGAGCCCAATTGGTTGAAAAACATTAGGCTCCATCTCTTTCCAAGGTTATTTACACAATTAGTAATAATCTGATTGTCTAGTAAATCTCAATTTGATTGACATCCCATCTACACCACACCTCCATCCTTTTCTCATCATTGTTTCTCAATTTTGGTTATCTTGCTCTCTTGATTACCTGATTTTAGATTCCACAATATTTTTTGCTTCACTTCCCCTAAAATTTACATTTACGTTTTCATTGTTTGGATGCGAATCAATTCAATACACTAAACAACTCTTGTTCAAATCATTCTCTAGTCCTAGTGGGATTCGACCCCGATACTCATCGAGTTATTTATTTTGGTACAACGACTGCTTACATTCTCTCAAACTGAGGAGTGTAGTGTAATACCCCGAAAACCCTAAGATCAGACCCGGGAATTAAAACGGAGAGAACTAAATTTTTGCACCAAGTCATTGGACGAGTCGTCCCATGACCCGTGGGGTGCACCATGAGTTATGGAGTGACTCGTGGGGAGGGGGTTCAGTCTCGGTTGAAAATTCAATTTTGGGGTGACCATGGATATGACCATGAGTCCTGGTCAGCATCACGACTCATTATGTCAATCGTGGACAAGGGATGCTTGAAAGATGAGAAGTTACGACAGTGGTAGTTACGGGTTGGCCACCAGGAGTCATTAGGTACACCACGAGTCGTGGTGTCCCTCGTGGTGACCCTCATATGAAAAATAACAGTGTTGATCACTACAGCCAGACGACAAGTCGTTCCCCAAACCACGATTCATCCAGTTCCTTGTTGGGACGGGCAATGTGTATTTTCTTACGAATTTATTAAGGATTTTTCCGTAAATCCTAAGGGGTCGTATGGTTACGGGTTAGAGTTATCCCAGTATTAGTAATACGTAAATTAGTTATGATAGAATCTATGTATTATTTTATGCAGGCATTAGTTATGCAGTTTTAGTTATTCATGTATTAGTTATGTAGGTATTAGTTATGCAAGTATTAATTATGTAGGTATTATTTATGTAGGGTTAAGTTTTGTAGAAATTAATTGATTATTGAATTTTTAATTTGTTGTAAATTAATATATACTATTTACAAATAAATAAGTAAACAAATATGTAACGCCTCATATCTGGGGGGGGGGCGCGACTGGCTCCCCATACCTGACTGACTGGAAAGCCGGCTATATGACATCTGTAACTGTAACACTTAGGTCGTCCAGGCCACCTGTCAGAATCAACTGGAGCACAAACTGGACCCATAATGTCTCAAAAATACAGGGTAAACAACTGAAATGCAAAAAAGTCTATGAGTATGCTAAACTAAACAACAAAAAACCGACAAGGCCACAAACTGAACACCATTGTAAACACTAAGTCCACAAAGCCTCTAAAGAGTAAATTGATTGGTGGTCGGAACAGGGCTCCGACCTACCCATAACTACATCTCAAAACTCTAATTGAAACAAAACAAGTCTTAGCTCCAGAAAGAAAGGAGCATACCAACACATCCACTAATCTCACGAACTGACACTGCAACTGCCAATCCCGACCTCTACTTGCACCTGCGGCACGGACGTAGGTCCCCAGGCGAAGAGACGTCAGTACGAATGAAATGTACTGGTATGTAAGGAAGAAAACCGTAAACATGTAAGATAGCAATGATAACTGAGCTAGAAATAAGGAATAGAAACAACCTAGAATCCTGGAAACTGAAACCTAGCAATAAGCCAATACTGATGTGCAAATACAACCAAGTAATGCACAAGAAAAACTATAACTGTAATGCCAACAACCAGCCAACCATAAATCCATATATAAAATTCATCCAGCCGGTGTACCATACCTAGGAAAAATAAAAATATCTTCAGCTGATGTATCACACCGGGGTAAAAAAAATATCTCCAGCCGATGTACCACATCAGGGTAAAATAAAAATATCTCCAGCCGATGTATCACACCGGGATAAAATATAAATATCTCCATTCGATGTACCACACCGGGGTAAAATAAAAATATCTCCAGCCGATGTACCTCATCAGAGTAAAATAAAAATATCTCCACCCGATGTACCACGCCGGGGTGAAATGTAAATATCTCCAGCCGATGTACCACATCGGGATAAAATAAAAATATCTCCAGCTGATGTACCACACCGGGATAAAATATACATATCTCCAGGCGATGTACCTCAACGGGGTAAAATAAAAATAATTCTCAATCATAATCATAAATAGGGTATATATGGCTTATATTGAGTCAATTTAACTCGTATGACATATGAATGACAAATGTTAAATCTGTGGCGAGAATAGGCCTCTTTCGTAACCCATAAATGCAAGTGAGCACCCATATCATGTAAAGCTAGAAAATATGTATATATCACATAAAGCTGTCAAATTATACATGAACATGTCGACTCAGTTACTTGAAGGACTTTCAAGAGGTTTAGACAACATAAGAACTTTTGTAGGCTTACAAACAATGTCCTACAAATAATCCTACCAATTTAACATATTACTTGGATAGAAACACATAGACCTCATTTCTACATAATTCTTTAACATCTGGGAACTGCAAATATATACTGCCTACTAGGTGGTTCCTTTACATGTATCGACAACTATACATTGGAATTTCATTGCTAAATTTAACATGTAAATAAGCACATATAGTTCTTAATTCATTTGACTTATTTGCAGGAAAACATGGAAATTGTAACTAGGAACTGGGAGTTATTTTTCATATACATAGAGTTGAGAACTGAACTATAAACATACAATGTATGAGACTTCTATATAATGTATAACTCGTATTTAGTTAACTAGGTGACCTCCAAGAGACTTCATGGTATTCAAAGTTCTGAGCTTAACTGATCATTATCATAGCTTGCACTTATACTTACTTAGCCATTAGGAACATTGGTACATGGGAGAATCTCTCCTCTGAATTTAGGAAATTCAACTAATAACTTAACATGAGCTAAACATAAATATAAATGACTTGAATATAACTGAAAGAATTCAACTGTATGTTATAACGTGAAAATCATATACATTAAGACTTCTTACTGGAAAGACATATAAAGACTTGAGTTTTTAGACTCGTATACAACATTAGACACCTGACCGAGACATTAGCATAATTCTCGAAATATGATCTCTCAAAAAATTCTTAGATCAACTAGCACATTTCAACATAAATTAGGGACGTAAAGACATAACTTAAGGATTTGAGACTTGGAGCTCTATTACTTAGGAACTCGTGAGTAACCCTCTAAGTGATTCGTTATAGGCAAATAAAGATATATACCCGTAATTCGGGTGATGCTGGATTGACTTACATAACTTTGCAATTATCTGTGGAGCTTAAGAAAGCTTAAATAATCATAAGTGTCTTAGAAGATCCTAGGATTACCCTTTTCAGACATGGTAGAAAATTTCAACACTTAGAATAGATAACTTAACACAATCGTTAGGGGTATAGCAGAGAGCTTCTCAACTTAAGTTACTATTTTAGAAATGCTCAACTCTAATTATTTCGTAGAAGGTTAACACATTATTGGTTATTCATCAACATAAAACATATTGAAAACAAACAACTTAATTTTGTAACTCTTTTGCTAAACATCCTTAGAACAGGGTTAATCTTCCTAGTTGTTGCCTACCTCGTTCACCATCGTAACCCGTATCATCTAATTTAACAATATTTAGCTCTACTTTCCTTATTCATCTTAACTTCTTTGCCAAATATTATTCACTCTACACTCAAGTATTTACCCTCGTGTTCACTATTCCATTAATTCTTATACGCACTTACCTCTTTGCCTAATTGATAACTTAGCCACGCTTTCCCCGTTAACATGTATCGACTTAGCTTATTCGCTACGTGCCGCTTGCTTAGCTTTAAAGAGGAAAAACATAAAATCTACTTTTTACCTTAAGCACTTTAAAACATAAACATATAGGAGGGATTAACAATATTATTAAAACATCATTTCAATAAGCTCGTTTACCCTCAATCGGCTTAGCGTCATCTTCTTGGCTTAAGTTCAATTACATGTTGTCCTACCAATTTCACTAAGTCACCAGATCTTAACATATATTCAACATCAGATATATAGTATACTGCAAAGGACCAGCTCAGGGTGACCATGTTAAGGGGACTTCAGACTCGATTTAGAACTACGGGATCAATCGTGTAAAAATTACACCTTTCGCTTCACATTTGTTCGCTTCAACCATTCTTAACGATTCAAGCTTTATGCCAAGTATTTCCAACCCTTTGGAAAGGATTATGCATGCCTCAATATGATTTTAAGAACATAGGAATATTGATCCTTTCAATAACTTAGTTTCGTGCTTGAAAAACTAGAAAAGGGACGCCTTTACATACCTTGGCACGTTGACTCTAATTTTGCCGAAAGTCTTCCTTTCAAGCTTACTCCTTAAGGATCCTTCCAAGTCCAATTTACAAACCCAACAAGCAGCAACTTCACTTCACCAAATATCTGAAAACATTGGGAACAACATGCCACAAAAACATACAAAGAAACAACAACACAATACTACAACATTCTCCAAGTTATAACCTCATAAACTTAAAGAAATCAAAGAGGGAATTACTTACCCTTTCTTGGAGACGTTATCAGCTAAAGTAGGAGTAAACTCCTACTCTGTCCTCTGCCTAGAATTATCTAAAAACGCAACAATACCACAATCAACCACAAGACAACAATAAGCCATAACTTTCTTCCAAGGTTTTCTTTTCAAAGCCGAAAAGAGACAAGAGTGAAGTTTATTACCTGGGATATCTTTTCACCATGTGATAGGTCTTTGAATTATCTGAATTCTGAAAAAATAAATCAACTAAAACGGAGTAGAAATGAGCTTTGTAGCTCAATTTTACTTCATATAGGCGGGCTGGCCAAGGTCTGGGCGGCGCCCGTGCGACATGCCCTCGCGTACGCACGCGCGCGCTTGCTGCCTGCCTATATTGGTGCCTGCATGCCTGAGCGCTTTCCCAGCCGTTAGTGCTGTCTTCAAACGAGCATAACTTTTTACTCCAAACTCCGATGGACGAGTGATTTTTTTCACTATAAACTAGACTCAAATACCTATCATTTGATATGTTATGGGACTTTTGGATCATTATATGTTTGGAGATATGACAATTTAAAGGTTACCCTTATTTACAAACTTTACATACTCTTTGCTTTTCCCTTTGCACATGTTTCCCTCCTCACCTACAGACAACATATGACCCATAATTCCCTTATTATAACATATAACCATCAAATAATCATCAAAAATATTCTGGGGTGTAACAAAATAGTATAAAATTCTATTATATAGTGTTTCATTGGTTGAATATATATATTTGAATATATTTAATATTTAAATATATATATATATATATATATATATATTTAACTATCAATTTTTTGAAAAAAATTCAGCCCAACTTAATGGTAGAATATATATTCTTTTGCATAATTGAATACATATATTTTAATTATATATGTAAAATATTTCAATTACCAAGAAAAAAGTACACCTAAAAAAATGAATAACTAATTTTTGGATAAAAGTGATTACTTTAAATAATGTACCGAATTAAAAAAGATTTTAAAAGTAAATTGATAGGGGTAAATAAGTAATTTTATTATTTTAATCCATGTATAACTAATACCCACATAACTTATTCCACCCTTTACCCCGCATAAAATTATACGTAGATTTTCTCATAAGTTATGTGAGTATTAATTATGTAGAATTACTAAAACACAACCAAACACCATATAAAATTAATACATGAATAACTTTTATACAATATTTGGAACCTACCAACCAAACATTGTATAAAATATATACATGAATAGCTTTTTTCCTATTTGAAAACCAAACATGGTACAAAATTAATACATTAATAACCAAGTTATTCATGTATTAGTTTGGGCCTTATCCAGTAACCAAACGACCCCTAAGTTCATAAGGCCTAAACTACGTCATTTTAAGCTCAGAATAATGTGTTTTAAGAAGGGTTAAGTCATTCTAGCCAATTCTAATTCTCCATGCAAGCTTAGAGGTTTAAGAGGTGATCAAGCCTAGTCTCTTCAAGGTTCTTCCCCAAATTCTCATTAGGCAATCAAGGGAGTTGTGAAATTATATCTCTTCAGGTATGTAAGGCTATTAATGGGTGCAATTGTCCACATCTATGCCCAATTCTCTCTCAATTCATGAAAATTCTAATTGATGAATCTATGGGGTTTTTACCTAATATGTGAATTCTCTAAGTTTCAATCATGGGTACAATCTAAGCATGTTTATAATGTTGAATTATGATTAATGGGCATATTTTACAATGTTCTCAATTATAAATTATGTTTTCAAATTTTATAAATTATTATGCACATCCATGAAAGTTCATGAAAGTTGAGATTTATGAGATATGTATTCAAGCATGATGAGATGTTTAAGAAGAAAATATGATTTCAAGTTACCCATGTCAAGCTTGTTTAAGTATTAGGCAAGCCCATATGATGAAGTATGGTTCATGATTTATCTAAATTTCATGTATTAGCTTACCACATGGTATTGGAGTCTAATTCCCACTATTTTCAGCTTGTGATATAGTTTGGGACAAGGCTTCTCATGTTATGAGTTTAGATTTATGTGTGTATATTATGAGTTATCTTCACCATTAGACGATGGTTCAGCTTCGTTGAAAAACGATGGAGAGCATATGCATGTTTTTGAGAGTAATGTCTAGCACCGAGTGGGCTAAGGGTCAGTCAACCCTATGCCTCAAAGCTACACGCCAACGTATGTATGTTCAAATTATTTGGGACCTCCTTTGTGAGCTTCCCCTTCCCTAAGGAGCCTTCAGCTTGATATCGATATCATGGTAGCATCTTTAGCCCTGGCAAAGCTTTGGATGGCTCTGCCCACTTGAGTATGATAGTTGGGACCACGTAAGCTCTATCATGGTAATATCTGTTATATGACGAGTCTCCCATTATTCCTCATGATTTCAATTATGAATGTTCATCAGTCATGATATTAATATTTTCAGAAAGTTTGATCCAATGTTCAGTTTTATTTATGATTATAAATTTTCAACTTCGGTTCATTCGATTCAGTTATGTTCAGATCGTGATTTCAGAAAATAGCATGCAAGCCCTACTCTCAGAATCTTATCTTAATATGTTTTATAATATGCATGATTTATGATTTTACTTACTTATCAGCTTTACTTACCATGTATACTCGGTACATTCCTCGGATTGATTGCATACTCTATCTTGTATCATTTTATGATACAGGCTTCGATATCCAGACCTAGTCCTGCTGCTAGTCAGATTTCGAGCATTAGTACTTCCAGATAAGAGTTGGTGAATCCTCATCTTTTGAGGGCCTTTCTTATCAGTTATGTTCGTATTTTTGGTTTAAGACTATAGTGAGTTAGTTGGGGTCTTGTCCCATCAATTTGTCAGTATTAGAGGCTTTTCAGACATAGTATGTATTCAGCTTCAGACTTATGTGTTACACCCCGAAAATTTTTTGGAAATTATTTGATGTTCGTATGCTATGTTAAGGGAAGTACGGGTTGTATATTGATCGCAGATGACAAGGGAAACGTGTACGAATGGAAAAAACAAAGAGTATGTAAAGTTTATAAATTAGGGTCAATTTTAAATGACCATATCTCCCAATATAAAATGAATTAGAAGCCCCACGTCCTATAACATTAAAGGTCTTTGAGTCTACTTTTTAGAACATCAAACAGCTCATTAATCAGAGTTCTAAATAAAAAGTTATAGGTGTTTTACGGTAGCACTATCGGGCAGTGACATGGCCACCACCCTAAAAACGGCCACCGCCCAAACACCTTTATATTATGTCTTTGGTTATGAAATCATTTTCAAATTTTTTAGGTTTGAGGTGCTTGCTTACCCTCTGAAATCCACTCTCTTTTCCAGTATCAAAGCCTTAGAAACCAAGAGGAAATCCCTCAATAAAACACCATCAAAACACAAGCAAAAGTTGATGGAAGTGAAGGCAACATTGTGGTGAAGTTGTTGCTACCTTGTAGCTTCATTTTGGCAGTGTTGTTGCTGCGTGTTTGGGACTATTTTGAGTTAATGTTATACTCAATCTTAGTAGGAATTGTTCCTAATAAATAGTAAGTCACTTCCGTCATTTGAAATCTCTAATAAGTGTATGAATTTTTGAAGGAAAACTAGAAGAAAGTTATGGTTTGTATGTTGACTTGTTGTAGTTGTTGTGCTGTTATTTTGCTGCATTTTTGGCAGAAAGATTTCTGCATTATTGGGAAGTGATTTGGAGGAAAATACTCCTATTATATCCAACAATATTCTCATGCCAAGGGTAAGTGTTTCTAATTTCTTAACTTGTCTAACAATCCTAGCTAAAGCTAGAAGTTGGAGGTTATGTTGGGCTGCCGTTGTTGGTATGTTGTTGTTGAAGTTCTGCTCGCTTTTGAAGGTTGTAATAGCTGTGTTTTTCTGAGAATATACTCTATATTTGTGGTTGTTTTTCATGAGAAAGGTGAGGTAATTTCCTACCTCTATTTTCCCCCAAAGTTGTAGAAACAAGTTGAAATAAGAAATGCTAAGTGTTGCCTTATTTGTTTGTGTTGTGACTGCCTATTTATGTAACATTTTGGCTGGATAAATTGGCTTGAAACAGCCTTGTCACCTGGTGATAAACTCAATTAATTTAAGGGGCTAAGGTTCTGGTTGTTGAAATAATGAACGACATAAGAAAGCTCGCCGGAAAAAAAGGTATGTGAGGCGTTCTTTGTCTCTTGATTTTCAAGCACGAATTCATGCCGAGGATTAATCCGGCATTCCCTTGTACTTGAGCTTCTGTAGTAGCATATTATGGTTCCTCCAAATTTTTTTGATTACTTGGTATTAAGGTGTGTATTTTCTAAAGAGTAGGAACGCATGAATGTGAAGCAGAGAGGGCAATTGCCTTCTATTATGGTAATAGTTGTAAATTGAGTCTGAAGTCCCCTCGGCGTGGGCACTGTGAGCTGGTCATTTACATTATGTTATGTATTTGTGGTGTCAAAGTTGTTTCACATTATGGTTTCTAAGAAATTTGGTAAGCATGGCAAGACGATGACGCGCAGACAAACCTAATAATTGAAATCGGGTTTAAACTCAATAAGGGCTAACGACGGTAACGAAATGGAATCTACTTATGATAGTTACCTACCCTCTCATATTCATGTTTTAAGGTACCTAGGTCCATGAGGTGATTCCCCGATCCCTCTTACTTAAGCTAAGAGACTAATTAATACGTTTTTTAATTAACCAATACGTTAAACTTGGAAGATAGAACCCGAATGGGTAAACTATGGATATTTCTATGGGACCATCTTTATTGGCAGGTTATGCACAATATATTGATGTTAACATGTTAGAAGAAAATCATAATATATATATATATATATATATATATGTTTATGCTTACATTCAAATTACGCGCTAAAGCGGTAAGGATTGCCTTTAGAAAGTCGTTATATGTTTATTAGAGCTCTTGAGTTATCTAGACCTCCTAAGAATTTCTTAAGGCTTTAAGTAGACACGTCGCATGTTCTTTGAAATTTGTAGATGTGTAAGGAAATTAACCTAAGTGTAAAAGTTGAACAGCTGGTAGCAAAGGAGAGATAAGAGTAAATGTTAGACCTTTTAAGGTAATATGTGAGGTATATGCCTTCTGTCCATAGTTGATTTCAAGAACCTTTGAGCGACGTTAAAATATGAGCATGACGAGTTTAAGAGACAAGGTTGGCAATTAGGTAAGAAGGTAAGTGCATACAAGAATTGTTGGAATAGTGAACACGAGAGTAAATAATTAGGTAGGGAATGACGAATCCTGTTTGGAAAAGAATTTAAGATGAATACGAAAAGTAGAGCTAAACGTTGTTAAATTTGATGATAAGTGTTACGTTTGTTAATGAATTAAGCAAATAGCTAGCAAGATTTACCCTATTCTAAAGACGTTTAGCAAAAGAGTTATAAATAATGTTGTTTATGTTCAGTTGTGTTAATCTAATGAAAGGCCAGTAAAGTGTTAACTCCTTAAGAAATAATTAGGATCGAATATTTTGAGATAGTGACTCAAGTTAAAGAGAAGTTCTTCATTGTAATTTTAAACAATTATCTTTGATTATTTATTCTAAGAGTTGGATTAACTTTTTCAAGTTTTAAAGGATTTTATTTTTCTTGGAAGTTTCTTAACTATTTATAATGCTGCTAAGCTTTTCTAAGCTCCACATATATTGCAATGTTTCACATGAGCTTTTCCTACGCTATCTGAAGCACGACTATAAGTCTTTATTTATTTTAAGGCAGCCCCTAGACAGTTGCCTAGAATTTGTATATTAAAGAGCTCCAGGTTTGAGATACATAAGTTATGTCTTCCTGTTCATAAGTTACCTCGAGATGTGTGATGATGTGCAATGAATGAGGTATGCTCACAATTCTTAATATGAAAGTATGAAAGTCAAACGAGTATAAGCATGAAATGAATGCTAAGATTGTTAATAGAAAATGTTAGGTTAAGTGATTCCTCTCTACTCCTCATGTTAGAATTGCTAGGAGATGTTTAAAATCACGAATGTGAGTCTACACATATCTTTATGATATTTCAATTCTAGGAACTTCCCTAGAATTCATTCACAGCATATGTATGTATTTAAATGCTAAATTAAAGACCTATATATGTATGGAATAATTATAGTATTAGGGGTCGTGGTAAGCACCTACACATGTTATAGTTACTGATTAGTATATTTTATGGTTTTCAGTATTCAGATAATTTGTATGAGCTCTGTCAGCTCCATTTGTGATGGTGATTAAGATTTATTTTTATTTTACCCTAGTGTGGTACACCGACTGGAGATCTTTTGATTTTACCCCGGTGTGGTACATCGGCTGGAGATATTTTTATTTTACCCCGGTGTGGTACATCGGCTGGAGATATTTTTATTTTACCCCGGTGTGGTACACCGGCTAGAGATCTTTTTATTTTACCCCGGTGTGGTACATCAGCTAGAGATATTTTTATTTTACCCCGATGTGGTACACCGGCTGGAGATCTTTTTATTTTACTCTGGTGTGGTACATCGACTGGAGATATTTTTATTTTACCCCAGTGTGGTACACCGGCTGGAGATCTTTTTATTTTACCCAGTGTGGTACATCAGCTGGAGATATTTTTATTTTACCCTGGTGTGGTACACCGGTTGGACGAATTTTATATATGGATTTACGGTTGGCTGGTCGCCGGCATTACAGTTATAGTTTCTTTCTTGTGCATTTCTTAATTGCATTTTCATCTCTTTATAGATTTATCAGGTTTCAGTTTCAAGAATTCTAGGTTGTTACCATTCCTTATTCCTGGTTCAGTTATCTTGAGTTAAGTTATATTATAGTAAGTTGTTATCGATTACAGGTTGCAGAGTTATAGGTTATATTTATCCTCTATATGTTTATGTGCAAAGTCAGTTATTAAAGGATTGTTATCTCATCGTTACAGTTTCAGCCTCACATACTAGTACATTTCATTGGTACTGACGTCCCCTTGCTTGGGGACCTGCGTTCGTGCCGCAGGTGGAGGTACAGGTCAGGATGGCTAGTTGAGTAGCAGTTCGTGAGATCAACAGATGGTTGGTATTGTCACACCCCACCTTGGGGGGTATGACGGGAACCTGGTGCCTACTAGACTCTGGCTCTATTTCAAGAAACGAACAGGCTATATAGCGACTGTAAATACAGCCCCCGGCCGATAGGCCTATAGCCACCTGCAATGCACAACAGCTAACCAGAACAATGACACTATAATCTGAAGCAACTGCTATTCACATTTGTGACCGACAAGGTCACTAATTATAACCAGAAGAAGGCCCCACACAGCCAACATCAACGACTAAACACATATATACATGCACGGCCCCACACGACCGGCTCCACCACCACAGAAAACGTCAGACTGCAAGCCTCTAGGAAGTACTAATAGAATGGTCGAGACAGGGCCCCGACCTACCCAAACTATAATCAAAAAGGAAATAGGAACAACCTCCAACTGTCTAGCTCCGGAGGATAGGAGCTGATAACTCTGCTGACTGGATCACGAGGGATCGACTCCTCGTCTATGTGTACCTGCAGGCAAGCAATGCAGCGCCCCACGGGCGTCAGTACCACAGGTACTGAGCATGTAAAGCAAACTGAAATATACAACTGAAATGGATAGCAACAATAACATGACATATAAGCAGGAAGTAGCTGAGTCTATCTGGCTTAGGCTAACTGGGGAGAGTTTACCTATTCTGAAACTAAACTGGGTGTACCTGACGACGTGTCATCCTACTGTCTATCAGTATCTAACAGCACATATAGATATACATATAAATACACACAATACCTGACCGACCCCCATAAGTCGGAAGGTGCCAACCAACAGAACAATCTATTTACCCCTACCTGGGTCTAAACCAACCAAAAATAAGTCACTCCACTCATATCATAACTGTGAGCTCCTCCTACCGGCCCCCTTGGGTACGTAGCTCAGGCCTTGGCCTCTGACAATAAATTGTGTCTGAGTCCAAAGACTCCTACCTCTGGGCGCAAGTGCGCAACGGGGTAATCTGCTGCTGTATCTGTGACTGAAACTACCCCTGGGTGCAAGCACGCAACAGGGTATTTTTATAAAAATCTGTATCTGAAACTGCCCCTGGCCACCAGCGCACACAGAGTAATCTGCCCCTGTAAACAGGGTATACTGGCTCTGCGCAGAGCGAACTGAACTGCCCCTACAAGCAGGGTAATCTGGACCGTATTATCATGGTGGTCGGCCATCATCATCCTCTAGGCGGACGGCATCGCCCTGCTGGTGGCGGTATCTGAATCTGGTAGCGACACAGCTATAACCCAGGGGCGGTGGGGATGCTAAGGACACCCACATGCCACAACAAGTATCAACATGCAAAACACATACACAGCAAGCATGCACAAATGAAAAATACTAATCATATTCTCTTCTTTTATTTCAAGGCCAGTCCATGTTAAACAACTGATGCTATATTCTGTTTTACACTATTTCTGATTGCTGGGCTAACTGCTACTTGGCTTTTATTGGTTTATCTAATTATTGTTATCCGTGATCTGAAGCATGTCAATTTCTAGAGCCATATCTGTTCCTGGAGCTATATCGGTATCTGGAGCCATTTCTATATCTGATTACTGATCTGATTATATCTGGACATAGCTCAATATTATAGAACATGCCATCTATAACTGGATATAGCTCAATAATATAAAATGTGTCATCTATTACCGGATACAGTCTCAACAAATGTAATACATACTATCTGAAATCATCTGACAATTCGTTATTCTGATTATCGCATGATATGTAATGATATACTAGCATGCTTGCTGGAAATTGTACTGAATCGTTCCTGTACGCTGGGTATCTGTTAATAGCCTTTATTCTATTTATTTTCTAGACTGTACTTCCTGGCTTGCCGAAAGAATAACTTTACATACCTGGTTTCTGAGTACCCGACTGACTGATGTGATTTCCCTCGGTACTTCTGCTGTTTCTCCGAACTACATTCATATACATGTCAATTAGATCTAAATACACCAATATTCTGAAAGAAAACATTACTTTCGATACATTTATAGCCTAAACTTTGGCTTATCGAAAGACGGTCAAAAACTTGCTATTTCTCGAAAGTCCAGAAGGGAGAAATATTCACTTTAAGGCTAGGAGTATATTAACACTAATTTGGAGCAATTCCACTTACCATAGTTCGGTAGCACGACGATTCGCCGGCCGAATTTCGTGAAACGAAATCCGTAGGAATGCTCCTTGCAGCTTTATACCTCGGTATCTAAGCCGAAACGGAGTTTAGACCGCGTTTCGTAGCGTAATCGGAAGGAAATTTGTATAAAAATCATGGGTTTCCTTCTTCTTCCTATATTCCCCTGTTTTTTTCTGGAAATTCATTGATTTGAATGAAAAACCGACCTTTTATTTATTTGTTTTTTTTTTGCTTGCCTTCTAAATCCCTTAACCAACATGCCATTAGGATATTTATTCATTTAAAATTTACGGGGTGTAACATCCTTCCCCCCTTAAGAACATTCATCCTCGAATGACATTCTGACTTATAGAAATCTTAACTGGCTGACTTATCCCTAAAAATAATTCGGTAGAGTTTCCCCTGTATGATGGACTACCTCAAAATTCCTGAAAAGCAGAAAAGCCCAATACAGGTACTCCACATGATATAATAATATTTATATATAACTATCTATAATCAATCGCCTGCTTTCATATATGAAATATAAGCATTCATAAGGAAAAACAATTCTAACATACCTCTTGTTTGCCTATGCCTGGAATAAGTGGGGATATCTGGCTTTCATGTCCGCCTCGGCTTCCCAGGTCATCTCTTCTCGGTTCCTGTTACGCCACAATACCTTGACAGACGCAATATCTTTAGTTCTCAATCTACGAATCTGTCTGTCTAAGATAGCTACTGGAACCTCTTCATATGCTAACTCTTCTGTGACCTGGACATCCTGAACTGGAACAACTGTGGAAGGGTCTCCTACGAATTTCCTCAACATAGATACGTCGAATACTGGGTGAACAGATGCTAACTCTGGAGGCAAGTTCAATTCGTAGGCTACTCAGTCTATTCTTCGCTGAATCTGATATGGCCCAATGAACCTGGGGCTAAGCTTGCCTTTCTTGCCAAATCTCATCACCCCTTTCATCGGAGACACTTTCAAATATACCTAGTCATCTACTGCAAATTCTAGATTTCTGTGCCGCATATCTGCATAAGACTTCTGGCGGCTCTGAGCAGTCAGTAGGCGTTCTCTGATAAGCTTCACCGCCTCTTCTGACTGACGAATAACATCCGGTCCAATCAGTGTTGTCTCCTCCACTTCAAACCAGCCAATGGGTGACCTACATTTCCGCTCGTATAATGCTGCAAAGGGCGCCATCTGGATAGCTGAATGATAACTGTTATTATAGGCAAATTCAATCAACGGCAGATGCTCATCCCAGCTACCCCCAAAATCTAGTACACACGCTCGGGGCATATCTTCGAGCATTTGGATAGTTCGTTCTGCTTGCCCGTCTGTCTGAGGATGAAAGGCTGTACTTAAGTTAATCTGTGTCCCCAGGCCTCTCTGGAACGACTGCTAGAATCTCACTGTAAATTGTGCTCCTCTATCTGAAATAATAGATACCAGCACTCCATGATATCTAACTATTTCTCTGATATATAATTCGGCATAATCCTCAGCCGAGAAGGTAGCTTTCACTGGCAGGAAATGAGCTGATTTTGTCAGCCTGTCAACTATTACCCAAATAGAATCATTTCTGTGTCTGGTACGGGGTAACCCTGTTACAAAATCCATATTTATCGCTTCCCATTTCCACATAGGCACAGCTATATCCTACGTCAGACCGCCCGGTTTCTGGTGTTCTGCTTTCACCTTCTAGCAGTTAGGACATCTAGATACAAATTCGACTATTTCAGCTTTCATACCTGGCCACCAGTAGATGTCTCTGATGTCGTGGTACATTTTCGTTGCTCCTGGATGGAGGGAATAGTGAGCAAAATGTACCTCATGCATGATCTGCTGGCGAAGCCCTGAAACATTCGGGACACATAGGCGTCCCTTACAACGCAGCACTTCATCCTCAGTCACTTGGAAATCTAGATCCTTACCTTTCTGAACTCTATCTCTGAGCTGGACTAAGTCAGGGTCCTCGTACTGCTGTTCCTTTGCCTCTGTAACTAATGATGACACAACATAATTCTGAATTACCGCTCTGTTATTTTATGTTTCTACTACTCGAACGGCTAAACCATCTAGCTGATGAATTTCCTTGGCTAACTCCTGCTTCTCGGGTCGCAAATACGCTAAACTTCCTATTGACTTATGGCTGAGGGCATCGGCTACTACATTAGCTCTCCCTGGGTGGTACAGAATATTTACGTCATAATCTTTCAGCAATTCTAACTAGCGACGCTGCCGCAGATTTAACTCCCTCTGTGTGAAAATGTACTGCAGGCTTTTATGATCTGTAAAAATGTCTACATGAATGCCATACAGATAATGCCTCCAGATTTTCAGAGCGTGGATCACTGCGGCCAGTTCCAGGTCATGAGTCGGATAGTTGTTTTCGTGCTTCCTCAGTTGTCTGGAAGCATAAGCAATTACCTTTCCATGCTGCATCAGCACACAACCCAGTCCAAAGCCTGAAGCGTCGTAATACACCGCATACCCATCTGTTCCCTCTGGCAATGCTAGTACTGGGGCGGAGGTCAATCTGTCTTTCAATTCTTGAAAACTCTGCTCACATGCCTCCGTGCACTGAAATTTCGCTGCTTTCTGTGTCAGCTTTGTCAGAGGTGCTGCTATAGTGGAGAACCCTTCAACAAATCTCCGCTAATACCCTGCTAAACCCAGGAAACTGCGAACCTCGATCGGAGTGGTAGGTCTGGGCCATGTCTTGACCACCTCTATTTTCTGTGTGTCCACCTGTATCCCAGCATCCGACACGACATGCCCCAAAAAGGCAACTGAGTTCAGCCAGAACTCACACTTAGAAAACTTGGCGTACAACTGACGGTCTGTAAGGATCTTGAGACTATTCGTAAATGGTTCTGGTGATCTGTCTCTGAACGAGAATATACTAGAATATCATCAATAAATACTATCACAAACAGATCCAAATACGGTCTGAATATGCTGTTCATCAGGTCCATAAACACTACGGGAGCATTCGTCAGCCCAAAAGACATGACTAGAAATTCAAAGTGACCATATCTGGTCCTGAGAGCAGTCTTTGGAATGTCTCTCTCACGAACTCGGACCTGGTGGTATCCGGACCTCAGATCTATCTTAGAGAAACATCTGGCCCCCTGCAACTAGTCAAAAAAATCATCTATTCTAGGGAGCGGGTATTTGTTTTTAACTGTTACCTTATTCAGCTGCCGGTAGTCTATACACATACGGAGTGAGCCATCTTTCTTTCTTACAAACAGAACTGGCGCACCCCACGGGGAAGTACTAGGCCTGATAAAGCCTTCGTCGAGCAAATCTTTTAACTGCTCTTTCAACTCCCTAAGCTCAGCTGGTGCCATGCGATACGGGGGAATGGATATAGGTTGAGTCCCTGGCAACAAGTCAATTGCAAAGTCTATCTCCCTTTCGGGAGGAATACCAGGCAACTCATCCGAAAATACGTCAGGGAATTCATTGACCACTGGAACAGACTGAAGAGTCGGAGGTTCCACCCAAACGTCCTGGACTCTAACTAGGTGGTAAATACATCCCTTTGCAATTAATTTTCTCGCCTGAAGGTAGGAAATAAACCTACCTTTTGGCGTAGCTGTGCTGCCTTTCCACTCCCGCATTGCTTTCCCCAGAAAGTGAAATCGGACCGTCTTGGTCCAGCATTCTAAGTTGGAATAGCATGGGACTAACCAGTCCATACCCATAATGGCATCGAAGTCGACCATCTCAAGTTCTATTAAGTCTACTGTGGTCTGGCAATCAGCAACTTCTACCGTACATCCTCGGTAAACTCTTTTAGCTGTAATCGAGTCACCGACCGGTGTAAGCACTGAAAAGGGCTGCTGAAGCAATTCTGGTTTGATACCCAACTTCGGGGCCACAAATGGTGTAATATATGACAAGGCAGACCCTGGATCAATCAATACATAAATAGGGTATGAGCAGATAATCAATATACCTGTGGCCACGTCGGGAGATACCTCTAAATCCTGCCTCCCTGGTAATGCATAGATACGGCTGGGGCCTGTACCTGAGCCAGAGGCTCCTGATCTACCTCGGCCCCTATTTGCTGAACCTGAGGGTCTGCGCCCTGCTGAGGCTGCTGGAGCTTGTTGTCCCGCTGATGCTCTATCTAGACTATCCCGGTTACCCTGTCCTCTGGCCGGACAATCTCTCATTAAATGCCCTTCCTGTCTGCAGTGATAGCACCCTAAGAAGCCTTGCTACAGGCTCCAGAATGGGGTCGGTGGCATATAGGACAAGGGGTAGGTGCAAATTCACTCTATTCTGCCCTCCGCTGCTGAGGTGATGCTACTGTCCGTAAACTGCTACTGACTCTGACTGACTCCGGCGAACAAATCTGCCTCTCTACTGTTGTACCGGAGGTAAAGATCTGGGTGGCCTATCTGAAAATCGTTGTCTCGGCCCCCTAGGGGTTTCCCCCTGAATCTCAGCAGGTCTATTTCTACGGCGCTGCTCTGAAGTCGCCTGCCTGTCGCCCCGCTGCCGCTGTCTCAGGCCCTCAATTGTCTATGCGAAGGCCTGTACCCTGGCTATGTCCATGTCCTCTCTCAAAGTAGTCGTCATGCATGTCTCTATGTAATCTGAATTCAGGCCCATAATAAAGAGATGGACTCTAGACGACATGGTGTCCACAAATGCTGGAGCATAGCTGGCTAAGGAGTCGAACTGTAAAGAATACTCACGGACGCTCCTAGCCCCCTGGTCTAAGTGTAAGAACTGGTCCATCCGGGCCTGTCTGACCTCTCGGGGTAAGTAGTGGTCCAGGAAGGCCTCTGAGAAGCTGGACCAAGTAGGAGGGGCTGCATCCCTTCCCCGAGATCTCTCCCAACTTTCGTACCACAACACAGAATTTCCCTCAACCGGAACACTGATAATTCCACTGATTCTGCTGGGGTTACGTGCATGACTCTAAAAATTCTCTGTATCTGGTCCAGAAAGTCCTGAGGGTCCTCCGCTTGATCTGACCTAGTAAACTGAGGGGGTCCTAATGCCAAGAATTCTCTAACCCTGGAACTACTTGGCCCACCTAGAGATTCTGCTGCTGCAGGTGGTACTGGCTGACGTTGAGTAGCTAGCATCTGGGTTAACATAACCACCGCACTACGTAGCTCCTGATCAGATGAAGTAGGTGCAGGAGTTGTGGGAGGCGGTGCTGCCTCAAATGGTGTCTGGCGAGGCGGAGACTGCTGGGAGGGTCGAGATGACACCTCTGTATTGCTCTCAGACCAGGCTGAATCTAGCTGTAAGTGAGGCATCCTGCTGGTGCCTTCGCCCACCACTATATCCAATCTCCTGCCTGTAGTTGGGTGCCACTGATCTGCCATAGTATCTGTAAACAAAGAGGGAGGTAAGTTTCAAAAGAACCAACCCTATATTGTACTGTACAATGGCACGACTGAGTATGAAAGAAGGGTAACCATCCTATTATGCCTCGCAGCCTCCTGCCTATAGTATGTGGTGCACAACACATCCATAGACAAGACTCTACTTAGCACGGCTTGCAGACTCCCTGAGACACGAACTGCTCTGATACCAAGTTTGTCACACCCCACCTTGGGGGGTATGACAGGCACCTAGTGCCTGCTTGACTCTGGCTCTATCTCAAGAAACGAACCGGCTATATAGCGGCTGTAAATACAGCCCCCGGCCGATTAGACCTATAGCCACCTGCAATGCACAACAACTAACCAGAACAATGAAACTATAATCTGAAGCAACTGCTATTCATATTTGTGACTGACAAGGTCACTAATTATAACTAGAAGAAGGCCCCACACGGCCAACATCAACGACTAAACACATATATACATGCACGGCCCCACACGACCGGCTCCACCACCACAGGAAACGTCAGACTGCAAGACTCTAGGAAGTAATAATAGAATGGTCGGGATAGGGCCCCGACCTACCCAAACTGTAATTAAAAAGGAAATAGGAACAACCTCCAACTGTCTAGCTCCGGAGGATAGGAGCTGATAACTCTGCTGACTGGAGCACGAGGGATCGACTCCTCATTTATGTGTACCTGCAGGCAAGCAATGCAGTGCCCCACGGGCGTCAGTACCACAGGTACTGAGCATGTAAAGCAAACTGAAATATACAACTAAAATGGATAGCAACAATAACATGACATATAAGCAGGAAGTAGCTGAGTCTATCTGGCTGAGGCTAACTGGGGAGAGTTTACCTATTTTGAAACTAAACTGGGTATACCTGACGATGTGTCGTCCTACTGTCTATCAGTATCTAACAGCACATATAGATATACATATGAATACACATAATACCTGACCGACCCCCATAAGTCGGAAGGTGCCAACCAACAGAACAATCTATTTACCCCTACCCGGGTCTAAACCAACCAAAAATAAGTCACTCCACTCATCTCATAACTGTGAGCTCCTCCTACCGGTCCCCTTGGGTACGTAGCTCAGGCCTTGGCCTCTGACAATAAACTTTGTCTAAGTCCGAAGACTCCTGTCTCTAGGCGTAAGTGCGCAACGAGGTAATCTGCTGCTGTATCTGTGACTGAAACTGCCCCTGGGTGCAAGCACGCAACAGGGTAATTTTATAAAAATCTGTATCTGAAACTGCCCCCTGCCACAAGCGCATATAGAGTAATCTGCCCCTGTAAACAGGGTATACTGGCTCTGCGCAGAGCGAACTAAACTGCCCCTGCAAGCAGGGTAATCTAGACCGTATTATCGTGGTGGTCGGCCATCATCGTCCTCTAGGCGGACGGCATCGCCCAGCTGGTGGCGATATCTAAATCTGGTATCGACACAGCTATAACCCAGGGGCGGTGGGGATGCTAAGGACACCCACATGCCACAACAAGTATCAACATGCAAAACACATACACAGCAAGCATGCTCAAATGAAAAATACTAATCATATTCTCTTCTTTTATTTCAAGGTCAGTCTGTGTTAAACAACTGATGCTATATTCTGTTTTACACTGTTTCTGATTGCTGGGCTAACTGCTACCTGGCCTTTATCGGTTTATCTAATTATTGTTATCCGTGATCTGAAGCTATATCAATTTCTAAAGCCATATCTATTCTTGGAGCTATATCGGTATCTGGAGCCATTTCTATATCTGATTATTGATCTGATTATATCTGGACATAGCTCAATAACATAGAACATGCCATCTATAACTGGATATAGCTCAATAATATAAAATGTGCCATCTATTACCGGATATAGTCTCAAAAAATGTAATACATACTATCTGAAATCATCTTACTATCTGTTATTCTGATTATCACATGATACGTAATGATATACTAGCATGCTTGCTGGAATTTGTACTGAAATCATTCCTGTACACTGGGTATCTGTTAATAGCCTTTATTCTATTTATTTTCTATACTGTACTTCCTGGCTTGCCGAAAGAATAACTTTACATACCTGGTTTTTTAGTACCCGACTGACCGATGTGATTTCTGTCGGTACTTCTGTTGTTTCTCCCAACTACATTCATATACATGTCAATTAGAACTAAATACACCAATATTCTAAAAGAAAACATTACTTTCAATACATTTATAGCCTAAACTTTGGCTTATCGAAAGATGGTCAAAAACTCGCTATTTCTCGAAAGTCCAGAAGGGAGAAATATTCACTTTAACGCTAGGAGTATATTAACACTAATTTGGAGCAATTCCACTTAACTTAGTTCAGTATCACGATGATTCGCCGGCCAAATTTCGCGAAACTTAATCTGTAGGAATGCTCCTTGCAGCTTTATACCTCGGTATTAAGCCGGAATGGAGTTTAGACCGCATTTCATAGTGTAATCGGAAGGAAATTTGTATAAAAGTCATGGGTTTCCTTCTTCTTCCTATATTCCCCTGTTTTTTTCTGGAAATTCATTGATTTGAATGAAAAACCGACCTTTTATTTAATTTTTTTTTTGCTTGCCTTCTAAATCCCTTAACCAACATGCCATTAGGATATTTATTCATTTAAACTTTACAGGGTGTAACAGGTATGCTCCTTTCTTCCTGGAGCTAGGGCTTAGTTATTTATGCTTGAGTTTTGAGATGCAGTTATGGGTAGGTCGGAGCCCTGTTCCGACCATCAGTCAGGTTACTCTTAGAGGCTTTGTGGACTTAGTGTGTACAGTGTTATTTAGTTTTTGGCCTCATCGGCTTATTGTTGCTTAGTTTAGCACACTAATTGCCTTGGTTACATTTCGATTGTTTACCCCATATTGTTGAGACCTTATGGGTCCAGTTTATTGTTCAGTTGATTGTGACAGGTGGCCTGGATGGCCTAAGTGTTACAGTTATAGATGTCATATAGCCGGCTTCTCGATCAATCATGAATCGAGTACTAGTTGCGCCCTACCCCAGTTTTGGGGCGTGACATTATGTATGTACTTATATGTTATGTATGTTCAGACTTCCGCTATGTTAATTATGTTGATTTTCCATTTTATTTGAATGAGTTAAATGTTATGTTCATTCTATGGGTCGACTTGGAGTCTTTTGGGGTTCTTTGTCTCGTGTCTCCATCTGGGCCTATGTTCGGGTAATGACAAACTTGGTATCAGAGCATTAGGTTTTGAAGTGTCCTAGGGTGTCTGAAAGTTGTGTTAAGTATTGTCTTTTTCATGAGTGTGAAGTGCGCCACACTTATGACAAAAAGGCTATGAAACGTTTAGGAAATGTCACCTTCTTTCATTATCTACTTCGTGTGATGAAATTTCTCTATATCCTTCCAACTCATACTATACGCATATGCAGAATCATGCCTCCTCGCAAGTTAATGGAATAAGTAATGGAAATGGCCACGAGAATGGCAATAGAGATGGGCACCAGTAGGCTCCACCAGCCTATGAGGAGCATGTACCGAAGCCGGTTGCCCATGCTGAGTTCCGGGCATCCATACAGATGTTAGCTCAGACCTTGACCGCTAGGTCAATCAGCAAGCGATAGCACATGTCTCTTAGAATAGGTATGCGGCGGTGGCAAGAGTCAAAGATTTTCTAAGGATGAACCCTCTGGAGTTTCTTGGGTCAAAGGTGGATGAGGATCCACATGAGTTCGTTGATGAGATTTTGAAGATCGCCCAAATCATAGGGGTGACCAGATAGGAGTACGCCAATCTAGCCTCGGATCAATTGAAAGGGGTTGTGCACATCTGGTTCAAGCAATGGAAGGATAGTAGGGAAGTTGGAGCAGGCCCTATTGGTTGGGATGAGTTTCTTGTTGCTTTTCTAGATCAGTTCTTCCCTCGTGAGATTAGGGAGATCAAAGCAGCCGAGTTTCTGAACCTAACGCAAGGGAAGATGACAGTTTAGGAGTATGGCTTGGAGTTCACTTGTCTGTCCAAGTATGCACCTAAGATAGTGGCAAATTAGGGAGCCCGAGTGAGCCAGTTCATGCATGGGGTAGCAGACTACCTAGTCAAGGATTTCCGGACCGCGATGCTTCATCAGGAAATTGACTTTGCTTGGATAGTCCTATACGCCCAGCAGGTGAAGGTGGTGTAGATGAGTGAGCGGGAGAGAGAGGACAAGAGGGCCAGGACTGATAGCTTCGAATAGTCTGATAGAGACCTAATAGGAACCTTCAGCAGTATCATCAGAGATCTTCAGCCCCAGCGCCTTCGGCTATGAGTGTGCCATCCATATCCAAGCGTGATCAGAGGGGATGAGCATCAAGCTCGAGAGGTCGAGTAGCAGACCCGCAGATACCAGCACTCTTGAGTGTAGCAGATATGGCCAGAGACACGTGGGTCAGTGTTTAGCAAGTTCAGGTGCTTATTTCAGGTGCGGGAAGCCCGGACATATGTTTAGAGATTGCCCAGTAGCTAGACAGGGCCATGATAGTGGCCGAGGCCCAGCTTCCAGTTAAGTAGTTCCCCCAGCATGCCCAATTCAACAAGGGGCATCTACTAGTGCGGGTGGTGGTCAGTGCCAAAACAGATTCTATGCCCTAGCATCTCGTTAGGAGCAAGAGGTCTCCCCAGATGTAGTCGCTGGTATGTTATGAGTATTCCACCTTGATGTATATGCATTATTAGATCCATGGGCTACTTTATATTTTGTGATGCCTTATGTTGCTAGTAGTTTGGAAGTTAGTCCCGAAATATTATCAGAACCCTTCTCAGTCTCTAATCCAGTCAGTGATTCAGTTATAGCTAGATGGGTATATAGAAATTGCCCTGTCACAGTTCTTTGGAAAGTCACCTCAGCAGATTTAGTAGAGTTATCCATGACTGATTTGATGTTATCCTTGGCATGGATTGGTTATATGCATGTTATGCCTCAGTCAATTGTAGAACCCATTCTGTAGAGTTCATATTTCCGGGTGAACCAATCTTAGAGTGGAAGGATAGTTCAGTTGTGCCTATAGGTCACTTAATATCCTACCTTAAGGCTAGAAGGATGATTTCTAAGGGTTACGTGTACCATCTAGTTATGGTTAAGGATGCTACCTCCGAAACCCCAAATATCCAGTCAGTTCCTATAGTGTGTGAGTATCCAGAGGTTTTTTTAGATAATTTACCGGGAATCCCTCCCGAGTGGGAGATTGATTTTTGTATTGGCCTTCTTTTCGATACACAGCCTATACCTATTCCTCATAACAGAATGGCTCCAGCTGAGCTAAAGAAGTTGAAGGAGCAGTGGATCTTTTAGACAAGGGTTTCATCAGACCAAGCAAATCCCCATGGGGTGCACCAGTTGTCTTTGTCTGCAAGAAGGATGGTTCTCTTCGGATGTGCATTGATTATCAGTAATTGAACAAAGTTACCATCAAGAACAGGTATCCTCTTCACATTATTAATGATTTGTTTGACCAGGTTCAGGGTGTTAAGTGCTTTTCTAAGATAGACCTCAGATCCGGATAACATCAGCTCAGGGTTCGGGAGAGTGATATTCCGAAGATAGCCTTCAGGACTTGGTATGGTCACTATGAGTTTGTAGTTATATCTGTTGGACTAACGAATGCTAATACAACTTTTATGGATTTGATGAACAGGGTGTTCAAGCCATATTTGGATATGTTCATGATTGTGTTCATAGATGACATCCTTATATACTCTCGAAGCGAGGAGGAGCATGTCTCTCATTGGAGGATGGTGCTACAGACCTTGAAGGATCACCAGTTGTATGCTAAATTCAATAAATGTGAGTTTTGGTTGAACTCAATGGAATTTTTAGGCTACGTGGTGTCAAGTGAGGGTGTACAAGTATACTCTCAAAAGATAAAAGCGGTGAAGAATTGGCCCAGACCGGTGAAACCTTTGGATATCAGGAGTTTCTTGGGTTTAGCTGGTTACAATCGGAGGTTTGTTGAAGGGTTTTCATCCATTGCAGCACCGTTGACTAAGTTGACCAGAAGAAAGTAAAGATTCAATGGTCGGAGGCTTCTGAGAAGAACTTCCAGGAGTTGAAGACTCGACTCACCTTGGCACCTGTGTTGCCCCTACCTAAGGGTATCAATGGGTTTGTGGTATATTGTGATTCTTCGAGGATCGACCTTGGTTGTGTATTGATGCAGCACCGGTAAGGTTATAACATATGCTTCTAGGCAGCTGAAGGTCCATGAAAAGAATTATCCGACTCATGATCTCGAATTGGCGGCGATAGTATTTTCCTTGAAGATTTGGAGACATTATTTGTACGGGGTTCATGTGGATGTGTTTACGGACCACAAAAGCTTTCAGTATGTGTTTACCCAAAAGGATTTGATTTTATATCAGCAAAGGTGGTTGGAGTTTCTTAAATATTATGATATGAGTGTCCTTTACCATCTGGGTAAGGCTAATATTATGGCAGATGCTCTTAGTAGGCTTTTCATTGAGAGTGTGTCCCATATAGATGAGGAAAGGAAAGTGTTAGTGAAAGATGTGCATCGACTTGCACGGTTGGGAATTTGTCTTGTTGACTCGACGGATAAAGGTGTCATTATTCAGAATGTGTCAAAATCATCTTTAGTGACCGAAGTTAAATCCAGACAAGATAAGTATCCTATTTTGATAAAGTTGAAGGAAGTCATTCAGAATTAGATGGTAGAAGTCTTCTCCCAAATGGGAGATGGTGTGCTTTGATATCAGGGTCTCTTGAGTGTTTCAGGTGTTGATAATTTGAGAGATCATATGTTGCATGAGGCTCATGGTTCCAGATACTTTATACATCTAGGTTCCACCAAGATGTACCGTGACCTATGGGATGTTTATTGGTGGAGTGGCATGAAGAAGGATATAGCAGAATTTGTGGCGAAGTGTTTGAATTGTCAACAAGTAAAGGTTGAGCACCAAAGACCTGGAGGTGTGCTTCAAGACATTAGTATCCCTACTTGAAGGTGGGAGGAAATCAACATGGACTTCATTACAGGGTTGCCTCGTACTCACCGACAGTATGACTCGATTTGGGTGGTTATGGATAGGTTGACTAAAGCGACTCATTTCCTACAGGTCAAGGCTACCGATTCAGCTGAAGATTATTCTACGTTTTTCATTTTTGATTTATCTCGGTTGCATGGAGTGCCCTTGTCCATCATATCAGAAATAGGTACTCAGTTTACCTCCCAATTTTGGAGATCGCTTCAGAAGGGACTTGGTACTTAGGTCAATCTTAGCACAACATTTCACCCGTAGACGGATGGTCAGGCTAAGTGGACCATTCAGACTCTTGATGACATGTTGAGAGCAAGTGTGATTGATTTCAAAGGCAGTTGGAATGATCATTTGCCTCTCATTGAGTTTGCACATAACAACAACTACCATTCCAGCATTCAGATAGCTCCGTTTGAGGCTCTCTATGGGCGGAGATGTAGATCGCCTATTGGTTGGTTTGAAGTAGATGAAGCTGCGATGATAGGACCAGATTTAGTCCATGAGGCTATGGAGAAAGTTCAGCTTATAAGGGAAAGGTTTAAAACGATTCAGAGTCGCCAAAAGTCCTATTCGGATGTGAGGAGGAGAGAACTTGAGTTTGAAGTCGATGATTGGGTGTTTTATAGGTGTCTCCAATGAAGGGAGTGATGAGATTCGGAAAGAAAGGAAAACTCAGTCCCCGTTATGTTAGTACATACCAGATTGTGAAACGGGTTGGCAAGGTAGCATATGAGGTGGAGTTGCAGTCAGAATTTGCTTAGGTTCATCCAGTATTCCATGTATCGCTTTTGAAGAACTGTTTGGGTGATCTAGCTTTAGTTGTTCCAGTGGACATTTTCTATGTGAAAGCAGCCTTAGTTATGAGTAGGTCTCGGTAAAAATACTTAATCATCAGGTTTGGAATCTAAGAAACAAAGAAGTAGCCTCAGTAAAGGTTTTCTGGAGGAATCAGCATGTTGAGGGAGCTATGTGGGAAGCCAAAGCAGATATGATGGCTAAATACCCATATTTGTTTCCTTCAGGCTCAATTTCGGCGTGAGGTATAAGTTTCTTCCTTATTACCCTGTTCAGTTTCATGTTAGGTTCATGTGCCCAAGTTTCTTTCATGTCAATGAATGTATCTGTGATTCAAGAATTCAGTTTAGTCATGTAGTTCAAATCCGAGTTAGTGTCTCCGTCAGTTTTCAGCATGCATGTTCAGTATTTGAGTATGATGATTGAATTTCTCTACTTTTTAGTATTATTTTCAACATTTTAGGATGAAAGTTCCCAAGGGGGAGATATTGTAATACCCCAAAACCCTAAGATCAGACCCGAGAGTTGAAGTGGAGAAAACTGAATTTTCTGCACCAGGTCACAGGATGAGTCATCCCATGACCCGTGGGGTGCACCACAATTCGTGGAGTGACTCATGGGGAGGGGGTTAATTCTTTTTTGAAATTTTAGTTTTGGAATGACCACAGATGTGATGACGAGTCGTGGTCAGTACTACAACTCGTTATGTCAGCCGTGACCAAGGGATGCTTGAAATATTAGAAGGTTTGCAGTGGCGGTAACGGGTTGGTCACCACAAGTCGTTGGGTACACCACAAGTCGTGGTCTCCCTCGTGTTGACACTCAGATGAAAAATGGTTGTGTTGATCACGACAGGCAGACGATGAGTCGTTCCCCAGACCACGATTCATCCAGTCCCTTGTTGGGACTGGCAGTGTATATTTTCTTGCAAATTTATTAAGGGCTTTTATGTAATTCCTAAGTTCCTAAGGCCTAAACTACGTCATTTTAAGCTCAAAATAATGTGTTTTAAGAAGGGTTAAGTCATTCTAGCCTATTCTAATTTATGCATGCAAGCTTAGACATTTAAGGGGAGATCAAGCCTAGTCTCTTCAAGGTTCTTCCCCTAATTCTCATTGGGCAATCAAGGAAGTTGTGAAATCAGATCTCTTCATGTATGTAAGGCTATGAATGGGTTCAATTGTCCACACCCATGCCCAATTCTCTCTCAATTCATGAAAATTCTAATTGATGAATCTATGGGGTTTTTACCCAATGTGTGAATTCTCAAAGTTTCAATCATGGGTACGATCTAAGCATGTTTCTAGTGTTGAATTATAATTAATGGGCATATTTTACAATGTTCTCAATTATAAATTATGTTTTCAAGTTTTATAAATTATGATGTCCATCCATGAAAGTTCATGAAAGTTGAGATCTATGAGATATGTATTCAAGCATGATGAGATGTTTATGAAGAATGTATGATTTCAAGTTACCCATGTCTATATTCATGTTTTTGAATGATCAAGTCTATGTCAAGCATGTTTAAGTATTGGGAAAGACCATATGATCAAGTATGATTCATGATTTATCTAAATTTCATGTATTAGCTTACCACATGATTTTGGAGTCCAGACTCCCACTATTTTCAGCTTGTGATATGGTTTGAGCCAAGGCTCTTTATGTTATAATTTCATATTTTTGTATGTATGTTATGAGTTAGCTTCGTTATTAGACGATGGTTCAGCTTCTTTGAAAAACAATGGAGAGCATATGCATGTTTTTGGGAGCAGTGTCTAGCACCAAGTATGCTAAGGGTTAGTCAACCCTATGCCTCATAATTACGCGCCAATGTAGGTATATTTATATTATTTAGGACCTCCCTTGTGAGCTTTCCCTGCCCCAAAGGGCCTTCAACTTGATATCAATATCATGGTCGCGTTCTTAGCCCTGACAAAGCTTTGGACAGCTTTGCCCGCTTGAGTGTGATAGTCAGGACCACGTAAGCTCTATCGTGGTAATGTCGGTTATATGACGAGTCTCCCATTATTCCTCATGATTTCAGTTATGCATGTTCATCAGTCATGATATTATGTTTTCAGCAAGTTTGACCCAATGTTCAGTTTTACTTATGATTATTAGTTTTCATCTTTAGGTCATTCGATTCAGTTATGATATTTAGTTATTTTCATATCATGATTTTAGAAAATAGCATACAAGCCCTACTCTCAAAATCTTATCTTGATATGTTTTATAATATGCATGATTTATGATTTTACTTAACGGTTTTACTTACCTTGCATACTCGATATATTCCACATACTGACCGTATACTCTATGTTGTATCTTTTTATGATACAGGCTCCAATATTCAGACTCAGTCTGCAGGTAGCTAGATTCGCAACATTAGTATTTCCAAATCAGAGTTGGTGAGTTCTCATCTTTCGAGGGACTTTATTATCAGTTATGTTCCGTCTTTTTGATTTTAGACTATAGTGATTTAGTTTGGGTCTTGTCCCATCAACTCGTGTATTAGAGGCTTTTTAGACATAGTATGTATTAAGCTTCAGACTTATGTATGTACTAAGATATTATGTATGTTCAGACTTTCGCTATGTTAATTATGTTGATCTTCCATTTTATTTTAATGAGTTAGATGTTATGTTCATGCCATGGGTCAATTTGGAGCCTTTTGGGGTTCTTTGTCCTGTGTCTCAATCTAGGCCTATGTTCGGGTCGTGACATGTAGTGTGAGCGTTATCAAAAATGGCGCCGTTGCTGGGGATTAATGCTTTATATTCTTGAGTTGTTTGTTACTTTGAAGTGATCTTGCATCTTAACTTGTTTGACTTTACTATCTTACTGGTGTATCATTTTTCCATTTTTAGGTTGTTGATGATATGCTAATGAGTCCCTTTGAAAGGTTACTGAGAGACCTCGAGAGGGCACCATATGTTGAGACCCTCGAATTGATGAATAAGATGTAGAGGAAAGAAGGAAGCAAAGACACAGTGTTGATGGTCATAATGAAGCAAATAGAGTTACTAATGAATTATATGAGGGGCTTTCATATAAGGTACCAACAAGCAAATCAAGGTTGTGGATATTCTTATAATGAAAATCAAGGTCGGAATGATGTTTGTCTAGATGAGACGAGTAGTCAAGGAAGTGATAAATCCCTCTGATCTCGCATGGAAAACACTCTTGAGATGGTCTTTGAAAAAGTTATTTCAACTGATTCAGTAATTTAGGAATTGTGGAGTGAATTGTTGGACCTCACCAAGATAGTGAAGAATCATGATATGGCCATAAAATAGTTAGAGGATAGAATGAACCTGTTAGCATCTCAAATGGAAGCTCACCAAGTAACAAAGGAAACAAAGGCTCCACCAACCCACGCCATCAACGATGAAGAAGTATTGGGATGGGAGATGGAAGAAGAAATTTTAAAAGAAACATTTGCTAGCCTTTTCTTGAATAGTGAAGGATTGGATAAGGTGTGTCAAGTGAGTAAAGGTTTAGGAACTTATACCTTTCAATCGAGGAAACTCGATCTTGACCTCAAAAATTGGACACCCCCACCATCACAGCCATCCATCATTGTACCTTTGGTCTTGGAATTTCCTGACCATTTGCGATATGCATATTTGGGGGCAAGTGAGACACTCCCAGTGATTATCTCAACAAAGCTTACTCTCAAACAGGTAGAAGAACTCATAGTAGTATTGAAAAGGCATATTTGAGCAATAGGGTGGTCTATGGCTGATATCATCGGTGTTCCTCTGGGTATTTGTACTCAACAGTTCAACCTTCAAGAGGATTGCAGCCCTTTAGTTGAGCATTAGAGGCATCTGAATCCACCTATGCAAGAGATTGTCAAGAAAGAAATTATTAAATGGTTAGACGCAGGAGTCGCGTATCCTATCGCTGATAGAAGTTGGGTAAGTCATGTTCAGTGTGTGCCAAAGAAAGGGGGAATTACGGTTATACAGAATGAAAAGAATGAGTTAATGTTAACCTGCCCAGTTACTGGATGGAGGGTGTGTATGGATTACCGCAAGTTGAACTCTTAGACAAAAACATCACTTTTCAATCCCCTTCATTGACCAAATGCTAGATTGCTTGGCTAGAAAAGAATATTATTGTTTCTTGGATGGATATTCAGGATACAATAAAATTTCTATTACGCTTGAGGATCAAGAGAAAACCACATTTACATGTCCCTATGGTACTTTTGCATTCAAGAGGATGTCTTTCGGACTTTGCAATCCTCCTGCAACTTTTCAGAGGTGTATGATGTCCATTTTTTCATATATGGTGGAGGACACTATGGAAGTCTTCACGGATGACTTCTTAGTAGTGGGAGATTCATTTGAAGATTGCTTGGTACATATAGAAGAGGTATTGAAGAGATGTGAAGGGACAAACTTTGTACTTAATTGGAAAAAGTGTCATTTCATGGTGAAAGAAGGAATTGTTTTTGGAAACAAAATTTCTAAGAAAGAGATTGATGTAGAACAAGTCAAGATTGACGCAATTGACCAGTTACCTCCGCCAAGCACGGTGAAAGGTATTAACAGTTTTCTAGGGCATGCGGGATTTTGCCACCATTTTATCAAAGTTTTATCCAAGATAGCCCATCCTTTATTTTGATTGTTAGAAAAAAAGGAAAAGTTAAACTTAAATGAGGGATATATGAGGGCTTTCATGGAATTTAAAGAAAAGTTGGTGTCCACTCCAATTATCACGACACCAGATTGGTCAAAACCCTTTAAGCTAATGTGTGATGCCAGTGGTGTAGCATTAGGGGCAGTCCTTAGTTAGTAGAAGGAAAAGATTTTTCACCCTATTTACTGATCTTGGGAATAATTACGTGCCCAAGTACTATGTTATAACTTAATCTTAGTCATGTTTGTCAATTTAATTTATTATATCCTCATGTGATTTTGTGTAATTTTCTGCATAAACTAACCAACATGATTTAGTCTTTATTTTGTAGGTGTAAAATCCATAGGACGGACTAAATAATGATGGTTGAAGTGAAGGAGTGGAGTTTTGACCAAAGTGGAAAAGAAGGCAATGAGACAATGCAAGGGTAGGCTAGCCGCTCCAGGCAGCGTGCGCCGCGCCCAGCGTCGTGCCATGCCCATTCCATACGCGCGCGAGAACCTGCCTGTCCAGTGAAGATACGCGACCAAGCCGTGCCATGGCATGTGAGAGGCGCAATGGCCTCCGTGCCACGTCAGGCGACTCGCACAAAACATGCGAAGGCAGAAGTTCCAGTGGGCATGCAAACCAGTCCGTGTCATGCCAGCAAATTGCTGCTATGGGCAGCGTGGCATGAGGCTGGTCCATGGCCGGCCAAAATTATGAAATTTTTCACTTAGTATAAATAGGACCCTTAGCTTCTAAAATCATTTATCACAAATATTTTTGGAAGAACGCAAAGGAGTGAAGGGAGAAGCGAAAAACTTCATATAGGGTTCGGTATTTTTTATTCTATTTTAATTAATCTTGTAAGTACATTACATTAATGATGTTTTTGAGTAATTGTACGAACATGAGTGGCTAAAACCCTTCCTCTAGGGTTGAGGCCACATATATGAATGTATATGCATGAATTCATCTTTGGTTTGAATTTTTAGTTGTTCTGTTGTCTTGCATTTTTAATTACCATTTTTTTTATGTTTGATCACCATGAAAAAAGAACTCGTTAAGCTTAGCTAAAAGCTCGAAAGAGTAACCCTAGGCTAGAACAGAAGAATGCAAGAAACGAGTTCTTATCTTTACGAAAGGATTCACGGTTAGGATAGAAATTATAACTAATTTGAATTGCTTGGTTAGTAAAACAGGATGATAGCTAGACATCGACTTAGAATTGTCACATCACCGCTCGTAGGAGTAGTTATAAAGATAAGCCAGGTTAAATGATTAGAGGTACAAAAGTCCATAACCAAGGGTGTAAACCCCATAAACCACATCCACATAGATAAATTGCTCATGAATTAGGACGTCATATCCCCGCTCAATGATGTAGGTGTGATACTAGTTTGTTGTATTTAGAGGCTCGAAAGACCATGAACACTGCATTTTAACTCTGTGAGACAATGATTGAAGTTTTCATACTTGAACAATTGGAAATTGTAGCATTGCATGATTATCAGGCCTTAACTATAGTTGCTTCTTGTATTGTTTCTCGATTATATTGTGATCACCCTAGATTTACTTACAATTATCCAAAATCTCTTAAATCAACACTTGGGAAGGTTAACTTGACACTTGAACTTGAATATTCGCTGAACCCGTCTAGTCCCTATGGGTTCAACATCCGGCCCTTAAAAAGGCCACTATATTACTTGTACAACCACGTGCACTAGAGTTCAAATAGGTCTTTGGCGCTGTTGTCTGGGACTGGTTGTGTTTAGTGAATTTTAAATTTTTGTGTGATTTTTATTTTCTTAAGTGTTGAACAAACTTGGTATTAGTTTGTTCTATTGCACGTAACAGGTTGTCCTTGTAGAACTAGCAAGAAATAGAGAGCTGGTGGAACCTTTGTCGTAACCTGAACGCCAACTACATTTGCTCAAGATAGAAGCTCTAGAGTGAAAGTTGAAAAGGTTACAAGAGAAGTTACAACAGCATCCACTATTTGGGCAAGCAGAGTTGTTGCCTAATCAGATGGCAGCCCGACCAGTTCGCAGAATGGCAATCCCACTAGTAACAAATGTGACCTCCAGTATTCGCAAATCAGAGCCCGGAGGAAACTTTGAACTTAAGCAGAACATGGTGCAGCTGTTACATTCTAGTGGTCAGTTCACTAGAATGATACATAAGGACCCACAACAGCACTTACATAATTTCTTGGAGATCAGTGACACCTTTGTCCCTACCGGAGTGTCAACTGACTATGTCCGACTCACCCTCTTCCTGTTTTCATTGTTGGGAGAGGCGAAGAGGTGGTTGAAGACTGAGCCATCGAATTCCAGTACTTCTTGGGATGACTAGCAAAGAAGTTCCTCATCAGATTCTTCCCTTAGGGAAAGACTGCCAAGCTCAGAAGTGAGATATTGAGCTTCAAGCAGAGGCCGGAGGAGAACCTATATTTGGCTTGGAGCTTCAAGCAGAGGCCGGAGGAGAACCTATATTTGGCTTGTGGGAGATTCAAGTCATTGCTGAGAGACTGGCCCTATCACCAGTAGTCCAATGAGGTGTTAGCTCACACCTTAGTAGAGAGTATAGTGTTATACCCCGCAAAATTCCCACAAATAGATGGCCTATTCGCATGTTGGTTAAGAGTATTTGAAAGCCATACATGCTAGAAAAAGGCCCGGGAAAAGACCGGATGAGAAACCTGTCGAACCATCGCGGAAGGAGCCGGGGCAGAGCCCCTCCGCGATGGCAACGTGTCACGGAGGTGGAGCCTCCGCGTTGGCTCCGTGACACGTTGGCCCTGTCCAGGCCCAAGTTATAAATCCCTCCACTTTGGTTTAAATGTTAAAATTCTTATAATTTCCAGCGAAAACAGAGAGAAAATCAGAGAGGAAGAGGAACAAAGGTTTCTTGATAATTTCCTTTCGTTTACACCGTCAAACACGGTCCGAACTCAAATTAACTCCAGATACTGAGGTATTTAGCAGCAAGGAGCATTCCTACGGATTTAGTTTTGTGAAATTCGGTCGGCGAATCGTCGTGCTACCGAATTAAGGTAAGTGGAATTGCTCCAAATTAGTGTTAATATACTCCTAGCCTTAAAGTGAATATTTCTCCCTTCTGGACTTTCGAGAAATAGCGAGGTTTTAACCATCTTTCGATAAGCCAAAGTTTAGTCTATAAATATATCGAAAGTGACGTTTTCTTTCAGATTATTGGTGTATTTAGTCCTAATTGACATTATGTGAATGTAGTTGGGAGAAACAGCAGAAGTACTGGCGAAAATCACATCGGTCAGTTGGGTACTCAAAAACCAGGTATGTAAAGCTATTCTTTCGGCAAGCCAGGGAGTACAGTCTAGAAAATAAGTAGAACAAAGGCTATTAACAGATACTCAGCGTACAGGAATGATTTTAGTATAATTTCCAGCAAGCATGCTAGTATATCATTACGTACCATGCGATAATCAGAATAACAGATAGTCAGATGATTCTAGATAGTAATGTGGTATTAGCTAGTAGTTCACCATGTTCTTACGTAATATTCAGAATGGAAGTTGTAAAAGCAGTATAATGAATTAGCAAGATTACAGATAGTATGTATTACATTTCTTGAGACTGTATCCTGTAACAGATGGTATGTTCTATGTTATTGAGTTACATCCAGATGTAATCAGATCAGTAAACAGATATAGTAATAGCTCCAGATACAGATATAGTTCCAGAAACAGATATGGCTGTAGAAACTGATATAGCTTCAGATCACGGATATCAATAATTAGATAAACAGATAAAGGCCAGGTAGCAGTTAGCCCAGCAGCCAAAAACAGTGTAAAATAGAATATAGCATTAGTTGTTTAATGAGGACTGGCCTTGAAATAAAAGAAGAGAATATGATTAGTATTTTTCATTTGAGCATGCTTGCTGTGTATGTGTTTTGTATGTTGAGACTTGTTGTGGCATGTGGGCACCCTTTAGCATCCCCACCACCCCTGGGTTATAGCTGTGTCGATACCAGATTCAGATACCGCCACCAGCTGGGCGATGTCGTCCGCCTAGAGGACGATGATGGCCGACCACCGTGATAATACGGTCGAGATTACCCTGCTTGCAGGGGTAGTTCAGTTTGCTCTGCGCAGAGCCAGATTACCCTGTTTATAGGGGGCAGATTACTCTATGTGCGCTTGTGGTCGGGGGCAGTTTCAGATACAGACTTTTATAAAATTACCCTATTGCGTGCTTGCACCCAGGGGCAGTTTCCGTCACAGATACAGCAGCAAATTACCCCATTGCGCACTTGCGCCCAGAGGCAGGAGTCTTCGGACTCAGACACAGTTTATTGTCAGAGGCCAAGGCTTGAGCTACGTACCCAAGGGGGCCGGTAGGAGGAGCTCACAGTTATCAAATGAGTGGAGTGACTTATTTTTGGTTGGTTTAGACCCGGGTAGGGGCAAATAGATTGTGTGTTGGTTGGCACCTTCCGGCTTATGGGGGTCGGTCAGGTATTGTGTGTATTTATATGTATATCTATATATGCTATTAGATACTGGTAAACAGTAGGACGACACGTCGTCAGGTACGCCCAGTTAGTTACGGAATAGGTAAACTCTCCCCAGTTATCCTCAGCCAGATGGATTCAGCTACTTCCTGCTTATATGTCATGTTATTGTTGTTACCCATTTCAGTTGTATATTTCAGTTTGCTTTACATGCTAAGTACCTGTGGTACTGACGCCCGTAGGGGCGCTGCATTGCTTGCCTGTAGGTACTCACAGACGAGGAGGCGATCCCTCGTTATTCCAGCCAGCTTACAGAGTCATCAGCTCCTGTCATCCGGAGCTTGATATTTAGAGGTGTATTTCATTTTCTTTTGTTGTATAGTACGGGTAGGCCGGGGCCCTATCCCGACCATTTTATCAGTATTCCTAGTGGCTTGCAGTCTGTATATATTTCCCTATGGTTAGTTGTGTCGGTCGTGTGGGGCCGTGCATATGTTTAGTTGCTTACACTGGTCGTGTAGGGCCATAGTCTGATAGTAGTGGTGACCTTGCCGGTCACGTAGTTCTCCATTATTCTATTATTAAGTTACAGATAACTAGACAGCATGGTGGCCTTGTCGGCCCGCATAGGTTTCCCTATTTGTAAGTATGTTTCTGGTTAGCTGAAGTTTTATACAGGTGGCTATAGGCCCAGTCGGCCGGAGGCTGCATTTACAGCCGCTACATAGCCGGTTCGTTTCTTGAAATAGAGCCAGGGTTAGACAAAGCACCAGATGTGCTCAAGCTGGACCGTTTAGCAGCCAGAGTCTAGAAGGCACCAGGTGCCCGTCATACCCCCCAAGGTGGGGTGTGACAAACTTGGTATCAGAGAAGGTCGTGTCCCAGGGAGTCTGCAAGTCGTGCTAAGTAGAGTCTTGTCTATGGATGTGTTGTGCACCACATACTATAGGCAGGAGGCTGCGAGGCATAGTAGGATGGTTACCCTTCTTTCATACTCAATCGTGTCGTAGCACAGTACAGTATAAGGTTGGTTCTTTTGAAACTTACCACCCTCTTTGTCTATAGATACTATGGTAGATCAGTGGCACCCTGCTACAGGCAGGAGATTGGATACAGCGGCAGGCGAGGGCACCAGCAGGATGCCTCACTTATAGCCAGACTCAGCTCGGTCTGAGGACGATACGGAGGTGTCATCTCGACCCTCCCAGCAGTCTCCGCCTCGCCAGACACCATTTGAGGCAGCACCACCTCCCACAGCTCCTGTACCCACTTCATATGATCAGGAGCTACGTAGTGCGGTGGTTATGTTAACCCAGATGCTAGCTACTCAGCGTCAGCCAGTACCACCTGCAACAGCAGAATCTTTAGGTGGGCTAGGTAGTTCCAGGGTTAGAGAATTTTTGGCATTGGGACCCCCTCAGTTTACAGAGTCAGATTCAGTGGAGGACCCTCAGGACTTTCTGGACCAGATGCAGAGAATCTTTAGAGTCATGCACGTAACCCCAGCAGAATAAGTGGAATTAGCAGTGTTCCGATTGAGGGATATTGTTGTTTTGTGGTATGAAAGCTGGGAGAGATCTCGGGGAAGAGATGCAGCCCCTCCTACTTGGTCCAGCTTCTCAGAGGCCTTCCTGGAACACTACTTGCCCCGGGAGGTCAGACAGGCCCGGATGGACCAGTTCTTACACTTGGAGCAGGGGGCCAGGAGCGTCCTTGAGTATTCTTTACAGTTCGACTCCTTAGCCGGCTATGCTCCAGCATTTGTGGACACCATGTCGTCCAGAGTCCATCGCTTTATTATGGGCCTGAATTCAGATTACATAGAGACATGGATAACGGCTACTTTGAGAGAAGACATGGACATATCCAGGGTATAGGCCTTCGCACAAACAATTGAGGGCCTGAGACAGCGGCAGCGGGGCGACAGGCAGGCGATTTCAGAGCAGCGCCGTAGAAATAGACCCGCTGAGATTCAGGGGGAAACCCCTAGGGGGCCGAGACCACAATTTTCAGATAGGCCACCCAGATCTTTACCTCCGGTACAAAGCAGAGAGGCAGATTTGGTCGCCGGAGTCAGTCAGAGTCCGGTAGCAGTTCACGGATAGTAACATCACCTTAGCAGCGGAGGGCAGAACAGAATAGATTTGCACCAACCCCTTGTCCTATATGCCACCGACCCCATTCTGGAGCCTGCAGGCAAGGCTTCTCAGGCTGCTATCACTGCGGACAGGAAGGGCATTTAATGAGAGATTGTCCGGCCAGAGGATTGGGTAGCCGGGATAGTCTGGATAGAGCATCAGCGGGACCACGAGCTCCAGCAGCCTCAGCAGGGCGCAGACCCTCAGGTTCAGCAAACAGGGGCCGAGGTAGATTAGGAGCCTCTAGCTCAGGTGCAGGCCCTAGCCATACCTATGCATTACCAGGGAGGCAGGATTCGGAGGCATCTCCCGACGTGGTCACAGGTATATTGATTATTTGCTCATACGCTATTTATGTATTGATTGATCCAGGGTCTACCTTGTCATATATTACATCATTAGTGGCCCGGAAGTTGGGTATCGAACCAGAATTGCTTCAGCGGCCCTTTTCAATGCTTACACTGGTCGATGACTCAATTACATCTAAAAGAGTTTACCGGGGATGTATGGTAGAGGTTGTTGATCGCCAGAGCACAGTAGACTTGATAGAACTTGAGATGGTCGACTTCGATGCCATTATAGGTATGGACTGGTTAGTGCCATGATATGCCAACTTAGAATGCTGGACCAAGACAGTCCGATTTCACTTTTGGGGGGAAGTAGTGCGAGAATGGAAAGGGAGCATAGCTACGCCAAAAGGTAGGTTTATTTCCTACCTTCAGATGAGAAAATTAATTGCAAAGGGATGTATTTACCATCTAGTTAGAGTCCAGGACGTTCGGGTGGAACCTACGACTCTTCAGTCTATTCCAGTGGTCAATGAATTCCCTGAAGTATTTCCGGATGAGTTGCTTGGTATCCCTCCCGAAAGGGAAATAGACTTTGCAATTGACTTGTTACCAGGGACTCAACCTATATCCATTCCCCCGTATCGCATGGCACCAGCTGAGCTTAGGGAGTTGAAAGAGCAGTTAAAATATTTGCTCAACGAAGGCTTTATCAGGCCTAGTACTTCCCCGTGGGGTGTGCCAATTCTGTTTGTAATAAAGAAAGATGGCTCCGTCCATATGTGTATAGACTACCGGCAGCTGAATAAGGTAACGGTTAAAAACAAATACCCGCTCCCTAGAATAGATAATTTGTTTGACCAGGTGCAGGGGGCCAGATGTTTCTCTAAGATAGATCTGAGGTACGGATACCACTAGGTCCGAGTTCGTGAGAGAGACATTCCAAAGACTACTCTCCGGACCAGATATGGTCACTTTGAATTTCTAGTCATGTCTTTTGGGCTGACGAATGCTCCCACAGTGTTTATGGACCTGATGAACTGCATATTCAGACCATATTTGGATCTGTTCGTGATAGTATTTATCCATGATATTTTGGTATATTCTCGTTTAGAGACAGATCACCAAAACCATTTACGAACAGTACTCCAGATCCTTAGAGACCGTAGTTGTACGCCATGTTTCTAAGTGTGAATTCTGGCTGAACTCAGTTGCCTTTTTAGGGCATATCGTGTCAGATGTTTAGATACAGGTAGACACACACAGAAAATAGAGGCGGTCAAGACATGGCCCAGAGCTACCACTCCGACTGAGGTTCGCAGTTTCCTGGGTTTAGCAGGGTATTACCGGAGATTTGTTGAAGGATTCTCCACTATAGCAGCACCTCTGACAAAGTTGACACAGAAAGAAGCGAAATTTCAGTGGACGGAGGCATGTGAGCAGAGTTTTCAAGAGTTGAAAGACAAATTGACCTCCGCCCCAGTACTAGCATTGCTAGAGGGAATAGATGGGTATGCAGTGTATTGCGACGCTTCAGGTATTGGACTGGGTTGTGTGCTGATGCAGTAATTGCTTATGCTTCCAGACAGCTGAGGAAGCATGAAAAGAACTATCCGACCTATGACCTGGAACTGGCCGCAGTGATCCACGCTCTGAAAATCTGGAGGCATTATTTGTATGGCGTTCATGTAGACATTTTTACAGATCATAAAAGCCTACAGTACATTTTCACACGGAGAGAGTTAAATCTGTGGCAGCGTCATTGGTTAGAATCGCTGAAAGATTATGACGTGGACATTCTGTATCATCTGGGGAAAGCCAATGTAGTAGCAGATGCCCTCAGCCGTAAGTCAATGGGGAGTTTGGTGTATTTGCAACCCGAGAAGCGGGAGTTAGCTACGGAAATTCATCAGCTAGCTAGTTTAGCCGTTCAAGGAGCAGAAACAGAAAATAACAGAGCGGTAATTCAGAACTCTGTTGTGTCATCATTAGTTACATAGGTAAAAGAACGAAATTACGAGGAGCCTGACTTAGTCCAGCTCAGAGATAGAGTTTAGAAAGGTAAGGAGCTAGATTTCCAAGTGACTGAGGATGAGTGCTACGTTGTAAGGGCCGCCCATGTGTCCTGAATGTTTCAGGGCTTTGCCAACAGATCATGCATGAGGTACATTACACTCGCTATTCCCTCCATCCAGGAGCAATGAAAATGTACCACGACATCAGAGACATCTACTGGTGGCCAGGTATGAAAGCTGAAATAGCTGAATTTGTATCTAGATGTACTAATTGCCAGCAGGTGAAAGCAGAACACCAGAAACCGGGCGGTCTGACGCAGGATATAACTGTGCCTTTGTGGAAATGGGAAGCGATAAATATGGATTTTGTAACAGAGTTACCCCGTACCAGACATAGACACGATTCTATTTGGGTCATAGTTGACAGGTTAACAAAATCAGCCCATTTCCTGCCAATACGAACTACATTCTCGGCCTAGGATTATGCCGAATATATATTAGAGAAATAGTTAGATTACATGGAGTGCCAATATCTATTATTTCGGACAGAGGAGCACAGTTTACATCTAGGTTTTGGCAGTCATTTTAGAGAGGTCTGGGGACACAAATTAAATTAAGTACAGCCTTTCATCCTCAGACAGACGGGCAAGCAGAACGAACTATCCAGACGCTCGAAGATATGCTACGAGCGTGTGTACTAGATTTTGGGGTAGCTGGGATGAGCATCGGCCGTTGATTGAATTTACCTATAATAACAGTTATCATTCAGCTATCCAGATGGCGCCCTTTGAAGCATTATACGGGCGGAAATGTAGATCACCCGTCGGCTGGTTCGAAGTGGGGGAGACGATGCTGATTGGGCCAGATGTTATTCGTCGGTCAGAAGAGGTGGTGAAGCTTATCAAGGAACGCCTACTGACTGCTCAGATCCGCCAGAAGTCTTATGCGGATATGCAGCGCAGAAATCTAGAATTTGCAATGGATGACTGGGTATATTTCAAAGTGTCTCCGATGAAAGGGGTGATGAGATTTGGCAAGAAAGGCAAGCTTAGCCCGAGGTTCATTGGGCCATATCAGATTCGGCAAAGAATAGGCCGTGTTGCATATGAATTGAACTTGCCTCCAGAGTTAGCGTCTGTTCACCCAGTATTCCCTGTATCTATGTTGAGGAACTTCGTAGGAGACCCTTCCACGGTTGTTCCAATTCAGGATGTCCAGGTCACAGAAGAGTTAGCATATGAAGAGGTTCCAGTAGCCATCTTAGACAGATATATTCGTAGATTGAGAACTAAAGATATTGCGTCTGTCAAGGTATTGTGGCGTAACAGGAACCGAGAGGAGATGACTTGGGAGGCGGAGGAAGTATGAAGAACAGATACCCTCGTCTATTTCAAGCCTAGTCAAGCAACAGGTATGTTGGTATTATTATCTTATGCAGTACCTTATAGTATGTGTAAATGAGAAGGTCTATTTTAATCTTTCATTTAATTACTATAGTATTATGTAGAGTACCTGTATGGGATTTTTTCTGTATTTCAGGTTTTTGGGATAGTCCATATTACAGGGAAAACTCTACTGAAATTTTCTAGAAACAAGTTGAGTAAGTTGAGAAGTCCTCTAGATAGAAGTTTACATTCGAGGATGAATGTTCTTAAGGGGGGGAGAATGTTATACCCCGCAAAATTCCCAACACATAAATGGCCTATTCGCATGTTGGTTAAGAGTATTTGAAAGCCATACATGCTAGAAAAAGGCCTGGGAAAAGACCGGACGAGAAACCTGTCGAACCATCGCGGAAGGAGCCGAGGCAGAGCCCCTCCGCGATGGCAACGTGTCACGGAGGTGGAGCCTCCGCATTGGCTCCGTGACACGTTGGCCCTATCCAGGCCCAAGTATATAAAGCCCTCCACTTCGGTTTAAATGTTAAAATTCTTATAATTTCCAGTGAAAACAGAGAGAAAATTAGAGAGGAAAAGGAAATGAAGATTTCTTGATAATTTCCTTCCATTTACGCCGTCAAACGCGATCCAAACTCAAATTAACTCCAGATACCGAGGTATTTAGTAGCAAGAAGCATTCCTACGGATTTAGTTTCGCGAAATTCGGCCGGCGAATCGTCGTGCTACCGAACTAAGGTAAGTGGAATTGCTCCAAATTAGTGTTAATATACTCCTAGCCTTAAAGTGAATATTTCTCCCTTCTAGACATTCGAGAAATAGCGAGGTTTTGACCGTCTTTCGATAAGCCAAAGTTTAGGCTATAAATATACCGAAAGTGATGTTTTCTTTCAGATTATTGGTGTATTTAGTCCTAATTGACATGTATGTGAATGTAGTTGGGATAAACAGCAGAAGTACTGGCGAAAACCACATCGGTCAGTTGGGTACTCAAAAACCAGGTATGTAAAGCTATTCTTTCGGCAAGCCAGGGAGTACAGTCTAGAAAATAAGTAGAACAAAGGCTATTAACAGATACTCAGCGTACAGGAATGATTTTAGTATAATTTCCAACAAGCATGCTAGTATATCATTACGTACCATGCGATAATCAAAATAACAGATAGTCAGATGATTCTAGATGGTAATGTGGTATTAGCTAGTAGTTCACCATGTTCTTACGTAATATTCATAATGGAAGTTGTAAAAGTAGTATAATGAATTATCAAGATTACAGATAGTATGTATTACATTTGTTGAGACTGTATCCTGTAACAGATGGCATGTTCTATGTTATTGAGTTATATCTAGATGTAATCAGATCAGTAAACAGATATAGTAATAGCTCCAGATACAGATATAGTTCTTGAAACAGATATGGCTCTAGAAACTGATATAGCTTCAGATCACGGATATCAATAATCAGATAAACAGATAAAGGCCAGGTAGCAGTTAGCCCAGCAGCCAGAAACAGTATAAAACAGAATATAGCCCAGTATTCTATTATTAAGTTACAGATAACTAGATAGCATGGTGGCTTGTCGGCCCGCATAGGTTTCCCTTTTTGTAAGTATGTTTCTGGTTAGCTGAAGTTGTATACAGGTGGCTATAGGCCCAGTCGGCCGGAGGCTGCATTTACAGCCGCTACATAGCTGATTCATTTCTTGAAATAGAGCCAGGGTCAGCCAAAGCACCAGATGTGCTCAGGCTGGACCGTTTAGCAGCCAGAGTCTAGCAGGCACCAGGTGCCCGTCATACCCCCCAAGGTGGGGTGCGACAAACTTGGTATCATAGCAGGTCGTGTCCCAGGGAGTCTGGAAGTCGTGCTAAGTAGAGTCTTGTCTATGGATGTGTTGTGCACCACATACTATAGGCAGGAGGCTGCGAGGCATAGTAGGATGGTTGCCCTTCTTTCATACTCAATCGTGCCATAGCACAGTACAGTATAAGGTTGGTTCTTTTGAAACTTACCACCCTCTTTGTCTACAGATACTATGGCATATCAGTGGCACCCTGCTACAGGCAGGAGATTGGATACAGCGGCAGGCGAGGGCACCAGCAGGATGCCTCACTTATAGCCAGACTCAGCTCGGTCTGAGGGCGATACGGAGGTGTCATCTCGACCCTCCCAGCAGTCTCCGCCTCGCCAGACACCATTTGAGGCAGCACCGCCTCCCACAGCTCCTGCACCCACTTCATCTGATCAGGAGCTACGTAGTGCGGTGGTTATGTTAACCCAGATGCTAGCTACTCTACGTCAGCCAGTACCACCTGCAGCAGTAGAATCTCTAGGTGGGCCAAGTAGTTCCAAGGTTAGAGATTTTTTTTGCATTGGGACCCCCTCAGTTTACAGAGTCAGATTTAGCGGAGGACCCTCAGGACTTTCTGGACCAGATGTAGAGAATCTTTAGAGTCATGCTCGTAACCCCAGCAGAATCAGTGGAATTAGCACTATTCCGGTTGAGGGATATTGCTATTTTGTGGTACGAAAGCTGGGAGAGATCTCGGGGTAGAGATATAGCCCCTCCTAATTGGTCCAGCTTATCAGAGGCCTTCCTGGACCACTACTTGCCCCCGGAGGCCAGACAGGCCCGGATGGACCAGTTCTTACACTTGGAGCAGGGGGCCAGGAGCATTCGTGAGTATTCTTTACAGTTCGACTCCTTAGCCCGCTATGCTCCAGCATTTGTGGACACCATGTCGTCCAGAGTCCATCGCTTTATTATGGGCCTGAATTCAGATTACATAGAGACATGGATAACGGCTACTTTGAGAGAGGACATGGACATAGCCAGGGTATAGGCCTTCGCACAGACAATTTAGGGCCTGAGACAGCGACAGCGGGGCGACAGGCAGGCAATTTCAGAGCAGCGTCGTAGAAATAGACCCGCTGAGATTCAGGGGGAAACCCCTAGGCGGATGAGACCACGGTTTTCAGATAGACCACCCAGATCTTTACCTCCGCTACAGCAGCAGAGAGGTAGATTTGGTCGCCGGAGTCAGTCAGAGTCCGGTAGCAGTTCACGGATAGTAGCATCACCTCAACAGCGGAGGGTAGAACAGAATAGATTTGCACCAACCCCTTGTCCTATATGCCACCGACCCCATTCTGGAGCCTGCAGGCAAGGCTTCTCAGGGTGCTATCACTGCGGACAGGAAGGGCATTTAATGAGAGATTGTCCGTCAAGAGGACAGGGTAGCCGGGATAGTCTGGATAGAGCATCAGCGGGACCACGAGCTCCAGCAGCCTCAGCAGGGCGCAGACCCTCAGGTTCAGCAAATAGGGGCCGAGGTAGATTAGGAGCCTCTGGCTCAGGTGTAGGCCCCATTCGTACTTTTGCATTACCAGGGAGGCAGGATTCGGAGGCATCTCCCGACGTGGTCACAGGTATATTGATTATCTGCTCATACCCTATTTATGTATTGATTGATCCAGGGTCTACCTTGTCATATATTACACCATTTGTGGCTCGGAAGTTGGGTATCGAACCAAAATTGCTTCAGCGGCCCTTTTCAATGCTTACACCGGTCGGTGACTCGATTACAGCTAAAAGAGTTTATCGGGGATGTACGGTAGAGGTTGCTGATCGCCAGACCACAGTAGCCTTGATAGAACTTGAGATGGTCGACTTCGATGCCATTATAGGTATGGACTGGTTAGTGCCATGATATGCCAACTTAGAATGCTGGACCAAGACAGTCCGATTTCACTTTTGGGGGGAAGTAGTGCGAGAATGGAAAGGGAGCATAGCTACGCCAAAAGGTAGGTTTATTTCCTACCTTCAGATGAGAAAATTAATAGCAAAGAGATGTATTTACCATCTAGTTAGAGTCCAGGACGTTCGGGTGGAACCTCCGACTCTTCAGTCTGTTCCAGTGGTCAATGAATTCCCTGACGTATTTCTGGATGAGTTGCTTGGTATCCCTCCCGAAAGGGAAATAGACTTTGCAATTGACTTGTTACCAGGGACTCAACCTATATCCATTCCCCCGTATCGCATGGCACCAGCTGAGCTTAGGGAGTTGAAAGAGCAGTTAAAAGATTTGCTCAACGAAGGCTTTATCAGGCCTAGTACTTCCCCTTGGGGTGTGCCAGTTCTGTTTGTAAGAAAGAAAGATGGCTCAGTCCATATGTGTATAGACTACCGGCAGCTGAATAAGGTAACGGTTAAAAACAAATACCCGCTCCCTAGAATAGATGATTTGTTTGACCAGGTGCAGGGGGCCAGATGTTTCTCTAAGATAGATCTGAGGTACGGATACCACCAGGTCCGAGTTCGTGAGAGAGACATTCCAAAGACTACTCTCAGGACCAGATATGGTCACTTTGAATTTCTAGTCATGTCTTTTGGGCTGACGAATGCTCCCGCAGTGTTTATGGACCTGATGAACAGCATATTCAGACCATATTTGGATCTGTTCGTGATAGTATTTATCCATGATATTCTGGTATATTCTCGTTCAGAGACAGATCACCAAAACCATTTACGAACAGTACTCCAGATCCTTAGAGACCGTAGCTGTACGCCAAGTTTTCTAAGTGTGAGTTCTGGCTGAACTCAGTTGCCTTTTTAGGGCATATCGTGTCAGATGTTGAGATACAGGTAGACACACACAGAAAATAGAGGCGGTCAAGACATGGCCTAGAGCTACCACTCCGACTGAGGTTTGCAGTTTCCTGGGTTTAGCAGGGTATTACCGGAGATTTGTTGAAGGATTCTCCACTATAGCAGCACCTCTGACAAAGTTGACACAGAAAGCAGCGAAATTTCAGTGGACGGAGGCATGTGAGCAGAGTTTTCAAGAGTTGAAAGACAAATTGACCTCCGCCCCAGTACTAGCATTGCTTGAGGGAATAGATGGGTATGCAGTGTATTGCGACGCTTCAGGTATTGGACTGGGTTGTGTGCTGATGCAGCATGGAAAGGTAATTGCTTATGCTTCCAGACAGCTGAGGAAGCACGAAAAGAACTATCTGACCTATGACCTAGAACTGGCCGCAGTGATCCACGCTCTGAAAATCTGGAGGCATTATTTGTATGGCGTTCATGTAGACGTTTTTACAGATCATAAAAGCCTGCAGTACATTTTCACACGGAGAGAGTTAAATCTGTGGTAGCGTCGTTGGTTAGAATTGCTGAAAGATTATGACGTGGACATTCTGTATCATTCGGGGAAAGCCAATGTAGTAGCAGATGCCCTCAGCCGTAAGTCAATGGGGAGTTTGGTGTATTTGCAACCCGAGAAGCGGGAGTTAGCTACGGAAATTCATCAGCTAGCTAGTTTAGCCGTTCGAGTAGCAGAAACAGAAAATAACAGAGCGGTGATTCAGAACTCTGTTGTGTCATCATTAGTTACAGAGGTAAAAGAACGAAATTACGAGGAGCCTGACTTAGTCCAGCTCAGATATAGAGTTTAGAAAGGTAAGGAGCTAGATTTCCAAGTGACTGAGGATGAGTGCTACGTTGTAAGGGCCGCCCATGTGTCCCGAATGTTTCAGGGCTTTGCCAACAGATCATGCATGAGGTACATTACACTCGCTATTCCCTCCATCCAGGAGCAATGAAAATGTACCACGACATCAGAGACATCTACTGGTGGCCAGGTATGAAAGCTGAAATAGCTGAATTTGCATCTAGATGTACTAATTGCCAGCAGGTGAAAGCAGAACACCAGAAACCGGGCGGTCTGACGCAGGATATAATCGTGCCTTTGTGGAAATGGGAAGCGATAAATATGGATTTTGTAACAGGGTTACCCCGTACCAGACATAGACACGATTCTATTTGGGTCATAGTTGACAGGTTAACAAAATCAGCCCATTTCCTGCCAATACGAACTACATTCTCGGCCGAGGATTATGCCGAATTATATATTAGAGAAATAGTTAGATTACATGGAGTGCCAATATCTATTATTTCGGACAGAGGAGCACAGTTTACAGCTAGGTTTTGGCAGTCATTTCAGAGAGGTCTGGGGACACAAATTAACTTAAGTACAGCCTTTCATCCTCAGACAGACGGGCAAGCAGAATGAACTATCCAGACGCTCGAAGATATGCTACGAGCGTGTGTACTAGATTTTGGGGTAGCTGAGATGAGCATCGGCCGTTGATTGAATTTGCCTATAATACGGTTATCATTCAGCTATCCAGATGGCGCCCTTTGAAGTATTATACGGGTGGAAATGTAGATCACCCGTCGGCTGGTTCGAAGTGGGGGAGACGACGCTGATTGGGCCAGATGTTATTCGTCGGTCAGAAGAGGTGGTGAAGCTTATCAAGGAACGCCTACTGACTGCTCATAGCCGCCAGATGTCTTATGCGGATATGCAGCGCAGAAATCTAGAATTTGCAATGGATTACTGGGTATATTTCAAAGTGTCTCCGATGAAAGGGGTGATGAGATTTGGCAAGAAAGGCAAGCTTAGCCCGAGGTTCATTGGGCCATATCAGATTCGGCAAAGAATAAGCCGTGTTGCATACGAATTGAACTTGCCTCCAGAGTTAGCGTCTGTTCACCCAGTATTCCATGTATCTATGTTGAGGAACTTCGTAGGAGACCCTTCCACGGTTGTTCCAATTCAGGATGTCCAGGTCACAGAAGAGTTAGCATATGAAGAGGTTCCAGTAGCCATCTTAGACAGATAGATTCGTAGATTGAGAACTAAAGATATTGCGTCTGTCAAGGTATTGTGGCGTAACAGGAACCGAGAGGAGATGACTTGGGAGGTGGAGGAAGTATGAAGATCGGATACCCTCATCTATTTCAAGCCTAGTCAAGCAACAGGTATGTTGGTATTATTATCTTATGCAGTACCTTATAGTATGTGTAAATGAGAAGGTCTATTTTAATCTTTCATTTAATTACTATAGTATTATGTGGAGTACCTGTATGGGATTTTTTCTATATTTTAGGTTTTTGGGATAGTCCATATTACAGGGGAAACTCTGCCGAAATTTTTCTAGAAACAAGTTGAGTAAGTTGAGAAGTCCTCTAGATAGAAGTTTACATTCGAGGATGAATGTTCTTAAGGGGGGAGAATGTTATACCCCGCAAAATTCCCAACACATAAATGGCCTATTCGTGTGTTGGTTAAGAGTATTTGAAAGCCATACATGCTAGAAAAAGGCCTAGGAAAAGACCGGACGACAAACCTGTCGAACCATCGCGGAAGGTGCAGAGGCAGAGCCCCTCCGTGATGGCAACGTGTCACGGAGGTGGAGCCTCCGCGTTGGCTCCGTGACACGTTGGCCCTATCCAGGCCCAAGTATATAAATCCCTCCACTTCGGTTTAAATGTTAAAATTCTTATAATTTCCAGTGAAAATAGAGAGAAAATTAGAGAGGAAAAGGAAACGAAGATTTCTTGATAATTTCCTTCCATTTACGCCGTCAAACGCGGTCCAAACTCAAATTAACTCCAGATACCGAGGTATTTAGCAGCAAGAAGCATTCCTACGGATTTAGTTTCGCGAAATTCAGCCGGCGAATCGTCGTGCTACCGAACTAAGGTAAGTGGAATTGCTCCAAATTAGTGTTAATATACTCCTAGCCTTAAAGTGAATATTTCTCCCTTCTAGACTTTCGAGAAATAGCGAGGTTTTGACCTTCTTTAGATAAGCCAAAGTTTAGGCTATAAATATACCGAAAGTGACGTTTTCTTTCAGATTATTGGTGTATTTAGTCCTAATTGACATGTGAATGTAGTTGGGAGAAACAGCAGAAGTACTGGCGAAAATCACATCGGTCAGTCGGGTACTCAGAAACCAGGTATGTAAAGCTATTCTTTCGGCAAGCCACGGAGTACAGTCTAGAAAATAAGTAGAACAAAGGCTATTAATAGATACTCAGCGTACAGGAACGATTTTAGTATAATTTCCAACAAGCATGCTAGTATATCATTACGTACCATGCGATAATAAAAATAACAGATAGTTAGATGATTCTAGATGGTAATGTGGTATTAGCTAGTAGTTCACCATGTTCTTACGTAATATAGTTCTAGAAACAGATATGGCTCTAGAAACTGATATAGCTTCAGATCACGGATATCAATAATCAGATAAACAGATAAAGGCCAGGTAGCAGTTAGCCCAGCAGCCAGAAACAGTGTAAAACAGAATATAGCCCAGTATTCTATTATTAAGTTACAGATAACTAGACAGCATGGTGGCTTGTCAGCCCGCATAGGTTTCCCTTTTTGTAAGTATGTTTCTGGTTAGCTGAAGTTTTATACAGGTGGCTATAGGCCCAGTCGGCCGGAGGCTACATTTACAGCCGCTGCATGGCTGATTCGTTTCTTGAAATAAAGCCAGGGTCAGCCAAAGCACCAGATGTGCTCAGGCTGGACCGTTTAGCAGCCAGAGTCTAGCAGGCACCAGGTGCCCGTCATACCCCCCAAGGTGGGGTGCGACAAACTTGGTATCATAGCAGGTCGTGTCCCAGGGAGTCTGCAAGTCGTGCTAAGTAGAGTCTTGTCTATGGATGTGTTGTGCACCACATACTATAGGCAGGAGGCTGCGAGGCATAGTAGGATGGTTGCCCTTCTTTCATACTCAATCGTGCCGTAGCACAGTACAGTATAAGGTTGGTTCTTTTGAAACTTACCACCCTCTTTGTCTACAGATACTATGGCAGATCAGTGGCACCCTGCTACAGGCAGGAGATTGGATACAGCGGTAGGCGAGGGCACCAGCAGGATGCCTCACTTATAGCCAGACTCAGCCCAGTCTGAGGGCGATACGGAGGTGTCATCTCGACCCTCCCAGCAGTCTCCGCCTCGCCAGACACCATTTGAGGCAGCACCGCCTCCCACAGCTCCTGCACCCACTTCATCTGATCAGGAGCTACGTAGTGCGGTGGTTATGTTAACCCAGATGCTAGCTACTCTGCGTCAGCCAGTACCACCTGCAGCAGTAGAATCTCTAGGTGGGCCAAGTAGTTCCAAGGTTAGTGATTTTTTTGCATTGGGACCCCCTCAGTTTACAGAGTCAGATTCAGCGGAGGACCCTCAGGACTTTCTGGACCAGATGCAGAGAATCTTTAGAGTCATGCACGTAACCCCAGCAGAATCAGTGGAATTAGTAGTGTTCCGGTTGAGGGATATTGCTATTTTGTGGTACGAAAGCTGGGAGAGATCTCGGGGTAGAGATGTAGCCCGTCCTACTTGGTCCAGCTTATCAGAGGCCTTCCTGGACCACTACTTGCCCCGAGAGGCCAGACAGGCCCGGATGGACCAGTTCTTACACATGGAGCAGGGGGCCAGGAGCATCCGTGAGTATTCTTTACAGTTCGACTCCTTAGCCCGCTATGCTCCAGCATTTGTGGACACCATGTCGTCCAGAGTCCATCGCTTTATTATGGGCCTAAATTCAGATTACATAGAGACATGGATAACGGCTACTTTGAGAGAGGACATGGACATAGCCAGGGTATAGGCCTTCTTACAGACAATTGAGGGCCTGAGACAGCGACAGCGGGGCGACAGGCAGGCGATTTCCGAGCAGCGTCGTAGAAATAGACCCTCTGAGATTCAGGGGGAAACCCCTAGGGGGATGAGACCATGGTTTTCAGATAGACCACCCAGATCTTTACCTCCGGTACAGCAGCAGAGAGGTAGATTTGGTCGCCGGAGTCAGTCAGAGTCCGGTAGCAGTTCACGGACAGTAGCATCACCTCAGCAGCGGAGGGTAGAACAGAATAGATTTGCACCAACCCCTTGTCCTATATGCCACCGACCCCATTCTGGAGCCTGCAGGCAAGGCTTCTCAGGGTGCTATCACTGCGGACAGGAAGGGCATTTAATGAGAGATTGTCCGTCCAGAGGACAGGGTAGCCGGGATAGTCTGGATAGAGCATCAGCGGGACCACGAGCTCCAGCAGCCTCAGCAGGGCGCAGACCCTCAGGTTCAGCAAATAGGGGCCGAGGTAGATTAGGAGCCTCTGGCTCAGGTGCAGGCCCCATCCGTACTTATGCATTACCAGGGAGGCAGGATTCGGAGGCATCTCCCGACATGGTCACAGGTATATTGATTATCTGCTCATACCCTATTTATGTATTGATTGATCCAGGGTCTACCTTGTCATATATTACACCATTTGTGGCCCGGAAGTTGGGTATCGAACCAGAATTGCTTCAGCGGCCCTTTTCAATGCTTACACCGGTCGGTGACTCGATTACAGCTAAAAGAGTTTATCGGGGATGTACGGTAGAGGTTGCTGATCGCCAGACCACAGTAAACTTGATAGAACTTGATATGGTCGACTTCGATGCCATTATGGGTATGGACTGGTTGTGCCATGCTATGCCAACTTAGAATGCTGGACCAAGATAGTCCGATTTCACTTTCCGGGGGAAGTAGTGCGAGAATGGAAAGGGAGCACAGCTACGCTAAAAGGTAGGTTTATTTCCTACCTTCAGACGAGAAAATTAATAGCAAAGGAATGTATTTACCATCTAGTTAGAGTCCAGGACGTTTGGGTGGAACCTCCTACTCTTCAGTCTGTTCCAGTGGTCAATGAATTCCCTGACGTATTTCCGGATGAGTTGCCTGGTATCCCTCCCGAAAGGGAGATAGACTTTGCAATTGACTTGTTGCCAGGGACTCAACCTATATCCATTCCCCCGTATCGCATGGCACCAGCTGAGCTTAGGGAGTTGAAAGAGCAGTTAAAAGATTTGCTCGACAAAGGCTTTATCAGGCCTAGTACTTCCCCGTGGGGTGCGCCAGTTCTGTTTGTAAGAAAGAAAGATGGCTCACTCCGTATGTGTATAGACTACCGGCAGCTGAATAAGGTAACAGTTAAAAACAAATACCCGCTCCCTAGAATAGATGATTTGTTTGACTAGTTGCAGGGGGCCAGATGTTTCTCTAAGATAGATCTGAGGTCCGGATACCACCAGGTCCGAGTTCGTGAGAGAGACATTCCAAAGACTGCTCTCAGGACCAGATATGGTCACTTTGAATTTCTAGTCATGTCTTTTGCGCTGATGAATGCTCCCGTAGTGTTTATGGACCTGATGAACTGCATATTCAGACCGTATTTGGATCTGTTTGTGATAGTATTTATTGATGATATTCTAGTATATTCTCGTTCAGAGACAGATCACCAGAACTATTTACGAATAGTCTCAAGATCCTTAGAGACCGTCAGTTGTACGCCAAGTTTTCTAAGTGTGAGTTCTGGCTGAACTCAGTTGCCTTTTTGGGGCATATCGTGTCGGATGCTGGGATACAGGTAGATACACACAAAAAATAGAGGTGGTCAAGACATGGCCCAGACCTACCACTCCGACCGAGGTTCGCAGTTTCCTGGGTTTAGCAGGGTATTACTGGAGATTTGTTGAAGGATTCTCCACTATAGCAGCACCTCTGACAAAGTTGACACAGAAAGCAGCGAAATTTCAGTGGACGGAGGCATGTGAGCAGAGTTTTCAAGAGTTGAAAGACAAATTGACCTCTGCCCCAGTACTAGCATTGCTAGAGGGAACAAATGGGTATGCAGTGTATTGCGACGCTTCAGGTATTGGACTGGGTTGTGTGCTGATGCAGCATGGAAAGGTAATTGCTTATGCTTCCAGACAGCTGAGGAAGCACGAAAAGAACTATCCGACCCATGACTTGGAACTGGCCACAGTGATCCACGCTCTGAAAATCTGGAGGCATTATCTGGAGGCATTAAGTTACAGATAACTAGACAACATGGTGGCCTTGTCGGCTCGCATAGATTTCCCTTTTTGTAAGTATGTTTCTGGTTAGCTGAAGTTTTATACAGGTGGCTAAGGCACAGTCGGCCGGAGGCTGCATTTACAGCCGCTACATAGCCGGTTCGTTTCTTGAAATAGAGTCAGGGTCAGCCAAAGCACTAGATGTGCTCAGGCTGGACCATTTAGCAGCCAGAGTCTAGCAGGCACCAGGTGCCCGTCATACCCCCAGGGCCAATCCTGAATCTGTTTATTTTGTGGGGAATGTTCATAGAAACAATAAGACTTATGGGAACCCCTACATCAATAATTGGCAGACTCACCCAAATTTTTCTTGGGGTGGCAATTAGAGTCAAAGCTACCAGCAGTCTCAGCAGCAACAATATCAGCAGCAAAATAGGAAGAATAGTGGCCTGCCAATCAGCAGCAATATTGAGGAGATGTTGTAGAAAATTATGGCTACTCAGACACAATTGGCAGAGAATCAGGCACGGATGACTTCAGATTTCAAAAATTAGCAGATGGCCACCCGAAATTTTGAGAAGCAGATAGGTCAATTAGCAGCTGCCCAGCACACCAGACCTCAGGGAGGGTTACCCAGTAACACAGATACAAACCCCTAATAGGTCAATGTCATTAGTCTGAGGAGTGGCAAGCAATTGGCTGATGCACCACCAAAGGAAAAGCGAAAGGAGGTGCAGTCAGAGTTGGTTAGATAAGGTCAATCCACTTACAAGGGAGATTACTAGAATGTTGCAAAACACAATGCACAATCATCATTGCATCCAGAAAGAGACCACCACTATCATTCTCGCAAAGGCACAAGAAGAGCAAGGAGGAAAAATTCTTTAAAAAGGTCTTTGACATTTTCAAAGAAGTTCACATCAATTTTCCCTTCCTTGATGTTTTGAAAGGAATGCCAAAGTATGCTAAGTACTTGAAAGATGTGATGACCAACAAAGTTAGGTTGGTGGATCTCTAGTCGGTGGCACTTACTGAGGAGTGCAACTATAGGGTGATGAGCAAAATGCCGAAAAAGCTCAAGGACCCAGGGAGTTTCACCCTCCCCGTACAAATTGGTGAAGCTGAAGTTATAAGGGCTCTTTGTGACTTAGGGGCAATAGTAAATTTAATGCTCCTATCTCTGTTTCACACCCTGGGGTTAGGTCAGCCGAGGCCCACACGGGTAATGCTACAGCTGGCAGACAAGCTCACATTGGCACCAGAGGGAATAATTGAGGACCTTTTCTTATCAAAGTGGGTAAGTTCATTATACCCGCTGATTTCATCATTCTTGACTTTAAAATTAATGATAAGGTACCCTAATCTTGGGAAGCCATTCTCGAAAACTGGAGGACCCATCATAAATGTGAAAGCAGGTACTCGTAAAATGAGGGTCAAAATTGAAGAAGAGCTCTTCAGAGTCTACCAAGAGATCAACCTACGCACACACAACAGAGATTTTTGTAGAATCAGCGTGTTGTCAGATGCTAAGTGTGGGGTGGTAGATTCCATGGGTCCAATCCTACAGGACATGAATGCATTCTAGCCCGAGTCTGATGGAGGGCTAAAATTGAAAGAGAAGTTGGAAGAAGAGAGGGACAGAGTGGAGGCCATTTCCTCTAAAAACAAAAAGAGAAGGAGATGGTTCTCGAAAGGGAACACTTATTTGAGGATATCCTAAAAAGGATAGTCCACATCGTGCCGCGACGTAAAATCAGGCACTGCTTAGGAGTGTCGCGCCCTCATTTCGAACTGGTCAAAATATGTTTGCAATATCTGGCTCTTCCATTCGGTTTGGAAAGGTTTAGAGTCGCCACCTAAGTTTTAGGAAAAATTTAGGAAAAGCATTTGAAAAATGAAAACTCTGTTTTAACTTGCGAAAACCATTTGAAATTCTAGTTAAGGGTCTTATTTACTTCAGGGGGAAGGTGTTAGGCACCCTTCGAAGCCTATACGAAGATAGTCCTTAAATCTAGTCTAAGATATATCAGGGGAAATATTATCTCATTATTGCTTGCTAAAAGGATGTTGAAAATAGTGAGGAAAAAAAGTGTTAAAATGATTCGAAAATAATTTTATTTCTTAAAAATATTAGGTATATCAAATATATAAATGATATACATATGATGTAAGAGTGTGATATATAAGGTGATTTAAAAAAATTGAAGAAACTGTGGTGATATAATTTAAAACTAATTTTTGTAGTGAAATGTGTAAGTGGATATGTAGAAAGTATTGATATATATACATATATATATATATATACATATATATATATAATATTAATAATATGCAAAATATATGTAGTATAAGAATATATGTGAAATAATTGTAAAATAGTGTACATGTAATTATGTAGAGTGGATAAAATGATATATATGAGGTGAAATATATATGTATAGCTAGATGTATATCATGAATGTCTTATAATATATTTATGTATGTGTGTATAAAATAATATATGTAACTATACATGTATGTAGAGATGAGTTATATATATGAGAAAAGTTAATTTATGATATATACATAATTAAAATGATTATTTATATATATGATATACGGTATGCAAAATTAAGTATTTATGAATAGAGGTAAGTATATGAATAAATAATCATAATTTAAAGTATGTATGTATGGATGGATAAAATTATATATGTAGTATGTAAAAATAAATATTAATGTATAATAATAGTATGTGGAAATAAATTATGAGAAAAATTAGTCTATGATATGTAGAGAATAAAATATTGTGTATGATATGTGACATGCAAAAGTAGATATTTAAATAGATATTAATGTATGAGTAGGAAATATATTAAAAGTATACACATTTGGATGGGTGAAATAGTATATATATAATATGTAAAAATAAATATGCATATATAAATAACAGTATATAACAGAAGAAAATTATGATATAATAATATGTAAAATATATTTGTAAAGTAACATATGTATATACCTTTCTTTTGAAGGAAAATTCGAAATGGGCCAAATTTATGGGTTTAAATTTCTGTAAAGAGGTTAGTATAAAGAAATTGGGCCTGCAGCCCATTTCATAAAATAAACAAATTATATAAAAATAGATGATTGGGCCTGCAGCCCATTTCGGAAAAGATTTGACAGTCTTTTTAAAAAAAAGTATTTGGGCCCAGTACTAAGCTTAATTCAATTGGACTTTGAAAAATCATTTGTTGACTCTTTTATTATCGGTTAATTTTTAGAACAGTGATTAATAATTTAAAAAAAGTATTTTTTTAGAAAAAAAAAAAGATCATCTGTTTATTCTTTCAGAAAAATCAACCTGTCAACTATCCTTTGTAAAAATCTTGACACTATTAAAAAGGAGATGGGTGAATTATTTATTAACAAGGCTACAAATTCATACATATACACAAAAACACATATAAAGTTAGAGGAAAAAATGTATGGCGAGAAAAGTTATGGAAGAGAACTAAAAAATGTTTGATTCTGAAAAGAACCAACTCCCAGTACTTGGCTCCAAGTGTTGCGAGGGAATCCTAATAGTTGTTGGCTTACGAGCCAAATCGAGTTTCAAATGAGAACTCCAACTCTCCGCTTTTAGGCCATGAAAAAAGAAAAGAGGAAATAATCAGAGAGTTATCATTAAATCATATCAATAAATATATATGCTCATTATAATCAATTCTACTCATTTTTTAACGCAAAGACTTATCTCATATGAATAGCTATTCTAATTGACCTGATTTTATATTTTTTTGGGTCAATCACTAGTGCATATTTAAGAGAGATTAGAAAGTACAACAATTTCTATATAATGTAAGAAAAAACTCCAAAAGAAAAGCAAATAATATCCATGATACCAAGTTAAAATCATTTCTTAAACCAATTAATTTATGACTGAGCACACATATTGACTTTAAGTACTAGACTCATCCATCCTATTATTTCAAAATATTTGAACATCTTTGAATAACCGGATCTTTTATATATATTTAAAAAGAACCACGAGTAGGGAAAATATTTGAAAAGAAATGAATAAATGTGATCCCCTGCAATATTTTATATACTTAGACATAAAGATCTTGGATAGTTTTAAGCTTCATAAAAATTAAAAGAAATACACAACCACATTAAATTAATATTAGAATTTCAAACTTGCTCAACTAAACTCATTGAGGTAGTTAAATTGAAAAGGCAAAAACTAATAAGGATCATGCATATTGTAATGAAGCAAGACACTTGTATTGTAGTTTTTTCATTGTCCTTAATGTTTAAGGCTAGTTAGTTTTAAAAGAAAGATCAGACCCAAGAAACTATAAAAAGTAGTTTATATAGCAGTTGAACAAATCTTTCAAGAACAATATCTTTCAAAAAATCAAAGAAAGGTGTTAATAATTCTTAGGCATCTCTCTAGTTATTTCTATCTCGCCAAAAATTAGTAAAAATAGCAGACATACTATAATATAGGTTTAAAACTCAAGTCCAAAAAAAAGGTTTTTAAACTTTAAATAATTCATATTTATTTCAAGAGAAGGAAGGGCTGATTTGAAGGTATAATTATTGAAGCCCCAAAACTTGCAACAAGGAATAGAGAGAGAACATTTTGACTAAACAATTATTTTCATGCATACAAACACTTAATACATAACAAAAGTGAACCCATGAGCATTCTAATAACATGAATCATATGAACACTTTAAAGAAGAGCAACATATTTTTCAAATAAATAAGATTTTTTTACAAGAAAATAGCAACTATTTTCATAAGCTCTAGTTCTAGTTCATCATTTATTATAGTTAGGCTATGACTTAATCTTTAAAACACAAGTATTCCCCAATTAAAAAAAGATTGCAGCCCTTAACAATTTTTAGGAATAAGAATAACTATCTTACTCATGCTCCAAGATCAATATTCTAATAATACTTACATCAAGTTATATAATCATAGTCCAAGGTTCAACCCTTTTGGAGCCTTTTACCTACTAAATTAGAGGCTAGGAGATAATTTGTAAGCACACAATAAATTAAAAACATAACTATACACCTATCGTTATATTCAAACAATCGAATCAAAGTCACAATAGCCTCAAAGAAAAATGGGCAGCCGACCAACACTTAAAGCTTCACACTCCATAGAATCATTTCAATCTAAACCAAAGTTGTAAAACACATTATCATCACATAATCGAAATTAGATGTCAAACAGCCAGAAAAACTATTTCGTTTCACACTTTTGTGATCACAACAAAAACAATCAGCCCATTCCAATCATAATTAAAGAATTATAAAGTTGAACATAACATTAATTGAAAATCACATTCGATTGACCAAAACAACCAGCCCATTCCAAACATAATTAAAGAATTATAAAGTTGAACATAACGTTAACTGAAATGGGATAAGATTTTACCTTCTGTTGTGCAGCGATTGAGGTAGAAAATTATCGAGTCTTAGGTTGGTGACTCCGACACCGAGATGATTGTGACAAGTGAAAAAAAGTGCCTAATTAAGGAAGGAAAGCACGAAAAAAGAAAAAATGATCAATATTATTTATTTCTGTCCATAAGTCTGTGTTTTTTTTCTATTATCAGTGTTTCTTTCCCGTTTCTCTGTTTTGGCGTGTGGGAGTGTCTTTTTTTTTAAATTGTTGTTACTCTCTGTTTCTCTCTATCTCTACTCATGGGTCTTCTCTCCTCTCCCTCTATCCCTCTTCTTTTTCTCTATCTAGGTTTTCTATTTCTGTCTCTACCATTTACTCTCCTCATCTATCCTCTACTATTTCTGGGTTCTCTATCTCTCTCTACCATTTGCTCTCCTATCTCTCAATCTCTCCTCTTTGTATATTTGTTTTGCACCCCTCCCCCCCCCCCCTCCCCCACAGTGTGAAAAAGTATCCAATTTATAGGCGAAGTTGAGGAGGAAAATAAGAAGAAAGTGAGGATTCAAAATTTCAAAATTTTGAATCCTCCAGACTTGATGGGACGGAAGCTTGAGACGTAGGAGGAAAATTATGAAAAAAGAGTTGACAAAGGGAGGAGTGCCTTACCTGCTAACTGTTGAAGGAGACAGCTTCTCTCCTTCTTCATGCCAATAAGACGGGCAGCGCTAATTCCGACGGATTTTAGGGGTGAACATTGCAAGGGAGGGGGTCAGGGAGAAGCTCGCAGGGATGGGGAAAGAAACAAGGGGAAGGGGGGTAGGGGTCTATCGAGTATGTTTAGTGGGGTGGGGTTTGGATGAGTGTGAAAGGGTTAGGGGTTTTGATCTGGACTGTCTAATCTAAGATCAGATGGTTATGATTAAAATAGAAAAATTAACAAATAAATAAATAATTAAATAATATATATAAAATCTAAAAAATAAATAAATAAACATATATATATATATATATATATATATATATATATATATATATATATATATAGAGAGAGAGAGAGAGAGAGAGAGAGATTAAATAGAGGCAGCTTGATCAAGATTGAACGGTTGAGATTAAAAGAAAGAAGCACAATCCATGTGATTGCCTACATGGCACACATGGATTGGCTAATAATAAGTAACAAGGATTGAGAAAATATGCATATTCTTGGCTCAGTTTGTGACGAGATTTGCAATTTAAAACAAAATCAATTTATTTCAATTGTAGCCACCTTTTTTTAACAAAATATGATTAATTTGTAAAAAAAAATTGAAATCATTTTAATAGTAAAATCATATCATTCTTGAAATAAAAATCAAGATACATTATTAATCGATTAATTGAATTAAGCTTCCGAACTTAAATAAAATAGAATATTTATTTACGAAAATGGGTCATTGTAGTGTATAAATTATATCTGACCTAAAATGAATAATCTAAAATACGTACTCAAATAAAATATTTAATTTTGACAAGAAAAATATGACAACATATATAAATATATATACACACATACATGTGTAAAAATATTGGTTATTTTTTAATTATACATTTTTTTAATATTCAAAATTACAAGAAATCTACATATATATTTCTTTTATTTCTTTTTCAAATAAAAATAGTAAGATATTATCCAAAAAATAGTTTTAAAAAAATTTGCAACAACTTAAATATTTATTTTACTTTATTTAAAATTTCAGAAACTTAAAATAATTAATCAAAAATGTGGAGAGCCAAAATTGGGTGTCAACAGTTTCCCCTCTTTGGCCAAGGATGAGGAACGAATGTGTGGTCAAAGAAAAAATTGACACGTACCAATTTTGGCTGTCCACCAACACATCTTTTCTTTAGCACAGAAAATTTTGGAGAATTATGGCCGAGCTTTGATTTCTGAGCTGCCTACATATCTCAGGTTCTACAAGAAATCAGGTCATTTGTAGTTCAAGAAGCGACAGTCATCGCAAAGTGACCGACTTTAAAAATTTGCCTAGTGTTGAATTATGGTGACACTAAGTTCTTTTGTGACGAGAGATAGAAGATTTTGGCACGAAATAGAGTGAGTACTACCATACTTGAACTTGAATTATCTACATATTCCTAGGAAAAATGGGAATCAGGACGAATGTAGTTTAGGAATAAAGGATTATGGTGGATTTTGAGGAGATCCTCAAAAATTTTCCCCAGTGTCAAATTTATGATTGACACTAGTATTATGAAGGAGTTTAGGAAGAACTCTATGAAATTACGGTTGATGAATTCAGGACGACAAAAGTTCCTGGAATGAGGTGCACTTTCGCAGCCTCCTGATTATAAATGTGGTTCATAACACAATCATAAGCGGGATTATGCTAGGTGTACCTCACGCCTTTCAAGATCACGCTAAATTAGATGCAATTAGACCCTCGAAACTTTTTCAGTGTCACGTCATGCTGACTTTGGGAGGCGCGGAAGGAAAAGAGAGAATTGAGAATCTAAGAATAGATGTACACTAACTTTGGAAGCACAAATGAACGATTATGAGAATTGAAGTTGGAGCGCTAGCCTTTGACTCTATCTTGTGAGTTTGGTATTCCTCACCAAGCGATGTCTCAATCGCTGCTTAGAGGTAGTTCCACGTAGTAATGTTCTGACAGGTATTGCAGACTCTGATTTGCGGAGTTGCTCCTTATTAGCATAAACTGTTGTAACTGAAAGATATCTGATATGTTAAGTAGTTGTCGTGTAATTTTCTCTTGGCAAAATAACTTGTAGTGTAGCCTCTGGCTAAAGGAGTAAATGTAAAGTAAGAAAACCTCTTACTGGCGGAACGAACTTGTAGTAGAAAACCTCCATTTTAGTGGGGTAACTGTAATGTAGAAAGGGACTCCGACTAGAAGGGAAATTGTAATATAAAGGGCCTCGTACTGGCGGGGCAATTGTAATATAAAGGACCTCCGACTGGCGGGGCAATTGTAAATATGAAGGGTCTTCGACTGGAGGAACAATTGTAAATGTAAAGGGCCTCCGACTGGCGGGGCAATTGTAATGTAAAGAGCCTCCGACTGGCGGGGCAATTGTAATGTAAAGGGCCTCCAATTGGCGGGGAAACTGTAACATAAAGATTGTATTGTATGTCCTATTATACAGACGGACTGCCTTGTGCCCTATTATACAAGAGGACTGCCTCCTGTCCTATTATCCAGGCAGACTGCCTCATGTCCTATTATATAAGTGGACTCCCTTGTGTCCTGTTATACAGGCGGACTGCCTCATGTCCTATTATTCAAGCGGACAACCTGGTTTTCTATCATTTAGGCAAAATCCCTCGTGTCCTATTATACAGGCAGACTGCCTCGTGTCCTATTATACAGGCGGACCGCCTCAATTCCTATTATACAGGCGGACTACCTGGTGTTCTGTTGTCTCGGCGAAATTGCCTTGTATTTTTCGGAAAGATTGCCTTGTGTTGTGGTATAGGCAGATTGCGTTATGCGTTGTATAGGCAGATCGCCTTGCATTGCATGGGCGAATTGCCTCTTACTCAGTTACCTGTTTGTCCTTTTGTATAGGTAGACGACCTTGGGTCTCTTTGTACAGGCAGGAAAATACTTTGATACTATTACCTTGCTCTCTATTTGGATCAAGTGTTAGTGTATCGATCTCTTTGTTGGAAGTGCGCTTGATTGTCCTCTAATTGTCAGTGATGCCTTTGTGATGCTACTCTACAAAATTCAAAGAAATTTCTTAATATCCCATAGTAGATGTAAATGATGAAACAAAGGGAGGGATAAGATTTAGCCATTTGGCTTGTGATGATAAGGCCATGAGGGCCAGATGACGCCTTTGATCAAAGATTGTCCTTATTGTTGATGCGGTGTTGTTCCATCAGGGCTTTTGATTCCTTCTCTCAAAGAAAAATATTTAGTTTAAAGGTAGCGGCTAACTTGTACATCACAACATGACCATGTCTTTGAATCTGTCTCTTGTTCCTTATGACAAACTGGCAATTTGAGAGCGAGAATAATATCATCTAGCAGGATAAGGTTTTGATCTTGGTCATTGAAAGCTATTCAAAATCTCTTCTTGTTTTGATTGAGATGGGAGAATATTCTGTTTCTGGTAAAGATTGAATAGGATGTTTTGTAGATTTTCCTCGAATAGGTTATCCATGTGCAAGAGTTAAGTCAGAATGCATATCGAAAGAAATTTTTGTTTGATGTGACCGAACCTGATTCAGGCTGCCTACATATCCCCGAATAGGAATTAGGTCAGAACGTAGTTCATGCTTTCAGAATAGAAGGATTGTTTTTCAATAAAGAGCCGCACCCAATATGGGCTACCTACGTATCTTGTTGATGTAAGAAATCAGGTCGTAACGTAGTTCCATACAAGGAGTATAAGTATAGTAAGATAAAGGGGTGGGTGGGTGGAGAATAGTAAGGTTGATAACTACGATAAGCTAGTCTTCAGAGGCTCGTTTTGGTCATTTTTTGAAGTGACATCTCTTTTGCGGGAACTCATCAACACTTGGTCGTTTTTTCTTATTGCTAATGACTGGAGTGTTCCGTTTCTTTGACTGATATTCTTGCAGCTTGTTGGCATCAATCAAGTTCTGAACCTTATGCTTTAGGGCCACACATTCCTCTATGTCGTGGCCTTAAGCATTAGAGTGAAACGCACAACGCTTAGAAGGGTCAAGTTATGGATGCGTCGGGTCAACTACTTTCTCCTTTCTTGGTTGTATCACTTCAGTCGCGTGTAATTTGGAAAATATGTCAGATAAAGGTTCCCTCGTTTGGGTGTAGTCACAAAATTTCCTTTTCTTTGACTGACGAGAACTGGATGGCATCTCTTGAGATAGGTGCAAAGAGTTTGGATCATCAATGATCTTTTTTGCTTGAATGCTATCTTCAATTGCCTTAACATGTTGAATCAGTTCAGAAAAACTACGTGGGCAAGCTCCAAGAAACTTCTCAAGATATAATCCTTCTTGGATCCTGATGAAGGTTGAGATTAGCTCCTTTTCGGGCAATTGGCGGATGTATTCTTGAAGCTTCAAGCCTCCATCTTAAGGCATATTCTGAAAAAGATTCTTGTGACATTTTCTTCATATCGATCAAGTTGAGTAGTATTGGATCAGGTCCGATGTTGTACTCGTATTGTCTCACAAAGTATTGGGCTATATCTTCCCAGGTTTTCCACTTGCTGAAGTCTTGTCTGACATACCATTCAAGTGCTAATCCTGACAGGCTTTGAACGAAGCCTCATCCGTATAGCTTCATCTTTTCCTATCCCGATCAACCTTCCACAACAATCTTTCAAATGAGTAATGGGGTGCCCTTTTCCATCAAAAGTATTGAATTTTGGCAACTTAAATCATGACGAGAGTATGAGGTTTGGGCATATGCATAAGTCTTTATAGCTTAGACTCTGAATGTTTCTTGAGGGAATCTCTTCTTCAGCAATCCTCCTTTGAATGGGGATCTCTCTTGCTGTCTGGATTTCTTTCCCTATTCTTCCATATGGGCATAAAGCTAGCAGCTTTGGTTGGCGTTCCGCGACTGATGTGGTAATGGTAGCTGGTTGGATATTCATGACTCTAGAATTGTTTGGATTTCTGGTATATTCTACCATCACATGTGGAGGAATCCCATAGGTACTAGGATTAGGGTGAGGTGAAATGGTGAAGGAAATATTTTGGATTGAGTTGGGATTGAAACTTCAGTTTAAGTGACTGAGAGTGTTTTCCATATTGATCCACATGCATCTTCGTATCACATTTTCCTCTGAGTTGTCATCTTGTGCTTTCAAAGAACGTAAATAGTGTTGACTATGGAAAAATGGTTTGTCATTGTTATTTGGTCTTAGCACAGATTCGTGACTAATTGCGTTGTTTTGCACAAGCCAACCTCAAAAGTTAACACTTCTGAAAAATGCAAGGTAAAATGTTAGTATTTTTTTAAAAAAAATATATGCATAAAATGAATGCTTGAAAAAGTAATAGTTGATTAAAAAATAATTTCTGCTAGATCAAAAGAATGCTAAGCTAGAGTGGATAGCCTAAGTGGTGGAGAGATACGAATAGGGTGTGCGAAGTTGATCCAGTTGAACGTCATGACTTTGGCTTGAAGCGTATCCTTGCTTCTTTTTCTTCTTCTTCTTCTTCTTTTCTGCTGATTTTTGAAGCGTCTTCCAAATCTTTGCCCTAGTCATTAGGAGAAGCCTCCTTGATAACTTCCTTGAAACATCTCGAGATGCTTTGACCGAATGTGCCATGGTCTTTTAGACTTGGCATCTCGCGTATCAAAAATCTACTTCTAATTTCTTTTCGTAGAAGGAAAACATTACTGAACCTTATATAGGTTGTCTTTGTATCCCGCCGAGGGAAATCAGGTCATGCATAAAAATAATAAGATAATACTTTTGGCTTTTCTAAGGAGGACCGGACCCGGTGTGGGTTGCCTACGTACCCCACCATAGAAAATTAGGCCGAGACGTAGTTCTGTATTTTCAGTTAGAAGCGTATATCAAGCGGAGGATATTGTTGTAGGAACGTTCTCTCTATCGTTCTTGTCTGTTCTAAGTCTGTTAAAAATAGCAGATGCTTCAAAAGAAAGTGTTTGGACATTGATTTCATACTCGAGTAAAACGTATAGGATCTTCGTGAAGAAATGGTAGAGGGACCATCTGAATCTTCATCGAAGTTCGAGACCACTTAGCATTTTTTGAAGTCGATGATTTCTTCTACACGCTTTTTGAGTCTTTGATTTTGTCTTGTTGATCTGTTGCATAAAAACTCGTCTTTTACCGAGTTAATCATTAAGATGCGCTCAAACATTATTCATGATGTTCAACTCAATACGATTTTTATAAAAAGGAATAAATTGTCGTAGGGAGTGAGAAGTGAGTGTAATTAACGCGGATGAATTTTATGATAACTGTGTCAGGATGCCAAAGATGGATACTTCTCAAATATAGGATAAGGTCATAATGTTATGCGTTGTTTGCGAATAAAAGGTTGTATACATGAGAATTTTATAAGAAGGATAAGAATTCATAGGTTGAGCTATAAGGCGATCATACACGCGATTTATAAAATTTCAAGTTGTCATGAATTTCGGGAACCTAGAGTGCGTGGGTAGTGGGATAAAAAATGTTGATAGATATTTTCTGGATAAGAAAGAGGTACACTATTTGGTGAAGAGAAAATTTGAGGCTGAGAAACGGTTTTAGCGAATGCTATAGCTAAAGTCTGCTAAACGAAACCTTTTGTCAATATTTAAACTTGCAACTATGAAAAACTCAAGGTTAGTTACTTTATCCTTCTGCAAAACAAACAAAAAATATGTTAATATACATGCAAATAAATATGACGCAATGAATGATCATTTAGCAAATAATGTCAGTTAAAACACATAAGTTACACGAAGAAACACTTGACAAGTATTGCACATCCTAATGTGCAAGGGGTCTCCTTTGCTCGAGGTAGGCCTACGTATATTTAAAAGACGAATGTGTCGGTATGTGTCATTCCATTGCTCTTTAATTAAAAAAAATCATTTTCAAAACAAAATATAAGGATAGCTTGAAGCTATATTACATATAGAATGAAAGATGAAAAATATGATATATCATCACAAAAAAATTAGTCATACCTTCCCTCTTAAATTTTAATCAATTTAGAGCAAATAATTCATACTACGACACAAACATTTTTCAAATAATGCACATATAATATGATAAACATACTCTAGGGTCATAAACCCATTTGGACATAAGGGTGTTTGCTAAATTTGTGGAATGACACCAAGGGTCAAACCACATATGGCTTATGCATACATGACCTAGATCAAATGTGGTCAATGTTCTATCCTAAATTTTTCTAAAATTTGGGTAGGCTCAGACTCCAGGTATTTTCTATACGGAAAGGCACGTGGTCACACGGCAGTAAAAATATCCGCTCACTCCACGTATGCGCCGACCCTCTAAAACAAGGTGTTTGAAAGAATTTCGGAGAAGTGCAAAGCACAACTCGCGTGTACAAGTGTGTGAAAGTGTCAATTTTCAAGAATTGAAGGAAGTATAAACGGAGATGACAATTTAAGAAAAGTAGTAATACATAGTGTCTTCCAAACAAATAAGGAACGCAAGTTTGGATTTGGCTTGCGTCCTTTCAAACAAAGCAGTATATATCAGCTAAGTAACAGAAAAATAAATAGCAGGTAAAAAAGAAAGCAACAGGCAAGAACAAATACATCCCCGAATATTTATCTCAAACTAAATCTCCTAAGGTCAAAACCTAAATGTCTAATCCCCAGCGGAGTCGCCATTCTATCGCGCCATCATTTCGAACTGGTCAAAATATGTTTGCAACACCTGGCTCTTCCACTCGATTTGAAAAGGTTTAGAGTCACCACCAAAGGTAGGTATAGGAAAAATTTAGGAAAACCATTTGAAAAATGTAAACTCTGTTTTAGCTTGCGAAAACCATTTGAAATTCTAGTTAAGGGTCTTATTTACTCCAAGGGGAAGGTGTTAGGCACCCCTTGAAGCCTATCCGAAGATAGTCCTTAAATCTAGTCTAAGATATATCAGGAAAAATATTATCTCATTATTGCTTGCTAAAAGGAGGTTGAAAATAGTGAGGAAAAAAATAGTTAAAATGATTTGAAAACAATTTTTTTTTTAAAAATGTAATAGGTATATCAAATATACAAATGATATACATATGATGTAAGAGAGTGATATATAAGGTGATTTAAATAAATTGAAGAAAATGTGGTGATATAATTTTTAAAATTATTTTTTGTAGTAAAAGGTGTAAGTGGATATGTAGAAAGTATTGATATACATATAATATATTAATAATATGTGAAATATATGTAGTATAAGAATATATGTGAAATAATTGTAAAATAGTGTACATTTATCTATGTAGAGTGGATAAAATGATATATATGAGGTGAAATATATATGTATAGCTAGATGTATATCATGAATGTCTTATAATTTATTTATGTATGTGTATATAAAATAATATATGTAACTATATATGTATGTAGAGATGAGTTATATATATGAGAAAAGCTAATTTATGATATATACATAAATAAAATGATTATTTATATATATGATATGCGATATGCAAAATTAAGTATTTATGAATAGAGGTAAGTATATGAATAAATAATCATAATTTAAAGTATGTATGTATGTATGGATAAAATTATATATGTAGTATGTAAAAATAAATATTAATGTATAAATAATAGTATGTGGAAATAAATTATGAGAAAAATTAGTCTATGATATGTAGAGAATAAAATATTGTGTATGATTTGTGATATGCAAAAGTAGATATTTATAAATAGATATTGATGTATGAGTAGGAAATAAATAAAAAGTATACACATATGGATGGGTGAAATAGTATATATATAATATGTAAAAATAAATATGCATATATAAATAACAGTATATAACCGAAGAAAATTATAATATAATAGTATGTAAAATATATTTGTAAAGTAACATATGTATATACCTTTCTTTTGAAGGAAAATTCAAAATGGGCCAAATTTATGGGTCTAAATTTCTGCAAAGAGGTTAGTATAAAGAAATTGAGCCTGCGGGCTATTTAATAAAATAAACAGATTGTATAAAAATAGATGATTGAGCCTGCAACCCAAAGGGAGAGGAGAGAAGACCCATGAGTAGAGATGGAGAGAAACAAAGAGTGACGACAATTTAAAAAAAAAAGACACTCCCACATGCCAAAACAGATAAAGGGGAAAGAAACACTGATAATAGAAAAAAAACACAGACTTATGGACAGAAATAAATAATATTGATCATTTTTTCTTTTTTCGTGCTTTCCTTCCTTAATTAGGCACTTTTTTTCACTTGTCACAATCATCTCGATGTCAGAGTCACCAACCTAAGACTCGATAATTTTTTACCTCAATCGCTGCACAACAGAAGGTAAAATCTTAACCCGTTTCAGTTAACGTTATGTTCAACTTTATAATTCTTTAATTGTGTTTGGAATGAGCTGGTTGTTTTGGTCAATCGAATGTGATTTTCAATTAATGTTATGTTCAACTTTATAATTCTTTAATTATGATTGGAATGGGCTGGTTGTTTTTGTTGTGATCACAAAAGTGTGAAACGAAATAGAAAATTTTACAACTTTGGTTTAGCTTGAAATGATTCTATGAAGTGTGAAGCTTTAAGTGTTGGTTGGCTTCCCATTTTTCTTTGAGGCTATTGTGACTTTGATTCGATTGTTTGAATATAACGATAGGTGTATAGTTACGTTTTTAATTTATTGTGTGCTTACAAATTATCTCCTAGCCTCTAATTTAGTAGGTAAAAAGCTCCAAAAGGGTTGAACCTTGGACTATGATTATATTACTTGTTGTGAGTATTATTAGAATATTGATCTTGGAGCATGAGTAAGATAGTTATTCTTATTCCTAAAAATTTTTAAGGGCTGCAATCTTTTTTTAATTGGGGAATACTTTTGTTTTAAAGATTAAATCATAGCCTAATTATAATAAATAATGAACTAAAACTAGAACTTATGAAAATAGTTGCTATTTTCTTGTAAAAAATTCTTATTTGTTTGAAAAATATGTTGCCTTTCTTTAAAGTGTTCATATGATTCATGTTATTAGAATGTTCATGGGTTCACTTTTGTTATGTATTAAGTGTTTGTATGCATGAAAATGCTTCTTTAGTCAAAATGTTGTCTCTCTATTTCTTGTTGCAAGTTTTGGGGCTTCAATAATTATACCTTCAAATCTGCCTTTCATTCTCTTGAAATAAATGTGACTTATTTAAAATTTAAAAACCTTTATTTTGGACTTGAGTTTTAAATTTATATTATAGTATGTCTGCTATTTTTACTAACTTTTGGCGAGATAGAAATAATTAGAGAGATTTTGTTTGCCTAAGAATTATTAACACCCTTCTTTGATTTTTAAAAGATATTGTTCTTAATAGATTTTTTCAACTGCTACATAAACTACTTTTTATAATTTCTTGGGTTTGATATTTCTTTTAAAACTAACTAGCCTTAAACATTAAGAACAATGAAATAACTACAATATAAGTGTCTTGCTTCATTACAATACGCATGATCCTTATTAGTTTTTGCCTTTTCAATTTAACTACCTAAATGAGTTTAGTTGAGCAAGTTTGAAATTATAATATTAATTTAATGTGGTTGTGTATTTCTTTTAATTTTTGTGAAGCTCAAAACTATTTAAGATCTTTATGTCTAAGTATGTAAAATGTTGCAGGGGATCACGTTGATTCATTTCTTTTCAAATATTTTCCATACTATTGGTTCTTTTTAAATATATATAAAGATCAGGTTGTTTAAAGATGTTCAAATATTTTGCAATAATAGGATGGATGAGTGTAGTACTTAAAGTCAATATGTGTGCTCAGTCATAAATTAATTGGTTTAAGAAATGATTTTAACTTGGCATCATGGATATTGTTTGCTTTTCTTTTGGAGTTTTTTCTTATATTATTTATAAATTGTTGTACTTCCTAATCTCTCATAAATATGCACTAGTTATTGACCCAAAAAATATAAAATCAGGTGAATTAGAATAGCTATTCATATGAGATAAGTCCTTGCGTTAAAAAATGAGTAAAATTGATTATAGCGAGAATATATTTTTATTGATATGATTTAATGATAACTCTCTAATTATTTCCTCTTTTCTTTTTTCATGGCATAAACCGGAGAACTAGGGTTCTCATTTGAAACTCGATTTGGCTTGTAAGTCAACAACTATTAGGATTCCCTCGCAGCATGTGGAGCCAAGTACTAGGAGTTGGTTCTTTTAAGAATCAAACATTTTTTAGTCCTCTTCCATAATTTTCTCGCCATATATTTCTTCCTCTAACATTATATGTGTTTTTGTGTATATGTATGAATTTGTAGCCTTGTTAGTAAATAATTCACCCATCTCCCTTTTAATAGTGTCAAGATTTTTACAAAGGATATTTGACAGGTTGATATTTCTGAAAAAATAAATAGATGATCTTTTTTCTTCTGAAAAAATACTCTTTTTAATTATTAATCATTGTTCTAAAAATTAACCGATAATAAAAGAGGCAACAAATGATTTTTCAAAGTCCAATTGAATTAAGCTTAGTATTGGGCCCAAATACTTTTAAAAAAAGACTGTCAAATCTTTTCTGAAATGGGCTGCAGGCCCAGTCATCTATTTTTATATAATCTATTTATTTTATTAAATGGGCTCCAGGCCCAATTTCTTTATACTAACCTCTTTGCAGAAATTTAGACCCATAAATTTGGCCCATTTTGAATTTTCCTTCAAAAGAATGGTATATACATATGTTACTTTACGAATATATTTTACATATTATTGTATTATAATTTTCTTCTGTTATATACTGTTATTTATATATGCATATTTATTTTTACATATTATATATATACGATTTCACCCATCCATATGTGTATACTTTTTATTTATTTCCTACTCATACATTAATATCTATTTATAAATATCTACTTTTGTATGTCACATATCATACACAATTATTTTATTATCTACATATCATGAACTAATTTTCCTCATAATTTATTTCCACATACTATTATTTATACATTAATATTTATTTTTACATACTATATATATAATTTTATCCATCCATACATACATACTTTAAATTATGATTATTTATTCATATACTTACCTCTATTCATAAATACTTAATTTTGCATATCGCATATCATATATATAAATAATCATTTTATTTATGTATATATCTTAAATTAGCTTTTCTCATATATATAACTCATCTCTACATACATATATAGTTACATATATTATTTTATATACACATACATAAATATATTATAAGACATTCATGATATACATCTAGCTATACATATATATTTCACCTCATATATATCATTTTATCCACTCTACATAATTACATGTACACTATTTTACAATTATTTCACATATATTCTTATACTACATATATTTCGCATATTATTAATATATTATATGTATATCAATACTTTTCTACATATCCACTTATACATTTCACTACAAAAAATAGTTTTAAATTATATCACCACAGTTTCTTCAATTTGTTTAAATCACCTTATATATCACTCTCTTACATCATATGTATATTATTTGTATATTTGATATATCTAATACATTTAAAAAAAAGTTATTTTCAAATCATTTTAACTCTTTTTGTCCTCACTATTTTCAACCTTCTTTTAGCAAGCAATAATGAGATAATATTTCCCCTGATATATATTAGACTAGATTTAAGGACTATCTTCGAATAGACTTCGAGGGGTTCCTAACACCTTCCCCTTGGAGTAAATAAGAACCTTACCTAGAATTTCAAATGATTTTCGCAAGCTAAAACAGAGTTTACATTTTTCAAATGGCTTTCCTAATTTTTTCCTAAAACTTAGGTGGGTACTCTAAACCTTTTCAAACCGAGTGATAGAGCCAGATGTTGCAAACATATTTTGGCCAGTTCGAAATGAGGGCGCGACAGGAAGGTAGCCCAAGAGTACCACAGGTACACTTTTTTTTATAGTTGTATTGTATTTTGTTATTTTTCACTTGTGTTATGTTTTGATTGTTAAGCACATATTCAGGGGAAGTCTGAGTACTCGAGGACATAAAAGCTAAGGAGTATGACAAAAAGATGAGTGTGGGATCGATGACCCACATGTTCATAAAATGATGAAGAACATGCTGTTAGCTAGGCCTAGAGGCCTCATGAAGTATTTCTCACCCTGGTATTACTTTTATCGGATGTTTTGGGGACATAGCATAATTCAAGTGTTGGATGAGGAAAATTTTAAAAATTTTGTGCTTAGTGAATTTGGGTAAAGTTGGTGCTTGGTAAAATATTGGTTGATGAAAAAGTTCGAGTTGAGCATAATTCACCCACCCATTGGTTTTTTCTTTTTTGTTCTTTTCTGAAAGGGGCACTTTGAACCGATGAATAAAATTTTTCTTTGTCTGTACATAATTGGTGTTAGTCATAGTTAGGGACTTTTTCCGACGATGGATGGATGACGACTGTCTTGAGGGAAAATTGGTCAATAGGTTTTTGTTTTGAACCCTTAGCTAATTGATAGCTTGATGTTGTGGTTATGTGTTGTACATGATTGTGAGATGCTAGTGTTGTAAATTTTGAAGCATGTTGAGCAAATATATAACTCTGTTTGAGACACCTAGGCTCTTGAATATGATTCTATGTGCTTAAAGCTTAATTCTTAATTCTTGTGATTAGCTGAGTTAAGTGTCTAATGAATTTGTCTTGAATTAAGCATGTTCTGTGAGTGTAAGGCTTTTTGAATATTCCATACTTTTGTGTAGTGTCTAGAACTTGCCTGATGTGTATACAAAATGAAAAGAGGTATGTGAATTGTAGGAGATGATTTAGGCATTTCTTTTAATGAGCCCAATTTTTATCCATCGCTTTACCTACCTTTAATATATGATCCTAGTTAGACCCATTTAGCCATTAGCCTATTCTTTGCTAGACACAAAATGAGCTTCATCCCATCTTTCCAATAGCCTTGAATATTATCCAAAACGCCTAAGCGCTTATGTGAAAATGCAAAAGAAGTAAGGAGTGAGAAGTTGGAAGAATAAGGAAAATAGTAGTTGGGGGAGTCGAAGAAAAGACTAGAGGTGCCTTTTTTTAAAAATGAATAAGAGTTAGTAGGGAGTAAAAGAAGAAAAGAGCGAAAAAATTTCTTAAGTACTCCTCAGTAATAGCTTAAGTGTGCCTAATGAAATTGGGAAACAAAAAGGAAAATGGGAGTTGAAAAGAATAAAGGTGAAGTAAGGGAATAGATATTCGTAATGAAAGTGTGATGTATTAACAGTGCTTAGGGAAGATTGTCACGACTCGAGCAAAAGGCCCAGATCGCAACACGGGACAAGGAGCCCCGAGAGACTCCAAGTCAACCCATGACATGAACATACATCTAACTCAATTACTAAAACTGAAGAGTCAACAAGATAATCATAGCGGAAGTATAAAATTAAACATAACATCAGAATACATAATTTGGAGCTGGATACATTCTTTGTTTGAAAAGCCTCTAAACATGACGAGTTGATTGGACAAGACCCCAACTAACTTAATAAAGCTGAAACTGAAAGTACATAGAGAAAGTCTGAATAAGTCTAGTCCTCGGAGGATGAGGAATCACCAACAACGCAAGATGCTTGCTCTGAAGACTGACTATGAACGGGGCTGAGCCTGAGAGCAGGGTCCTGTATCATGAAACAATACAACATAGAGTATGCGGTCAGTACGTGAAATGTACCGAGTATGAAAGGTAAGTAAAATCGCTTAAGTACATAAAATCATTTAAGAATATGCATAATGTAAAACATAACAATAAGAATTTGAGAGTAGGGCTTGAATGCATTCTTTCTGAAATCATGATCTCATCATAACATAATCATAACATCGTAACTGTATCGATTGACTTAAAGCTAAAATCTGATAGTCATGAGTAAAACTAAACATTGAGTCAAACTTGCTTTAGAACATATATAGATATAGAAGTCTCATGAATGATAAACGTGCATAACTGAAATCATGAGGAACAATGGGAGACTCATACTTTAACCAACATACCACGATAGAGCTTACGTGGTCCCAACAATCACACTCAAGTAGGTAGAACCGTCCAAAGCCTTGCCAGGGCTAGGGACGATACCATGATATAATCAAGCTCATGGCCCAATAGAGTGGGGATAGCTCACAAGGGAAGTCTCGAAGTAATATATAATATTATAAATCTACGTTGACGCATAGTTCTGAGGCTTAGGGTGATCGACCCTTAGCCTACTCGGTGCTAGATACTACTCCCAAAAACATGCATATGCTCTCCATCATTTTTCAACGAAGCTCAACATTGCCTATTGACGAAGCTCATAAATCAAATTCATCCCAAAGCTGAAATTATGCATATGAGAAACTTTAACTCAAACCATACCACAAGCTAAGAAAACAATTGTAGTCTTTGCTCCAAAACCATGTGGTAAGCTTAATTCGAGAAATTGTAAATCATACTTTGAATATGTGGGCATTTTTCAAATCTTTATCATGCTTGAAAATACTCAATTCACATTGAAAACATGATTATAAACATGGGTAGCTTGAAAGCATTTTTTTCAACATACTATCTCATCATACACAAACTCATAACAACTTCTTCATCAATCACAACTTCTTCATCAATGGGCTTTACAATTCATAAAACTTGAAACATGCTTTTTGATTGAAAACAATGTAAAACTTGCCCATGCTTTATAATTCAATAGTAGGAACATATTTAAATCATACTCATGTAGAGAATTTTGGAAATTCATGCATTGGGTTAAAACCCCATAGACTAGACACAGGAAATTCATGATTTAGAAAGGGATTGGGCATGGGTGTGAAAGAAATCACCCGTTCATAACCCTACATACCTGTTGGTAGCTGATTCTTACACTTCTTTAAATCCTCAATAGGAATTGAAGAGAAATTGAAGAACACTAAGCTTGACCTCCCTCTCTCATCTTCAACCACGCATGCATGAATGTAAATGGCCTAAAATGAACTTAACCCCTTTAAAAGTTATCATTCATAACTCAAAACCACGTAGTTTAGGCCTTAGGATCCTAGGAATTACAGAAAAGCCCTTACTAAATTTACAGAAAATAACTGTCAGATGGTCTTAACGAGGGACCTAACGACCAGGCCTCATGGGCCAAGACTCGTGGAGTCGTCCATCAGGTACACTGCTTGCCAGGTCTCCTAGGCTCGTCACGAGTGAGTTAACGATCTGTTACTGGTGACCATGACTCATGGTCACCACCCGTCATGTACATTGTCAAGGATTTTTATTCCACTTCGTCATGCTGTTCACAGCCCTCCCCACAAATTGCAGTGACTGACCACGACTTATGGGGTCCTTCCGTTAGGTACACTGCCTCATTCTTCTCTTTTCTCAACCACCACTCCCCACGACTGACCTAACGAGTCGTAGGGCCTGACCACGACTCGTGGTCATGCCCGTGGGGAGTCAACTTTCCGAATTTCAAACTTTTCACCTGGGCCTCACCACGAGTCACATCACGACTCGTGGGCTGCACCAATGGGTCACCTCATGAACCGTTCTATGGCCTGATGCCAAATTTTAATTTTTCTCCGTTTCAACTCCCAAGTCTAATCTTTGGGCTTCCAGGGTATAACAATATATCCCCTTGGGAACATTCGTCCTCAAATATTGGAAAACATACAGAAAAGCGGAGAAATGCGATCATCATATTCAAATACTAATCACTTAAATCGAAAATTGACGGAATGATTAACCCCAATTCAAACTACACAGCTAAACTGAATTCCCGAATAATACATATATCCATATACATAAAATAAACTTGGACACATGAACTGAACATGAAAACTAAATGGGGTTTTCGTTCAAAACTGATACCTCAAGCTGGAACTGAGGTGGTAGAGAATAAATGCGGGTATCTGGCCATCATATCCACTTCGACTTCCCACGTAGCTCCCTCAACATGCTGATTTCTCTACAACACTTTAACTGAAGCTACTTCCTTGTTCCTTAGCCTTCGAACCTGATGATCTAGTATTTCTACCGGAACCTCCTCAAAACTGAGATTGTCTTTCACACCAACACTATCCACTGGAATAACTAGAGATGGATAACCCAAACACTTCTTTAAGAGCGATACATGGAATACAGGATGCATAGAAGCTAATTCTGAGGGAAACTCCAACTTATACGCCACCTTGCCAACTCGTCTCACTATCCTGTATGGGCCAACATAGCAGGGACTAAGTTTCCCCTTCTTTTTGAACCTCATCACTCCCTTCATGGTAGACACCTTCAAAAATACCCAATCATCAACTTCAAATTCTAATTCTCTCCTTCTCACATCAACATAGGACTTTTGCTGACTCTGAGCAGTTTTCAACATGTCCTTTATCAACTGAACCTTTCCATAGCCTCATGAACCGAATCTGGTCCTACCATTGCTGCTTCACCAACCTCAAACCAACCAATGGACGATCTACATCTCCACCCATAGAGAGCCTCAAATGGAGCCATCTAGATGCTGGAATGATAACTCTTATTGTATGCAAACTCGATAAGAGGCAAATGCTCATCCCATCTACCTTTGAAGTCAATCACACATGCTCTCAAAATGTCCTCAAGAGTTTGAATTGTATGCTCCGCTTGACCATCCATTTGCGAGTCAAATGCTATGATGAGATTAACCTGAGTACCAAGTCCTTTTTGAAACGACCTCCAAAACTGAGAGGTAAATTGGGTACCTCTGTCTGATATGATGGATAAGGGCACTCCATGCAATTGAACAAGCTTCCAAATATATAGTTTAGCATAGTCCTCCACTGAATTCGTGGTTTTGACCGGCAGGAAATGAGCGACCTTGGTCAACCTGTCTACCACAACCCAAATAGAGTCATATTGCCAGCGAGTGCGAGGCAAACCTGCGATGAAGTCCATATTGATTTCTTCCCACTTTCAAGTAGGAATACTGATATCCTGAAGAACGCCTCCTGGTCTCTAGTGCTCAAACTTTACTTGCTGATAGTTTGGACACTTAGCTACGAATTATGCAATGTCATTCTTCATGCCATTCTATCAATAGACTCGGTGGCACCTAGATGGATAGAATACCTGTATCCATGGCCTTTTGCAACATTCGAATCCCCAAATCATCAACATCTGGAACACGTAAGCAATCCTGGTATCGAAGCACACCATCTCTCTATTATACCTCGGGAACCCAAGGATCAAACCTGGGAGTAAAACAGAAAAAAATTATGGAAAATGTTGCAGCAGTGCAAAATGAGTCATTAGACGACTCGTGAGGAGACCCCATGAGTCTTCAGGTGGCTCGTGGAAAGATTGGACTGTGCTAAGGAGTTGAGGTCCCCACGGGCATGGGAACGACTCGTGGTGAGCCACCACAAGTCATCGGGTCCCCCGTAGGGTGAGGTTAAGGGTTACTTGTGAAGTTTTGACCAGTGTACCTAACAGATGGACCCCATGAGTCGTGGCCAGCCCCAACGACTCGTGAGGTGAGTCGTGAGCAAGCTCATGGGGTCCTAGTAGAGATGAAGCAGTGTACTTGATGAAAGGGCGTAACGAGTCGTATCCCCAAGGGACGAGTCGTCATGTTCTCCGTTAAGAGCCAAAAGAAAATTTCCAGTGGACTTGACGAAATGACCAGACGACTCGTTGCTCCTGGCAACGAATCGTCAGGTCGCCCGTTAGGGTCACCTGATAGTTATTTTTTGCGAAATAGTAAGGGTCTTCTCATAATTTTCTACACCCCTAAGACCTAAACTACATTGTTTTGAGGTCGCAACAATGTCTTTTAAAGGGAAATCAACCATGATAAGCCTTATTTGATACTTGTAAGTGTAGAGAGGAAGGAGGAAAGGGAAATTTCAAGCGTTCACCTTCAAGTTCTTCAAGATTCTACCTAGGGTTTTCAAGGGAGTTAAGAGTCTCGAAATTTCTAGGTATGTGGGGTTTTCTATGAGTATATTAGACCCCACCTATGCCCATTTCTTCCCATTTCCTGCAATTAAGTTACCAAATTCTTGTGGGTCTTAACCCAATTGCACTATTTCTCACAAGTTTACATGAAAGTGTGGTAGTATGTTAAATTACGGATTTTGAAGTATTTGGGCTGATATTGCTCATATATTTTATATTTCATGATTTAGAACTCTAAAAGTATGGATGCCCAATTATGAAGGATTTTTAGTAAAATTCATGTTCATGATGATTCTGCAAGCTTAATATGAGTTTTTGAATTTAAAGCATGTCTTCAAGTTTTCTATTTATTATGTTGTCATGATTATGTTTCACATAAATTAAGCATTTCAAGCATGATTAAGATTTTGGGACATGCACATATGTTTTGAATGATTTATGAACTATGTCTTTGGCCGACTCACGGGCCCAAATTCCATGGCTAGTATTATGAACTCTCAAGCATGGTATGATTTTCACGATTAAACTAGCCGTGCATGTTATGTATGAATTTCTATGAGCAAGTTTCATGTTTTGGGAGTAGTACTTAACACCGAGTAGGTTCGGGCCCAGGTTACGCTCCAAATCTCAGAACTACGTGCCACCGTAGGATTATGTTTGGGACCTCCTCAGTGACTGTCCCCTATGCCCTAGGGGGCCTTCATGAGTGATATCATGCCTTTCATGGTGCATACCCTTGGAAAGGTATGAACAGCCTCCCGACTAGGCATACAAGCCGGACTTCATCTGTGCTCATGTGGAGTATGTCGGTTATAGAAATCTCCCATTATTCCTCATGATTTTGAAATATGCATGATTATGTTCTTTTGGCTCAAGTTATGATTTATGAAATGTTTTCCCCGTATGTTATGACTTTGACGGGTTTATGAATATTTTTGAAAATATTGAGCCTTACGATATACTTACGATTTCAGTTTTATGATCATGATGTCCCTCACTCCTATAACTTTTATGTTTTTAAGCATTATTCTGCATACCTTACATACTCAGTACTTTTCGAGTACTGACCCATATATTTTCAGGATCTGGTTCGCAAGCTCAGCATCGTCCCTAGTTTGTGTTCAGTTTCGCTAAATCTCCCGTGGTGAGTCCTCATGATCCGAGGGCTTCATGTTCAAACTTGTTTAATTGTCTTATGTTTTCAAAATGTTTGGGTTAGTTGGGGTCTTTTCCCTTCAACCCGTCTTTTATGATTAGAGGCTTTCAGAGTTATGTGTAGTATTTTGTCATTGATGAATGTATTTCGGTTTGTCGTTCCTTACGATTTTTAGTTAGTTTATGATTGATAAGTTATGTTTTCTGCTGTATATGAATGAATTACTGTTATGCTCACACCATGGGTTGACTTGGGTCTCTCGGGACTCCTTGTCCCGTGTCTACGATCCAGGTGTATTCTCGGGTCGTGACAAACTTAGTATCAGAGCAATAGGTTCAAAGGTGTCCTAGGGAGTCTGAAAGCCATGTTAGTGTTACACCCCGTAAATTCACGACATGTATATGGCCTATTCGCATGTTGGTTAAGAGTTTTTGAATGCCATACATGCTAGGAAAAGGCCCGGGGAAAGACCGGATAAGTGACACGTCGAACCATCACAAGAGGAGGCTGGCAGACCTCCTCCGCGATGGCTAGAGTGTCACGGAGGCTCACCTCTGCAATACATAGCATGTCACGGAGGCTAAGCTCCATGATACACAGTGTGTCACGGAGGTGAGGTGCAGCCCCAAGTATAAAAGCCTCCAAACTTCGGTTTTATTTTATTTCATTACATAATTTCTAGTAAGCATGAGAGACAACAGGGGAGAACGAGGATTTCCTATAATAATCATCCGATTACGCCGTCAAATGGAGTCCAAACTCAAATTAACTCCAGATATCGAGGTATTAAGCAGTAAGGAGCATTCCTACGGGTTTAGTTTCATAAAATTCGGCCGGAGAATCGTCGTGCTACCGAGTCAAGGTAAATAGAATTTCTCCAAATTAGTGTCAATATATTCCTAGCCCTAAAGTGAGTATTTCTCCCTTTTGGACTTCCGAGAAATAGCGAGTTTTTGGCCGTCTTTCGATAAATCAAAGTTTTGGCTATATATATATTAAAAGTGTTATCTTCTTCCAGAATATTCATGTATTTAGTCCTAATTGATAGATATATGAATACAGTTGGAAGGAATACCTGAATATTGGTCGAGTTACGCCAGTTAGCCGGAAGTCGACAACTGAGGTATGTAATGCTAGTTTCTTCGGCAGGTTAGTAGTTCTGGTATAGTAAAATAGTTCAAGTGCCAGTAGAATGTTTCAGAAACCGCATATTATGTTTAGTATGCATTTTAGTACGATTAGCAACATCATGTCATGTGTAGCGTGAAACTCACTAGCACGATGCAAATTCTAGTAGAAAGTGACAAAACAGTACAACATGCCTAGTATGTGATTTAGTAAAGTATGCTAGGATATTATTGTGTTCAGTTGAAACATAGTAAATCAATATAAGTTCTTGTAAGGTATTTTAGAAATAGAATGGTATCCTAAAATGAAGTTTAGAAAGCATGTTAGAGATAGTAAATCATGTTACTATGTAACTCAGTCATACAACATGATTCCCAGTAGATAAACTATATCTTGTTCAGTATTAAATTCAGCACAGTATGATAGAAGATTATATATATACCATTATCAGTCTCAGCATGTATTAAATACATACATATCACTATCATTAGTTCAACATATAGTATATACAGATACATTATCATCACTAGCTTCAACATGTGGTATACGCAGTTAGTATTACTAGTTGAGACCGACTGTATTGCTTTGGGGTTGGATTACCTAGCATTCATGACTGCCCCAGGGTTAATAGCTGTATTGACTCGTCCGCTAGAGGGAGAGGATACGCCGCTCTACGAAGTGGCATGCCGTCCCACAGGGGACGAAGATGGGATGTCGGTTTTCCCAAATTTTGCCTTGGTCAGCTTTTATACACCCCCGTCGAGCGGGTATGCCCGAGGTGTTGATTCAGGAGTCCTCCAGACTCAGGTACAGTTATAGTCAGGGGCTTAGCGAGCCCAAGTACATACCCAAGGGATCGGTATGATGCTTATAGTTATTACAAGAGATGGGACGACCAGGGTAGGGGTATAGATTGCGTGTTGATTGTACTCTCGGCTTATGGGGGCCGGGTAAGGTTTTTGTGTGCTATGCTATGTTATGCTATGTTATGTTATGCCACGTTACGCTAGATATGAGTAGATCGACAGTAGAGCATTAAATTTCCAGGTATGACTCCTACTTCTTCCAGCATAGTTGAGAACAGGCTTAGCTTTACATTTTCAGTTAGTTTCAGTCTATTTCTTTCTATTTTAGTTCCATCAGTTGTATTGTTGTTTTCAGATATCTTTCAGTTGTTGCTTTACATACTCAGTACTAGCGGTACTGACACCCATTTGGGGCGACTGCATTACTTGCCTGCAGGTACTTATAGACAAGGAGCAGACACCTCGTGATTTCAACCAGCTCACAGAGTCATCAGCTCCAGTCATCCGAAGCTAGAAAGCTAGAGGTTTATTCCTTTTCTTTTGTTGTACAGTATGGGTAGGCCGGGGCCTTATCCCAACCATATTTTCAGTATTCTTAGAGGCTTGCAGATTGTGTATACCCCGTGGTTAGTTATACCAGTCGTGTGAGGCCGTGTGTATGTTTCAACTTGTTTTGATGGCCGTGTGGGGCCTTACTCAGTTGGTAGTAGTGACCTTGTCGGTCACATAGCTGTTTAGCACCTGGTTTTCTCGATTCAGAAGTAACTAGACAGCATGGTGGCCATGTCGGCCCGTATAGGTTCCTTCATACTACTATTATTCTGGTTAGCTGTTGTCTTCTTACAGGTGGCTATAGGCCTAGTCGGCCGGAGGCTGTATTTACAGCCGTTATATAGCTCGTTGTTTTCTTGAATCTAGAGTTAGAGCCATCCTAGCAGCAGAAGTGCTTAGGCTCAGCTAGTCCAAGTCCCTGTAGGGCATCAGGTGCCAGTCATGCCCCCCAAGGCGGGGCGTAACAAACATGGTATCAGAGAAGGTTGTATCCCAGGGAGTCTGCAAGCCGTGCTAAGTAGAGTCTTGCCTATGGATGTGTTGTGCACCACATACTATAGGTAGGAGGCTGCAAGGCATGATAGGATGGTTACCCTTTCTTCTTATTCAGTCGTGCTATAGAGCGGTACAGTATAGGGTTGAGTCCCTAAAACTTATCATACTCTTTGATTATAGATACAAAGTCAGATTAGTGACACCCTATCACAGACAGAAGATTGAATATAGCAGCAGAAGAGGGCACCAACCATTTGCAGGGTAACTACAGCAGCAGGAGGAGGTATGAGGACCTCCCAATATGATACCTCTATTGGTACTACCCCAGTATATTTCTATAACTCCAGAGTAGGAAGTCAGAAGCATAGTGTATATACGAGTTGATTTATTTGTTAGATGTATGAGATTTGACTAAGATGACAAATAATATTATATTATTAGATGCATGTGAGAAAGAGAGGTAAATGCAAGATTTCCACTTCCATTCTTTCAGACGTGGTACAATTCCGTGTCTTCGTTTCGTTGCAATAAGAAAAGGTTATTCCTACCTCTTAGTTTTGATTCTAATATAGCAAGGGGAATAAGGATTGAGGCAATGTTGCCCAAAGTAGGCAATAAGTGAAGATGGATTGGTTGATTCCAGAAAGTGTTAAAAAGAGTAAGGAGCCCCTATGATTATGTAAGTTGTGCAGACCCTTACAGTAATAAGTCAAAAGAGCGAGTAAGACTACTAGCTTACTCGAAGTGGGTGTAAAAGACCTGTCAGTGATGAACTCCCAGTAATAGTTAAGTTTGAGTTAGAAAAAGGCCAAGTCCGCCATAAAACGCTAGCAACGATAGGATATACCTGCAAGATAATAGTTATGATTTCAGTTTTGATACCGAAAGGTAGGGTGGTCGTGTGAATCAGATGGGTCTGACTGCAAGCCAGAAAGAAGTATAAGCTGAGACTTGACCAGTAACCTTATTAACAATGTAAGGCAGGTACCTTGAACCCCAGAGCTCAGCTTAAGCAAGATAAGGGGAGGAAGCATGAATACCAGATTTTGAGGGGAAATTAGAATCACCTCTAGATTGATAGAATATCGTGTATTAAGGACTAAGCCTCGGACTGACAGTTAAGAGACGGTAAGATTGCAGTTTAGAATGTTGCGGTACGTCTGCCTAAGGAGAAGGTAAGAGGGTGTCGACCCAGAGACTCTAATCTAGTATAGCCTAGAGACAAGGTCCAACAGATAGTCACGGGCCTTAACATAATGCCAAGTAAGGACACAAGGTTAGGATATTGACCCCACGTTGTAAGAGTGGCGAAATTTCAAATAGCAGATCATAGCTACAATGCATGTGTGTGTTGCTTTCAGAATGGGACGAAAATCCAATGAAATGGTATGAGAGGACATGAGATATCATTAAACTGTAGAAGCAGTATATCATGTGCGGTATGAAATTCAGTAAAGCATGCCAGAGATTACATATTACTACAAAATTCAGTATGGATTGTATATAGTTGTTGATATATATATACAGATATCAGATATGCTGTGAGTAGCTTCCAATAGGGGTTACAGTCACACAAATTCTGGTTAGCTGCTAGGAAGTATATACAGATTGTACTGCAGGACCCCTCGCCAAAAGGGGGCAGGATCTAGACTTCAGAAGCTCACAAGAGTTAGTAGGCAGAATCAGGTGGTTAGGTGATACGGGCGCAGTTAGACAGTCTAACGACCAGTTGGCGCCTGCATTAGTAGGGAAGCATCCCCAAAGACCAGTAACATTATCGCATGTGACAGAACCAGAAGCAGAGACCGAATAAGCATACTCTAGAGGTTAGCAACACCAGAATTCTTTAGTATGTTAGGTGGTCATACATCATTTTTCCAGCCTGGTAGGTGAGAGCCTTAGTCAACTTAGCAGTTATCATGTAAGACACCCCGCAAGTCAGCCAGCCGTCCCAGTCGGACAAATCCATGTGTACCCCAAGAAGGGGTCCATATCAGTAGTCAGTGATGGGCTGGTACCCCAGCCGGTTCTCATAAGATATTCAAATACAGAGTCCTAGGAGAAGGCCAGTCTTTACAGAATTGCTCATAAGACCAAGAATTTTTCAAGACAACAGTATATATCCGAGTGGATACGAACTAGGCATAAGGAATTGGTAGTACTCTACTAGCACAGTGTCTACTAAGACAAGGAAATCGGTAGGTTCCCTGTGAAGATCTATAGACTGGTCGCCTGAGGGTAAGTCTGACTAAGCCCAGCTCTACAGTTGTCCACTTAGAATAACAAAGCAGTTAGCTGTCCACAACTCCGCAGTTATGCATGAGCTGCAGATGCCCGAGTAGGACATTTAGAGCATAGTTAGATTACTTCCGCATTCGGGTCATTCAGCCCAGTTATTCGGTTATTCAGCCAGATTATTAGAGATCATGATCACTATCAGGATCCTCTGATTAGATACGTGCACATGTTGTATAGACAGTGATATAGATTATCCCAGCAGCGAGTAGCATTAGCATGCGGCCCAGAAGGCTAGATAAGCTCTAGCTATACAAATAGATTACTTGTCAGTATTTTTTTCGGTATAATAAACCAGTATGATCGTTAGTTACATGCCAACTTCTCTAAATGTGAATTTTGGCTGAACTTAGTAGCTTTCTTGGGGCATATTGTGTCGGATGCTGGTATACAGTTAGACACACAAAAAATAGAAGCAGTAAAAACATGGCCCTGACCTACCACTCCGACCGAAGTCCGCAACTTTCTGGGATTAGCAGGGTACTATAGAAGATTTGTTGAAGGGTTCTCCACCATAGTGGCACCTTTGACTAAGCTAACGCAGAAAGTAGTAAAGTTCCAGTGGACAGAGGCATGTGAGTAGAGTTTCCAAGAATTGAAAGACATGTTGATCTCCACCCCAGTATTAGCATTGCAAGAAAGTACAGAGGGTTATGCAATTTATTGTGATGCTTCAGGTATTGGGTTGGGATGTGTTTTGATGCAGCACGGTAAAGTGATTGCTTATGCTTCTAGACAGCTGAGGAAACACAAAAAAATTATCCTAGCCATGACATGGAACTAGCCGCAGTGATCCACACCCTAAAGATATGGAGAGATTACCTGTACGTTGTTCATGTGGATATTTTCACCGACCATAAGAGCCTACAGTATATCTTCACTCAAAGAGAGTTGAACTTACGACAGCGTCGCTGGTTGGAATTGTTGAAAGATTATGATGTAAATATTCTATATCATCCGGGAAGAGCCAATGTAGTAGCAGATGCCCTCAGCCGCAAATCTATGGGGAGTTTGGCGTACTTGCAGCCCGAGCAGCGGGAGTTGGCTAGAGAAATACACCAATTAGCCAGTTTAGCCATTCGTGTAGCAGAAACAGAGGACAACAGACCGCTGTGTCGTCGTTAGTTGTGGAGGTAAAGGAACGACAATATAAAGATCCTGACCTGGTTCATCTTAAAGATAGAATTCAGCAAGGGAAAGCGCCAGATTTTCAGATTATGAGTGAGGTACATTACGCCCTCTATTCTCTCCACCCCGGCGCGATGAAAATGTACCACGATATCAAGGAAATCTACTGTTGGCCAGGTATGAAGAGGGAAATAGCAGAATTTGTAGCCCAGTGTCCTAACTGCCAACAAGTAAAAGCGGAACACCAGAAACCAAGAGGATTAACTTAGGTCATAGCTGTGCCTCTTTGGAAGTGGGAATTAGTGAACATGGACTTTGTAGCAGGATTACCCCATACCAGACATAGACATGATTCCATTTGGGTAACTGTTGATAGATGACGAAATCAGCCCATTTCCTGCCAGTAAAAGCTACTTTCTCTGCTGAAGATTATGCCGAATTGTATATTAGAGAAATAGTCAGACTGCACGGTGTTCCAGTATCCATCATCTCTGATAGAGGGGCGCAATTCACAGCTAAATTTTGGCGATCGTTTCAGAGAGGTCTGGGGAAGCAGATTAATTTGAGCATAGCATTCCACCCTCAAACAGATGGGCAGGCGGAATGCACTATTCAAACGCTCGAGAATATGCTACGAGCGTGTGTGTTGGACTTTGGAGGTAGCTAGGATGAGCACTTACCGCTGATTGAGTTTGCTTATAACCATAGTCACCACTCAGCTATTCAGATGACACCCTTTGAGGCACTGTATGGGCGAAAATATAGATCGCCAGTTGGCTGGTTTGAAGTAGGAGAGTCAACACTGATTGGGTCGGATATTATTCATCAGTCAGAATAAAAGGTAAAGCTTATCAGAGAACACCTACTGACTGCTCAGAGCCGCCAAAAATCGTATGCTGATGTGCGGCGTAGAAACCTGGAATTTAATGTGAATGACTGGGTATTTTGAAAGTATCTCCAATGAAAGGGGTGATGAGATTCGGCAAGAAAGGTAAGCTCAGTCCGAGATTCATTGGGCCTTACCAGATTCGGCGGAAAGTAGGCCAAGTGGCATACGAGTTGAACTTGCCTCCAGAATTAGAGTCTGTTCATCCGGTTTTCCACGTGTCTATGCTGAGGAAGCATATAGGGGACCCCTCCAGAGTTGTCCCAGTCCAGGATGTCCAGGTTACGGAAGAGTTGTCTTATGAAAAGGTCCCAGTAGCCATACTAGACAAGCAAATTCGCAGGTTGAGGACTAAAGACGTTGCTTCTGTCAAGGTACTGTGGCGTAACAAGAACCGAGAAGAGATGACTTGGGAAGCAGAGAAAGACATGAAAGTCATATATCCTCACTTATTCCAAGCCTAATCAGTCGAGAGGTGTGTTAGTTCAGTTTTATTTTATTTCATTACATAATTTCCAGTAAGCACGAGAGAAAATAGGGGAGAACGAGGATTTCCTATAATAATCATCCGATTACGCCGTCAAACGCGGTCCAAACTCAACTTAACTCCAGATACTGAGGTATTAAGCAGTAAGGAGCATTTCTACTAGTTTAGTTTTGCAAAATTCGGCCGGCGAATCGTCGTGCTACCTAGCCAAGGTAAATAGAATTTCTCCAAATTAGTGTCAATATATTCCCAGCCCTAAAGTGAGTATTTCTCCCTTCTGGACTTTCGAGAAATAGCGAGTTTTTGCTCGTCTTTCGATAAATCAAAGTTTTGGCTATATATATATTAAAAGTGTTATCTTCTTCCAGAATATTCATGTATTTAGTCCTAATTGATAGATATATGAATACAGTTGGAAGGAATACCTGAATATTGGTCGAGTTACGCCAGTTAGCCGGAAGCCGACAACTGAGGTATGTAATGCTAGTTTCTTCGGCAAGTTAGTAGTTTCGATATAGTAAAATAGTTCAAGTTCCAATAGAATGTTTTAGAAACTACATATTATGTTTAGTATGCATTTTAGTACGATTAGCAACATCGTGTCATGTGTAGCGTGAAACTCACTAGCACGATGCAAATTCTAGTAGAAAGTGACAAAACAGTACAGCATGCCTAGTATGTGATTTAGTAAAGTATGCTAGATATTATTGTGTTCAGTCGAAACATAGTAAAGCAATATAAGTTCTTGTAAGGTATTTTAGAAATAGAATGGTATCCTAAAATGAAGTTTAGAAAGCATGTTAGAGATAGTAAATCATGTTACTATGTAACTCAGTCATACAACATGATTCCCAGTAGATAAACTATATCTTGTTCAGTATTAGATTCAGCACATTATGACAGAAGATTATATATATATACCATTATCAGTCTCACCATGTATTAAATACATACATATCACTATCATTAGTTCAGCATATAGTATATACAGATACATTATCATCACTAGCTTCAGCATGTGGTATACGTAGTTAGTATTACTAGTTGAGACCGACTATATTGTTTTGGGGTTGGATTACCTAGCATTCATGACCGCCCCAGGGTTAATAGTTGTATCGACTCGTCCTCCAGAGGGAGAGGATACGTCGCTCTACGGAGTGGCATGCTGTCCCACAGGGGATGAAGATGGGATGCCGGTTTCCCCATATTTTGCCTTGGTCGGCTTTTATACACCCCCGTCGAGCGGGTACGCCCGGGGTGTTGATTAAGGAGTCCTCCGAACTCAGGTACAGTTATAGTCAGGGGCTTAGCGAGCCCAAGTGCATACCCAGGGGATCGACAGGATGCTTATAGTTATTACAAGAGATGGGATGATCAGGGTAGGGGTATAGATTGCGTGTTGATTATACCTCCCGGCTTATGGGGGACGGGTAAGGTTTGTGTGTACTATGCTATGTTATGCTATGTTATGTTATGCCACGTTATGCTAGATACGAGTAGATCAATAGTAGAGCATAACATTTCCAAGTATGACTCCTACTCCTTCAAGCATAGTTGAGAACAAGCTTAGCTTTACATTTTCAGTAAGTTTCAGTCTATTTTTTTCTATTTTAGTTCCATCAGCTGTATTGTTGTTTTTAGATATCTTTCAGTTGTTGCTTTACATACTTAGTACCAGCGATACTGACGCCCGTTTTGGGCGCTGCATTACTTGCCTGCAGGTACTCATAGACGAAGAGCCGACACCTCGTGATTCCATCCAGCTCACATAGTCATCAGCTCCAGTCATCCGAAGCTAGATAGCTAGAGGTTTATTCCTTTTCTTTTGTTGTACAGTATGGGTAGGCTGGGGCCCTGTCCCGACCATATTTTCAGTATTCTTAGAGTCTTGCAGATTGTGTATACCCTGTGGTTAGTTATATCGGTCATGTGAGGCCGTGTGTATATTTCAGCTTGTTTTGATGGCCGTGTCGGGCCTTACTCAGTTGGTAGTGGTGACCTTGTCAGTCACGTAGTTGTTTAGCACCTGTTTTTCTCGATTTAGAAGTAACTAGACAGCATGGTGGCCTTGTCGGCCTGCATAGGTTCCTTCATACTACTGTTGTTCTGGTTAGCTGTTGTCTGCTTACATGTGGCTATAGGCCTAGTCAGCTGGAGGCTATATTTACAGCCGTTATATAGCTCGTTGTTTTCTTGAATCCAGAGTTAGAGCCAGCCTGGCACCAGAAGTGCTTAGGCTCAGCTAGTCCAGCAGTCCAGGTCCCAGTAAGGTACCAGGTGCTAGTCATGCCCCCCAAGTAGGGGCGTGACAGTTAGGTAGAGTCATTTTCATGGGTGTGAAGCACGCCACAGTTATGACGAAGAGGCCACCGAACGTTTTAGGAATATTCCCTTCTTTCATCTATGTCGTGCAGTAAAAATCTCTCCTCTTTCTGATTCATGTTGTTCGCGACTGCAGAAAATTTATGGCTCTTAGAAGGATAATTAGAAGGAGGAACAAAATTGATGAAGGCCACGGGGGTGGCAATGATGATGGGTGTCAGCAAGATCCACCTGTTCAGGAGCCCCAAGCACCCGAGCTAGTTGCCCATGCCGAGTTTTGGGCAGCTATTCAAATGCTGGTGCATTTATTGATCGCTCAGGTCAACCAGTAGGCTGTTGTGCCTGTTCCTCAGGACGACAATGCAGAAGTGGCCCGGATAAGAGACTTTTTGAGGATGATCCCTCCCGAGTTCACAGGGGCAAAGGTGGATGAGGATCCACACGAGTTCATCGAAGGGATTTTGAAGGTCACTGAGGTCATGGGAGTGACAAGTGAGAAATGTGTTGATTTGGCCTCTTATCAGCTGAAAGAGGTCGCTTACATTTGGTTTAAGCAATGAAAGGATATGAGAGCAGCGGGATCAGTCCCTATCAGCTGGGATGAGTTCCGCATTGCCTTTCTCGATAGGTTCTTCCCTCGGGAGATGAGGGAACTGAAAACAACTGAGTTTGTCAACCTTAAGCAAGGAAAGATAACGGTGATGGAATATTTACTTGAGTTCACTCGCCTGTCAAAATATGCCCAGGAGTTAGTGATGGACCAAAGGGCGCAGGTGAGCAGGTTCGTGCAGGGAGTAATTGCGTATCTAGACAAAGACTACAGAACAACCATGCTTCATCAGGATATGGACTACCCACGAATAGTCCTCTATGTTCACCAGATGGAAGCAACTCATATGAGGCAGAGAGAGGCCAAGAGGGACAGAACTGATAGTCACAGGTACTCCCAGCCTAAGCCACGGGGTGAATTTCACCAGCAGTCTCAGCACAGGTCCACTGCACCAGCACCACCTTCAGCCATTATTCCATCCAGGCTACTGGACGGTCAGAGGAGCAGGGCCTCAGGTCTGAGGAGTCAAAACAGCATGCGCATAGAGTGCACATTCCCATCTTGTGCTACTTATGGAAAGAACCACCCAGGGAAATGTTTGGTGGGCTCAGATGCTTGTTTTGGGTGTGGCAAACCCGGATACAGGCTCAGGGATTGCCCCGCAGCTAGGTCAGGGGGTAGTGGAGCCTGCACTTCAGTAGCCAGTTCAGCCGTCCCAGTAGCACGTCAGACTTAGCAAGGTGCTTCGACTGGTTCAGCTGGTGGCCAACGCCAAAACCAGTTTTATGCACTTGGCTCTCGGCAGGAGCAGGAGACTTCTCCCGATGTGGTTATGGGTATGTAATGAGTTTTTCAAATTGATGCTTATGCTTTATTAGATCTGGAGCCACACTATCTTTTCTGACACCTTACATTTCTAGTCACTTTGGAGTCAGTCCTAAAATATTGTCCGAACCATTTTTTGTCTCTACTCCTGTTGGTGATTCAGTGGTAGAGAGGCGGGTATATAGAGGTTTCCCTATTACAGTATTACATAAGGTTACCTCCAAAGACACAGTAGAATTGGCTATGACTGATTTTGACATTATCTTAGGCATGGATTGGTTGTTTGCATGTTATTCTTCTGTTAACTTTATAACTCGGGCAGTGGAGTTTCAGTTTCCAGGTGAACCAGTTTTAGAATGGAGGGGTGGTTCAGCGGTACTTGTGGGTCGCTTTATCTCCTATATCAAGGCCAAAAAAATGATTTCCAAGTGTTGTATTTACCATTTGGTTAGGTTTAAGGATGTCATGTATGAGACTTCAACCATGCAATCAGTCCCCATGGTATGTCAATATCCCGAGGTATTTCAATGACCTACCAGGTGTTCCTCCTGAGAGGGAGATTGATTTTGAAATTGATCTTTTACCTGACACGCAACCCATATCAATCCCTCCTTACCGTATGGTCCCAATCGAGGTAAAAGAGTTAACGGGACAATTGAAGGATTTGCTAAACAAAGGTTTGATCAGGTCGAGCAAGTCTCTATGGGGTGCCCCAGTGTTGTTCGTCCGGAAGAAAGATGGTTCCCTGCGGATGTGTATTGACTATAGACAGTTGAACAAGGTCAGTATCAAGAATAGATATCCCTTACCTAGGATTGATGACTTATTCGACCAGCTTTAGGCTGCCAAATATTTCTCCAAGATAGATCTCAGGTCTGGGTATCACCAGCTCAGAGTCCGGGAGAGCGACATCCCAAAGACAGCTTTCAGGGCCCGGTATGGCCACTATGAATTCGTCATTATGTCTTTTGGACTAAGCAATTCCCCTACAGCTTTTATGGATTTAATGAAAAGGGTATTCAAGGAATATTTGAATATGTTTGTGATCGTGTTCATTGACGACATACTAATATACTGTTGAAGTGAGGAGGTACATGCCGCACACCTGAGGGTAGCACTCCAAACCCTCAAGGACAACCAGCTATATGCCAAGTTCAACAAATGTGAATTGTGGCTGAAATCAGTTGCATTCTTGGGGCATGTAGTATCAAGCGAAGGTATAAGGGTGGACTCCCAGAAAATAGAGGTAGTAAAGAATTGGCCCAGACCGGTAAACCCTTTAGAGATCAGGAGCTTTTTGGGCTTAGGAGGTTACTATCGGAGGTTTGTGGAAGGTTTCTCATCCATTGCAGCCCCACTAACTAGGTTGACTCAGAAAAAGGTGAAGTTCCAATGGTCGGAGGCTTGCGAGAGGAGCTTTTAGGAATTGAAGGCCAGGGTAACTTCAACACCGGTGTTGACTTTACCGTAGGGTACCGATGGCTTCATTGTATATTGTGATGCTTCGGGGGTCGAACTGGGATGTGTATTGATGCAGCATGGGAAAGTCATAGCATATGCATCCAAAAAGTTGAAAAATCACAAGAAGAATTACCCGACCCATGATCTTGAGTTGTCCGCGGTGGTATTTTCTTCAAAGATATGGCGACACTACTTGTATGGGGTTCATGTAGATGTATTCACATACCAAAAGAGTTTACAATATGTTTTCACACAAAAGGAGCTAAATCTTCGGCAATGGAGGTGGTTGGAGCTACTTAAGGACTACGACATGAGTGTCCTTTACCACCAGGGTAAGGCCAACGTGGTAGCAGACGTCCTTAGTAGACTTTCTATGGGAAGTGTGTCATATGTGAGTGAAGACAGTAAGGAGCTGGTAAAGGAGGTACATTGACTTGCACGGTTGGGAGTTTGACTAGTCGACTCGACCAATGGTGGGGTAGTAGTTCAAAAAGGGTCAGAGTCATCCTTGGTAACAGAGGTGAAGGCAAAGCAAGATGAAGACCCAATATTGGTAAAGTTGAAAGAAGCTGTTCAAAATCAGAAGGTAGAAGTCTTCTCCAAAGGGGAAGATGGTGTGCTTCGGTACCAGGGTCATTTATGTCCCAAACGTGGGTGATTTGAGAAGCCGGATGTTTCATGAGGCTCACGAGTCCAGATATTCTATACATCCAGGTGCCACCAAAATGTATCATGCCTTGTGAGAAATCTAGTGGTGGAATGGAATGAAGAGGGATATTGCAAAATTTGTAGCCAAGTGCCCGAATTTCCAACAAGTGAAAGTCGAGCATTAGAGATCGGGGGGTGTACTTCAAGATATCAGCATTCCTACTTGGTAGTGGGAAGAGATCAACATGGACTTTGTAACAGGTTTGGTCCGCACACGTAGACAGTATGACTCCATCTAGGTTGTGATGGACAGGTTGACCAAAGCTGCTCATTTCCTATCGGTCAAAACCACCGATTCAGTAGAAGATTATGCAAAGTTGTACATCCGAGAGTTGGTTAGGTTGCATGGAGTTCCCTTGTCCATTATATCAGATAGAGGTACTCAGTTCACCTCTCAGTTCTGGAGGTCTTTTCAAAAGGGACTTGGTACTCAAGTCAAGCTTAGCACGATGTTTCATCCGCAAACCAATGGTCAGGCGGAGCGGACTATCCATACTCTTGAGGACATGTTAAGATCTTGTGTTATTGACTTCAAGGGTAGTTGGATGAGAATTTTCCCCTTATTGAGTTCTCCTAAACAATAGCTACCACTTCAGCATACAAATGGCACCGTTCGAGGCTCTTTATAGGTGATGGTGTGGATCGCCCATTGGGTGGTTTGAGGTTGGCGAGGGTTCGTTAGTGGGTCCAGACTCTATCCATGAGGCCATGGAGAAAGTTCCGTTGATAAGGGAAAGGCTGAAAATGGCTCAAAGTCGCTAAAAGTCTTATACGAATGTAAGGAGGAGAGAGCTTGAGTTCGAGATCGATGATTGGGTGTTTATGAAGGTATCACCCATGAAGGGAGTAATGAGATTCAGAAAGAAAGGGAAACTCAGTCCCTGCTATATTGGCCCATACTGGATTATGAGGCGAGTGGGTAAAGTAGCCTATGACTTAGATTTACCCTCAGAGTTGGCTACAGTTTATCCCGTATTTCACGTATCGCTCTTGAAAAAGTTCTTGGGAGACCTAACCTTAGTGGTTCCGGTGGAAAGTGTTTGTGTGAAGGATACTCTCAGTTATGAGGAAATTCCTATTGAAATCTTGGATTGCCAAGTTCGGAGACTGAGGAACAAGGAAGTAGGCTCAGTAAAGGTGTTATGGAGGAATCAGCATGTCGAGGAAGCGACGTGGGAGACCGAAGCGGATATGATGGCTAAATACCCCCATTTGTTCCCTACCGGCTTAGTTTCAGTTTGAGGTATCAATTTTTCCCTAAACCTCTATTCAATTTTTCATGTTCCGTTTATGGATGCAAGTTTGTTTTATGATATGATATATGTATGTGATGTCTGTACTCAGACTAGCTATGTGGTTCTTTTCGGGGGTAGTCGTTCCGTCAGTTTTTGTCTTAAATATCAATTATTAGCATCTATATATAGTGATTGTTTATTTTTGAGTTTTCTACTTGTTTATAACATTCAAGGGTGAATGTTCCCAAGGGGGAGATATTGTTATACCCCAGGAACCCAAGGATTAGACCCGGGAGTCAAACGGGAAAAAAATCTAGAAAATATTGCAGCAGTGCAGAATGAGTCGTTAGATGACTCGTGAGGAGATCCCACGAGTTTTCAGGTGGCTCATGGGAAGATTGGACTGTGCTAAGGAGTTGAGGTTTCCACAGGCATGGGAACGACTCATGGTCAGCCACCATGAGTTGTCAAGTCCCCCATGGGGTGAGGTTAAGGGTTACCTGTGAAGTTTTGACAGGTGTAGCAAATGGATGGACCCCACAAGTCGTGGCTAGCCTCAACGACTCATGAGGTGAGTCATGAGAAAGCTCATGGGGTCCTAGTAGAGATAAGGCAGTGTACTTGACAAAAGGGCGTAACGAGTCGTATCCCCGGGGGACGAGTCGTCATGTCCTCCGTTAAGAGCCAAAGGGAAATTTCCAGTGGACTTGACGAAATGACCAGACGACTCGTTGCTCCTGGAAACGAATTGTTAGGTCGCCTATTAGGGTCACTTGACAATTATTTTCTGCGAAATAGTAAGGGCCTTCTCATAATTTCCGACACTCCTAAGACCTAAACTATATTGTTTTGAGGTCAGGAAAGGGTCTTTTAAAGGGAAATCAACCATGATAAGCCTCATTTGATACTTGTAAGTGTAGAGCGGAAGGAGGAAAGGGACCTCCTCAGTGACTGTCCCCTATTCCCTGCGGGGCCTTCATGAGTGATATCACGCCTTTCATGGTTCATACCCTTGGCAAGGTATGAATGGCCTCCCGACTAGGCGTACAAGTCGGACTTCATGTGTGCTCATTTGGAGTATGTCAGTTATAGAAATCTCCCATTGTTCCTCATGGTTTTGAAATATGCATGATTATGTTTTTTTGGCTCAAGTTATGATTTATGAAATGTTTTCCCCGCATGTTATGACTTTGATGGGTTTATGAATATTTTTGGAAATATTGAGCCTTACGATATACTTACAATTTTAGTTTTATGATCATGATGTCCCCACTCCTATAACTTTTATGTTTTTAAGCATTATTCTGCATACCTTACATACTCAGTACTTTCCAAGTATTGACCCATATATTTTTAGGATCTGGTTCGCAGGCTCAGCATCGTCCCTAGTTTGTACGCAGTTTCGCTAAATCTCCCGTGGTGAGTCCTCATGAACCGAGGGCTTCATGTTCAGACTTATTTAATTGTCTTATGTTTTCAAACTTTTTGGGTTAGTTGGGGTTTTGTCCCTTCAGCCCATCTTTTCTGATTAGAGGCTTTCAGACTTATGTGTAGTATTTTGTCATGATGAATGTATTTCGGTTTGTCATTCCTTACAATTCATGATACAATTTTCAGTTAGTTTATGATTGATAAGTTAAGTGTTCTTCTATATATAAATGAATTATAGTGTTATACTCATGCCATGGATTGACTTGGGGTCTCTCGGGACTCCTTGTCTCGTATCTACAATCCGGGTGTACTCTCGGGTCGTTGCACTCTCCCTATGTAGAAGACCTCTACCTTCTGATTTTGAACCGCTTCCTTTAACTTTAACAAAATAGGGTCCTCATTTTTCCTAGCTTTTACATTAGTCACCAATGGTGATTCTAATTTGTTCTGAACAACAACAACACTGAGGGTTGAGTCAACCAACCTAACTCCTAACCTTGCGAGTCGGTGCACATCCTTCACCAGCTCCTTCTTCCCCTCATCCACATGAGACACACTCTCCATTGAGAGTCTACTAAGTGCGTTTTCCACTATATTGGCCTTACTCGGATGGTAAAGCACACTCATATCATAGTCCTTGAGTAGCTCCAACCACCTCCTTTGTCAAAGTTTGAGATCCCTCTGTGTAAACACATATTGTAAACTCTTATGGTCCGTAAACACATCCACGTGGACCCCATACAAGTAATGTCTCCAAATCTTCAAGGAGAAAACCACCGTGGCCAATTCAAGGTCATGGGTTGGGTAATTCTTCTCGTGAACTTTCAGCTGTCTAGAGACATATGCTATAACCTTCCCGTGCTGCATCAATACACACCAAAGTACGATCCTTGAAGCATCACAATACACCACGAACCCATCAGTACCCTCCGGTAGAGTTAACACCATTGCTAAGGTAAGTCGAATCTTTAACTCCTGAAAGCTCCTCTCACAAGCCTCTGACCATTGAAATTTCACCTTCTTCTGGGTCAATTTGGTCAAAGGTGTTGCAATCATTGAGAAACCTTCCATGAACCTTCGATAGCAGACATCTAAACCCAAGAAACTCCTAATATCTGAAGGATTCATTGGTCTAGGCTAATTCTTTACCGCTTCTATTTTTTGAGAATCCACCTTTATGCCCTCACTTGATACCACTGGCCCAAAAATGCTACGGAGTTCAATCAAAACTCGCACTTGCTGAATTTGGCATATAATTGGCAATCCTTTATAATCTAAAGCACTATTCTCAAATGAGCGGCATGTTCCTCCTCGCTCCGAGAGTATATCAAGATGTCATCGATAAACACAATCACAAACATATCCAGGTATGGCTTGAACACGCTGTTCATCAAGTCCATAAAAGTTGTAGGAGCATTCGTTAATCCAAAAGACATAACTACAAACTCATAATGACCATACCGCATCCTGAAGGCTGTCTTCGGGATGTCACTCTCCCGGATACTGAGTTGGTGATACCCGGACCTGAGATCTATCTTTGAGAAACACTTGGCACCCAGAAGCTGGTCAAATAAATCATCAATCCTGGATAGAGGATACCTATTCTTGACGGTGACTTTGTTCAATTGCCGATAGTCAATATATATTTGAAAAGAACCATCTTTCTTGCGGACAAAGAGAACTGGTGCACCCCATGGGGACTTGCTCGATCTAATGAAACCTTTATCTAACAGGTCCTTCAACTGTTCCTTTAACTCCTTTAGCTCGGCTGGAGCCATTTTGTAGGGAGGAATAGATATAGGCTGCGTGTCAGGAAGAAGGTTAATACCAAAATCGATCTCCTACTCGGGAGGGATTCTCGGTAAATTGCCAGGAAAGACCTCTAGATACTCACATACTACTGGAACTAACTAGATAGTCAGGGTCTCCGACGTCGCATCCTTTACCCTAAATAGGTGGTGCATACAACCCTTAGAAATCATCTTCCTAGCCTTAAGGTAGGAAGTGAAATGACCTAAAGGCACAGTTGAACTACCCTTCCATTTTAAGACTGGTTCACTCGAAAATCTAACTCTACTACTCGGGTTCTACAATTAACTGAGGCATAACATAAATACAGACAATCCATGCCAAGGATAACATCAAAATTGGTCATGGCTAACTCTACCAAATCTGCTGAAGTGACTTTCTGAAGGACTAAGACTAGGTAACTTTTATACATCCATCTAGCTATAACTGAATCATCTATTGGAGTAGAAATTGAGAAGGGTTCTGACAAGACTTCGGGACTGATCAGAAGCTACTGGCCACATAAGGTGTCATAAAAGACAAGGTAGCCCCCGGATCTAACAAAGCATAAACATCAAGATGGAAAACTCATAACATACTAGTGACTACATCTGAGGAGACCTCCTGCTCCTGGTGGGATGCTAGGGCATAGAATCTGTTTTGGCACTGACTACCACATGTGCTGGTAGATGCTCCCTGATGAGATGAGCGTACGGGTGGGGCTGCTGAACTAGAAGCTAGGACTCGACCCCCATCATGATCCTGCCCTGGTGCTATGCAATCTCTGAGCATGTGTCTGGTCTTTCCACACTCCAAACAAGCACTTGTACCTACTAAGCACTAGTCCATGTGCCCTCGACCACTTTTGTGAAATGTTAGAATGCTAGAATCTGCGAGTCTGCTGCTCTGACCCCTAAAGCTTGATGCTCGCCCTCTATGATCATGCCTGGGCCTAGATGGCACACTCAATGCTAAAGATGCTGGGGCTGAAGATCTCTGGTGGGTCTTCCCAGCACCTGACCTCGATTGTGAGAATCTGTGGTCATCGGTCCCGGTCCTCTTGGCCTCTCTTTCCCTCATATGTGCCGCCTCTATCTGCTGGGCGTACAAGACTATCCGAGGGAAATCCATATCCTGGTGGAGCATGGAGGTCCTACAATCCTTGTCCAAATAGCTCGCCACTCCATGAACGAACCTTCTCACCCGCGCCCTCTGATCAGCCACTAACTCAGGGGCGTACTTTGATAGGAGAGTGAAGTCAAGGGCATACTCCTGCACCGTCATTCTCCCTTTCTTCAGATTCACGAACTCAGCTGCCTTCAACTCCCTTATCTCACGAGGGAAGAACTGACATATGAATGCAACATGAAACTCCTCCCTAGTGACCGGGCCTGCTACAGTGACCCTACTATCCTTTCACTGTCAAAACTAGATGTGCGCGATCCCTTTCAATTGGTAGGAGGCCAAATCCGTGCACTCAACTCCATTCACCCCCATGACTTGGGTGATCTTCATAATCTCATCTATGAACGCATGCGGGTCCTTATCTAATTTTTACCCGTGGAACTCTCTGGTGGGTTCATTCTCAAGAAATCCCTTACTCGAGTTGCCGCTGCATTGCCATTTTGCGGGACATGCGCAACTGCTTGCTGATTGACCTAGGCATTCAAGGCCTGCGTGAGCATCTGAATAGCTGCCCTAAACTCAGCATGGGCAACTGGCTCCGGTGCCTGGTGCTCCTGAACTGGTGGGGCCTGCTGGTTCCTGTTTCCATAGCCATCCTTGTGACTGTTTTCGTTCCCATTCCTCCTACCATTTACCCTTTGGGTAACCATGATTCTGCAATCGCGAATAGCACGAATTAGAAGGATAGGTAGACATTTCATCGCACGACATAAACCATGAAAGAAGGAAACATTCCCTAAATGTTTCGTAGCCTCTTCGTCATAAGTGTTGCACACTTCACACCCATGAAAAAGACTCTACTTAACACAACATTCAGACACCTTAGGACACTTCAAACTTATTACTCTGATACCAAGTTTTTCATGACCCAAGTGAGGCCCAGATCACAACGTAGGACAAGGAGCCCCTAGACACTCCAAGTCAACTCATGGCATGAACATACATCTAACTCAATTACTAAAATTGAAGAGTCAACAAGATAATCGCAGCGGAAGTCTAAAATTAAACATAACATCAAAATACAAAATCTGAAGCTGGATACATTCTTTGTCTGAAAATCCTCTAGACATGACAAGTTGATTGGACAAGACCCCAATTAACTCAATAAAGCTGAAACTGAAAGTACATAGAGAAAGTCTGAATAAGTCTAGTCCTCGGGGGATAAGGACTCACCAATAACGTAAGATGCTAACTCTGAAGACTGATTATGATTGGGACCGAGCCTGAGAGCTGGGTCCTGTATCATGAAATGATACAACATAGAGTGTGCGGTCAGTACGTGAAATGTACTGAGTATGCAAGGTAAGTAAAACTGCTTAAGTAAGTAAAATCATTTAAGAACATGCATAATGTAAAACATAATAATGAGAATTTGAGAGTAGGGCTTGCATGCATTCTTTCTGAAATCATGATCTCATCATAACATAATCATAACATCATATCTATATCGATTGACTTAAAGCTGAAATCTGATAGTCATGAGTAAAACCGAACATTGAGCCAAACTTGCTTTGGAACATATATAGATATAGAAGTCTCATGAATGATAAACATGTATAATTTAAATCATGAAGAACAATGGGATCGTCGTTTAACCGACATACCACGATAGAGCTTACGTGGTCCCAACTATCACATTCAAGTGGGTAGAGCCATCCAAAGACTTGCCAGGACTAGGGACGATGCCATGATATCGATATCAAGCTCATGGACTAATAGGGAAGGGGATAGATCAGAAGGGAGGTCCCAAAGTCTATGTTAGCACAGTGCTGAGGCTTAGGGTGATTGACCCTTAGCCTACTCGGTGCTAGACACTATTCCAAAAACATGCATATGATCTCCATCATTTTTCAATGAAGCTCAACATCGTCTATTGATGAAGCTCGAAAATCAAATACATCTCAAAGCTGAAATTATGCATATGAGAAGCTTTAACTCAAACCATACCACAAGCTAATAAAACAATTGGGAGTCTTCGCTCCAAAACGATGTGGTAAGCTTAATTCAGAAAATTGTAAATCATACTTTGAACATGTGGGCATTTCCCAAAGCTTTATCATGCTTGAAAATACTCAATTCACATCGAAAATATGATTATAAACATGGGTAGCTTGAAAAAATGCTTTCATCATACTCATACATTCATAACAAATCTCATCTTTCACAAACTTCTTCATCAATGGACTTTTCAATTCATAAAACTTGAAACATACTTTTTGATTGAAAACAATGTAAAACTTGCCCATGCTTTATAATTCAATAGTAGGAACATGTTTAAATCATACCCATGTAGAGAATTTAGGAAATTCATGCATTGAGTTAAAACCCCAAAGACTAGACACAGGAAATTCATGATTTAGAGAGGGATTGGGCATGGGTGTTAAAGGAATCACCTATTCATAACCCCACATACCTGTTGGTAGCTGATTCTTAAACTTCTTTAAATACCCAATAGAAATTGAAGAGAAATTGAAGAACATTAAGATTGATCACCCTCTCTCACCTCCTACCTTGCACGCATGAATGTAAATGGCCTAAAATGATCTTAACCCCTTTAAAAGTCAATATTCATACTCAAAATGACATAGTTTAGGCCTTAGTATCTTAGGAATTTTAGAAAAATCCTTACTAAATTCGCAGAAAATAACTTTTAGATGGTCCCAATGAGGTATCTAATGACTCATCCTCATGGGCCACAACTCGTGGAGTCGTCCGTTAGGTACACTGCTTGCCAGGTCTCCTAGGCTAGTCACGGGTGACTTAACGATCCATTACTGGTGACCACAGCTCATGGTCACACCCGTCATGTACACTGTCAAGGATTTTTATTCCACTTCACAATGCTTCTCACAACCCTCCCCACGAATCATGGTGACTGACCACGACTTGTGGGGTCCTTCCATTAGGTACACTACCTCTTTCTTCTCTTTTCTCAACCACCACTACCGACGACTGACCTAACGAGTCACGGGGCCTTACCACGACTTGTGGTCATGCCCGTGGGTAGTCAACTTCCCAAATTTCAAACTCTTCACCTGGGCCTCATGATGAGTCACATCACAACTCGTGGGCTGCACATACGGGTCACCGCACGGCCTGATCTGTGACCTGATGCCAAATTTTAATTTTTCTCCATTCCAACTCTCGAGTCTGATCTTTGAGCTTCCGGGTATAACAAAGATAGTGACTATTACTGGCTAGAATAGTACCTACCCATCCCTTAGCTTACATTACAACCCACTAAGTCCTATTTGATCTTACTTTCAAACATTTCTGAATTAGTGGAGTAAAATGCTAATGGCAAGCTTATGGGTCAGTACATATTGCATATGAATTCTTTGTGAGAGTGAGCTTATTTCTTATTCATACACCCATACATGTTATAATTGAAAACTTACGAGTGAAAAATATGGGTAACTCTCTTGTTGTGAGGGCACATGTTGATGAAGGACAAAATTCAGGTCGGATGTCTTAATTGGTTAATTTGCATGGATATGCTGAGTTTGAGAGTTTATTCTTGAGGCTAGGAAGTTTTAACTTAGTTATATGGGGATATAATAGTGAGATATTGCATGCTCTATTTTAAACTTGCTATCTAAAATAATCGGTGTAATTGCAGCTTGCATCATCTTATTTCAATTAGCTATATGTGAGTTCTTCATGTGCATGAGATGTAAGAGAGTTGTTCAAGGATGAACAAGGCTTTAAGTGTGGGTTAGTTATCTTGGGCATAATTACGTGCCCAAGTACTATGTTATAGATTAATCTTAGTCATGTTTGTCAATTTAATTTATTATATTCTCATGTGATTTCGTGCAATTTTGTGCAAGAACTAACCAACATGATTAGTCTTTGTTTTGTAGGTGTAAAATGCAAGGAGGGACTAAATAATGATGGTTTAAGTGACGTAGTGGAGTTTGGATCAAAGTGTAAAAGAAGGCAATGAGAAAATGCAAGGGCAGGATGACCGCGCCAAGTAGCGTGCCACACTGTGCGTGCACCGCGCCCAGCGTCGTGCCACGACCATGCCATGCACGCATGAGAACCTTCCTGTCCAGTGATGCTGCACGACCATGCCGTGCCATGGCGTTCGAGAGGTGCGATGGCCTCCGTTCCATGCCAGGCAACATGCACAAGCCTCGCACAAAACATGCCAAGGCCGAAGTTCCAGTGGGCATGCGTGACCAGTCCGTGTCACGCCAGCAAATTGCCGCGATGGGCAGCGTGGAACGGGGCTGGTCCATGGCCGACCTAAATTATGTAATTTTTCACTTAGTATAAGTAGGACCCTTAGCTTCTAAAATCATTTATTAGGAATATTTTGGGAAGAACGAAAAGGAGTGAAGGGAGAAGCAAAGAACTTCATCTAGGGTTCGTTATTTTTCATTCTATTTTAATTATTCTTGTAAGTACATTATTTTAATGGTGTTTTTGAGTAATTGATACGAACATGAGTGGCTAAAACCCTTACTCTAGGGTTGAGGCCACATGATATGAATGTAAATGCATGAATTCATCTTTGGTTTTGAGTTTTTAGTTGTTATTTTGTCTTGCATTCTTAATTACAATTGTTTTTATGCTTGCTCACCATGAAAAAAAACTCGTTAGCTTAGGTAAAAGCTCAAAAGAGTAACCCCAGGGTAGAACACAAGAATGCAGGGAGAAAGTTCTTATCTTTACGAAAGGATTCACAGTTAGGATAAAAATTATACCTAATTTGCCTTGCTTGGTTAATAAAACAGGATGATAGCTAAACACCGACTTAGAATTGTCACATCACCGCTTGTAGAGGTAGTTGTGAAGCTAAGTCAGGTTAAATGATTGGAGGTACGAGAGTCCGTAATCTAGGGCATAAACCCCGTAAACCACATCCACGTAGTTAAATTGCTTATGAATTAGGACGCCACATCCCCATTCAACAATGTAGAAGTGAGACTAGTTTGTTGTGTTTAGAGGCTCGAAAGACTATGAACGCTGCATTTTAAATCTGTGAGACAACAACTGAAATTTTCATACTTCAAACGTTGGGAATTGTAGAATTGCATGATTATCAGGCCTTAACTCTAGTTGCTTCTTGTATTGTTTCTTGGTTATTCTGTGATCACCCATAGATTTAATTACAATTATCAAAAATCTCTTAAATCAACAATTGTGAAGGTTAACTTGACACTTGAACTTGAATATTCGCTGAATCAGTCTAGTCCCTGTGGGTTTGACATCCGGCTCTTAAAAGGGCCACTGTATTACTTGTACGACCGTGTGCGCTTGCGCGTGCGCTGGAGCATAAACAAGTTTTTGGGTTAACTTGACACTTGAACTTGAATATTTGCTGAATCAGTCTAGTCCCTGTGGGTTCGACATCCGTCTCGTAAAAGGGCCACTATATTACTTGTACGACCGCGTGCGCTGGAGCGCAAACAAGTTTTTGGCGTCGTTACCGGGAACTGGCAGCGATTAGTGAATTTTTAGTTTTTGTGTGATTTTTATTTTCTTAAGTGTTGAAAAAAACTAGGTCTTAGTTTCTTCTATTGCAGGTACATATTGTCCTTGCAGAACTGGAAAGGAATATAGAGCTGGTAGAACCTTTGTTGTAACCTGAACGCCAACTACATTTACTCAAGAGAGAAGCTCTAGAGAGAAAGTTGAAAAGGTTACAAGAGCAGTTACAACAACATCCTCCAGTTGGGCAAGCAGAGTTGTTGCCTAATCAGATAGCAGCCAGAGTAGTTCGCAAAGTGGAAATCCCACTAGCGACAAATGTGACCTCCAATATCCGCAAACTAGAGCCCGAAGAAAACTTTGAGCATAAGAAGAACATGGTGAAACTCTTACATTCTAGTGGTCAGTTCACTGGAATGACACATGAGGACCCACAACAACACTTACAGAATTTCTTGGAGATCAGAGACACCTTTGTCACCACTAGAGTGTCAACTGACTATGTCCGACTCACCCCCTTCCCATTTTCATTGTTAGGAGAGGAAAATAGGTGGTTGAAGGCTGAGCCACCGAATTCCATTACTTCTTGGGACGACCTAGCAAGGAAGTTCATCATCAGATTCTTCCCTTCAGGGAAGACTGCCAAGCTCAAAAGTGAGATATTGAGCTTTAAGCAGAGGCTGGAGGAGAACCTCTACTTGGCATGGAAGAGATTCAAATCATTGCTGAGAGACTGGACCCATCACCAGCAGTCCAATGAGGTGTTAGCTCACACCTTTGTAGAGAGTCTAGACCCACATACGAAGATTCTATTAGATTCTGCATCGGGTGGGCAAGTATTGGAGCAGACATGTGATGAGTTGTATACTCTATTAAACAAAATTGCTCAAGGAAACCCGGAGTGGCATAGTAAATCATCAAGAGGGGCAGGAAAGAGAGCAGGAGGGCTGATAGAAGTGGACAATGTCAATGCCTTGGTAGCATAACTAGCATCATTGCAGCACCAGATGATGACTCAGTTCAACAAACTGAGTATGAACCAACTGCAGGGATAGGTGAATGCAATTCAGTAGGCTCTTAGCTGGTGCGAAATTTATGGTAATAATGGGCACAATGCAGAATCTTTCGGGGCCAATCTTGAATCTTCCAATTTTGTGGGGAATGTTCAGAGAAACAATCAGACTTATGGGAACGCCTACAACAAGAATTCGCAGATTCACTAAAATTTTTCTTGGGGTGGCAATCAGAGTCAGAGCTACCAGCAGCCTCAGCAGCAGCAATATCCACAGCATAACAGGCAGAATAATGGCCAGTCAAGAAGCAGCAACATTGAGGAGATATCGCAGAAACTTATGGCTACTCAGACCCAATTGGCAGAGAATTAGGCACAGATGGCTTCAGATTTGAAAAATCAGCAGATGGACACTCGAAATTTAGAGAAGTAGATGGGTCAATTTGCAGCTTCCCAACACACCAGACCTCAGGGAGGGTTACCCAGTGACACAAATACAAACCCCTGATAGGTCAATGCCATCAGTTTGAGGAGTGGCAAGCAATTGGCTAATGTGCCAAAAATGGAAAAGAGAAAAGAGGTGCAACCATAGTTGTTAGATAGGGTCCATCCACTAACAAGGGAGATTACCAGAATGCTTCAAAACACAATGCACAATCGTCATTGCAGATAGCACAGAGACCACCACCACCATTCCCACAAAGACTCAAGTTGAGCAAGGAGGAAGAATGCTTTAAAAAGTTCTTTGACATTTTCAAAGAACTTCACATCAATTTTCCTTTACCTGATGCTTTGCAAGAAATGCCAAAGTACGCTAAGTACTTGAAAGATGTGGTGGCCAGCAAAGTTAGGTTGGTGGATTTCCAGATGGTGGCACTTACTGAGGAGTGCAACTAAGGGTGATGAGCAAAATGCTAAAAAAGCTCAAGGACCCAGGGAGTTTCACCCTCCCCATACAAATTGGAGAAGCTGAAGTTATAAGGGCTCTTTGTGACTTAGGGTAAGCAGTAAATTTAATGCCCCTATCTCTGTTTAACACCCTAGGGTTGGGTCAGCCGAGGCCCATACGAGTAATGTTGCAGCTAGCAGACAAGTCCACAGAGGCGCCAGAGGGAATAATTGAGGACCTTCTCATCAAAGTGGGTAAGTTCATAATACCTGTTGATTTCATCATTCTTGACTTTAAAGTTGATGATAAGGTACCCCTGATCTTGGGATGTCCATTCTTGGCAACTGGAGGAGCCATCGTGAATGTGAGAGTAGGTACCCTTAAAATGAGGGTCAATGATGAAGAAGAGCTCTTCAGAGTCTACCAAGAGATCAACCCACCCACACACTATAGAGATCTTTGTAGGATCAACGTGTTGTCAGATGCTAAGTGTGTGGTGGTAGATTCCATGGGTCCAATGCTACGGACATGATTACATTCCAGCCCGAGTCTGATAGAGGGTTAAAATTGAAAGAGAAGTTGGAAGAAGAGAGGGACAGAGTGGAGGCTATTTCCTCAAAATAACAAAAAGAGAAGAAGATGGTTCTCGAAAGGGAACACTTGATTGAGGTTATCCTGAAAAGGATAGGCCATGTCATGCCGCAACATAAAATCAGGCGCTGCTTGGAGGCAACCCTAGAGTACCATAGGTGCACTTTCTTTTTAGTTGTGTTGTATTTTGTTATTTTTCACTTGTGTTATGTTTTGGTTGCTAAGAACAGATTCAGGGGAAGTCTTAGTACCCAAGGATGTAAGAGCTAAGGAGCATGAAGAAAAGATGAGTGTGGGGTCGATGACCCACGTGTTCAGAAATGACAAAGAACATGCTGTTAGCTAGGCCTAGAGGCCTCAGGGAGTATTTCTCACCCTGGTATTACTTTTATTAGATGCTTTAGGGACATAGCATAATTCAAGTGTGGGATGAGGGAAATTTCAAAAAATTTGTGCTTAGTGAATTTGGGTGAAGTTGGTGCTTGGTATAATATGGTACGGGTAGGTACTATTCTGGCCAGTAATAGTGACTATCTTCCCCAAGCGCTATTAATACATCACACTTTCATTACGATTATCTATTCCCTCACTTCACCTTTATTCATTTCAACTCCCATTTTCCTCTTTGTTTCCCCATTTCATTAGGCACGCTTAAGCTATTAGTGAGGAGTACTTAAGAAACTTTTTCTCTCTTTTCTTCTTTTATTCCCTACTTACTCTTATTCATTTTTAAACAAGTGCACCTCTAGTATTTTCTTCGACTCCCATGACAACTATTTTCCTTTTTCTTCCAGCTTCTCATTCCTTATTTCTTTTGCATTTTAAATTAAGCGCTTAGGAGTTTTGGATCAAATTCAAGGCAATTGAAAAGAAGGGACTAAGCTCACTTTGTGTCTATCAAAGAATAGGCTAATGGCTTAATGGGGCTCACGAGGATCATATATTAAAGGTAGGTAAAGCGATGGATAAACATTGTGCTTATTCAAATAAATGCCTAAATCATCTCCTACAATTCACACCCCTCCATTCATTTTGTATACACACCAGGCAAGTTCTAGATACTACACAAAAGCATGAAATATTCAAAAAGCCTTACACTCACAACACATGCTTAATTCAAGACAAATTCAGTAGATTCTTAACTCAACTAATCACAAAAATTTAGAATAAAACTTTAAGCACATAGAGTCATATTCAAGAGCCTAGACGTCTCAAACAGATTTATACATTTGCTCAACATGCTTCAAACTTTACAACACATGCATCTCACAATCATGTACAACAGATAACAAGAACATCAAGCTATCAATCAACTAAGTGTTCAAAACAAAAACCTATTGACTAATTTTTCCTCAAGACGATCTTCATCCATCCATCGACTGGTAAGTCCATAACTATGACTTAACACCAATTATGCACAGACAAAGAAACACTTGCGCTTTTAAATCCCTGTATGATGCACAAAAAAACTACACAGTGACTGAACAGGAGCTGCTCACTGTAGTGTTTGCGTTTGAAAAGTTTTGGGCATATTTATTAGGGACCAAAATGGCGGTGCACACGAATCATGCGGCACTCAGATATTTGATGAACATGAAATATTCTAAACCCAGGCTTATTAGGCGGGTCCTGTTGTTGCAGGAATACAACTTTAAAGTGAAGGATCGTAAGGGATGTGAGAATCAAGTGGCTGAACATCTATCGTGCCTAGAGACAAATAGTCAGCCGGGAGTATATGAGGAGATTACTGATGTTTTCCCGGATGAACATATTATGGTGGCAACCCACGACTTAACACCGTGGTTTGCGGATTTTGCTAATTATTTGGCAAGCAATATCATACCCTAAGGGTTGACCTTTCAGCAAAAGAAAAGATTCATGCATGATGTTTGAAAGTTTTATTGGGATGAGCCTTACCTTTTTCATAGTTGCGTTGATGTTATAATGCATAGGTGCATCCCCGAAGTGGAAATGGTACCAATTCTATAGGCTTGTGATTCATCACTTGTTGAGAGCCATTATGGGAGCATTCAGACAACACCAAAAGTGTTATAGTGTGGGTTATATTGGCCTACCCTGCATCAGGATGCCCATGACTTTGTGAAACAATGCGATAGGTGTCAACGAATAGGGAGTATTTCAAGGAGGCATGAACTTTCGTTGACACCAATCTTAGAGGTGGAATTGTTTGATGTGTGGGGGATCAATTTTATGGGCCCCTTTGTGAGATCTTATAGAAACACGTACGTTCTGGTGGCAGTTGATCATGTCTCTAAGTGGGCTGAAGCTGTAGCGTTACCCAACAACGAGGGGAGGAGTGTAACAACCTTTTTGAAAAAGCATATTTCTCATGGTTTGGCACTCGTAGAGCTATCATTAGTGATGGGGGATCACACTTTTGCAATCAACTGTTCAACACTTTGCTAGCCAAGTATGGTGTGAAGCACAAAATGGCCACCCCTTATCACCCACAAACCAATGGCCAAGTAGAAGTTTCCAATTAGGAAAACAAATCTATCTTGACCAAAACAGTCAATATGAACAGAACAGATTGAGCTCAGAAGTTAGATGATGCCTTGTGGGCATATCAGACTACATACAAGACACCGATTGGAATGTTCCCGTACCAGCTTGTTTTTGGTAAATCTTTCCACCTCCCTATTGAATTAAAACATAAGGCCTTGTGGGCACTGAAGAGCTTGAACCTTGATTGGGGGAGAGTCGTCCAAGGGATAGTGGACAATCTCTATGAGTTAGAGGAATTTAGAATGCGAGCATATGAGAACGCAACTATTATAAGGTTCGCATGAAGCATTACCATGATCAAAATATCTTGCATCAAAATTTTGTTCTAGGAGAATTGGTATTATTGTTCAATTCAAGACTGAGGTTATTCCCAAGGAAGCTCAAATCTAAATGGTCAGTAGCATTTATGATGTCCCAAGTTTTTTGGAATGGTGCCGTTGAACTTCAAGGAGAAGATGGGTCAAAGTTCAAGGTAAATGGCCAAAGAGTAAAAAAATATTTGGGAGTGTTGGAGGAGGTTGGTCAAAGAGAGGTCATGTACCTGGATGAGCCATAACACATAAGGAGTCTCCGTCGTGCAACAACGTGAATTAAGGCGCTTCTTGGGAGGCAACCCAAGCATTCTTACTTTGAACATTTTGATGCTTTGTTGTTTTCGATTTTCTTAGGTAGGCTGGATGCAAGGAGAAGAAGTCCAAGGCAGATCAGCGCCAAGTAGTCGAAACGCTGGTGCAAAGGTGCAAGGCATTAGTCTACCACGGGGTGTAAGTAGAATAAGGGGAGAATAGAGATGTGACCGGTGAATTGCTGGCAGAACACCAATATCAATCCATAAACTGCCGGCAAAGCGCCAGCTCCAGCCACTGCACCTAGAAGTGTAGAGCATGTTTGGTGATCTAATCGATGAATCTCCACTACCAATGCATGAATCACGGATAAGATGTCGATTTTAGTCAATATATCTGGGAGTCAAAATACAATCGGTGCATCTTCCCGTGGATTGCCAGTGTCAACTCATGCGATGTCGATGGATCACTGGTTATGAACCAGAGAACTGAATAGGTGATGATCATCAATGCTCAAACTGGTGGATCACCGATCCTCATTGGCTATTGTCGATAAGCACAAATCTAGGTATTTATTCTTATTAAAATATTGACCGACCATTGATCAACCAACCCAAACACCTTAAACCCACTCCAACTCCCCAAAACAACCCTTATTTTATTAAACCCTTCCAACTTTTCCAATTTCCCACACTTTCACTTTTTCCCACCATTTCTTAGATTCCCAACAAACCATCTTTCCCACCTAAACTCCATTACTATCCACCTCCCTCTTGCCCAATCACTTTCCCCTCTCTTAGCATTTAAATACCTCTCCCCATTACCCACCTCACCTTATCTGAATTCCAATAAATTTGAAGGTATCATCAGTGAGCAAAGTACACAGTTTCTCTCTCTACGCATTCTCACCTCTCAATTTGGTATGTCCCTCCTAGTTTATGATTTAATCAAGAATGAAAATCCGACATCTTGCATGATTAGAATAGATATTGGTGCGACTCATGTTCACATTCTTTGGTTTTACTTGATTCCCTAATGTTAATATAGTGGGTATGTTGGTGGTTTTATACCGGGTTTCTCATACTACTATAGGTATCTTAGTTGTTACGTGTGCTTAGTGATGTATGGCGTGCTTTTTATTTGGGGATGAAGTCTAAGTAACCATGGGTGCTTCGCATTCACGATTTTCCCAATGATAGATAGAGTGATGACTTTCTTAAGGAAAAATTGTCGTTGTCATTTTGGATTGTAACTATGGTGTAAAGGTTTATGAGGTGTAATGGGAATAAAACTGTTGATATCGATAGAAATTTAATTCAACTAAATGAGGGACAGCCCATCAGTGACACGCCAGTCATGTTCAGCGAATCACTGGTGGAACTATGGGTTCGATTGCAGGGTTACACGCTTCTACCATGAACCCAATTTTCATCGGTGCTTCATGATTCAAGAGCAGAAATTTGCTGATGAGGTGCTAGTGATTGATGTTTATAGGTTGCTTACTATTTCATGATAGCGATTTATCGGCGCTTCGCGGATTAAAATTTCCGTTTTACCGATGTTCTGTCGATGTCACATGGGCTAACATTGCTATACTTCTACTTGGATAGCATTCTATTTTCCAATTTTTTGATTGTTCTCATTTTAAATATTTCTCTAGTACTAACCTTAGTCTGCCGCATCATGTCTGATCTTGGGCGAATTTATATGCCCAAGGGATACTCAAATGTGTCATTTTAGCCTTGTTTATCTATCAATGTTTATACATTCTCATGTGATTGATAATATAATGTGAATTTATACTAACCAACATGATTAGCATTGTTTTGCAGGTGAAATATAATTTTGGGAAGCTAAAATGCGTGTTGGGAGAGATCGGGGTTGGACTCGAATGTTAGCAAGGGAAAAAGCATTGGAAGGCACAATTTAAAGAGGCTCCGCGATGGAGCCGTGTCACGCTGCCATCGCGGATGCCTTCTGCCTAGAGAGAGAATTTTCGCCAAATTCCAGTGAAGGTGCGCGTTGGGGCCGTGGCACGTTGGCCTAGGCCCACGTTGCACGTCATGCCACGTTGGGCCTTATTACCTGGACAATCAATTTCCAGTAAGGATCTGCGTCAGTGGCATGTCACGGAGGCAGTGCTCCGCGATGCACTCCGTGACACGTTGCTTGTTATTCCGGGAAAAATTTCCACTAGTATAAATAGAACACTTAGGTTCATTTTTGATAATTCTGACTTGGTGGAGCAAGAACGTGGGTTACAGGCAGTTGAGGGGACGAAATTATCAGGGTTCTTCTCTATCTCCTTCTTCTTTAATTCAATTGCTTGTATGTTTAACACTCATTTAACAATGTTTAATCCACAAATGAGTGTCTAAATCCTCTTCTTGCTGAGGTTAAGAACAATTGTATTGAAATGTAGTTATTGATCAATTAGGTTTTTCATCTTTTCTTCCATGGTTGTTCTATTGATTTTTGTTCTTACTGCATTGATGTGTGACCAATGTTAATGTACATCTAAAAAGTTCGATTTCACTCGAGAGAGCAAGAAATTGGAAAGTTGTGAATTAATAGGATATGATCTTTTCTTAGTTTGGGAAAATTGAGAATTGATTTACCTTCAGGATAGAAATATACCTGAAAGTCGTATTAGTCAGTTGAGGAATCGGTGTTGTATGGCTAGAACATGAATTGCGTTTAATCACAGAAATGTAGGTGGACGGTTCATGATTCTTAAGTTGGGTTAAATACGAGAGTTTTAATCCATTGGCAATAATTCTTGACTAGCAACCGGAGGGAAGATTAACCAAACATTGTATCGATAATTAGTTTCTATACATGTTCATTTAACCTCAGCATGCTCATATTCATAGTTCAGACTCAAATTGTATATTCGTTTATAATTAGCATAAACTTAGAAACCAAAATACCAAACTCTTTTTCACACTGTTGTTTGCATTTTTAGAGTTAAAATATAGTGACACTTGAGTAGATTGTACCTTAGCCCAGTCCCTGTGGGATCGATACTTGGCTTACTTAAGCCACTTTACTACTTGTTCGACCACGTGCACTTGCGTGTAGTAATTACCCCAGAGTAGACAGCTGAACAAGTTTTTGGCACCGTTGCTGGGGATTGGCAATTGGTGAAATTTTTCTTAAGTGTAAATTTACGATATTTTTTTTTGTTAAGTGTTGACAACTTGGTCTTAGCCTGTATTTTGTAGATACTAATCTTTGTTGAACGCTGGCAAGAGACAAGGAGCCGGTGGACTCATATTTAGAGCCTGAAAGACAATTTCATCATCAGCGGAGAGAAGCTCTAGAGAAAAAGCTGCAGTTGCTCAGACAAACAATCATGGAGCAACAACAGAATCCACCAGTGGTAAGGGCAATGTTAGTGCCCGAGGAGATGGCAGCTAGGCCGGTTCGTGAGGTGGCAATCCCACAAGCTAACAATGTCACATCTAGCATCCGCAAACCTGAGCCAGGAGGGAGGTTCGAGCTCAAACAAAACATGGTGCAATTGCTGCACACCAGTGGGCAGTTCACAGGTCTCCCTCATGAGGATCCACAACAGCATCTCCAAAATTTTTTAGAGATAAGTGACACTTACATCCCCGCTGGAGTGTCATCAGATTATGTCAGGCTTACATTGTTCCCATTTTCACTATTGGGAGAAGCCAAGAGGTGGTTGAAAGCTGAGCCACCTAATTCTATTACTACGTGGGATGATCTTGCAAGGAAATTCTTGATACGATTTTTTCCATCCGGTAAAACAGCAAGACTTAGAAGTCAAATTCTAAGTTTCAAACAGAGAGATGGGGAGAATCTATATCAGGCTTGAGAAAGATTCAAGTCCATGTTGCGGGATTGTCCACATCATCATCAATCCAATGAGGTGCTAGTGCACACTTTTATAGAGGTCTTGGAACCCCACACAAAAATCTTGCTAGACTCAGCAGCTGGGGGACAGGCACTGGAGAAAACTTATGAGGAGTTGTATACCTTGTTAAATCGTATTTCGCAGGGAAATCCGGAGTGGAATGCTGATTCATCAAGAGGAGGAATAAGGAAAGCAACAGGAGTTCTAGAAGTGGATGGTTTTATAGCTATTGCTGCACAAATAGCTGCTTTACAGAATCAACTCAACACCCACTTCAGTAACATGACAATGAACCAGACTCAAGCCCCAGTGAATGTAGTGCAGCAAATTTGGTGTGAAGTGTGCAGGAGTAGTGAGCACTCAGCTGAGTGTTGTGGAGCAAATCCTGACTCGGTGAACTTTGTGGGAAATGTGCAGAGGAACAACTATCAACAGTATCGCAACAGCTACAATTCCAACTGGAGGAATCACCCGAATTTCTCTTGGGGTAGCAACAACCATCAATGGCAAAGTTCGAGTCAGGGGGCGCAAAGGAATCAAGGAGGGAAGCAGAACTATCAAGCACAATATAGGAACAACAATGCACCTCCTCCACCACCATCACCCAGCATTGAGGAGATGTTCAAGACAATGATAGCTAACCAAGCTCAATTGCAGGCTGACTATGTGAAATTGGCAGCCGAGGTGAAGAACAACCAGTTAGCTACTAAGGCACTTGAATATCAATTTGGGCAATTTGCTGGAGCCCAAAACACCAGGCTAGAGGAGGACTTCCGAGCGACACAGATCCCAACCCCAAGTAGGTGAATGCGGTGACCACAAGGAGTGGTTTGCAGCTTAAAGAGGCGGAACCAGAAAGACCACCTCAATAATCGGGAGCAGCAGAAGTTGAGAGGGAGCAGAGTGATGAGAGGGGGAAGAAAAAGGAAGCTGAATCAGAAAGACCACCACCCCCGTTCCCTCAAAGATTAGAGAAACACAAGGAGGAGGAGTGTTTCAAGAAATTCATGGAGGTGCTAAAACAGGTACATATTAACTTACCTCTTGTTGATGTTTTGCAGGGAGTGCCAAAATATGCAAAGTACATTAAGGACATCGTGGCAAACAAAAGTTGGTTGACTGAGTATGCTACGGTAGCTCTCACGGAGGAGTGCACTTCTCGGATACAAAATCGACTGCCCACAAAGCTCAAAGATCCTGGGAGCTTTACTATACAAATTACAATTGGGCAGAGTATCCGAGCTCGCAGATTATGTGATTTGGGAGCGAGCATTAATTTGATGCCGTCATCGGTATTCAAGAAGTTGGATCTAGGGAGTCCTAGACCAACAACAGTGATCTTGCAACTAGCTGATTGGTCCTTAGCTAGACCGGATGGCATTGTGGAGGATGTGCTGGTGCAAGTGGGCTCCCTTATCTTCCCGATAGATTTCATCGTGCTGGATTTTGAGCCAGACGCGGAAGTCCCATTCATTTTGGGACGTCCCTTCTTGGCGACCGGGAAAGCGCTAATTGATGTAGCTGCAGGGCAGCTAACCATGCGAGCACACGACAAGGTGGAAGTATTTGATGTATACAAGGCCACCAAGCTCCCGACTGTGTACGAGGAACTCTCGGTGATCAACGTGATGGATCGAGCTGATGATGCGCAGATAGTTGAATCACGAGAGTTAATGGGAAAACCACCAGAGCGATGTAAGCACTACTGGGGTGAGGACGGTGGTCGAGAGAAAACGTCCATCACCCTAGAAGATGATTGAGCTGAATGACGTCGAGCCGCGACGGTAAACCAGGCGCTGCACGGGAGGCAACCCGTGAAATTTTTCTTTGTAAAATATGAATAGATTTCTTTTTCTTTTTCTTTTTTTTAACAACAAACTTGTTAGTTTTTATTTTTATTCTTATTTTTATTTTGGTTGAAACCTATAATTCTAACCAATTCTTTGTCGTAAGATGAATTTCAGGTTGAACGGAGGATAAATGCGTAAGGGATCGCAAAGGAAAATCCGAGGTATGAAAATCAATAAAAAGTGGCAAAGCAGTGAGCTAGGGCGATGGCTCCATGTCACGGAGGAGGGCCTCCGCGTTACCCTCCGTGACACGTTGAGTGATCTTGGGCAGATTTATATGCCCAAGTGATACTCAAACGTATCATTTTTACCTTGTTTGTTGTGCAATGTGTATATAATATAATGTATTTGTTAATAAAATGCGAATTTATAATAACCAACATGATTAGCATTTGTTTTGCAGGATAATGTGATTTTTAGGAGCTAAAATGCGTGTTGGAACTATGTCGGAGTTGGACTGGGATGAGAGCGTGGAAAAGGCCTTGGATGGCACATTTTACAGTGGCTCTGCGATGGAGCCGTGCCACGCTGCCATCGCGGTAGCACACTGCCTGGGCAGAAATAAAATTGGCAATTTCCAGTGTGCCTGCGCGTCAGCTCCGTGGCACGGAGATAGGCCTCCGCGATGGCCTCCGTGCCACGTTGAGGCCAATTATCCGGACCCTGCAATTTCCAGAGAGGGTCCGCGTCCACGCCGTGTCACGGAGACAGTGCTCCGCGTTGGCCTCCGTGACACGTTGCTTGTTATTCCGGGAAAAATTTCCCACTAGTATAAATAGCACACTTAGGTTATTTTTAAAGGGAGTTTTTTTAGTTTTAGTTTTTTTTAGCCTGAGTTCAGAAGTGGAGAGCAGGAACGTGGTTTTGTGGCAGTTGAAGAATAGAAAAGATAAGAGTTTTCTTCTCTTCCCTTCTTCTTTCCTTCAATTGTATGCATGATTAACACTCATTCTAGGATGATTAATCCAAGAATGAGTGGCTAATTCCTTTCTTGCTGAGGTTTTGAACTTGTGTAATGAATGTTGGTAATAATTGATATGGTTTCTTTTTCTTCTTGCATGTTGTTCTATTAATTCTTGTGTTTATTACATTATTGATTGGCCAGCATTAATGTATATCTAAAAAGTCCAATTTCACTCGAGAGAGCATGAAATTGGAAAGTTGTGAATTAATAGGGTATTGTTCTTAACTTGATTTGGGAAAATTGGGTTTTGATGTGCTTTCTTGATAGAAATATACTTGAAAGCCGTATTAGTCAATTTAGGAACCGGAATTGGAGTGTTAGGTCATAAATTGCATTTGATCACAGAAATGTAGACGGATGGTTTATGATTCTAAAGTGAAATTAAATACGAAAGTTTTAATTTCTAGGCAAACGTTCTTGGCTAGCAATATGAAGAAGAGGATGACCAAATTATCATGATTATCAAGTTCATTACTCGTTCTTAACCTTGGCATGTGCATATCCATTGTCTAAATTCAACGTAAATAGTAGTTATTAATTTTAGTATATAATTAGTTTAGAAACAAAACTCACTCAAATCTTGGTTGGATTGTTGTTAACATAGTTAGAAATAGAATAGAGATATAGTAAACTAGGCAGTTTTGCATATCTAGAGCAGCCTCCTTGGATCGATACTTGGCTACTTAGCCACTTTATTACTTGTTTGACCACGTACACTTGCGTGTCGGTTTTTAATATATACCGAGCAGCGATACGCGCGCAACAAGTTTTTGGCGCCGTTGCCGGGGAGGCTAGGCGATTTGTAAAATTGTGTTTAGTGTAAATTTGTTGTATTTGTATTTTTATTTTATTAAGTGTTAACAACTTGGTCTTAGCCTGTATTTTGCAGATTTTCATTTCTGTGAACACTGGCAAGGGACAAGGAGCTGGTGGAATCTTACTTAGAGCCAGAACGTGAATTGCACAGTCAACGTAGAGAAGCTCTTCGGAAGAAGCTGCAGTTGCTCAAACAGTCTATGATGGAGCAACCAAATCCACCAGTTGTGCGGGCAGTGTTAGTGCCCGAGGAAGTAGCAGCTAGGCCAATTCGCGAGGTGGCAATCCCACACGCTAATAATGTACATTCCAGCATCCGCAAACCAGAGCCTGGGGGGAGATTTGAGTTAAAGAAAAATATGGTGCAACTTTTGCACACTAGCGGGCAGTTTACCGGTCACCCTCACGAAGATCCGCAACAACATCTCCAGAACTTCTTGGAGATAAGTGACACTTACATCCCCGCTGGAGTGTCACCTGATTATGTTCGGCTCACCTTATTTCCATTTTCCTTACTTGGTGAAGCCAAGAGGTGGTTAAAAGCTGAACCACCCAACTCTATATCAACGTGGGATGATCTTGCAAGGAAGTTTTTGATCAGATTTTTCCCTTCAGGTAAAACAGCTAAACTTAGAAGTCAGATTCTAAGTTTTAAACAGAGGGAAGGAGAAAATCTTTATCAAGCCTGGGAAAGATTCAAGTCCATGTTGCGAGACTGTCCTCATCATCATCAGTCAAACGAGGTGTTGGTACACACTTTTATTGAGGGTTTGGAACCCCACACTAAAATCTTGTTAGACTCAGCAGCTGGAGGGCAAGCGCTGGAGAAGACTTATGAGGAGCTGTACACTTTGCTCAACCGAATTTCACAAGGCAATCCGGAATGGAATGCAGATTCTTCAAGAGGTGGAGCAAGGAAAGCAGCGGGAGTGCTTGAAGTGGATGGATTCACAGCTATCGCTGCACAGATAACTGCTTTGCAAAATCAGTTAAAGACTCACTTCAGCAATATGAATTTGAACCAGCCGTCAGCCTCAGGCAATGCAGTCCAACAGATGTGGTGTGAAGTGTGTGGTAGTAGTGAGCATTCAGCTGAATGCTGTGGTGCAAATCCTGATTCTGTCAACTTTGTGGGAAATGCACAGAGGAATCAACAGCAGTTTGGCGGTGGCTACAACTCGAATTGGAGGAATCATCCAAATTTTTCGTGGGGTAGCAACAATCAACAAGGTCAAGGTTCAGGGCAGGGTATGCACAGAAACCAAGGAGGGCAACAAGGCTATCAGAATCAGTTCAGAAATCACAATGCCCCTCCTCCACCACCATCACCGACTATTGAGGAAATGTTCAAGACCATGATTGCCAACCAGGCACAATTGCAGGCTGACTGTGTCAAATTGGCAGCCGAAGTAAATAACAATCAATTGGCAACCAAGGCTCTTGAATATCAGTTTTTGGGCAATTTGCTAGTGCCCAAAATACTAGACCAAGGGGAGGACTACCTAGCGACACGGATCCCAATCCTAAGCAGGTAAAGGCAGTGACCACGAGGAGTGGTTTACAATTAAAGGAGGTGGAACCGGAAAGACCGCCTCAGAAGTCAGGAGCAGCAGATGTTGAGGGAGAACAAACCTCAGATACGGGGAAGACCAAAGAAGCTGAACCAGCAAGGCCTCCACCCCCGTTCCCTCAACGACTTAAGAAACACAAGGAGGAGGCGTGTTTCCAGAAATTCATGGAGGTACTTAAACAGGTACATGTTAACTTACCTCTTGTTGATGTCTTGCAGGGTGTGCCAAAATATGCATAGTATATCAAAGACATCGTGGCCAACAAAAGTCGCTTGACTGAGTATGCCATGGTGGCTTTAACGGAGGAATGCACATCCCGTATTCAGAACAGGTTGCCCACTAAACTGAAGGATCCTGGAAGTTTTACTATCCAGCTGACGATTGGGCAAAGTATGCGAGCTCGTGGGTTATGCGACTTGGGGGCAAGTATAAATCTGATGCCATCTTCGGTATTCAGAAAGTTAGGACTAGGGAGCCCTAGACCTAAACAGTGATCTTGCAGCTAGCAGACAGGTCTTTAGCTAAGCCGGATGGCATTGTTGAGGATGTGCTAGTGCAGGTAGGCTCCCTCATTGTAGATTTCATTGTTCTGGATTTTGAACCAGATGCGGAAGTCCCATTTATTTTGGGATGACCCTTTTTGGCAACCGGAAAGGCATTGATCGATGTAGCTGCGGGTCAACTCATAATGCGAGCACACGACAAGGTTGAGGTGTTCGACGTGTACAAGGCACCTAAGCTCCCGACTGTCTATAAGGAACTCTCGGTGATCAACGTGATTGATCATGGGAATGCAAATGGATTGAGTGATTCCCGAGAGTTACTAGGTAGGCCACTAGACAAGGTTGAGAACTACTGGGGAGATGACCATGATCGGGACAAATCGTCCATCTCCCTAGTAGAAACTTGAGCATAAAGGCTGTCGAGCCGCGACGTTAAACCAGGCGCTGCACGGGAGGCAACCCGTGAAAAATATTTTTTTTCTTTCCTTAGTGTAAAGTTTTTCTTTTATTCTATTTTCTTTTCTTTTTCTTGACTAGGCTTAGATTTGCGTTTTATTTAGTAAATTTTTTTTATTTAGTAATTTAGTAAATTTTTTATTTTTTTAGTAGGGAATCTATTAATTTAACCAATTTTTCTTTAGTGAGGTGATTTTCAGGTATACTGGAGGAAAAATACTTGGAATCGAGGAAACGAGGCGAGGTATGAAAAATAAAATTTGATGGTGAAACAGAGCACTGGCGCGTTGGCGCCGTGTCACGGAGGCAGTCCTCTGCATTGACCTCCGTGACACGTTGAAGGCAAATCTGAAATTTTTTTAAAATTCCAGTAAGCCAACGCTTTGGCTCCGTGTCACGGAGGAGGGGCTCTGCGTTACCCTCCGTGACACGTTGCCCTTATCCCAGTGCCGGGTCACATCGGGTTTTCGGGTGACCCGTGTGTTTCCTTTAAATAAAGCCCCGATTTTCGCCCATTTTCCCCCATTCCCTATACCCTCCACGACAAAAACACCCTTTCCCCTACCCCCAAGCTCCGTGCCACGTTAATAGGCAAGGAAAACATCAAGTTTTCGTCGATTCTTCAATTCCAAGGTATGTTTTCATCATCTATCTCAAATTTTTGGCGATTTTTTTGTCGATTTTGAGCATGTGAGGTGAGATATATCACCCTAGGTAGAAATTATACATGAAGTGAATTATTTTGTGATTGATTATGTCCGGATTGTTGTAGTTGACGTTTGAACTTATCGATTGATTGAATAGTTCAATTTTGATTGTCGAATTGCATTCTAGGGATTGGGGTTGTTGAATTTTAACTTGGGTAACTTGATAGTTTAATGAAATTGATGTCGGGGTGTGTTATTATTTGAGATAAGTCATGGTAACTATTGTATAATTGTTGAAAGACGACTAATTCTCGAATTTTTGTGGGAAATTGCGTAATATGTGAATTGGTTGAATTGCTTAGATTAGTTGTATATAAAATGTTTGTATTGTTGTTTCTATTTTGTTGTTGTTATTGTTGCTAAGTGCTATGGGTGAATAGCTGTCGATAGTAGGATTGGGTTAGCTGTATGAAGTCTGAGTAGTTCGCTAGCCGTTATGCTGTCGAATTTTTGTGAACGCACTAAGCAACATGTTTATATTTGATTGTGTTTGGGGTGTAAATAGAGCTATCCTTGCTAAAATGTTGTAAATATTGTTAAAGACTATGTGTGGGGTAAATTTTGTTTAACCCGACCTTAGCCGAAGCTAACAAGTTTTTAGCTTAACGTTGTGCTTGTCTGTGTAAATTGACAGGTACAATGGCCAGCCGACAAGATAAAGGAAAGGGTGCTTCAACCTCAGGCACCGGCAGAAAGAGAATGAGACTGGGCACTGCTGTCCCAGCTGCACCTGCTGTTCCACGCGGTCAACACCGCCGATACGGGACACGAAGGGTCACCGATGAAGGGAAGAAATGGTATGCAAAGCATAAGGAGAACAAGTACTTCCCGGAGGAACATATTGCAAGGGAACCACTTGCACAGGAGTTCCCTCGCATTGTACAGAGGATTGAGGCAGCTGGGCTCAGCTTTATTTTTCAGGAGCCCAAGGAGTGCAACCTTCACTTGGTCCGGGAATTCTACGCCAACTGGAACCCGGCCATCAGGAGCCATACTATTAAAATCAGAGGGCAGATTGTCACTCTGGAACCCCAGCAGCTGAATGCCATCGTTGGAGCGCGGGACACAGATGCCCACGTTCTCCGCCAGCTCAACATCACCCCACCGTACGCCGACATCAGACGTACGTTGTGTGGGGCTCGATCCACAGCCCGATGGAGCATACACAAAGAGAGGGGTTACCATCAGACTCTGCCTTATTCGCAGATGAACAGGGAGGCAAGAATCTGGCTAAAAATTATATGTTCGTGTTTGATCCCGGGAGTGCATATGACAGACGTGACCCTGGACCGTGTCTGCCTGGTGTATGCCCTTATGAAAGGGCTTGAGATTAATGTGGGGGCGGTCATAATATCCCCTATGAAGAGATCCAGACTACACCAGGGCCACAGATATGGGTTTGGCGGACTCATCACCACCTTCCTCCGAGGCCTCGACATTGAGGAAGAAGCCTTGGATTACATTCCGCAGTTGGAGCGGAGGGCCCTTGATGTGACAAATACCAAGGCCCCCGACACTACACACGGACTGGTGCTGACTCTGGGCGAGCGACATGCTCGTGACGACCAGTATATGGCCCGTATGTTCGGCATGCAGATGCTGCAGCTATGGATAGGTGGGAGACCAGCCACCGAGGATGAGTTATGGCAGCTGGAGCTGGACTACCCCTTTGGCGAGAACACCAGAGCTTTATGCAAGGTGGGGCCAGCCTTTGTGGAGCCGACTGATGTCGACGTCCCTACTGATGAGGAGACACGTCGTGAGGACTCTGATGTAGAGTCCGATGACGATGATGGAGCCGATTTAGATATGGGCGACGAGGCCGCAGCACCGGATGAGGAAGTCAAATATTTCGACTGAGCAGGGAGTTCCACCACCCATATGTTGTGCTTTGTATTGTTGTGAACACTGGGGACAGTGTTCGATTTAAGTGTGGGGTGGGGAGTAGTTAGGTGCTGGGTCATAGGCTCTAAACTTGCTGTATAATTTTTCCTTGACGTTTATGTATGTCTGTGCTTTCCCTGTTGTTGTGAACTGATTTTGTGATCTATGTGTATATATTTGTGTTGTGGCTGATGATGTGTGTTTTGAAAGTTATGGTTGCCTTTGTAAATATTTGTAAATTTTGTAAATATTTTTTTTCTATCGATATGATCGATATTTTTCAAAATTTTTGCTAAAAGATTTTGCATTTATCAACATAGTTTGCAAATATTTTCTATTGAAATGATCGATATATTGCAAAAATTTTGAAGTTTTATTTTTGGGTTTCTCGGAGTTTTTTTTCGGTTCTTTTACTGAGAATAGTCCCATTGAACCGAGGTCATAGTTAGTGACCGTTCCCTATGATGGATGGATGACGACCGTCTTAAGGGAAATGTAGTCGATAGGAGTAGATGTTTTGTTTTTAGTTTCTTTGGTGGATTGCATCAATGAACTGTAGTTGCTTATAGTTGCTACAATTTCGTTGCGTGTTGTAATTGATGTTCAAAATGTGAAAATGATTCGTGTGAAAGCATGCAATTTTGTAAATATGTTGAGTCACCTAGGCTATAGAATTTGGTTCATTATGATTGAGGCTTAATCTTGAATTCATGTAATTGACTAATTAAAGAGTCTGTGAATGCATCTTGTTTCGAGCATGTGCATGAAGTGTGAAGTGAGGTTTTGCTATTCCATGTCATTGTGAATTGTCTAGAACTTGCCTGGTGTGTATACGAAGCGAAATGAAGGAGGTGTAGTGTTGGAAAGGATGTAGGCATTTCTTTGTTTTAACCGATAGTTTCCATTTTTTTTCTTGTCAAATTCTACCTTTTTATATGTTGTATACCCTAGTCAGCCCGTTGAGCCTTTAGCCGATTTCTTTCTGTTGTCCAGAATTGTATGAACTAAGCTTTATTCCTCCTTTTCATTAGCCTTAAAGTCTTTAAGAAGCTCTTAAGCGCTTATAAAGAATAGAAAATGTTTCCCAAAGTGTTAAAGAGTGAAAAGAGTGAAAAGAAAAGAAAAGCAAAGTGAGGAAAGAAAAGATGATGTTGAAGAGGCACCCGTTGTAATTAAATGAAATTGAGGGTACATGAAAACCTTCTATTTTGTGTCAAGTGTGCCTGATGAAATGGGCTGTATGAAAGTAAACCAGCATGAATGGGAGAAAAAGAGAAAAGAGAGGAACAATGTCCATGAGTCGATGGGAATGAGTTGAAAAGGCGCTTAAGGATGCTAGCGACTATTATTGGCTAATCCAATATATATATACTAGATCCATAGCCCAGTTACAACCCATTAAAAGTCCTATTTGATCCTACATTGCATTTCTTTATATTAGTGGAGTAATACACTAAGGGCAAGCCTATGGGTCATGACATGATGCATGTGAATTCTTTTGGGAGAGAGAGTGAAATTAATTTTTATATGCCCCTACTTGCATGTTTGTGTGCTGCATGAACATAAAAAGGGGAAGTTTCTCTCGAGTTGTGAGGGTACATGCTTGATGAAAGGTTGATTTTCGTGTCGGATTTCTTGATTAGTTGATTTGCATGAGTTTGCCGATATCAAGAATCAATTCTTAAAAGTCTAGGAAGCCTCCATGTATTAAGGTCATTGTCTTGTACGACAAAGCATGTTTTCTTGATGATTTGCAAAAATTGAATAATCGGTATGACCGTAACGTAAATGGCTGCACCATAGTGACAAAGGTTGAGATGTGATGTGCATGATTTGTGTATGTGTTGTTCGAGGACGAACAAGGATTTAAGTGTGGGGTAAGTGATCTTGGGTAGATTTATATGCCCAAGTGATACTCAAACGTATCATTTTTACCTTGTTTGTTGTGCAATGTGTATATCATATCATGTATTTGTTAATAAAATGCGAATTTATACTAACCAACATGATTAGCATTTGTTTTGCAGGATAATGTGATTTTTAGGAGCTAAAATGCGTGTTGGAACTATGTCGGAGTTGGACTGGGATGAGAGCGTGGAAAAGGCCTTGGATGGCACATTTTACAGTGGCTCCGCGATGGAGCCGTGCCATGCTGCCATCGCGGTAGCACACTGCCTGGGCAGAAATAAAATTGGCAATTTCCAGTGTGCCTGCGCGTCAGCTCCGTGGCACGGAGATAGGCCTCCGCGATGGCCTCCGTGCCACGTTGAGGCCAATTATCCAGACCCTGCAATTTCCAGAGAGGGTCCGCGTCCACGCCGTGTCACGGAGGCAGTGCTCCGCGTTGGCCTCCGTGACACGTTGCTTGTTATTCCGGGAAAAATTTCCCACTAGTATAAATAGCACACTTAGGTTATTTTTAAAGGGTGTTTTTTTAGTTTTAGTTTTTTTTAGCCTGAGTTCAGAAGTGGAGAGCAGGAACGTGGTTTTGTGGCAGTTGAAGAATAGAAAAGATAAGAGTTTTCTTCTCTTCCCTTCTTCTTTCCTTCAATTGTATGCATGATTAACACTCATTCTAGGATGATTAATCCAAGAATGAGTGGCTAATTCCTTTCTTGCTGAGGTTTTGAACTTGTGTAATGAATGTTGGTAATAATTGATATGGTTTCTTCTTCTTCTTGCATGTTGTTCTATTAATTCTTGTGTTTATTACATTATTGATTGGCTACCATTAATGTATATCTAAAAAGTCCAATTTCACTCGAGAGAGCATGAAATTGGAAAGTTGTGAATTAATAGGGTATTGTTCTTAACTTGATTTGGGAAAATTGGGTTTTGATGTGCTTTCTTGATAGAAATATACTTGAAAGCCGTATTAGTCAATTTAGGAACCGGAATTGGAGGTTAGGTCATAAATTGCATTTGATCACAGAAATGTAGACGGATGGTTTATGATTCTAAAGTGAAATTAAATACGAAAGTTTTAATTTCTAGGCAAACGTTCTTGGCTAGCAATATGAAGAAGAGGATGACCAAATTATCATGATTATCAAGTTCATTACTCGTTCTTAACCTTGGCATGTGCATATCCATTGTCTAAATTCAACGTAAATAGTAGTTATTAATTTTAGTATATAATTAGTTTAGAAACAAAACTCACTCAAATCTTGGTTGGATTGTTGTTAACATAGTTAGAAATAGAATAGAGATATAGTAAACTAGGAAGTTTTGCATATCTAGAGCTGCCTCCTTGGATCGATACTTGGCTACTTAGCCACTTTATTACTTGTTTGACCACGTACACTTGCGTGTCAGTTTTTAATATATACCGAGCAGCGATACGCGTGCAACATTGAGGTGTAAATCTGGAATTTTTAAAAAAAATTCCAGAATACCCACGCGATAGCTCCGTGTCACAGAGGGCATGCTCCGCGTTACCCTCCATGACACGTTGAGGTGTATAGCGCGACGGGTCACACCAGGTCGCTGGGTGACCCGCGCGAAATTCCCACTTTTTTAACCCCGATTCCCCCTCATTTTTCCTCATTTTTCATACTCTCCGCGACCAACCTCCCAGAAACCCCTTCCCCCTCAACGTGACACGGACTTAGGCCCGTAATTTCATCAAGTTTTCGTCATTTCTTCGAAGTCAAGGTATGTTCTTCAACTCTATCTCAATTCTTGTCGAAATTTTTCGATTTTGAACATGTGATATGAGCAAAACTTGCCCTAAGTAAAAATTAGGCTTAAATTCAATTGAATTATTGTTGATTGATGTTTGGAGTAACGGTGTGATTGCTTGAACTCGACAATTACATAGCTTAATTGAATTTTTGATAAAATCATAGCTAGGGCTTGACTTTGAGTTTGAAATGGAAAAATTGAGTTGAACTAGTGAAATTCATGCTAGGTTGTACATGTTGGATGAGATGAGTCGATTGTGCTAACTGTGACTATGCTAAAAGACCGACGGATTCTCAGGTTAAGGAAATTTTGGAAATTGCAAGAATTGGGTGAATTGTATTGGATCATGTAGTTAAAACTTTTCTTTTGTTTTTCCTTGCTAAGTGCTATGGGATAAAATGCTATCGATAGGTAAGGATTGTGGTTAGCTGTACGAAGTCTGAGTAGTACATGGAATATATACCGTCGAATTCTCCCAAGGCACTAAGCAGATTTGTTATGTTGTGTTGTTTGTTTGTGTAAATAAGTACGATCTTGCCTTGATGTTGTAATTTTGGCTAAAGACTAAGTGTGGGGTAGCCGAGCTTAACCCAACCTTAGTCGAAGATAATTTTAATTAGCTTAACATTGAACTTGTCTGTTTGTTTTGACAGGAACAATGGCAAGCATGCAAGATAAGGGAAAAGGCGCATCAACATCTGGCGCCGGAAGAAAAAGAATCAGACTGGGCACAGCGGTCCCAGTAGCACCAGCGGTTCCACGCGGCCAACGCCGTCAATACGAAACCAGGTGGGTGACAGAGGAGGGGAAGAAGTGGTACGCAAAGCACAAGGAGAGCAAGTACTTCCCCGAGGAACACATAGCAAGGGAACCGTTGGCACAAGAGTTCCCCAGGATTTTCCAGAGGATCGAGGCAGCTGGGCTGAACTTCATTTTTGAAGAGCCCAAGGAATGCAACTTGCACTTGATTCGGGAATTCTACGCCAACTGGAACCTGACTCTCGGAAGTCACACCATCAAAATAAGAGGGCAAATAGTCACTTTTGAGCCCCACCACCTCAATGCTATCCTAGGGGCACAGGACACAAATGCCCATGTGCTTCGACAGCTGAATATCACTCCACCATATGCGGACATCAGACGCACTTTGTGTGGAACCCGATCAACAGCTCGGTGGAGCAGACATAGGGAGAGGGGCTACCATCAGACTTTGCCTTACTCACAGATGAATAGGGAGGCCAGGATATGGCTGAAGATTGTTTGTTCCTGCCTAATCCCGGGGGTGCATATGACGGATGTAACCTGGGATCGTGTATGCTTGGTGTACGCCCTGATGAAAGGGCTGAAGATCAATGTGGGGGCGGTGATTATCTCCGCCATGAAGAGAGCCCGTTTGCATCGAGGGCACATATACGGATTTGGTGGACTACTCACCACATTCCTTAGGGGCCTGGATATTGAGGAAGAGGCCCTTGACTACATCCCGCAGATGGAGCGGCGACCCTTAAATGTCACCAAAACTAAGGCACCCGACACCACCCACGGGCCAGTTCTTACACTAGCCGAGCGACATGGTCGGGATGATCAGTACATGGCTCGCATGTACGGGATGCAGATGCTCCAGCTGCGAATGGGCGGGAGGCCAGCGACAGAAGAGGAGCTATGGCAGCTCGAGCTAGACTACCCTTTTGGCGAAAATGCCAGGGCTCTATGCCGAGTGGGGCCAGCTTTTGTAGAGCCCACAGATGATGATGTATCCACAGATGAGGAGACACGTCGTGAGGACTCCGATGTGGAGTCTGATGATGACGATGGGGGCGATTCAGACATGGGAGACAAGACAGCAGCACCTGATGAAGAAGTGGAGTATTTTGATTGATCAAGGAGTTCCACCACCCAATTTTTGCGCTATGTTAATTTTTGTGAACACTGGGGACAATGTTCGATATAAGTGTGGGGTGGGAGTAGTTAGGTGCTGGTTGTGTTGTTGTTTATATTTCTATTATGTTGTTGTGCCTGTGAAGAAATTTTTTTTTGTGACCCTGTGATTGTGATGTTTCTGTTCTGTATTGTAATTAAATGTGAAGTTGTTGTGTGCTGCTGAATGTTGCTAGCTGATTTTGTACATATTTTTGTTTTATCGAAATGATCGATATGTTTCAAAATTTTAAATTCTTTTTTTTTTCAATTCTTGGGTTTTTCGGCGTTTGTTTTCGGTTCTTTTACCGAGATTGGTCCCATTGAACCAAAGTCTTAGTTAGTGACTGTTCCCTATGATGGATGGATGAAGACCGTCTTAAGGGAAATGTAGTCGTTAGGAGTAGATTTTTTTTCTTTCATTTATTTTTCAGTTGTTTTCTTTTGTGGGTTGCATCCCAAAACCTGTAAGTACTTTATGGGTGCAGAATTCTGGTTGCGTGTTGTACATGATATTTGAAATGCAAAGGTGATTCGTATGAAAGCATGCAACTCTGTAAATATGTTGAGATACCTAGGCCATAGAGTCGATTCAGTGTGATTGAGGCTTAATTTTGAATTCTTGAAATTAGCTGATGGAAGAATCTGTGATCTTGAATTGAGCATGTGCAATAAGTGTGGGATGAGGTTTTTTTATTCCATGCTAGTATGAAATGTCTAGAACTTGCCTGGTGTGTGTACGAAACGAAATGAAGGACGTGTATTGTAGGAAAGGATGTAGGCATTTCTTTGTTTTCAACCGAAAGTTTCTCTTTTTCATTATTGTACCCACCTTGATTGTACACCCTAGTTAGCCCGTTGAGCCTTTAGCCTATTATTTTTTTCTTTTGTCAAAAATGTGTAAACCAAGCTTAACCCTTTCTTTTCATTAGCCGTAAATTTGATCCAAAACTCTTAAGCGCTTAAGAAGAGAAAATAATTTTCCCAAAGTGTCAAAGAGTGAGAATGGTGAAAAGAAAAGAAAAGCAGAATGATGAAAGAAAAGAAAAGGTTGAAGGTGCACTTGTTATAAATTAAATATAATGAAGGTGTATGAATAATCTTTGTTATTGAGTCAAGTGTGCTTAATGAGATGGGTCAAAATAAAGACAGACTTCAAGAATGGGAGGATGAAGGAAGAAACACTGCCCATGAGTGTGATGGGATGTATTGAAAAAGCGCTTAAGGATGCTAGTGGCGATTATTGGCTAGCCCAATATTTGCTAGTTCCGTAGCTTACATTACAACCTGTTAAAGTCCTACGTGATCTTACATCACACTTCCTTATATTAGTGGAGTAATACACTAAAGGCAAGCCTATGGTTCATGGCATGATGCATGTGAATTCTTTTGGGAGAGAGAGTGAAATTGTTTCTATATGCCCCTGCACGTAATCGTTTGAGTTCATGTGATTAAAAAGGGGAAAATTCTCTTGTGTTGTGAGGGCACATGCTTGATGACAGATTAAAGTTCGTGTCAGATATCTTGATCAGCTGATTTGCATGAGTTTGCCAATATCGAGGGTCGATTCTTAAGTCTAGGAGGTCTTGATGTGTTGAAGGTCATTGCATTGATAGGACCATGCGTGATTTCTTAATGATTTGCTGTATTAAATAATCGGTATGACCGTAGCTTGAATTGTTGAACCAAAGTAACCAGGTTGGGGTGTCATTTGCATGAGGTGTAAGATTGTTGTTCGGGTACGAACAAGGATTTAAGTGTGGGGTAAAGTGACCTTGGGCAAATTTATATGCCCAAGGGATACTCAAATGTGTCATTTTAGCCTTGTTTATCTATCAATGTTTATACATTCTCATGTGATTGATAATAAAATGTGAATTTATACTAACCAACATGATTAGCATTGTTTTGCAGGTGAAATATAATTTTGGGAAGCTAAAATGCGTGTTGGGAGAGATCGGGGTTGGACTCGGATGTTAGCAAGGGAAAAAGCATTGGAAGGCACAATTTAAAGAGGCTCCGCGATGGAGCCGTGTCACGCTGCCATCGCGGATGCCTTCTGCCTGGAGAGGGAATTTTCGCCAAATTCCAGTGAAGGTGCACGTTGGGGCCGTGGCACGTTAGCCTAGCCCCGCATTGCACGCCGTGCCACGTTGGGCCTTATTACCTGGACAATCAATTTCCAGTAAGGCTCCGCGTCAGTGGCGTGTCATGGAGGCAGTGCTCCACGATGCACTCCGTGACACGTTTCTTGTTATTCCGGGAAAAATTCCCACTAGTATAAATAGAACACTTAGGTTCATTTTTGATAATTTTGACTTGGTGGAGCAAGAACATGGGTTACAGGCAGTTGAGGGGACGAAATTATCAGGGTTCTTCTCTATCTCCTTCTTCTTTAATTCAATTGCTTGTATGTTTAACACTCATTTAACGATGTTTAATCAACAAATGAGTGGTTAAATCCTCTTCTTGCTGAGGTTAAGAACGATTGTATTGAAATGTAGTCATTGATCAATTGGGTTTTTCATCTTTTCTTCCATGGTTGTTCTATTGATTCTTGTTCTTACTGCATTGATGTGTGGCCAACATTAATGTACATCTAAAAAGTTTGATTTCACTCGAGAGAGCAAGAAATTGGAAAGTTGTGAATTAATAGTATATGATCTTTTCTTAGTTTGGGAAAATTGAGAATTGATTTGCAGGATAGAAATATACCTGAAAGTCGTATTAGTCAGTTGAGGAATCGGTGTTGTATGGCTAGAACATGAATTGCGTTTAATCACAGAAATGTAGGTGGACGGTTCATGATTCTTAAGTTGGGTTAAATATGAGAGTTTTAATCCATTGGCAATAATTCTTGACTAGCAACCGGAGGGAAGATTAACCAAACATTGTATCGATAATTAGTTTCTATCATGTTCATTTAACCTCAGCATGCTCATATTCATAGTTCAGGCTCAAATTGTATATTCGTTTATAATTAGCATAAGCTTAGAAACCAAAATACCAAACTCTTTTTCACACTGTTGTCTATATTTTTAGAGTTAAAATATAGTGACACTTGAGTAGATTGTACCTTAGCCCAGTCCCTGTGGGATCGATACTTGGCTTACTTAATCCACTTTACTACTTGTTCGACCACGTGCACTTGCGTGTAGTAATTACCCCAGAGTAGACAGCCGAACAATGTCCACCTCCAGACGGAATAGCAAAAAGAAAGCACCGATGACCAACACCGCCACATAGAACTTACTTTCTGATGAAGCCCAGTGTATTGCAAATAGTCGCTTTAGGTTGGCTAGAATTGAAGTGTATTACGTGTATTTCAAGGGGAAAGGTCCATCCATGCAGAAACACAATTTTAGGTGAAGTCCTTTAAAATAATTTTCCCGATATTTACTATCAGATCAACATGCGGGATTGGAGTCCATTCACTATACCCATATACTCCTCTTTCCTGAGTTGGTTTGGGAGTTCTACGCATCCTACAGGGCGCGACAAAGAAACTTAAGAAACAAAGGTCGAGTGGACACAATGCCATGGCTATCGTCTATGTGGGTGCGCAACCAAGGAGTGAACGTCACCCTAGAAGCAATCAACTCCCTCTATTGGGCTGAACCAATCCAACCAAATTTAGTGTTCAACAGGAAGGTGGAAGATAAAGAAAATCCGTTCCAATAGGTAGCAAGCATAATTGCGAGAGATCAACCATAATGCCTCACTTCAAAAGGACTGATTCACCGTCGTGATCTAAAATTTGAAGCCCGTATGTAGCTGGATTTGGTATGTGCTCGGATTATCCCTTTACAGGATACAACACAAGTCCCATTGAGGTTGCAATTCTCTTGGCTTGCGTTATGGATCATACACATATCAATGTTAGAGAAATCATTGCGAATCAATTCAAAAGGAAGGCCAAGCAGCAGGAAACATCATTGCCTTATCCCAGCCTTGTAAGTATGTTATTCCTGCGTGCTTCATGCCCTCTCTTTCAGCCATTGGATAAAACTGGAGGCAGAGGGAGTGATTACATTAGACACAAAAACTGATAAAGATGCTCCATCCTCAAAGTGGTCCAAAGGAATGGGGGACAGGATTAATCCACCACCTTCTGTGTTCTCTATCACAATTGCAGGATCTTCCCAAGCAACCGCAGTCACCGCCTCCCCGCCAACTGACCTATTAATAATAGCATAAATGGCCCAAGCTCATGAGAGCCAGATCATAAAGTTGGCCAAGGCAATACTTTCCATGATCCAGCAAGCCATTAAGAAAGCCATACAACCTGCTAAAGACAAGTTGAGAGGCCTATGTGCTAAAGTTGAGGTCTTAGAAAATGATTTGATTGCCTTGAGGAAGGATGTGGCAAGACACGCGGATCCTCTACCCTCCATCAATAAGGAACTCCATTACTAGCAGTCATGGCAACCCAGTCCAAGGCACCCAAAAGCCCATTGGATGATTGGTGGGTGAGGTTTGATAGTTCACCGAAATTGTGACTAATGAAGAGATATATCATAGCCGTCAACAAACCCGACATATGCTCACTATGAATGAAGTAGATCCATCATGGAAACCTGGTGGGTTAGATACCACTACATATCATAAGCCAAGAACCCTGCTGGATAAATAGCTGGTTCCCTAACTAGGGAAACCGCTGGAGCTCCCACCTGATTTTTGATGTCGTCTACATCGGAAACTGCTTCTTGGAATTTTGATGAAGCCACGTACTCATGGGTCCCTCATCCCAACCACTAAATCTTTCAAGGAGTCCCATTCAAGTGGTTGTTATCCTCTTTTTACATTGGGGAAATATGTTATTTTAAATTGGGGGGAAGTGGGTGAGTTTCTTATTTTAGCGGATGTTGAGCTATGAAGCAAATGTCATTAGTGTTGTTTGAATGTATCTTTGTTCTTATTGCCTAAATTTGTGACCCAAGTTTGATTTTATTCGCCTTTGTAAATAGTAGATTGTAATTAAACTCCAGGGGTTTTCTTCATACCATGTTTTTTTCCCAAGGAGCTTTTTTTCTTTTTCTTTTCTTTTTGTTGCCTAACTGTGTTGACATTTCCCAATGATAAATTGTGAGGCAACTCACTTAAGGTAAAATGTCATGTCTTTCTTTGAGTCTTTTGTGGAATTGTTTTTGAGAGGTACCACCAAATTTTTTTTGTGTGGCATGAAAAACATGAAAATGGGCATTTGAAATAAAAAATGTAGCAGTCTTTTGTCATACAATACATATTCCTTCTTTAGCTTGTGAATTTGCATGTTCTTATGTATTGAATCGAAATCTTGTGATAATGATGACTTGCGTGAACTCTTAGGGTATGATGTCTTGTGTGGTAAGGATTTTTCAATGAATCTCATGCATCTCTTCTTGTCTAGAACTTTCCCTAAGTGTTACTCAAGGCAAAATCCTAGATTTAGCTGCACTTAGAATATGATTTTAGGATTTCATTTGACTAGTCACTTCATCCAAAATGACCTTCGAAAATGTCTTTTCTTGCTAGCCAATATTGAGCCTACGAATTGTTTATTCTTGGAAACCATATTACAAGAAAATGTCCCTTTGTGTAACCTTCTTCTTGGCACCTATCCTCCCTAATTGCTAGTGGTGAGTGAATAAGAATAATGGGGGCTTGAATCCCAAAGACATAGGGAGAGATAAGGAAATCAGTGAGAGAGAAGTAAAAAGCCTATGTTTGGGGGTTTACAAGAAAGGGGAAAATATGAGGAGCCTAAATTTGAGGTAGCACCAAATTGTGATCAAAATGAATGAAATGATGGGTTGAGAAACCTTAAGGTACCAAAAAGAGAAAAGAATAGTGAAATGGTGTTACCTCTTTCTTAGACAAGGCTTAATGTGATTGGCGAAATGAGCTACAAGGAAGTACTTTGAGACATAAAAGATGAAATTAGTTGCAAAAGGAGGGATAAGGTGGAGTGATCTAAAGAGATGGATGGGAAAGATAAAAGTGTTCACTTAAAGGCATTAGGGAGGTTCTAGCCACTAAAGCTGAGTATTTGTCCTACCATTACTCCTAGCCTTCATCATGACCCACAAGTCCTAATTGATTTTGAGTATAGTTGCTCTACTTTAGTAGCAAATTATATGAAGGGAAAGCCTTTGGATAAAGTGGTGTGCATGGAAATTTTTTTGTGATAGTGAGTGTGATCATTTTTTTCTATAATCCCTTATGTGTGCATAGATTTATGATAAAGAAAAGGGATTCTCTCTTGTAGTGAGTGGAATCACTCTCTTTTGAGGACATACTTGCATTAAGATAAAGGTGTGATTAAGGAATGAGCAATGTGAGGTTCAAGGAAAACTTTAAATATGCAGTGGTTATGATTTGAGATGCTATGTGTAGTTGATTGGATAAACTATGCCCTTGTTTTGTAATGAAAAAAGTTGTGAATCATCCCTATGAATTATGGTTTCCTTTTGGAACTTTTCCACATTGGGGGGGGGGGGGATTGTTTCTTTTTTATTATGAGTTGGTGAGCATTTTTGGGTTGTCATAGATTAAGCTGTCATTGATGCATAGACTTTTGTGAAGTGATATGTCATTCCTTTTGCTCAACTAATAAAAATTGCATTACTTGAGGATAAGCAATGGTTCAAGTTTGAGGGTTTGATAAGTTGGTAATTTATCAACTCATTAGGCTCTTAAGCATGAACTTTAGCTTAGTTTTCAAGTCTTTTAGTTGGATTTATGCCCTTTTGCCTCTGGATGTGCAAGTATATGATTTGAAGAGAAGGAGCATGAAATAGAAAAAAAAAGAATGAGATTTGAATGAAAAACTGCGCTTCACCGGAGGACACCGGCGAAACACCGGTCAATCGCAAGCATCCACTAGCTTAATGAGAAACTGCAACCGGCAGTTCAAGGACAACAACATGTGATCTGCAGGTTCCATCACTAATAGGTGCTGGACTTTGCTGGACAAATTATGAAATCAACCTGTGGCTAATGGATGGTAACCGCTGAAGGCATCGCCGGAAGGCCCTTAAACTTCACTAGATTACAGAGGAAAGCAACCGGTGAACTGTCGGTTCCATCGCTATTGAAAGATGTATGAAAAGGAAAAATCATTCAACCCTAAAAAAGAGAAGAATGTATGACCTATTTTTGTATATATTCTAGAAAAAAGTACTCTGAATATCTCATTGAATATTCTCTTTACTTTTTGAGAGAGAAAGAACTCTATTGGAGAAGAGAAGAAATATTTGAATATTGCTTTTTCATCTTCATTTTCTTCTTTAGCAAGGTATAACCACCATTGTAGAAATATTGTGAGCTTAATTTTTCTTGCTCCTAATGATGAAATTATTGAGTTTATTAATGAATATGCTCTTGTGTTTCTCAATTTTGACTAGCTACACCTATATCTAGAGATGTGTGATGATGGGTGTTTAATTCGATTGGGTATTCCTAGATTTGTCTTGTTATTACTTGATTAGTGTAAATCTATTGAATTCTCCTTGTTTATTTCTCATAGTTGCATATATGGGTATTGTTTTCTTACTTGATTTTAGCTTGAAAAAGAAGAATTAAGTAACTGGGGAGAATTTAATAGTAGATCGGGTTTGATTATGTGGGGTTGGGCTAGAAATAGCCAAAACCCATGATCATAATCCCTTTAGAGGTTGTTGGCAAGAAATAGCTCAGCCCCTAATCCAAACCATTCATATAGTTGAATTGTACCTTGAGGTTCGAAAGTACTCGAGGATAAGGATCCCAAGTGGTTGAAAACATCGGGCTCCATTTTTTTCCAAGGTTATTTACACATATTAGTAATAATCGAACTATCAAGTAAATCTCAATTTGATTGACATCCAATCTACTCCACACCTCTAGCCTTTGCTCATTATTGTTTCTCAATTTTGGTTATCTTGCTCTCTTGATTAGCTGATTTTAGAATCCATTATATTTTTACGTTCACTTTCCCCAAAATTTACATTTACTTTTTAATTGCTTGAATGCAAATTAATTCAATTCACTAAACAACTCTTGTGCAAATCATTCTCTAGTCCTTGTGGGATTCGACTCCAGCACTCATCAGGTCATTTATTTTGGTACAACGATTGCTTACAGTCTTTCTAAATGAGGAGTGTAGTTTGAGCGTTATCAGAGAGCATAGGTGTGAAGGATAGCCTTAGCTATGAAGAGGTTCCCATTGAAATACTTGATTGTTAGGTTCGAAAGTTGAAAAACAAAGAAGTGGCTTCAGTAAAGGTTTTGTGGAGAAATCAGCTTGCCGAGGGAGCTACGTGGGAAGCTGAAGTAGATATCATGGAAAAATACTCGCATCTTTTCCCTCCCGCTCAGTTCCAACTTGAGGTATCAGTTTCCTCCTTAAGTACTCTATTTGGATTCATGTTTAGTTCATATCTCCCAGATTCCTTTATGTCAATGAATATGTGTGAGATTCATGGATTTAGTTTAGTTATATTCTCAGTCCGGAGTCAGTCACTCCATTAGTTTTTAGCTATAGATATTTAGTATTTGGGATGGCAGTTCCTTTCCCCAGTTATATAGTATGTTTATGCACATTTGAGGACTAATCATTCCAAGGGGAGATATTGTAATACCCCGAAAGTCCCTAAGATCAGACCCAAGGCTATAAGTGGAGAAAAGAGCACATGTTGCACTAGGTCATAGGATGACTCATCTAGTAACCCGTGAAGTCACTTCACGAGTTGTGATGTGGCTCGTTAGGTAGGAAGAAGATTTAAAATTGGAAGTTGTTCTGGGGACTTGAAAATGAGTGGGACGACGAGTCGTCCAGTGGGCAATCACTCGTCCAGTGGCTTACCCCACGAGTCGTGGACAGGGAGTGTTCACGGGTGCATCCACAAGCCGTGAAGTCCCTTCACGACTTGTTAAGTAGGTCATCGTCAAGGTGGAGGATCTGAAGGTTGAATTTCCAATAGACTTCATAAGTGAGGGCCATGAGTCGTGTCCCACCTAACGACTCATACTGTCCCTCGCACGGGCTGGCAAAGTCCATTTTTCTACAAATTTAGTAAGCGTGTTTTCGTAATTCTTAAGCTCCTAAGTCCTAAACTACACAGTTTTCAGCTCTGTTTGGAGGGTTTTAAAAGTGCTTAGCCTATTCTAAGTCATTCTCTCCCATTCATGCAATATTAGAGGGTTCTATTGAAGCTCAAGCTTGAGAATCCTCCTAGTTTCATGGAACTAACATAATAGTTTATTTAACTGATAGTAAAACTTAACCGAACTCATGGGACATGCATGCATACTATGATTTAAAAATAGTTGATGGGACATGAAATTGATAAGAATACCATGAGAGGAAATTATTACCTCAAGATGGTTCTGAACTAGAAAGGAAAAGATGAAGGTACTTCACCATTATATATACTCCGATTTCCCAAGTAGCTCCCTCAACCAACTGATTCCTTCATAAAACTTTCATAGAAGCAATTTCCTTATTTCTCAAGTTATGAACTTGATTATCAAGAATATCAACTAGAACCTCTTTTTAAGATAGACTATCTTTTACACCAATACTTTCTAAAAATAAAACTAATGTCAGATCGCCAATGCACTTCTTCAATAAGGACACATGAAAGACCGGATGCATCGATGCTAACTATGGAGGCAATTCAAACTCATAGGCCACATTACCAATACACATCAGTATTCTAAAAGGACCAACATACCAGGGGCTAAGTTTCCTCTTCTTACCAAATATCATCACCCTTTTTATGGGTGAAACCTTTAGAAACACCCAATCATCAATTGAAAACTCAAGCTCCCTCCTTCTCACATCTACATAGGATTTCTGATTACTCTGAGCGGTTTTCAACCTCTCTCTAATTAGATGAACCTTATTAATAGCCTAATGAACTGAATCTAGACTTATCAGTGTACCCTCACCTACCTCAAACCATCCAATTGGTGATGTACATATTTGCACGTAAGCATCTCAAAACTAGTCATCTGAATACTAGAATGAAAACTATTATTGTAAGAAAAATCTGTGAGAGGTAAGTAATCATTCCCGTTACATTTAAAGTCAATCACACAAGCTCTCAACATGTCCTCTAATATCTAAATGGTCCACTCTTCCTGACCATCTGTCTGCAGGTGAAAAGTTGTGCGAAGGTTTAATTGGGTATCAAGACCCTTCTGGAAGGACTTCCAAAACTAACATGTGAATTAAATACCCCTATTTGAGATGATGGACAAAGGAACTTCATTAAACCTAACTAACTCTCAATGTAAAATCTAGCATAGTCCTTTGCTGAATCAGTAGTCTTGACTGGCAAGAAATGTACTGACTTAGTTATTCGGTCCATTGCAACCCATATAGAATCATGTTGTCGACGCATCTGAGGTAACCTTATAATGAAGTCCATATTTATCACTTCCCACTTATGAGTAGGAATAATGATGTCCTGAGTCATACCTCCTGGTCTCTAATGCTCTACCTTAGCGGCAGGCAATTTGGGAACTTAGCCATGAATTCCACAATATTCTTATTCATTTCATTCCACCAATAGACTTTCCGTAGATCACGATACATCTTGGTGGCACCTGGATGAATAGAATGCTGAGAGTTGTAAGTCTCTCCCAGCATCTGCTATCTCAAGTCACCCACATCTGGAACACACAATCGGCCCTAATATCGGAGTACACCATCTCCCTCTTGGGAGAAGGCCTCCACTTTATAATTGTGGACAACTTCCTTCAACTTTAGGAAAAGAGGATCCTCATCTTGTTTTACCTTAACTTCTACCACTAGAAGATTCTAAACCATTCTAAATAGTGACACCACCATCTGCCGAGTCTACAAGGTGAACCCATAAATGAGTAAGTCTCTAAACATATCTAACCAACTCCTATTTTCCCTCTTAAACATGAGCCATACTACTCATAGATAGCCTATAGTCCTCAACATTAGACTTACCGTGATGATAAAGGATACTCATTTCATAATCCTTGAGAAGCTCAATCCATCTCTTCTATTGAAGATTCAAATCTTTCTGACTAAACACATACTGAAGGCTTTTATGGTCAGTGAATACGTCAACATGGGCACCATACAAATAATGTCTCCAAATCTTTAAGGCAAAAACTATCGCTACTAATTCAAGGTCATAAGTCGGGTAATTCTTTTCATGACCATTAAGCTGTCTAGAAGCATAGGCGATGGCCATACTGTGTTGCATCAACTCACACCCAAGGCCAACTCGAAAGGCATCACAATAGACTATAAAGCTATTTGTACACTCTAGTAGGGTCAACATTGGAGCTGAAGTGAGTTGTGTCTTTAACTCCTAAAAGCTCTTCTCACAAGCATCCGGCCGCTGAAACTTGACCTTTTTATGAATCAGCGGGGTTAAAGGGGAAGCAATAGATGAATATCCTTCTACAAACCTTTAGTAATAACTAGCTAAATCTATAAAACTTCTAACTTCAGATACAGTGATGGGTCTAGGCCAGTTCTTCACTACTTCTATCTTTTGAAAGTCTACTTGAACACCTTCACTAGACACCACATGTTCGAGAAATGCAACTAACTTTAGCCAAAACTCACACTTGTTAAACTTTGCAAATAACTGATGGTCCTCAAGAGTTTGCGGTACAATTCTCAAATGATCAACATGCTCCGCCTCACCTTGAGAGTAAATTAGGATGTTATCTATGAAGACAATCATGAACGTATCTAAGTACTATTTGAATATATTATTCATCAAATCCATAAAAGCTGCAGGAGTATTTGTTAGTCCAAAATATATAACTATAAATTTATAGTGATCATACTAAGTCCAGAAGGCTATTTTTCAAATGTCATACTGTTATACCCCGTAGAATTCCCGGCACCTAGATGACCTATTCGCATGTTGGTTAAGCATATTTGAAGGCCATACGTGCTAGGGAAAGGCCCGGGAAAAGATCGGACGAGAAACCTGTCGAACCATCGCGGAAGGAGCCGAGGCAGAGCCCCTCCGCGATGGCAGCGTGTCACGGAGGTGAGGCCTCCGCGTTGGCTCCGTGACACGTTGCCCTTGTCCAGGCTCAAGTATATAAAGCCCCACTTCGGTTTAATCTCACTTAAACTCATTATAATTTCCAGAAAACGCAGCAAAACAGAGGAAGCCGAAGAGGGAATATATATTATCGTTCGATTATGCTGCCAAACGTTGTCCAAATTCAAATTAACTCCAGATACAGAGGTATTTAGCAGCAGAGAGCATTCCTACGGGTTTAGTTTCATGAAATACGGCCGACGAATCAGCGAGCCACCAAACTAAGGTAAGTAGAATTGCTCTAAATTAATGTCTATGTGTTCCTAGCTGAGAAGTGAATATTTCTCCCTTCTAGCCCGCTGAAAAATAGCGAGTTTTCGACCGTCTTTCGATAAGCCTAAGTTTAGGCTATAAACTATATCGAAAGTGATGTTGCTCTTTACAATAAAGCTGTATTTAGTACTAATTGGCATATTTATGAATGCAGTTGGGAGAAAATAACTGAAGTACCGGCCGAGTCTCGTCCGACGGACGAATAGTTCAAGGATAAGGTATGTAAAGTCAGTTACCTCGGCAAGTTAAGTAATATCGGCATAGTACAGTAAATTACAGGCCAGTAGAATGTTCAGAAGTTAAGTGTTACGTTTATTGTGAATGTTGATACGGTATTAGAAGCATCAAGTTGTAACTTGCGAGAAACTTTCTAGTACGACATAGCTTCTAACACAAGTATTAGAAACTGCTCAGCATGTTCAGTATGTGATGTGATACGAGATGTTAAGATATTATTATATTCATTTGGAACCCCGTAAAGCAATGTAATATCCGTAAGCACCGCAGAAATAGAATGGCAGGCTAAAATAAAGTTTAGAACGCATGTTAGAAATAGTAAATCACGTTAACACAGAAACCTGGTAAACAACATAGTTTTCAGCAGAAACACTATCTTATATAGCATTTGCCCCAATACATCTCGGCAGGAGACTATATTCATATTTATATATATATATATTTACCAGTTTCAGTACGTATTAATTACGTACAGATTACTATCATCAGTTCAACATGTAATATATATATATATGATACTTTACCCTTGTTAGCCTCAGTATGTGAGATATACAGACAATATTACTAGTTGAGACCGATGTATTGTTTGGGGTTGGACTACCTAGCATTCATGACCGCCCCAGGGTTGATAGCTGTATCGACTCGTTCGCCAGAGGATGAGGATACGTCGCTCTACGGAGTGGCATGCCATCCCACAGGGGACGAAGATGGGATGCCAGTTTCCCCATATTTTGCCTTGGTCAGCTTTTATACACCCCCGTCGAGCGGGTACGCCCGGGGTGTTGATTCAGGAGTCCTCCGGACTCAGATGCAGTTATAGTCAGGGGCTCAGCGAGCCCAAGTGCATACCCAGGGAACCGGCAGGATGCTTACGGGCTTGATAGGAGATGGGATGACCGGGGTAGGGGTATAGATTCCGTGCTGGTTGTACCTCCCGGCTTATGGGGGTCGGGTAAGGTTTATGTATGCTATGTATGTTATTATATGTTGTGCTATGTTATAGTAGATACGAGTAGATCGACAGTAGAACGGTAAATCCTCAGGTATGACTCTCGCTCCTTCCAGTATAATTGAAAGAAGGTATGACTTACATTGTCAGACAGTTAATCTATTCCTTCCTATTTCAATTTTATCAGTTACACTATTGTCTTCAGATTTTGCTTTCAGTTATTGCTTTACATACTCAGTACCAGCGGTACTGACGCCCGGTGGGGCGCTGTATTACTTGCCTGCAGGTACTCATAGACGAGCAGGCGACACCACGTGATTCCTGCCAGCGTTGAGTATTCAGCTCCTGTCATCCGGAGACGGAATTCCAGAGGTGTATTTCATTTTCTTTTGTTATATAGTATGGGTAGGTCGGGGCCCTGTCCCGATCATTTCTATTGCTATTCCTAGAGGCTTGAAGTCTATATATTCTTTCCCTGTGGTCAGATGAGCCGGTCGTGTAAGGCCGTGCAGTTGTATAGCTGTTAGTACTCTTTCTTTCTTTTATGATGGCCGTGTGGGGCCATAGTTTGCCAGTAGTGGTGACCTTGCCGGTCACGTAGCTTTTTAATACTTCATGATTGAGTTCCAGATAACTAGACAGCATGGTGGCCTTGTCGGCCCGCATAGGTCTCCCTGTATTGGTATGTTTCTGGTCAGCTGTTAGAACAGGTGCAGAAGGCTATAGGCCAATGGGCCGGGGGCTGTGTTTACAGCCGTTATATAGCCCTTTGTTTCTAGAAATATGAGTTAGAGCCAGCCAGGCACCAGATGTGCCCAGGCTTAGCAGTCCAGCAGTTCAGGTCCTAGCAGGGCACCAGGTGCCAGTCATACCCCCCAAGGCGAGGTGTGACAAACATGGTATCAGAGCAGGTCGTATCCCAGGGAGTCTGCAAGCCGTGCTAAGTAGAGTCCTGTCCATGGATGTGTTGTGCACCACATACTATGGCAGGAGGCTGCAAGGCATGATAGGATGGTTGTCTTTTATTCTTATTCAGTCGTGCTGTAGAGCGGTACAATATAGGGTTAAGTCCCTAAAAGCTTACTATATTCTTTTGTTACAGATAATGTCAGACCAGCGACATCCTATCATGGGTCAGAGCTTAGATTTTGCAGCAGGGGAAGGCACCAGCAGGATGCCTCCCCCTCGTCTAGAAATAGCCCGGTCAGAGGGCACTACAGAGGCATCCTCCCAGCCTTCTCAGCAGTCTCCACCACATCAGGAGCCGCTTGGGGCGACACTACCTTCAGTAGTCCCTATACCGACACCCTCCGACCAGGAGGTTAGGAGTGCTGTGGTTATGTTAGCAATTATGATGGCTGCTCAGCGTCAGCCAATGCCATCTACAGTTGCAGAATCATCAGGAGGGCCCGGTAGTTCGAGGGTCCGAGAGTTCTTGGCTTTTAATCCCCCACAGTTTACAGGTTCGGACCGGACGGAGGACCCTCAGGATTTTCTGGATCAAATGCAGAGAATCTTCAGGGTTATGCATGCCACGCCTACCGAATCAGTTGAATTGGCAGCATTCCGGTTGTGGGATATTGCTGTGCTATGGTATGAAAGCTGGGAAAGGTCTCGAGGGAGAGATGTTTCCCCTCCCACCTGGTCCATCTTTTCAGGAGCCTTTCTGGATCACTATTTGCCGCGGGAGATTCGACAGGCCCGGGTAGACCAGTTCCTACATCTAGAGCAGGGGGCCATGAGTGTTCGGGAATATTCTTTGCGGTTTGATTCTTTGGCTCGATATGCACCGGCCTTTGTTGATACCATGGCATCCAGAGTGCACCGTTTTATTATGGGACTGAATCCAGAATATGTTGAGACTTGTATTACAGCTACACTGCGAGAGGACATGGACATTGCTCGAGTTCAGGCATTTGCCCAAAATATTGAGGGCATCAGACAGCGACAACGGGAGATTAGAAGGGTCGGTCAGGAGCAGCGTCGCCGGGACAGGCCAGTTGAGTTACAGAGGGAGGCCCGGGGAGGACACAGGCCACGGTTGTCAGATAGGCCGCCCAGGCCCCCGCCTCCGCCACAGTCACAGGGGGTAGATTCGGCCGCAGGGGGCAGTCAGAGAATGGTAGAGGCTTGCAGATGGCAGACTCACCGCTATAGAGGAGGGCGGAGCAGAGTAGGTATACCCTACCACTTTGCCCTATATGCAGTCGACGCCATCCTGGAGCATGCAGATATGGCTCCACCGCATGTTATATTTGTGGCCAAAAAGGCCATTTGATGAGAGATTGCCCGGCCAGAGGCCGAGAGGGCCGAGATAGATAAGATAGGGCATCTGCAGGGACACGAGCCACGGCATCCTCGGTAGGGCGCAGGCCCTCAGTTTCAGCAGGCAGGGGTCGGGGCAGATCAGAGACCTCCAGTACAGGTGCGGGTCCAAGCCGCACATATGCCTTACCAGGAAGGCAAGATTCAGAAGCGTCACCTGATGTTGTGACAGGTATGCTAACTATTTGCTCACACCCTGCTTATGTGTTAATTGATCCAGGGTCTACTTTGTCCTACATTACTCCCTTTGTGGCACGAAAGTTTAGTATTGCGCCAGAATTATTGCAGCAGCCCTTCTTAGTATCCACACCCATCGGTGACTCTATCACAGCTAGCCGAATCTACCGCGGGTGTACAGTAGAGATTGCTGACCGTCAGACCATAGCAGATCTGGTCGAGTTAGAAATGATAGATTTCGATGCCATAATGGGTATGGACTGGTTAGTACCGTGTTTTGCAAATGTCGAATGTTGGAACAAGACGGTCCGATTCCACTTCCCGGGAGAAGCAGTGGGGGAATGGAAGGGCGACACTCCTACGCCAAAAGGTAGGTTTATTTCCTACCTTTAGGCGAGAAAGTTGATATCTAAGGGATGTATTTACCATCTGGTCAGAGTCCAGGATGTCCAAGCAGAATCTCCGACACTCCAGTCTGTTCCGGTAGTGAATGAATTCCTTAATGTGTTCCCAGATGAGTTACCTGGTATTCCCCCAGAAGGGGAAATAGACTTTGCTATTGATTTATTACCAGACACTCAGCCGATATCGATTCCTCCTTACCGCATGGCTCTTGCAGAACTCAGAGAGTCAAAGGAGCAGTTGAAAGATTTTTTGGATAAAGGTTTTATCAGGCGGAGTACTTCACCGTGGGGTGCGCCAGTTTTATTTGTAAGGAAGAAAGATGGCTCGCTCCGAATGTGTATAGACTATCGGCAGTTAAACAAAGTTACAGTAAAGAACAAGTACCCGCTTCCGAGAATTGATGACTTATTTGATCAGTTGCAGGGAGACAGATACTTTTCTAAGATTGACTTGCGGTCCGGATATCACCAGGTCCGAGTACGTGAGAAAGATATTCCTAAGACAGCGTTCAGGACCCGATATGGACATTTTGAATTTCTAGTCATGTCCTTCAGGTTAACGAATGCTCCGGCGGTCTTCATGGACCTGATGAACAGTATTTTCAGACCTTTTCTGGACTTGTTCGTGATAGTATTCATTGATGATATTCTGGTGTATTCTCGCTCTGAAGCAGATCACCGGACTCATTTGCGAACAGTGCTCCAGATTCTCAGGGACCGCCAGTTGTATGCTAAATTTTCGAAGTGTGAATTCTGGCTTAACTCAGTGGCTTTTTTAGGACATATTGTCTCAGATGCTGGTATACAAGTTGACAAGCAGAAAATAGAAGCAGTTAAGTCATGGCCTAGGCCTACCACTCCGACCGAAGTTCATAGCTTTCTGGGATTGGCAGGATATTACAGGAGGTTCTTTGAAGGATTCTCGACTATTGCAGCACCTCTAACCAGATTGACACAGAAAGCAGCAAAGTTCCAATGGACAGAGGCATGTGAGCAGAGCTTCCAGGAACTGAAAGACAGATTAACCTCCGCCCCAGTGTTAGCATTACCGGAAGGCACAGAAGGTTATTCAGTCTATTGTGACGCGTCAGGTGTCGGGTTAGGTTGTGTGTTGATGCAGCATGGTAGAGTAATTGCATATGCTTCCAGACAGCTGAGGAAGCACGAAAAGAATTACCCTACCCATGACCTGGAATTGGCCGCAGTAATTCATGCCTTAAAGATGTGGAGGCATTACCTGTACGGTGTCCATGTTGATATTTATATAGATCATAAGAGCTTACAGTACATCTTTACCCAGAGGGAGTTGAATTTACGACAACGTCGCTGGTTAGAATTGTTGAAAGATTATGACGTGAATATTCTATATCACCCAGGAAAAGCTAATGTTGTAGCAGACGCCCTGAGCCGTAAGTCAATGGGGAGCTTGGCGTATCTATGACCTGAGAAATGAGAGTTAGCCAGAGAAATTCATCAGTTAGCTGGTTTAGCTGTTCGGGTAATGGAAACAGAAAATAATGAGGCGGTAATTCAGAATTCTGCTGTGTCATCATTAGTTACAGAGGTAAAAGAACGACAGTACGAGGATCCTGATTTGGTCCAACTCAGAGATAGAATTCAGAGAGGTAAGGAGTCAGACTTTCAGATAGCCGAGGATGATGTGTTACGTTGTAAGGGCCGCCTTTGTGTCCCGAATGATTCAGGGCTTTGATCGTGGGCAGATTTATATGCCCAAGTGATACTCAAACGTATCATTTTTACCTTGTTTGTTGTGCAATGTGTATATAATATCATGTATTTGGTAATAAAATGCGAATTTATACTAACCAACATGATTAGCATTTGTTTTGCAGGATAATGTGATTTTTAGGAGCTAAAATGCGTGTTGGAACTATGTCGGAGTTGGACTTGGATGCGAGCGTGGAAAAGACCTTGGATGGCACACTTTACACTGGCTCCGCGATGGAGCCGTGCCACGCTGCCATCGCGGTAGCACACTGCCTGGGCAGGAATTAATTAGGCAATTTCCAGTGTGCCTGTGCGTCAGTTCCGTGGCACGGAGATAGGCCTCCGCGATGGCCTCCGTGCCACGTTGAGGCCAATTATCCGGACCCTGCAATTTCCAGAAAGGATCCGCTTCAACGCCGTGTCAGGGAGGCAGTGCTCCGCGTTGGCCTCCGTGACACGTTGCTTGTTATTCCGGGAAAAATTTCCCACTAGTATAAATAGCACACTTAGGCTTATTTTTAATCAGTTTTTAGTTTTTAGACTGAGTTCAGAAGTGGAGAGCAGGAATGTGGGTTTGTGGCAGTTGAAGAATAGAAAAGCTAAGAGTTTTCTTCTCTTCCTTTCTTCTTTCCTTCAATTGTATGCATGATTTACACTCATTTTAGGATGATTAATCCAAGAATGAGTGGCTAATTCCCTTCTTTGCTGAGGTTTTGAACTTGTGTAATGAATTTTGGTGATAATTGATATGGTTTCTTCTTCTTCTTGCATGTTGTTCTATTAATTCTTGTGCTTACTACATTATTGATTGGCCACCATTAATGTATATCTAAAAAGTCTAATTTCACTCGAGAGAGCACGAAATTGGAAAGTTGTGAATTAATAGGGTATTGTTCTTAACTTGATTTGGGAAAATTGGGTTTTGATGTGCTTTCTTGATAGAAATATACTTGAAAGCCGTATTAGTCAATTTAGGAACCAGAATTGTAGTGCTAGGTCATAAATTGCATTTGATCACATAAATGTAGACGGATGGTTTATGATTCTAAAGTGAAATTAAATACGAAAGTTTTAATTTCTAGGCAAACGTTCTTGGCTAGCAACATGAAGAAGAGGATGACCAAATTAACATGATTATCAAGTTCATTACTCGTTCTTAACCTTGGCATGTGCATATCCATTGTCTAAATTCAAAAGTAAATAGTTGTTATTAATTGTAGTATATAAATAGTTTAGAAACAAAAACTCACTCAACTCTTGGTTGGATTGTTGTTAACATAGTTAGGAATAGAATAGAGATATAGTAAACTAGGCAGTTTTACATATCTAGAGCAGCCTCCTTGGATCGATACTTGGCTACTTAGCCACTTTATTACTTGTTTGACCACGTGCACTTGCGTGTCGGTTGATAATATTTAATACCAACCCGAACAGCAGACCGAACAAGTTTTTGGCGCCGTTGCCGGGGAGGCTAGGCGATTTGTAAAATTTTGTTTAGTGTAAATTTACTGTATTTGTATTTTTATTTTCTTAAGTGTTAACAACTTGGTCTTAGCCTGTATTTTGCAGATTTTTATTTCTGTGAACACTGGCAAGGGACAAGGAGCTGGTGGAATCTTACTTAGAGCCAGAACGTGAATTGCACAGTCAACGTAGAGAAGCTCTTCGGAAGAAGTTGAAGTTGCTTAAACAGTCTATGATGGAGCAACCAAATCCACCAGTTGTGCGGGCAGTCTTAATGCCCGAGGAAGTAGCAGCCAGGCCGGTTCGCGAGGTGGCAATCCCACACGCTAATAATGTACATTCCAGCATCCGCAAACCACAGCCTGGAGGGAGATTTGAGTTAAAGCAAAATATGGTGCAACTTTTGCACACTAGCGGGCAGTTTACCGGTCTCCCTCACGAAGATCCGCAACAACATCTCCAGAACGTTTTGGAGATAAGTGACACTTACATACCCGCTGGAGTGTCACCTGATTATGTTCGGCTCACCTTATTTCCATTTTCCTTACTTGGTGAAGCCAAGAGGTGGTTAAAAGCTGAACCACCCAACTCTATATCAACGTGGGATGATCTTGCAAGGAAGTTTTTGATCAGATTTTTCCCTTCAGGTAAAACAACTAAACTTAGAAGTCAGATTCTAAGTTTTAAACAGAGGGAAGGAGAAAATCTTTATCAAGCCTGGGAAAGATTCAAGTCCATGTTGCGGGACTGTCCTCATCATCATCAGTCAAATGAGGTGTTGGTACACACTTTTATTGAGGGTTTGGAACCCCACACTAAAATTTTGTTAGACTCAGCAGCTGGAGGGCAAGCGCTGGAGAAGACTTATGAGGAGCTGTACACTTTGCTCAACCGAATTTCACAAGGCAATCCGGAATGGAATGCAGATTCTTCAAGAGGTGGAGCAAGGAAAGCAGCGGGAGTGCTTGAAGTGGATGGATTCACAGCTATCGCTGCACAGATAGCTGCTTTGCAAAATCAGTTAAACACTCACTTCAGCAATATGAATTTGAACCAGCCTTCAGCCTCCGTCAATGCAGTCCAACAGATGTGGTGTGAAGTGTGTGGTAGTAGTGAGCATTCAGCTGAATGCTGTGGTGCAAATCCTGATTCTGTCAACTTTGTGGGCAATGCACAGAGGAATCAACAGCAGTTTGGTGGTGGCTACAACTCGAATTGGAGGAATCATCCGAATTTTTCGTGGGGTAGCAACAATCAACAAGGCCAAGGTTCAGGGCAGGGTATGCATAGAAACCAAGGAGGGCAACAAGGCTATCAGAATCAGTTCAGAAATCACAATGCCCCTCCTCCACCACCATCACCGACTATTGAGGAAATGTTCAAGACCATGATTGCCAACCAGGCACAATTGCAGGCTGACTATGTCAAATTGGCAGCCGAAGTAAAGAACAATCAATTGGCAACCAAGGCTCTTGAATATCAGTTTGGGCAATTTGCTAGTGCCCAAAATACTAGACCAAGGGGAGGACTACCTAGCGACATGGATCCCAATCCTAAGCAGGTGAATGCAGTGACCACGAGGAGTGGTTTACAATTAAAGGAGGTGGAACCGGAAAGACCGCCTCAGAAGTCAGGAGCAGCAGATGTTGAGGGAGAACAAACCTCAGATACGGGGAAGACCAAAGAAGCTGAACCAGCAAGGCCTCCACCCCCGTTCCCTCAACGACTTAAGAAACACAAGGAGGAGGCGTGTTTCCAGAAATTCATGGAGGTACTTAAACAGGTACATGTTAACTTACCTCTTGTTGATGTCTTGCAGGGTGTGCCAAAATATGCGAAGTATATCAAAGACATCGTGGCCAACAAAAGTCGCTTGACTGAGTATGCCACGGTGGCTTTAACGGAGGAATGCACATCCCGTATTCAGAACAGGTTGCCCACTAAACTGAAGGATTCTGGAAGTTTTACTATCCAGCTGACGATTGGGCAAAGTATGCGAGCTCGTGGGTTATGCGACTTGGGGGCAAGTATAAATCTGATGCCATCTTCGGTATTCAGAAAGTTAGGACTAGGGAGCCCTAGACCTAAACAGTGATCTTGCAGCTAGCAGACAGGTCTTTAGCTAAGTCGGATGGCATTGTTGAGGATGTGCTAGTGCAGGTAGGCTCCCTCATTTTTCCAGTAGATTTCATTGTTCTGGATTTTGAACCAGATGCGGAAGTCCCATTTATTTTGGGACGACCCTTTTTGGCAACCAGAAAGGCATTGATCGATGTAGCTGCGGGTCAACTCACAATGCGAGCACACGACAAGGTTGAGGTGTTCGACGTGTACAAGGCACCTAAGCTCCCGACTGTCTATAAGGAACTCTCGGTGATCAACGTGATTGATCATGGGAATGCGAATGGATTGAGTGATTCCCGAGAGCTACTAGGTAGGCCACCTGACAAGGTTGAGAACTACTGGGGAGATGACCAGGATCGGGACAAATCGTCCATCTCCCTAGTAGACACGTGAGCATAAAGGCTGTCGAGCCGCGACGTTAAACCAGGCGCTGCACGGGAGGCAACCCGTGAAAAATATTTTTTCTTTCTTTAGTGTAAAGTTTTTCTTTTATTTTATTTTTTTCTTTTTCGTGACTAGGCTTAGATTTGCATTTTATTTAGTAATTTTTTATTTAGTAATTTAGTAATTTTTTTTATTTTTAGTAGGCAATTTATTAATTTAACCAATTTTTGTTTAGTGAGGTGATATTCAGGTATACTGGAGGAAAAATACTTGGAATCGAGGAAACGAGGCGAGGTATGAAAAATAAAATTTGATGGTGAAACAGAGCACTGGAGCGTTGGCGCCGTGTCACGGAGGCAATGCTCCGCGTTGGCCTCCGTGACACGTTGAAGGCAAATCTGGATTTTTCAAAATTCCAGTAAGCCAACGCGTTGGCTCCGTGTCATGGAGGAGGGGCTCCGTGTTACCCTCCGTGACATGTTGCCTTTATCCAGTGCCGGGTCACACCGGGTTTCCGGGTGACTCGCGTGTTTTCTTAATAAAAACCCCCGATTTCGCCCCTATTTTCTCCATTCCCTCTTCCCTCCACGACCAAACACCCATTCCCCTACCCCCAAGCTCCGTGCCACGTTAATAGGCAAGGAAAACATCAAGTTTTCGTCGATTCTTCAATTCCAAGGTATGTTTTCATCGTCTATCTCAAATTTTTGGCGATTTTTGTCAATTTTGAGCATGTGAGGTGAGATATATCACCCTAGGTAGAAATTAAACATGATGTGAATTATTTTGTGATTGATTATGTTCGGATTGTTGTAGTTGACGTTTGAACTTATCAATTGATTGAATAATTTGATTTTGATTGTCGAATTGTATTCTAGGTTTGGGGTTGTTGAATTTTAACTTGGGTAACTTGATAGTTTGACGAAATTGATGCCGGGGTGTGTTTATTATTTGAGATAAGTCATGGTAAATATTGTATAATTGTTGAAAGACGACTAATTCTCAAATTTTTGTGGGAAATTGCGTAATATGTGAATTGGTTGAATTGCTTAGATTAGTTGTATATAAAATGTTTGTATTGTTATTTCTATTTTTTTGTTGTTATTGTTTCTAAGTGCTATGGGTGAATAGCTGTCGATAGTAGGATTGGGTTAGCTGTATGAAGTCTGAGTAGTTCGCTAGCCGTTATGCTGTCGAATTTCTGTGAACGCACTAAGCAATATGTTTATTGTTGATTGTGTTTGGGGTGTAAATAGAGCTATCCTTGCTAAAATGTTGTAAATATTGTTAAAGACTAAGTGTGGGTAAATTTTGTTTAACCCGACCTTAGCCAAAGCTAACAAGTTTTTAGCTTAACGTTGTGCTTGTTTGTGTAAATTGACAGGTATAATGGCCAGCCGACAAGATAAAGGCAAGGGTGCTTCAACCTCAGGCACCGACAGAAAGAGAATGAGACTGGGCACGGCTTTCCCAGCTGCACCTGCTGTTCCACGCGGTCAACACCGCCGATACGGAACACGATGGGTTACCGAGGAAGGGAAGAAGTGGTACGCGAAGCATAAGGAGAACAAATACTTCCCGGAGGAACATATTGCAAGGGAACCACTTGCACAGGAGTTCCTTCGCATCGTACAGAGGATTGAGGCAGCTGGGCTCAGCTTTATCTTTCAGGAGCCCAAGGAGTGCAACCTTCACTTGGTCCGGGAATTCTACGCCAACTGGAACCCGGCCATCAGGAGCCATACTATTAAAATCAGAGGGCAAATTGTCACTCTGGAACCCCAGCAGTTTAATGCCATCGTGGGAGCGCGGGACACAGACGCCCACGTCCTCCGCCAGCTAAACATCACCCCACCGTACGCCGACATCAGAAGTACGTTGTGTGGGGCTCGATCCACAGCCCGATGGAGTAGTCACAAAGAGAGGGGTTACCACCAGACTCTGCCTTATTCGCAGATGAACAGGGAGGCCAGAATCTGGCTAAAAATTGTATGTTCGTGTTTGATCCCGGGAGTTCATATGACAGACGTGACCCGGGACCGTGTCTGCTTGGTGTATTCCCTTATGAAAGGGCTTGAGATTAATGTGGGGGGCGGTCATAATATCCGCCATGAAGAGAGCCAGACTACACCAGGGCCACAGATACGGGTTTGGCGGACTCATCACCACCTTCCTCCGAGGCCTCGACGTTGAGGAAGAAGCCTTGGATTACATTCCGCAGTTGGAGTGGAGGGCACTCGATGTGACAAAGACCAAGGCCCCCGACACTACACACGGACCTGTGCTGACTCTGGGCGAGCGACATGCTCGTGACGACCAGTATATGGCCCGAATGTTCGGCATGCAGATGCTGCAACTACGGATAGGTGGGAGACCAGCCACCGAGGATGAATTATGGCAGTTGGAGCTGGACTACCCCTTTGGCGAGAACGCTAGAGCTTTATGCAAGGTGGGGCCAGCCTTTGTGGAGCCGACTGATGACGACGTCCCTACTGATGAGGAGACACGTTGTGAGGACTCTGATGTTGAGTCCGATGACGACGATGGAGCTGATTCAGATATGGGCGACGAGGCTGCAGCACCGGATGAGGAAGTCGAATATTTCGACTAAGCAGGGAGTTCCACCACCCAAAAATTTTGTGCTTTGTATTGTTGTGAACACTGGGGACAGTGTTCGATTTAAGTGTGGGGTGGGGAGTAGTTAGGTGCTGGGTCATAGGCTCTAAATTTGCTGTATAATTTTTCCTTGACGTTTATGTATGTCTGTGCTTTCCCTGTTGTTGTGAACTGATTTGTGATTTATGTGTATATATTTGTTTGTGGCTAATGATGTGTGTTTTTGAAAGTTATGGTTGCCTTTGTAAATATTTTGTAAATTTTGTAAATATTTTTTTTCTTTATCGATATGATCGATATTTTTCAAAATTTTTGCGAAAAGATTTTGTACTTATCAAAATATTTTGTAAATATTTTCTATCGAAATGATCGATGTGTTGCAAAAATTTTGAAGTTTTATTTTTGGGTTTCTCGGAGTTTGTTTTCGGTTCTTTTACCGAGAATAGTCCCATTGAACCGATGTCATAGTTAGTGACCGTTCCCTATGATGGATGGATGACGACCGTCTTAAGGGAAATGTAGTCGATAGGAGTAGATGTTTTGTTTTTAGTTTCTTTGGTGGATTGCATCAATAAACTGTAGTTGCTTATGGTTGCTAAAATTTCGTTGCGTGTTGTAATTGATGTTCAAAATGTGAAAATGATTCGTTTGAAAGCATGCAATTTTTGTAAATATTTTGAGTTACCTAGGCTATAGAATTTGGTTCATTATGATTGAGGCTTAATCTTGAATTCATGTAATTGACTAATTAAAGAGTCTGTGAATGCATCTTGATTCGAGCATGTGCATGAAGTGTGAGTGAGGTTTTGCTATACCATGTCATTGTGAATTGTCTAGAACTTGCCTGGCGTGTATACAAAACGAAATGAAGGAGGTGTAGTGTCGGAAAGGATGTAGGCATTTCTTTGTTTTAACCGTTAGTTTCCATTTTTTTCTTGTCAAATTCTACCTTTTTATATGTTGTATACCCTAGTCAGCCCGTTGAGCCTTTAGCCGATTTCTTTCTTTTGTCCAGAATTGTATGAACTAAGCTTTTTTCCTTCTTTTCATTAGCCTTAAAGTCTATAAGAAGCTCTTAAGCACTTACAAAGAACATAAAATGTTTCCCAAAGTGTTAAAGAGTGAAAAGAGTGAAAAGAAAAGAAAAGCAAAGTGAGGAAAGAAAAGATGATGTTGAAGAGGCACTAGTTGTAATTAAATGATAGTGAGGGTACATGAAAACCCTCTGTTTTGTGTCAAGTGTACCTGATGAAATGGGCTGTATGAAAGTAAACCAGCATGAATGGGAGAAAAAGAGAAAAGAGAGGAACAATGTCCATGAGTCGATGGGAATGAGTTGAAAAGGTGCTTAAGGATGCTAGCGACTATTATTGGCTAATCCAATATATATATACTAGATCCATAGCCCAGTTACAACCCATTAAAAGTCCTATTTGATCCTACATTGCATTTCTTTATATTAGTGGAGTAATACACTAAGGGCAAGCCTATGGGTCATGACATGATGCATGTGAATTCTTTTGGGAGAGAGAGTGAAATTAATTTTTATATGCCCCTACTTGCATGTTTGTGTGCTGCACGAACATAAAAGGGGAAGTTTCTCTCGAGTTGTGAGGGTACATGCTTGATGAAAGATTGATTTTCGTGTCAGATTTCTTGATTAGTTGATTTGCATGAGTTTGCCGATATCAAGAATCAATTCTTAAAAGTTTAGGAAGCCTCGATGTATTAAGGTCATTGTCTTGTACGACCAAGCATGTTTTCTTGATGATTTGCAAGAATTGAATAATCGGTATGACCGTAGCGTAAAATGTTGCACCATAGTGACGAAGGTTGGGATGTAATTTGCATGGGTTGTGTATGTGTTGTTCAAGGACGAACAAGGATTTAAGTGTGGGGTAAGTGATCTTGGGCAGATTTATATGCCCAAGTGATACTCAAACGTATCATTTTTACCTTGTTTGTTGTGCAATGTGTATATAATATCATGTATTTGGTAATAAAATGCGAATTTATACTAACCAACATGATTAGCATTTGTTTTGCAGGATAATGTGATTTTTAGGAGCTAAAATGCGTGTTGGAACTATGTCGGAGTTGGACTTGGATGCGAGCGTGGAAAAGACCTTGGATGGCACATTTTACACTGGCTCCACGATGGAGCCGTGCCACGCTGCCATCGCGGTAGCACACTGCCTGGGCAGGAATTAATTAGGCAATTTCCAGTGTGCCTGCGCTTCAGTTCCGTGGCACGGAGATAGGCCTCCGCGATGGCCTCCGTGCCACGTTGAGGCCAATTATCCAAACCCTGCAATTTCCAGAGAGGGTCCGCGTCAATGCCGTGTCACGGAGGCAGTGCTCCGCATTGGCCTCCGTGACACGTTGCTTGTTATTCCGGGAAAAATTTCCCACTAGTATAAATAGCACACTTAGGTTTATTTTTAATCAGTTTTTAGTTTTTAGACTGAGTTTAGAAGTGGAGAGCAGGAACGTGGGTTTGTGGCAGTTGAAGAATAGAAAAGCTAAGAGTTTTCTTCTCTTCCTTTCTTCTTTCCTTCAATTGTATGCATGATTTACACTCATTTTAGGATGATTAATCCAAGAATGAGTGGCTAATTCCCTTCTTTGCTGAGGTTTTGAACTTGTGTAATGAATTTTGGTGATAATTGATATGGTTTCTTCTTCTTCTTGCATGTTGTTCTATTAATTCTTGTGCTTACTACATTATTGATTGGCCACCATTAATGTATATCTAAAACGTCCAATTTCACTCGAGAGAGCAAGAAATTGGAAAGTTGTGAATTAATAGGGTATTGTTCTTAACTTGATTTGGGAAAATTGGGTTTTGATGTGCTTTCTTGATAGAAATATACTTGAAAGCCGTATTAGTCAATTTAGGAACCGGAATTGTAGTGCTAGGTCATAAATTGCATTTGATCACAGAAATGTAGACAGATGGTTTATGATTCTAAAGTGAAATTAAATACGAAAGTTTTAATTTCTAGGCAAACGTTCTTGGCTAGCAACATGAAGAGGAGGATGACCAAATTATCATGATTATCAAGTTCATTACTCGTTCTTAACCTTGGCATGTGCATATCCATTGTCTAAATTCAAAAGTAAATAGTTGTTGTTAATTGTAGTATATAAATAGTTTAGAAACAAAAACTCACTCAACTCTTGGTTGGATTGTTGTTAACATAGTTAGGAATAGAATAGAGATATAGTAAACTAGGCAGTTTTACATATCTAGAGCAACCTCCTTGGATCGATACTTGGCTACTTAGCCACTTTATTACTTGTTTGACCACGTACACTTGCGTGTCGGTTGATAATATTTAATACCAACCCGAACAACAGACCGAACTGGCTTCGTGGGCGGATCATGCATGAGGTACATTACGCTCGCTATTCCCTCCATCCGGGAGCGACGAAGATGTACCACGACATCAGAGACCTCTATTGGTGGCCAGGTATGAAAGCTGAGATAGCTGAATTTGTATCTAGATGTTCTAACTGTCAGCAGGTGAAAGCAGAGCACCAGAAACCGGGTGGTTTGACGCAAGATATAACAGTACCTACGTGGAAATGGGAGACGATAAACATGGATTTTGTAACAGGGTTACCCGGTACCAGACGCAGAAATGATTCCATTTGGGTAATAATTGACAGGCTGACAAAATCAGCTCATTTCCTGCCAGTGAAGGCTACCTTCTCAGTTGAGGATTATGCCGAATTATATATCAGAGAAATAGTTAGATTGCATGGAGTGCCAGTATCTATCATTTCAGATAGAGGAGGACAATTCACAGCTAGATTCTGGCAGTCATTTCAGAAAGGTTTGGGAACACAGATTAACTTGAGCACAACATTCCATCCTCAAACAGATGGGCAGGCTGAACGTACAATTCAGACACTCGAAGATATGCTACGAGCATGTGTGTTAGATTTCGGGGGTAGCTGGGATGAGCATCTTTCGTTGATTGAATTTGCTTATAATAACAGTTACCATTCAGCTATCCAGATGGCGCCTTTCGAGGCATTATACGGGCAAAAATGCAGATCGCCGGTGGGCTGGTTTGAAGTGGGGGAATCAGCATTGGTGGGCCTAGACATTATCCGACAGTCAGAGGAAAAGATAAAGCTTATCCGAGAATGATTACTGACTGCTCAGAGCCGCCAGAAGTCTTATGCAGATACGCGGCGCAGGGACCTAGAATTTGCAGTAAATGACTGGGTGTATCTGAGGGTATCTCCAATGAAAGGGGTAATGAGATTTGGCAAGAAAGGCAAGCTTAGCCCGAGGTTCATTGGACCATATCAGATTCGGCAAAGAATAGGCCGAGTTGCATACGAATTGAACTTGCTTCCGGAGTTGGCATCTGTTCACCCAGTGTTCCATGTTTCTATGCTAAGAAAGTTCGTAGGGGATCCTTCTACAGTAGTCCCAGTTCAGGATGTCCAGGTCACGGAAGAGTTAGCATATGAAGAGGTTCCTGTAGCTATCTTAGATAGACAAATTCGCAGGTTGAGGACTAAAGATGTTGCGTCTGTCAAAGTGTTGTGGCGTAATAGGAACCGTGAGGAAATGACATGGGAAGCTAAAGAAGATATGAAAGCCAGATACCCTCACTTATTTCGGGTCTAGTAAGGCGACAGGTATGTCCGTATTATTACTTATGTAGTACCTTATGGTTGTATGTCTGTAAATAATAAAGAAAGATTGATATCTAGTTATCCAGTGGATCCTAGAATATTATGTGCAGTGCCTGTGTTGGACTTTTCTGCATTTCAGGTTTTTGCTATAGTCCATATTACAGGGGAAACTCTGCCAAAATTTTTCTAGAAAATAAGTAAGTAGTCCTCTAGATGACAGTGTACATTCGAGGACGAATGTTCTTAAGGGGGGGGGGGAGAATGTTATACCCCGTAGAATTCCCGGCACCTAGATGACCTATTCGCACGTTGGTTAAGCATATTTGAAGGCCATACGTGCTAGGGAAAGGCCCGGGAAAAGATCGGACGAGAAACCTGTCGAACCATCGCGGAAGGAGCCGAGGCAGAGCCCCTCCGCGATGGCAGCGTGTCACGGAGGTGAGGCCTCCGCGTTGGCTCCGTGACACGTTGCCCTTGTCCAGGCTCAAGTATATAAAGCCCCACTTCGGTTTAATCTCACTTAAACTCATTATAATTTCCAGAAAACGCAGCAAAACAGAGGAAGCCGAAGAGGGAATATATATTATCGTTCGATTACGCTGCCAAACGTTGTCCAAATTCAAATTAACTCCAGATACGGAGATATTTAGCAGCAGAGAGCATTCCTACGGGTTTAGTTTCGTGAAATACGGCCAACGAACCGGCGAGCCACCGAACTAAGGTAAGTAGAATTGCTCTAAATTAATGTCTATGTGTTCCTAGCTGAGAAGTGAATATTTCTCCCTTCTGGCCCGCTGAAAAATAGCGAGTTTTCGACCGTCTTTCGATAAGCCTAAGTTTAGGCTATAAACTATATCGAAAGTGACGTTGCTCTTTACAATAAAGCTGTATTTAGTACTAATTGGCATATTTATGAATGTAGTTGGGAGAAAATAACTGAAGTACCGGCCGAGTCTCGTCCGACGGACGAATAGTTCAAGGATAAGGTATGTAAAGTCAGTTACCTCGGCAAGTTAAGTAATATCGGCACAGTACAGTAAATTACAGGCCAGTAGAATGTTCAGAAGTTAAGTGTTACGTTTATTGTGAATGTTGATACGGTATTAGAAGCATCAAGTTGTAACTTGCGAGAAACTTACTAGTACGACATAGCTTCTAACACAAGTATTAGAAACTACTCAGCATGTTCAGTATGTGATGTGATACAAGATGTTAAGATATTATTATATTCATTTGGAACCCCGTAAAGCAATGTAATATCCGTAAGCACAGCAGAAATAGAATGGCAGGCTAAAATAAAGTTTAGAACGCATGTTAGAAATAGTAAATCACGTTAACACAGAAACCCAGTAAACAACATAGTTTTCGGCAGAAACACTATCTTATATAGCATTTGCCGCAATACAGCTCGGCAGGAGACTATATTCATATTTATATATATATTTACCAGTTTCAGTATGTATTAATTACGTACAGATTACTATCATCAGTTCAGCATGTAATATATATATATATATGATACTTTACCCTTGTTAGCCTCAGTATGTGAGATATACAGACAATATTACTAGTTGAGACCGATGTATTGTTTGGGGTTGGACTACCTAGCATTCATGACCGCCCCAGGGTTGATAGCTGTATCGACTCGTTAGCCAGAGGACGAGGATACGTCGCTCTACGGAGTGGCATGCCGTCCCACAGGGGACGAAGATGGGATGCTAGTTTCCCTATATTTTGCCTTGGTCGGCTTTTATACACCCCCGTCGAGCGGGTACGCCCGGGGTGTTGATTCAGGAGTCCTCCGGACTCAGATGCAGTTATAGTCAGGGGCTCAGCGAGCCCAAGTGCATACCCAGGGAACCGATAGGATGCTTACGGGGTTTATAGGAGATGGGATGACCGGGGTAGGGGTATAGATTCCGTGTTGGTTGTACCTCCCGGCTTATGGGGGCCGGGTAAGGTTTATGTATGCTATGTATGTTATGATATGTTGTGCTATGTTATAGTAGATACGAGTAGATCGATAGTAGAACGGTAAATCCTCAGGTATGACTCTCGCTCCTTCCAGTATAATTGAAAGAAGGTATGACTTACATTGTCAGACAGTTAATCTATTCCTTCCTATTTCAGTTTTATCAGTTACACTGTTGTCTTCAGATTTTGCTTTCAGTTATTGCTTTACATACTCAGTACCAGCCCGGTGGGGCGCTGTATTACTTGCCTGCAGGTACTCATAGACGAGCAGGCGACACCACGTGATTCCTGCCAGCGTTGAGTATTCAGCTCCTGTCATCCGGAGATGGAATTCCAGAGGTGCATTTCATTTTCTTTTGTTATATAGTACGGGTAGGTCGGGGCCCTGTCTCGATCATTTCTATTGCTATTCCTAGAGGCTTGCAGTCTGTATAAGCTTTCCCTGTGGTCAGATGAGCCGGTCGTGTGAGGCCGTGCAGTTGTATAGCTGTTAGTACTCTTTCTTTCTTTTATGATGGCTGTGTGGGGCCATAGTTTGCCAGTAGTGGTGACCTTGCTGGTCACGTAGCTTTTTAATACTTCATGATTGAGTTGCAGATGACTGGACAGCATGGTGGCCTTGTCGGCCCGCATAGGTCTCCCTGTATTGGTATGTTTCTGGTCAGCTGTTAGAATAGGTACATAAGGCTATAGGCCAATGGGCCGGGGGCTGTGTTTACAGCCGTTATATAGCCCTTTGTTTCCAGAAATATGAGTTAGAGCCAGTCAGGCACCAGATGTACCCAGGCTTAGCAGTCCAGCAGTTCAGGTCCTAGCAGGGCACCAGGTGCCAGTCATACCCCCCAAGGCGAGGTGTGACACATACTCTCTCACTCTGAGCTTATGGTAGCCAGATCTAAGGTGTATTTTAGAGAAATAACTAGTGTCCTGAAGCTGATTGAATAGGTCATCAATCTTGGGATGGGATACTTATTTTTTATTGTGACCTTGTTCAACTAATGGTAATCGATGCACATTCTGAGAGAAGCATCTTGCTTACGCACGAAGAGGTCTGGAGAACCTCATAGAAAAATATTGAGCCTGATGAAACCCTTATCCATTTTGTAAAGAGGAATGGATATTGATTGCATATCTGGAAGGAGGTCGATCCATAGTTGATCTCCCGCTCGAGAGGGACTCCGGGTAGATCCTCTGGGAAGACTTCTGGGAAGTCACAAACAACTGGGAATAACTGAAGAGTTGGGGTTTCAGGCTTAGAATCCCCCTCCCGAACTAAGTGATATATGTAACCCTTGAAAATCATCTTTCTAGCCTTAAGGTAAGAGACAAAATGACCTATAGGCTTTGTGGAACCACCCTTCCATACTAAGACAGGTTCACTTGGGAACTGGAATTCTACTACTCTGGTTCTATAGACAATTGAGGCATAACAAGAATATAACAAATCCATGCCAAAGATGACATCAAAGTCAGTCATATCTAACTCTACTAAATTAGCTACGGTGATTTTCTGGAAAGTTGAAACTACATAATTTTTGCATACCCTTCTTGCTATAACTAACTCACTGATAGGAGTAGAGACTGAGAAGGATTTTGAGAGGCATTTAGGGCTGACACAAAAATTTACTCGAACATATGGGGTCACAAAGGATAATGTGGCCCTTAGATGTAGCAACGCATAAGCATCAATATGAAAGACTCGTAACATAATTGTGACTACATCTGGAGAATTCTCTTGATCTTGGCGAGAAGAAAGTTCATAGAAACGGCTTTGACATGGACTGCCACCTGCACTAGAAAAGGCACCTTGCTGGGATAGGAGAACTGCTAGAGCTACTGTAGAGGTTACTTGGGTGCGATCACTAATGTCACACTGCCTAGATAAAGGATAGTCTCAGAGCCTGTGATCAGGCTTACCACACCCAAAGCAACCGTCCGTGTTGATAAAACACTCCTTGGGGTGGTTCCTTCCAACTTCTTGTAAGTTGGGAAGGTACGACCTTTGAACATGTTCCCTTATGACCTAGAGCCTGGTGCTCTACCCCTTTGATCCTCTATGGACTTGGGAGATGGAACACTAGCTGAGGAAGGTGCTGGAGCTGATGACCTGTGATGGAATTGTGAGCTATTCCCACCACCTGAGTTTTGTTGAGAAAATTTAAAGTTTCCAGTTCTAACTCTCTTATTCTCCTTTTCTCTTTCCTTAAACTTCTGTTCCTCAATCTATTGTGTACAGATCATAAGTCAAGAGATATCCAAATCCTCAATAAGCATAGCGGTCCTACACTCCTTGTCCACCAAAGCTGAGACACCAAAGATGAACTTACTTATTCGAGCCCTTGACTCAACAACCATCTCTAGATCATACCTGGAAAACTAAGTAAACTTAAGACCATCCTCATTCACTAACAAAGAATTCTACTTAAGGTTGATGAACTCATAAACCTTGCCTCCCTCGACTCATGAGGAAAAAATCTATCCAAAAAGGTTTTCACAAACTCATCCCAGCCAACTGGAGCTGCATCCTCATGATGGCTTTACTTTCACTGGTTAAACCAAAAAATGTGCTAACTCCTTCAGCTAGTAAGATACCAAGTCTGCACTTTCAGTCCCAGTGATACCCATAATCCATGTGATCTTTTGAACCTCATCTATGGAATCTTGTGGATCCTCATCCACCTTCAAATCGTGGAACTTAGGCGGGTTCATTCTAGTGAAGTCTCGAACCCTTATAGCTGACCCATTTCCATTAGGATTCACAAGTTTGACTGCCTTCTCATTGACCTAAGCGGTCATGGGTTGTGCCAACATCTGAAAGGAAACCCTAAACTCCACATTAGATACCTGATCATTCACAGGCTCTACGGCCACCGGTGGTGCTGGCTAGTTTCCATTCCTTCGTCTATTAGTTTTACTGGGAGGAATTTTCTATAAATGCATATAGAAAGAGTTAGAAGGATAAATAGAGGTGGACTCCGTCATACGATACAGAACACGAAAGAAGGGAAGTTTTCCTAAGAACGTTTCACAACCTTTTCCTCATAATTGTGGCACACTGCACACCCATGAAAAAGACTCTACTTAATACGACTTTCAGACACTCTAGGACACTTTAAACTTGATGCTCTAAAATCATGTTTCTCACAACCTGAGTCTATACCTTAAAAGTGATATAGTACTTAGAGCCACAAGTGGCTCCAAGCTAACCCATGGTACTAGAATAACGCCATTACAACTGAAATAACTGAGCTGAAGCTAACTGATATAAAATCACAAAACTGAATAGGTCTAAATTTAGAAGTAAATGTTTAGAACTGAAAACACATATAAAATCCTAAAATTATGGATCATTTTGGAAACATGCTTAAATTGAGAAAATCATGGCAAATTTGAAAAGTATTGCTATAAGAGATTTTCCATTTTATAAATCATGTATATCTGTAGTATTCACTGAAGGACCATAAGGGAACTCCTAATGTATTAAAAGTATAATTTTTTTGCATAAAAGAGATTTTAGCCCTAAACATCATGAGTTTAATAATCATACTGAAAAAATAGTTTAAAGATTGAGTTTTGGACATAAGGGTGAAAGAAAACCCTTACTAATGATCCCACATACCTGGACTAAAGAATTCTTGCTTATTGCTTAAGAACTCAAGAGTTTAGAAAAGAGGAACCCTAGTTTTCTGAAGAGCTTGAGAGGATACTGTATTCTAGAATTTTCAATGTTAGGAGAGGAATGAGAAGTTAGTCGACTAATGTCCTTTAGTTCCCCCTAAGACGACCCTATAACGATGTAGTATAAGATTTAAAACATAGAAAGCTACAAAAATACCATAGAAAAACCATTCTGAAATTATGGAGATTCATCCCTAGGGATCATACCATAAGTCATTCCATCCCCTACGACTCGTGGAGTGGACTCATTGTGTACTGGGAAAATTTGAACTATCTATGGATAACACACCATGGAAACACAATGAGTTGTTCCTTGATACCATGAGTCATTTCTTGACTCGTGGTGTTTGGGTTTACCTAGCGCTCTTCTATATTAGGGACCACGACTCATTCCAATGAATCATACTCTCATACAATGACTCATCGTGGGGACTCATGACCCCTAGGAGGAAAATGCAAGACCACTGGATCTTGCTAGGTTGCTTATCATGAGTATGACCATGACTCATTGTCTCACACCATGACTCTTGGTGTGAGTCGTGGTAGCTGCAAGCCTTCTAATATCACTGGACTACTCCAATGACTCGTGGAGTGAGCCATTCTGTGGGAAAAGTCCAATTTTCTGTTGGTTTTCTATTATGTCTAGGATCTAATCTCAGGAATTTTAGGGTGTACAAGAAAATAATATATGGGAGAAAAAAACTTGAATTGATGAACTTGATCTTCAACTTCAATTACAATTTCATTGGAAAACTAGCTAGTACTCTCTACTTTCTTTATCAAGAATCTATGTTAGAAACTATCTATATATCCAAATATATTTGAAAAAGAATGAAAAAGTCTACTTATACTAGGCCTCTAAAACCCCAATTTCATTTAAATTTAAACGGTTCCAGATGTGTAGGGACAGACCATCTTTTTTTTAATTTTGATTAGCGGACCCTCTTTGTCACGACTGATTCTACACCCTGGACGCGACATGGTACTTAGACTCATAAGTGACCCCAAGCTAACCCACAACATGACATAATACTACTATGATCTGAAAACTTTAAATAACTAAGCAAAATCTAACTAGAAGTATGAAATAACTATTTCTATATAATGGAGAAAACTAAGTTCTGATAGATAAATAAAGCTGAGTCTTATATTATACACCAAAACTAACATACTAACTAAGTATCTATATGAAACCCTATACTAACGGATGAGTTGCTGGGACAAGTCCCCAACTAACTCTAAGTATCTGAAATTAAAATAGTAAAGAGAGCATGAAATAAAACCCTTGTCCTTGGATCATGAGGACTAACAAATAGATGGTTGATCAAGTATTGGAACATGTCTAATCATGGGGCTGAGTTTGAGTACCTAAACCTATATCATAAAATAATATAGCACAAGAAGTATATAGTAAGTATTTTGAATATACTGAGTATATGTGATATGCGATTGAAATATAAAACATACTAATACTTTAAAAGGTTGTACTAAATACATAACTGAAATGAAGTATAATGACCTATCTGAGATGCATATATACTGATATGAAATGGTAACATGAAAATACATAATGATAGTATAAGTAAAATTGAATTAAAGGTCTTGTATATAATTGAAAGCTAACACATTGAAAGCTAAGTATGTGACTATCACTAAAACTGTAGCTGAACTGAACTGAACTGTACTGTGGAGAGTCTGTTAACCGACATACAACTACATAAGGTAAACATGGAGCTTGATGTATGTGCCCCATCGATAGGACCCAATACCTTGCCAGGGTATAAAGCCATGGCTTGTGTGATCACTAACTAATGCCTATTCGGCTAATAACCTATAGTGGCATGTAGTTCTGAGACTTGGTGCATTGAACCCCGGCCTACTCGGTGTTAAGTACTACTCCCAACTGATGTATATACTGACTGTGTATTTATAGTATACTAATAGCTCAAAAACTGATGCCCTAAGACTAAGTAAGAACTACTTTATCTGAAAGTGCTTTGAGAGTCTATAGGACCTGATAATACTGATTATACTATGAAAAATATTCATGCTGAAATCATGCTAGGATCATGTACTCATAACAAGACAACTTTTCTGAAGCAATGCTAAATCATGGAGACTAAACTTGAAATCATGATAAAATCATGGTTATGAAAGTACAATATATAATCAGAGAAAAAAATCATGAATTTTTGTTAATAACATTCATAGGAATCTTGGAACATTAAGATAATCATGGAATTCATAAATTGATTGAAAAACCCTAAGACATGATTTTCCACAGAGCTGAGAAGTTTAGGTTTTATAAAAACATTAGGGACACAAGGGTGGAAGGAGGAACCTTGTTGAATTCCCACATACCTAGAGTAGGAGAATTCCTTGCTAGAGCGTGAATCTTGAAGCTTTTGGAGAGGAACCCTAGCCTTAGACTTGAGAGAAATTGGATGCTTGAGATATTTGTTTCTGAGAGCCTAGGAGAGAATGAGAGTAATGATCGACTAAACCCCTTTAATTTCCTTCTAAAAGAACCCAAAATGACGTAGTTTAGGAGTTAAAAGCATAAAAAATTACTAAGATTCCCTTATAAATATGGACTGAAAAATTACTGGCCGGCCCTTACGATTCATACCACAACTCATGGTGTCCTACCACGGATCATGATATCCATTCGTGGTCACTAAAGCCAATACTTATCATGCTTGAAATTAACTTGATCCACTTGGAAAACATGAACATAAACATGGGTAACTTGAAAATGTGCTTTTCTCATAAGTATCACCTCATAATTAAACATATATCATAGATCTCAACTTTCCTGAACTTTCATGGATGGGCATCATAATTTATTAAACTTGGAAACATGATTTATAATTTAAAACATTGTAAAACTTGCCCATGAATCATAATTCAACAATAGAAGCATGCTTAGATCATACCCATGGTAGAAACTTAGGGAATTCATGCATTGTGTTAAAACTCCATAGAACCAACATGTAGATTTTCATGAATTAGAGAAGGATTGGGCATGGGTGTGAACAATTTCACCCATTCATAACCCTACATACCTAAAAGAATCTGATTCTACAACTTCTCAGATTGCCCAAGGAAGAATTGAGGAAGACTCTTGAGAGATTGAGCTTGATCACCCCTCTAGACTTCTAAACTTACATGCATGAATTAGGCTAGGCTTAGAATAAACTTACCCTTCTTAAAACTCACTATTCAGAGCTTAAAATGACATATTTAAGGCCTTAGGATCATAGGAATTACAGAAAAGCCCTTAATAACTCGCAGGGAAAAATAGACTGCCAGTCCCAATAAGGGATTGGACGAGTCAATACCCATGACCACGACTCGTGGTCACTAGTCGTGCACCATACTGTAAAAATTCTCAATATTAATCACCACGAGGGACACCACAACTCGTGGTGTACCCAATGAGTCGTGGTGACCAATCCGTGAGGTACACTGCCATTTTTCCTCTTCCTTCCACCAACCTTGACCACGACTGACATAACGAGTCATGGGGCAGACTACCACTCGTGGTCATGCCCGTGGTCACCCCAAACTTAAAATTTTCTAAACAAATCAAACTCCTCACCACGAGTCACTTAACGACTCGTGGTCATCCTGACAGATCACTGGATGGCTCATCTTGTGACCTGGTGCAGAAAATCTTGTTTTTCTCCGTTTCAACTCCTGGGTCTGATCTTAGCGTTTTTTGGGCATTAGAATATCTCCCCCTTGGGAACATTCGTTCTCGAATATTGTAAAATATGCAGAAAAGAATAGAAATGCAATCATCATACTGAAATACTGATCAAATAAGCTGAAAACTGACGGAATGACTGCCTCTGCACTAAACTACAAGGCTGAACTGAATTCATGAATCATACATACATACTTTGACATGAAAGAACTAGGGCACATGAACTGAACATGAAACTGAATAGATCATTAGGGAGAAAACTAATACCTCAAACTGAAACTGAGCCGGAAGGGAATAGATATAGGTATCTAGCCATCATATTTGCTTCGGCTTCCCAAGCATGTTGATTCCTCCATAAAACCTTGATTAAAGCTACTTCCTTGTTTCTTAGATTTCGAACTTGACGATCTTGTATTTCTACCGAAACCTCCTCATAACTAAGGATGTCTTTCACACCGGCACCGTCCACCAGAACAACTAGAGCTGGATCACCCAAACACTCCTTTAAGAGAGATACATGGAAAAATGGATGGACTGGCTAATTCTGAGGGCAACTCCAACTCATATGCTACCTTGCCAACCCATTTCACAATCTGATACTGGCCAACATAACAGGGACTGAGTTTTCCTTTCTCTCCAAACCTCATCACCCCTTTATGGGAGACACCTTTAGAAACACCCAATCGTCGACTTCAAACTCAAGTTCTCTCCTTCTCACGTCCTCATAGGAATTTTGGCAACTCTGAGCTTTTTTCAACCTTTCCCTTATAAGCTGAACTTTCCAAAGCATCATGAACCGAATCTGGTCCTATCAATGTAGCTTCACCGACCTCGAACCACCTAATAGGAGATTTACTTCTCCGCCTATAGAGAGCCTTAAACGAAGCCATCTGAATACTGGAATGGTAGTTATTGCTATATGCGGACTCAATGAGAGTCAAATGATCATCCAAACCACCTTTAAAATCAATTACACATGCTCTTAACATATCCTCAAGGGTCTGAATGGTCTGCTCCTCCTGACCATCTGTCCGCAGGTGAAATGCTATACTAAGCTTGACTTGAGTACAAAGTCCTTTTTGAAATGTCTCTAACACTGGAAGGTAAACTGAGTACCTTTATCTAATATGATGGACAAGGGAATTCCATGCAACCGAAATAACTCCCGAATGTACAACTTAGCAAAATCCTCAGCTGAATCGATGGTTTTGACCGATAGGAAATGAGTCGCTTTAGTCAACCTGTCCTCAACAACCCAAATGGAGTCATACTGTTGACAAGTGCGAGGCAACCCTGTAATGACATCCATATTTATCTGCTCCTATTTCCAAGTAGGAATGCTGATGTCCTGAAGTACACCTCCCAATCTTTGATGTTCCATTTGCACCTATTGACACTTCGGACACTTAGCCACCAATTCTGTAAGATCCTTCTTCACGCCCTTCCACCAATGAACTCCTCGTAGGTCACTATACACCTTGGTGGCACCTGGATGTATAGAGTATCTAGAACCATGAGCCTCGTGCAACATCTGATCTCCTAATCATCAACATCTGGAACACAAGTGACCCTGATATCGAAGCACACCATCTCCCCTTTTGGGAAAGACCTCTACCTTCTAATTCTAAATGTCTTCCTTCGACTTTACCAATATAGGGTCCTCATCTTTCTCTAGCTTTCACATCATTCACCAAGGTTGATTTTGATCCGTTCTAAATAATAACACCACAGTCGATCGAGTCAACAAGATGAACTCCTATAATTCATACTAAAAATCTTGAAAGTCTTAGAAAATGAACCCCTAAATTGCCACATTTGATCGAAAGTTGACAGTGGTTAAACTTAGCCTCCTTAAGCTTATAAATTCCTCCAAACGTTCTAATCACTACCGAATCACTTCAGGTTCCATGAAAACTACCCAACTAAGTCATAAATCACCGTACAGAATCAATAGAGCTCTTAGAATAAAAATTTGAGGTCGTTAACCTGAAATGTTGTCTTTGGTGAAACCCCTCAACTTCAAACCTTTCGAGAATCGAAAATCTCACCCAATCTCCATTGGATCATCTCAGGAACGGTGTCATCCGCCATACACAAGTCATAAATCACAAAAGAAAGATGCGGAAAGGTTCAACCCAAGGGAATGGATCAACAATGACCGTGCGGGTTGTTGTAATTCCTGGCTTGGGTAATAACTACTCTTCATGAACTCCTACATACCCGGCACCTATGGCAGGGATAGAGATTTACCTTGAACGTACCTCATTTAACCATCATTCCTATCATGCAGAACTTTCATAGGTTCAGAATAAGGAAATCATGAACACAAATCATTCAAGAAATCTAAGCTAGGCATATACCTAATATCGCATGATCTTATGAGACAATATGGAAATAAGGAATGAGTTCATAGAGTTGAGCATGTTGAGAGACACGAGTCCACATTCACGACTAGGGTCATGACACGAAGCTGAATCTTTGTGGAGTCACAAGGTAACATCGAGATCACTAAATGATGGGGTTACCTATCATCATAGGGTCCCGAACATAAGCATGAGTTGAGTGTAGCATCGAGCAAAACATAAGGGAAACATCTATAGGAGGATGGATTGACTACCCCTAGGTACTATTTCTAGAACTCCCTTACTAGAAAAACTTAAGACTTGACTTGGCCCTTCACTTACCATCTTCCCCCTAATTTAAGACCATCATTCTAAGGCTCTAGGATTCTTCATTAAGGTTACACTAGTATCACTAACTTTGGATTTTCCACTAACCTCCAAAGCTATCGCTGAAGATTCCATACCTATAACCAGTCTATACCCTCCACACAATAAATCTCATACTAAAATGTAACAAGGACCTTGTGCCTTATACAGTAGTTCTCGGAACTAGCAATCATGGTAGGTTCAATAGGAAGACTTATAACATACTTACGACTACATCTAAGGTTGACTGTTACTTGCTCTTGGTAACTCGTCCTATTGAGATGAGCAATTTGTTGGAGCTATTAATCTAGTGATTGGCGCATTGGATCTGGCCTTGCCCTACTTAGCCGATGGGCAATTCCTGTGCATGTGTCTGGCCTCCCCACATCCATAACAAGTGCCTGAACCTGCCAAACACTATCCCCCGTGTATTCTACCATATTTTGGCATGCTGGTCGGCTAGATAGGGATGCTGTAGGGGTGGCTGGGGCACGGCCTCTCTAGCCATCTCGCTTGGCTGAAAGGCAATCTCTGTGTTTATGATTGGGCCGGCCATAATGGAAAAGAACATCTGAACCCACCATGACCTTTCTTAGGTGGTTCTTCCCGAAGCACTACAAACTGGATAGGTAATTTCCCTTACCCGAGGCCTGCTTCCCCAAACTAAGCTAAAGACCTCTGTCGGGGTTGAGCGCAACTTCCACTACTTGACCTTGCTGGGGACTCTCCAAGTCTTCAGTCCTAGGCTTTTTGTTCCTACCTCCTCCCCTCTTATACTCTCCATCCATACTTGAACCACCAAACTTAGATAGAGTCCTCCTTGTGAAGTCTTGAACCCTAGTAGCTTCCACCTCTCCAGTTGGGTTCGCAGATGGAATAGTCTGCTGGTTATACTGGTTGGTCATGGCCCGTATCAACACTCTGAAAGTGGCCCCGAGTTCTGCAATCGTAACCTTTGTGAACATGGGATCCATTGGGGTTGGTAGGGCTGACTGACTCCTTTATCGCTCTTGATGTTGCTGAAATTACACCTCGTAATGAGATATAACTTGATCGATGTCAAATATAGAACTCAACAAAGGTTGGGGTCGATCCCATAGCAAATATGGAAGGATATAGAGGAACACTAGTATTTAAGCTTTTAAGTTGAGTATCTCCTAAGAGGGGAGAAATTTATAAAAGTAACAAACAATGTCGTTGAGAGAAAGTGAAGGTTGCTTCCAAATTAATGCAAGTAACTAGGGTAAATGTTCCCCATGACTTTATACCCACAAGACATTTTATACTAGTGATCTATTCCGGTGCTTAGCATACAATATCGGTAAGTTAACTTCACCTAAATGATTTGTCCTCTATTTAGATGATTATCACCACACAACTTGGTCTATCTACGGTTGTATGCTTGACAAACCCTTACCCTTGATATCGGATTAGCTATTCCCGGACAAGGTCAAGCTATTAGATGAGGGTTGATAGCCTCAATTATCCGTTTTTAATCCTTTTTCCCATTCATCGCCCCCTTGATCTAGTAAGTAAGAATAAGGCAAGTTCCAATGTTTCCAACCGTTATGAAATAATTAAAATAAAGAAAAAAACAATACATGCATAAACCCCGTTCAAGAGTCACTAAGTATTTTACCTATGCGTGTTAATTAATCATGGTTCCCACAATCCTAGTTATGGAGGTTTTAGCCTGTCATTATTATAAGTAAATTCATAGCATTCATAGACAAAACCTCAAAATAATACTTACAATGATGATAGAAAGAAACTTCACTTGAATAATGCAAAAATAAGGAATAACAATTCCACAATTCTCTCGAAATATGAAATAAAGTCTTACAATCGTATCTCTAAACTTATGTATTCAAAACGTGTTAAGACTTAAGACTCAAGACCTCTTCCAACATAGCTATTACATAAAAATAAAAGGGTATTTATAGTAGTAATTTGATGCTTTTCTTGTTCCTTTGAGGATTTGATTTGGGATTGGAAGCACCTTTTTCTAGTTGAAGTGGATTTGCTTGTTGTTGGCCGTTTAAACCCCTTTCCACGTTGCACACCTTGTAGCTCCAAGAGAGGGGAGCCTCGCTCCTAGCATAGCATTGGGAAGGTAGTGCCTCTTGTTCGGTTTGTTTCGCAACTACACGCAAGTGCACTTGGTCGAACAAGTAGTAAAGTGGCTCAAGTAAACCAAGTATCGATCCCACAGGGACTAGACTAAGGTATCAATCTAATCAAGTGTCAACAAAGTTTAACTCTAAAATGCAGACAACAGTGTGAAGAGAATTTTGATATTTTGTTTCCTAATTTTATACTAAGTCTAAAACGAATATACAATTTGAGTCCGAACTATAAGTATGAGCATGCTGAGGCTAAAATGAACATATAGAGAAATAAATTATCGATACAATTTGATTAATCTTTCCTCCGGTTGCTAGTCAAAAATTATTGCCTATGGATTAAAACTCTCGTATTTAATCCAACTTAAGAATCATGAACCTTTCACCTACATCTCTGTGATAAAAAGAAATTCATGTTCTAGCCATACAAAACTGATTCCTTAATTGACTAATACGACTTTCAGGTATATCTCTATCCTGAAGGTAAATCAATTCTCAATTTTCCCAAACTAAGAAAGGATCATATCCTATGAATTCACAACTTTCCAATTTCTTGCTCTCTCGAGTGAAACCGGACTTTTTTAGATATACATTAACATTGGCCACACATTAATGCAGTAAGAACAAGAATCAATAGAACAACCATGGAAGACAAGATGAAAACCAATTGATCAATAATTACATTTCAATACAAATGTTCTTAACCTCAGCAAGAAGTGAATTTAGCCACTAATTTATGGATTAAACATCGTTAAATGAGTGTTAATCATACAAACAATTGAAATAAAGAAGAAAGAGATAGAGAAGAACCCTAAGAATTTCGTCCCCTCAACTGCCTGTAACCCACGTTCTTGCTCAACTAAGTCAGAATTATTAAAAATAAACCTAAGTGTGCTATTTATACTAGTTGGGAATTTTTCTCGGAATAACAAGCAACATGTCACGGAGTGCATCGCGGAGCACTGCCTCCGTGACACGCCACCAATGCGGACCCTTACTGGAATCCAGTCGTCCAGGTATTTAAGCCCAATGTGGCACGGCGTGCAACGCGGGGCTAGGCCAACGTGGCACGGCCCCAACGTGCACCTTCACTGGAATTTGGCTCATCTTCAGCATCTGGGCAGAATGCATCCGCGATGGCAGCGTGACACGGCTCCATCGCGAAGCCCCTTTAATTCATGCTTTCCTTGGCCTTTTCCTTGCCCTCTTCCGAGTCCAATCCCGATTTCTCCCAACATGCATCTTAGCTTCATAAAATTATATTTTTCCTGCAAAATAACGTTAATCATGTTGGTTAGTTTAAATTTACATTTGACTACAATTCACATGAGAATGTACAAACATCGATAGATAAACAAGACAAAATGACGCATTTGAGTATCACTTGGGCATATAAATCTACCCAAGATCACTTACCCCACACTTAAAGCCTTGTTCTTCCCCGAACAATAATCTTACACCTCATGCAATTGACACCCAATCATGGCTACTTTGGCTCAATAATCCGAGCTACGGTTATACCGATTATTTAATATAGCAAATCATCAAGAAAACATGCATAGTCTTATCAATACAATGAACTTCACACATTAAGACCTCCTAGACTCAAGAATCGACTCTCGATATCGGCAAACTCATGCAAACAGCTGATCAAGATATCCGACACGAAATTCAATCTCTCGTCGAGCATGTGCCCTCACAACACAAGAGAATTTTCCCCTTTTTAATCACATGAACTCAAAGACATTACATGAAGGGGCATACAAACACGATTTCGCTCTCTCTCCCAAAAGAATTCACATGCATCATGTCATGAACCATAGGCTTGCATCTAGTGTATTACTCCACTAATATAAGGACGCGTGATGTAAGATCACGTAGGACTTAACGGGTTGTAATGTAAGCTACGGAACTAGTAAATATTGGCTAACCAATAATAGCAAGTAGCATCCTTAAGCGCTTTTTCAATACATCCCATCAACCTTATGGGCATTGTTTCTTCCTTCATCCTCCCATTCTTGAAGTCTGTCTTTATTTTTGTTCCCATATCTTTAAGCACACTCGACTTAATAACAAAGATTAGTTATACGTCTTCATTATATTTAATTTATAGCAAGTGCACCTTTGACCTTTTCTTTCCTTTCATCACTTTGCTTTTTCTTTTCTTTTCTCAATTCTCACTCCTTGACACTGTGGGAAAATTATTTCTCTTGAGCGCTTAAGAGTTTTGGATCAAATTCACGGATAATGAAAAGAAGGGGTTAAGCTCGGTTTACACCTTTTCGACAAAAGAAAAAAAATAGGCTAAAGGCTCAATGGGCTAACTAGGATGTACATTCAAGGTAGGTACGATAATGAGAAAAACACTTTCGGTTAAATCAAAGAAATGCCTACATCCTTTCCTACAATACACATCCTTCATTTCGTTTCGTACACACACCAGGAAAGTTCTACATAATTCACAATAGCATGGAATAATCGAAACCTCTCCATACACTCTTTGCACATGCTCAACTCAAGACATATTCACAGACTCTTCAATCAGCTAATTACAAGAATTCAAACATTAAGCCTCAATCACACCGAATCGAACTCTATGATCTAGGTATCTCAACAGGTTTACAAAGTTGCATGCTTTCATACGAATCACCTTTGCATTCCAAATATCATGTACAACACGCAACCAGAATTCTGAACCATAAAGTAACAACACGTTTAGGATACAACAAACAAAAGAAAAAAATTTAAAAAGAACAAAAGAAATCTACTCCTATCGACTACATTTCCCTTAAGATGGTCGTCATCCATCCATCATAGGGAACGGTCACTATTTACGACTTCGGTTCAATGGGACTATTCTCGGTAAAAGCAAACAAACGCCGAGAAACCCAATCAAAAATTAAAAAGATTTCACGAAAAATTTTAAAAATATCGATAATTTCGATAAAACAAAAATATTTACAAGCCAGCAAACAACAACTCCATACAACACACAACTTCACATTAATTACAATACAAAACATAAACATCAAAATCACAGGGTCACAATTTTTTTCACAGGCACAACAACAACAAAACAGAAACATAAATAACGACAAAACAACCAGCACCTAACTACTCCCACCCCACACTTAAATCGAACACTGTACCCAGTGTTCACAAAATTCAGCATAGCATAAAAGTGGGTGGTGAAACTCCCTGATCAATCGAAGCATTCCACTTCTTCGTCAGGTGCCGCTGCCTCGTCTCCCATGTCTGAATCACCCCCGTCATCATCATCTGACTCAATATCTGAGTCCTTACGACGTGTCTCCTCATCGGTGGGGACATCATCATCAGTGGGATCCATAAAAGCTGGCCCCACTCGGCATAGAGCCCTGGCATTTTCGCCAAAAGGGTAGTCTAGCTTGAGCTGCCACAACTCATCTTCTGTTGCCGGCCTCCCGCCTATGCGCAGCTGGAGCATCTGCATCCCGAACATGCGGGCCATGTACTGATCATCCCGAGCATATCGCTCGGCTAGTGAAAGAACTAGCCCGTGAGTGGTGTCGGGTTCCTTGGTTTTGGTGACGTCCACGGCACGCCTATCCATCTGCGGGATGTAATCCAAGGCCTCATCCTCAATATCCAGGCCCCTCAGGAATGTGGTCAGTAACCCACCAAACCCATACCGGTGCCCTTGATGCAAACGGGCTCTCTTCATGGCGGAGATAATCACCGCCCCAACATTGATCTCCGGCCCTTTCATCAAGGCGTAGACCAAGCACACACAATCCCCAGTGACATCTGTCATATGCACCTCCGGGATCAGGCAGGAACAAACAATTTTAAGCCATATCCTGGCTTCCCTGTTCATCTGTGAGTAGGGCAATGTCTGATGGTAGCCCCTCTCCTTATGCCTGCTCCACCGTGCTGTAGACCAGGCTCCACACAGAGAGCATCTGATGTCTGCATATGGTGGAGTGATGTTTAGTTGCCGGAGTACATGGGTGTCTGTGTACCGCGCCCCCAGAATGGCATTAAGGTGATGGGGCTCAAAGGTGACTACTTGCCCCCTTATCTTTATGGTGTGACTTCTGAGTGTCGGGTTCCAGTTGGCGTAGAACTCTAGAATCAGGTGGAGATTGCACTCCTTGGGCTCTTCAAAGATGAAGTTCAGCCCGGCAGCGTCAATCCTATGTACGATTCTGGGAAACTCCTATGCCAACGGCTCCCTTGCAATATGTTCCTCAGGGAAGTATTTGTTCTCCTTGTGCTTTGCGTAGCATTTCTTCCCTTCCTCTGTCACCCATCGGGTTCCGTATTGACGGTGTTGGCCGCGCGGAACCGCTGGTGCTGCTGGGACTGCTGCTCCCAGTCTGATTCTTTTCCTTCTGACGCCTGATGTAGATGCGCCCTTCCCTTTGTCTTGCCTGCTTGCCATTGTTCCTGTCACATCAAACAGACAGTCCCAAATGTTGGTCAAATTAAAATTTGCATCAACTAAGGTTGGGTTAATCTAGGCCACCCCACACTTAGTCTTTAGCCACAATCACAACATTACAGCAAGACAATCCTCTTTTTCTAACTTTCCAATAAAAAAAATAACAAAAATGCCTCATGCATTCAGAGGGTTCGACGGTATAAATTCTATATACTGCTCATACTTCATACAGCTAATCCATTATTACCATTGATAAAATTTCATCACATAGCACTTAGCGAAAATTTCTATCAACAAAACCGATGCAATTCCCCCAATTTCTATGCAATTTCAACAATTTCATTATCCCAAAAATCCATCGCGCCTTTAGCATATTAACGTTAAGCACAACGTAATTTACCTCACCCAACATGCACAAACCAACAAGAATTTCACATTTCAACTCAATTTTACTTCTTCATATTCAAATTCTAACCCTAGCTACAAATTTCACAAGAATTTCGGTCACCCATGTATTTATCGAGTTCATATAATCACAACGATACTACGAACATCAATCAACAATAACTTACATGAATTCAAGCTCAATTTACAATTAGGGCAAGTTTTCCTCACCTCCCATTCTCAAAATTAGAAAAATTAGTCAAGAAATGAGATGAAGTTAACGAACATACCTTTAATTCGACGATATCGAAGAAAAGTTGAAGAATTTAAGCTCCTAGGTCCGTGTCACGTTGGGGAAGGGGGGATTCTTGGGTGTTTGTCGCAGAGGAGATGAGAAATGGGGAACAAATGAGGGAAAAAGGGTTAAAAAGAGGTATTTTCGCGCGGGTCACCCGGCAACCCGGTGTGACCCGACGCGAAATTGCCTTCAACGTGTCACGGAGGGTAATGCGGAGCATGCCCTCCGTGACACGGAGCCATCGCACCAGTACTCTGGAATTTTTTCAAAAATTCCAGGTTACACTTCAACGTGTCATGGAGGGTAACGCAGAGCACTCTCTTCGTGACGCGGAGCCATTGGCAGGCTCACTGTTTAGCCACTTTTTATTATTTTTCTCACCTCGATTTTTCCTTTGCGATCTTTTGCATTTTTGCCCTCCATTCAACCTGAAATTCATCTAACCACAAGAAATTTGTTAGAATTCAAAGGTTTAAAACACAACACGATAATTTTTTTTGTTTTATATATATATATATATTTTTTTTATTTTTATTTTTTTCTTCTTATTTAGCTAACTACTTCTACTTATCTCTTACAACAAATTCACGGGTTGCCTCCGGTGCAGCGCCTGGTTTACCATCGCGGCTCGACGTCATTAAGCTCAGTCATCCTCTAGGGTGATAGACGTTTTCTCTCGACTACCGTCCCCACCCCAGTAATGCTTACATCACTGCCCATTGACTAAGAACGTGGCACTTCGATCTTCTTGCCACAACTCTACTGCCCCGTGCGGGGTCATTCTCACTACCTCAAATGGCCCTGACCATTTGGACCGCAGCTTCCCTGGAAACAACTTCAATCTTGAATTGAAGAGTAACACTTTCTGCCCCAGCTCAAAAATACGATGCACCACATGCTTGTCATGCCACCTCTTTATTTTTTCTTTGTAGTTCTTGGCACTCTCATAAGCATGGCAACGAAACTCTTCAAGTTCGCTGAGTTGCATTATCCTCTTCTTACCCGCTAGCTCTAAGTCCATATTCAATTTCCTCACGGCCCAGAAAGCTCGGTGCTCTAGCTCCACTGGCAGGTGACACGCTTTACCATAGACCAATCGGTATGGAGAAGTTCCAATCGGTGTCTTGTAAGTAGTTCTGTATGCCCACAACGCATCATCGAGTTTGCTTGACCAATCACTACGTTGTGCATTCACTGTTTTCTGGAGAATCTGCTTCACTTCTCTATTCAACACCTCCACTTGCCCACTAGTTTGGGGGTGATATGTTGTTGCCACCTTGTGGCGCACCCCATACTTGGCTAGTAGCTTCTTGAAGCTTGAATTTACAAAATGAGCCCCTCCATCACTGATAATGGCTCGGGGTGTCATGAACCTAGTGAGAATGTTTTTTTCAAATATTTTGTTACCACCTTGTTGTCATTCCTGGGGAAAGCTATTGCTTCAACCCACTTTGATACATAATCAACAGCCACCAAGATGTAACGATTACCAAATGACGGTGGGAACGGGCCCATGAAATCTATGGCCCATATATCAAAGGTCTCCACTTCCAGTACATTCTGTAGCGGCATCTCTTGCCTTCTACCTATTGTGCCTGTACGCTGACATCTATCACACATTTTGACGTATGACATAGAGTCTCTGAACAATGTAGGCCAAAAGAAACCTGACTATAGAACCTTGTGCGCTATCCGCTCGCCTCCGTGGTGCCCCCCATACAACGATGAGTGGCAACTCCTCAAAACCTCTGCAATCTGGCTCTCTGGGATGCATCTTCTCATCACCTGATCTGGTCCCTGTTTAAATAAGTATGGCTCATCCCAAATAAAATACTGGCAATCATGCCTCAATTTTTTTCTCTGCTGAGCTATAGCCTCCGGTGGATAGACTCCACTTACTAGTAAGTTGACTATGTATGCATACCAGGGGACTTCAGCTTCCCCTATTGCCAAGAGCGGCTCATCCGGGAACTCCTCATTGATGTTATCACCTTCCTTCACATGCGACCGGCTTTCCAATCGCGATAGGTGATCTGCCACCTGATTTTCGCTCCCCTTCCTATCCTTAATTTCGAGGTCGAACTATTGCAACAACAGGATCCATCTGATCAGCCTGGGCTTTGCATCCTTCTTGTTAAACAGATACAGAATCGCTGCATGATCGGTATACACCACTACTCTAGAACCCACCAAATAGGACCTGAATTTATCAAATGCAAACACCAATGCTAGCATCTCCTTCTCTGTGACTGTATAATTACTTTGGGCAGTATTCAGTGTTTTGCTTGCATAATGAATAGAATGAAAGATTCTACTTTTCCTCTGCCCCAATACAGCTCCCACAACCACATCGCTTGCATCACACATCAATTCAAATGGTTGTTCCCAATCCAGAGAAATAAGGATAGGTGCTTCTATCAATTTCTGCTTCAACTCCTCAAATGCTTTAACACACTCATCATCCAACTCAAACTTCACCTCTTTTTCTAACAATCTGCATAATGGTCTAGAAATTTTTGAGAAGTTTCTAATGAATCATCTGTAGAACCCTGCATGCCCAAGAAAACTGTGAACACCCTTCACCGACACAGGTGGTGGTAACTTCTCAATAACCTCGATCTTAGCACGATTGACCTCCAACCCCTTGCAAGACACTTTATGGCCAAGGAAGATACCTTCCTTGGCTAAGAAATGGCATTTCTCCCAGTTGACTACAAGGTTGGATTCTTCGCAGCGAGCTAGCACCCTGTCAAGATTTTGCAAACAAGTAGCAAATGAATTACCAAAAATAGAAAAATCATCCATAAATACTTCAACGAAATCCTCCACCATGTCATGGAAGATAGCTATCATGCATCTCTGGAATGTGGCGGGTGCATTGCATAACCCAAATGGCATCCACCTAAAAGCATATGTCCCATAAGGACAGGTGAAAGTAGTCTTCTCCTGATCCTCCGGTGCTATGGCTATTTGGTTATAGCCAGAATACCCATCAAGGAAACAATAATATTCCTGTCCAGCCAACCTATCTAATATCTGATCAATGAACGGGATAGGATAATGATCTTTCCTTGTGGCTTCATTAAGCTTCCTATAGTCCATGCAAATCCGCCATCCTGTGACGGTTCGTGTAGGAATCATCTCATTTTTTTCATTGGTGACCACAATCATCCCTCCTTTCTTTGGGACACACTGAACGGGGCTGACCCATTCGCTGTCCGAGATAGGGTAGACCACACCTGCATCAAGCCACTTAATTATTTCTTTCCTAACCACATCCTTCATTGCTGGATTTAACCTTCGCTGAGGCTGAATAGTTGGCTTTGCTCCTGTCTCCATGAAAATCCTGTGTGTGCAAAAAGATGGATTGATACCCTGAATATCTGACATTTGCCAGCCCATTGCTTTCTTCCTTTTTTAGAGGACACCCAATGCTTCCTTCTCCTGTGCCTCCGTCAATTCTGCGGAGATGATGACTGACTGTTATACCCCGTAGGATTCTCGGTACCTAGATGGCCTATTTGTGCATTGGTCAAGCATATTTGGAAGCCATACGTACTAGGGAAAGGCCCAGGAAAAGATCGGACGAGTAACCTATCGAACCATCACGGGAGGAGCCGAGGCAGAGCCCCTCCGCGATGGCAGCGTGTCACAGAGGTGAGACCTCCGCGTTGACTCCGTGACACGTTGGCCTTGTCCAGGCCCAAGTATATAAAGCCCCACTTCGGTTTTAAGTGGATTATTCTCATAATTTCCAGCGAAAATAGAGAGGAAAAATCAGAGGAAGGAAAGGAACGAAGAGGGTAATATAATTTTCGTCCGATTACGCTGCCAAACGCAGTCCAAACCCAAATTAACCTCAGATACCGAGGTATTTAGCAGTAGAGAGCATTTCTACGGATTTAGTTTCGTGAAATACGGCCGACGAATCGTCGAGCTACCGAGCTAAGGTAAGTAGAATTGTTCCAAACTAGTGTCTATATGTTCCTAGTTGTGAAGTGAATATTTCTCCCTTCTGGACTTCTGGAAAATAGCGAGTTTTTGGCCGTCTTTCGATAAGCCTAAGTTTAGGCTATAATTATATCGAAAATGACGTTGTTCTTTGGAATAAAGCTATATTTAGTATTAATTGACAAATTTATGAATGCAGTTGGGAGAAATAGTTGAAGTATTGACCGAGCCTCGTCCGACAGACGGATAGTTCGAGGATAAGGTATGTAAAGCTAGTTCCTTCGGCAAGTTAGTAGCTTTAGCCTTATATAGTACAATAAACTCCGTAGTAGAATTCCCCGAAGTTGAATGTTAAGTGTTGTGCAAGTTCAGTAAACCTAGTTTGCGTTGTGATATCATATTCAGTCTGAAAGTTAGAAAAGCATGTGCCCAAGGGCAAGTTAGTAGTTCAGATTTAGTATAGCCTACTATGTGAGTAGCAAGCATGTTGTAGAATAAAAAGGAACAGATTTTCATAATAATAGTCAGTAAAGAAAGACCTGATAGACAGACAATTGTGGCTACAGATTAGCCATTCAGACAGATAGTATCATGGCTACAGATTAGCCGTACAGTTAAACAGAGATTGCAAAATCAGTATATTTAGTAAGAATCAGTTCAATATAGAAACAGATCAGAATAAGAAGTTAGATTCCAGATAGTCTTTTCAGTTATACATGCTTGCTATTTCTATGTGCTACTTGTTTGTTGAGACTTGTTGTGGCATGTGGGCACCCTTTTAGCATCCCCACCGCCCTTGGGTTATAGCTGTGTCGATATCAGATTCAGATACCGCCACCAGCTAGGCGATGCCGTCCGCCTAGAGGACGATGATGGCCGACCACCATGATAATACGGTCCAGACCACCCTGCTTGCAGGGGTAGTTCAGTTTACTCTGCGCAGAGCCAGTCCACCCTTTTTACAGGGGCAGAACACTCTGTGTGCGCTTGTGGCCGGGGGCAGTTTCAAATACAGATTTTTATAAAATCACCCTGTTGCGTGCTTGCACCCAGGGGTAGTTTTTATTACACACCCCGCGTGCGCTTGCGCCCAGAGGTAGGAGTCTTCGGACTCAGACACAGTTTACTGTCAGAGACCAAGGCCTGAGCTGCGTACCCAAGGGGACCGGTAGGAGGAGCTCATAGTTATCAGATGAGTGGAGTGACTTATTTTTGGTTGGTTTAGACCCGGGTAGGGGTAAATAGATTGTGTGTTGGTTGGCACCTTCCGGCTTATGGGGGTCGGTCAGGTATTGTGTGTATTTATCTGTATACCTATATGTGCTATTAGATACTGATAGACAGCGGGACGACACGGCATCAGGTACGCTCAGTTTAGTTATAGAATAAATAAACTCTCCCCAATTATTCTCAGCTAGATAGACTCAGCTACTTTCTGCTTATATGTCATGTCACTGTTGTTATTCTTTTCAGTTGTGTATTTCAGTTACTTTACATGCTCAGTACCTGTGGTACTGATGCCCAGTGGGGCGCTGCATTACTTGCCTGCAGGTACCCATAGACGAGGAAGCGATCCCTCGTGATTCTAGTCAGCTATTGAGTATTCAGCTCCTGTCATCCGGAGGCTGAATTCCAGAGGTGTATTTCATTTTCTTTTGTTGTACAGTACGTGTAGGTCGGGGCCCTGTCTCGATCATTTCTATTGTTATTCCTAGAGGCTTGCAGTCTGTATATATTTCCCTGTGGTCAGCCGAGCCGGTCGTGTGAGGCCGTGCAGCTTGTTATAGTTATTTGTTATTTTTGTTCCTGTTGGCCGTGTGTGGCCATAATCAGTCAGTAGTGGTGACCTTGCCGGTCACGTAATTACTTAGCATGTTATTGTTGAGTTACAGGGAACTTGAAAGCATGGTGGCCTTGTCGGCCCACATAGGTTCCCTTGACAGTAGTATGTTTCTGGTTAGCTATTTTTCAGGTACAGGTGTCTATAGGCCTGTTGGCCGGAGGCTGTGTTTACAACCGTTATATAGCCCTTTGTTTCCAGGAATTTGAGTTAGATCCAGCCAGGCACCAGATGTGCTTGGGCTCACCAGATAGCAGTCTAGGTCCTACTAGGGCACCAGGTGCCAGTCATACCCCTCGGGGGGGGGCGTGACAAACTTGGTATCAGAGCAGGTCATGTCTTAGGGAGTCTGCAAGCTGTGCTGAGTAGAGTCTTGTCTATGGATGTGTTGTGCACCACATACCATAGGCAGGAGGCTGCGAGCCATAATAGGACAGTTACCCTTCTTCCCATACTCAGTCGTGCCTAACACAGTACAGTATAGGGTTGGTTCTTTTGAAACTTACCACCCTCTTTGTTTACAGATACTATGGCAGACACTCAGCTACAGGCAGAAGATTGGATACAGCAGCGGGTGAAGGCACTAGTAGGATGCCTCATTTACAGCCAGATTTAGCCCGGTCTGAGAGCGATACGGAGGTGTCATCTCGACCCTCCCAGCAGTCTCTGCCTAGCCAGACACCACTTAGGGCAGCACCGCCTCCCACAGCTCCTGCACCCACTTCATCTGATCAGGAGCTACGTAGTGCGGTGGTTATGTTGACCCAAATGCTGGCTACTCAGTGTCAGCCAGTACCACCTGCAGCTGCAGAATCTCTAGGTGGGCCTGGTAGTGCTAGGGTCAGAGAATTCTTGGCGTTGGGACCCCCTCAATTTACCGGGTCGGATTCAGCGGAGGACCCTCAAGACTTTTTGGACCAGATGCAGAGGATCTTTAGAGTCATGCACGTAACCCCAGCAGAATCAATTGAGTTAGCCGTGTTCCGATTAAGGGATATTGCTGTCTTGTGGTATGAAAGTTGGGAGAGATCTCAGGGAAGAGATGCAGCACCTCCTACTTGGTCCAGTTTCTCAGAGGCCTTCCTGGACCACTATTTACCCCGGGAGGTCAGACAGGCCCGGATGGACCAATTTTTACACTTAGAGCAGGGGGCCAGGAGCGTTCGTGAGTATTCTTTACAGTTCGACTCCTTAGCCCGCTATGCTCCAGCATTTGTGGACACCATGTCGTCTAGAGTCCACCGCTTTATTATGGGCCTAAATCCAGAGTACATAGAGACGTGCATGACGACTACTTTGAGAGAGGATATGGACATAGCTAGGGTACAAGCCTTCGCACAGACAATTGAGGGCTTGAGACAGCGGTAGCGGGGTGACAGACAGGCGACTTTAGAGCAGCGCCATAGTAGCAGACCCGCTGAGATTCGAGGGGAAATCCCTAGGGGGCCGAGACCACGATTTTCAGATAGGCCACCCAGATCTTTACCTCCGGTACAGCAGCAAAGAGGCAGGTTTGTTCGCCGGAGTCAATCAGAGTCCGGTAGCAGTTCACGGACAGTAGCCTCACCTCAGCAGGGGAGGGTAGAATAGAGTAGATTTGCAGCTACCCCTTGTCCTATATGCCACCGACTACATGCTGGAGCCTGCAGGCAAGGCTTTCCAGGATGCTATTACTGCAGACAGGAAGGGAATTTAATGAGAGATTGTCCATCCAGGGGACAGGATAGCCGGGATGATCTGGATAGAGCATCAGCAGGGCCACGAGTTCCAGCAGTCTCAGCAGGGCGCAGACCCTCAAGTTCAGTAAATAGGGGCCGAGGTAGATCAGGAGCCTCTGGCTCAGGTGCAGGCCCCAGCCGTACCTATGCATTACCAGGGAGGCAGGATTCAGAGGCATCTCCCGACGTAGTCACAGGTACATTGATTATCTGCTCATACCCTGTTTATGTACTGATTGATCCAGGATCCACCCTATCGTATGTTACCCCATTTGTGGCACGTAAGTTCAATATTGCACCAGAATTATTACAGCAGCCTTTTTCGGTATCCACACCCGTCGGTGACTCAATCGTGGCTAGCAGAATTTACCGGGGGTGTACAGTAGAGGTTGCTGATCGTCGAACCACAGTAGATCTGGTCGAGCTAGAAATGGTAGACTTCGATGCCATAATGGGTATGGATTGGCTAGTGCCGTGCTTTGCCAATGTTGAATGTTGGACCAAGACGGTCTGATTCCACTTTCCAGGAGAAGCAGTGCGGGAGTGGAAGGGCAGCACCGCTACGCCAAAAGGTAGGTTTATTTCCTACCTTCAGGCGAGGAAATTGATATCTAAGGGATGTATTTACCATCTAGTCAGAGTTCAGGATACCCGAGCAGAATCTCCGACACTCCAGTCTGTTCTGGTGGTGAATGAGTTCCCCGATGTATTTCCGGATGAGTTACCTGGTATTCCCCCAGAAAGGGAAATAGATTTTGCTATTGATTTATTACCAGGCACCCAGCCAATATCGATTCCTCCTTATCGCATGGCTCCTGCAGAACTCAGAGAATTAAAGGAGCAGCTGAAAGACTTGTTGGATAAAGGTTTTATTAGGTCGAGTACTTCACCATGGGGTGCGCCAGTTCTATTTGTGAGAAAGAAAGACGGTTCACTCCGTATGTGCATAGATTATCGGCAATTAAACAAAGTTACAGTGAAGAACAAGTACCCGCTTCCCAGGATTGATGATTTATTTGATCAGTTACAGGGAGCCAGATACTTTTCTAAGATTGACTTGCGGTCCGGATATCACCAGGTTCGAGTTTGTGAGAGAGATATTCCCAAAACGGCGTTCAGGACCCGATATGGACACTTTGAATTTCTAGTTATGTCCTTTGGGTTAACGAATGCCCCAGCAGTATTCATGGACCTGATGAACAGTATTTTCAGACCTTTCCTGGACTTGTTTGTAATAGTGTTTATTGATGATATTCTGGTGTATTCTCCCTCTGAAGCAGATCACCGGACTCATTTGCGGACAGTGCTCCAGATCCTCAGGGACCGCCAGTTATATGCTAAATTCTCTAAGTGTGAATTCTGGCTCAATTCAGTAGCCTTTTTGGGACATATTGTGTCGGATGCTGGTATACAAGTTGACACGCAAAAGATAGAAGCAGTCAAATCATGGCCCAGGCCTACCACTCTGACTGAGGTCCGCAGTTTTCTGGGATTAACGGGATATTACAGGAGGTTTGTTGAGGGATTCTCCACCATAGCAGCACCTCTGACTAAACTGACGCAGAAAGCAGCAAAGTTTCAGTGGACAGAGGCATGCGAGCAGAGCTTCCAAGAATTGAAAGATAGATTGACCTCCGCCCCAGTGTTAGCCTTGCTGGAAGGTACAGAAGGTTATTCAGTATATGGCGACGCATCAGGCGTTGGGTTGGGTTGTGTGTTGATGCATCATGGTAAGGTGATTGCATATGCTTCCAGACAGCTGAGGAAACACGAGAAGAATTATCCTACCCACGACCTGGAGTTAGCCGAAGTGATCCACGCCTTGAAAATGTGGAGACACTACCTGTATGGCGTCCATGTTGATATTTTTACCGATCACAAGAGCCTACAGTATATCTTCACTCAGAAGGAGCTGAATCTGCGACAACGTCGCTGGTTGGAGTTGTTAAAAGATTATGATGTGAACATTCTGTACCACCCGGGAAAAGCTAATGTTGTAGCAGACGTTCTCAGTCGAAAGTCCATGGGGAGCTTGGCTTATTTGCAGCCCGAGCAGCGGGAATTGGTCAGGTAGATACATCAGTTAGCTAGCCTAGCCGTTCGTGTAGCAGAAACAGAGGACGGTAGAGCGGTAATTCAGAACACTGCCGTGTCATCGTTAGTTGTGGAAGTGAAAGAACGACAATTTGAGGATCCTGACCTAGTTCAGCTTAAAGATTATATTCCGCTAGGGAAGGCGCCAGGGTTTCGGGTAACAGAGGATGGAGTGCTGCTTTGTAAAGATCATTTATGTGTCCCCAATGTTTCAGACCTCCGCCGGCAGATTATGAACGAGGTACATTACGCCAGTTATTCCCTTCACCCTGGGGCGACAAAAATGTACCATGACATCAAAGAGAACTACTGGTGGCCAGGTATGAAAAGGGAAATTGCTGAATTTGTAGCCCAGTGTCCAAACTGCCAACAAGTGAAAGCAGAACATCAGAAACCAGGCGGGTTAATTCAGGACATAGCTGTGCCTCTCTGGAAATGGGAAGAACTGAATATGGATTTTGTGGCAGGATTACCCCGTACCAAACATAGACATGACTCTATATGGGTAATAGTTGACAGATTGACTAAATCAGCTCATTTCCTGCCAGTCAGAACTACTTTCTCGGCTGAAGATTATACGGAGTTGTATATCTGAGAGATAGTCAGATTGCACGGAGTGCCAGTATCCATTATTTCAGACAGAGGAGTGCAGTTCATGGCTAGGTTTTGGAAATTGTTCCAGAAGGGACTGGGAACACAGATTAATCTGAGCACAGCTTTCCACCCTCAGACAGACGGACAGGCTGAGCGCACTATTCAGACGCTCGAGGATATGCTGCGAGCGTGTGTGCTAGACTTTGGTGGTAGCTGGGATGAGCATTTGCCGCTAATAGAATTTGCTTATAATAATAGCTATCACTCGGCTATTCAGATGGCACCTTTTGAGGCTTTATACGGGCGAAAGTGCAGATCGCCGGTTGGCTGGTTTGAAGTAGGGGAATCAACGATGATTGGGCCAGACATTGTTCAGCAGTCAGAAGAGAAAGTCAAGCTTATCAGAGAACGCCTATTGACTGCACAGAGTGGCCAGAAATCATATGCAGATGTACAGCACAGAGACCTAGAGTTCAATGTGAATGACTGCGAATTTCTCAAAGTGTCTCCGATGAAAGGGGTGATGAGATTTGGTAAGAAGGGTAAGCTCAGTCCGAGGTTTGTTGGGCCTTATCAGATTCGTCGGAGGATAGGCCGAGTAGCATATGAGCTGAACTTGCCTCCAGAGCTAAAATCCGTTCATCCCATCTTTCATGTGTCCATGCTGAGGAAATGCATAGGAAACCCATCCAGAGCAGTCCCAGTCCAGGATATCCAGGTTACCGAAGAACTGGCCTATGAAGAGGTTCTAGTAGCCATCCTAGACAGGCAGGTTCGTAGATTGAGAACTAAGGATATTGCATCTTTCAAGGTATTGTGGCATAACAAGAACCGAAAGGAGATGACGTGGGAAGCTGAAGAAGATATGAAAGCTAGATATCCTCACCTATTTCAGACCTAGTCAGGCGACAGGTATGTCCGTATTATTACTTATGTAGTACCTTATGGTTGTATATATGTAAGTGAGAAAGATTGATGTTTAGCTATCCGGTAAATCTTAAAGCATTGCGTGCAGTACCTGTGTTGGACTTTTCTACATTTTAGGTTTTTGCTATAGTCCATATTACAGGGGAGACTTTGCCGAAATTTTTCTAGGTAGTAAGTTGAGAAGTCCTCTAGATAGAAGTTTACATTCGAGGACGAATGTTCTTAAGGGGGGAGAACGTTATACCCCGTAGGATTCTTGGCACCTAGATGGCCTATTCGTGCGTTGGTCAAGCATATTTGGAAGCCATACGTACTAGGGAAAGGCCCGGGAAAAGACCGGACGAGTAACCTGTCGAACCATCGCGGGAGGAGCCGAGGCAGAGCCCCTCCGCGATGGCAGCGTGTCACGGAGGTGAGGCCTCCGCGTTGGCTCCGTGACACGTTGGCCTTGTCCAGACCCAAGTATATAAAGCCCCACTTCGGTTTTAAGTGGATTATTCTCATAATTTCCAGCGAACACAGAGAGGAAAAATCAGAGGAAGGAAAGGAACGAAGAGGGTAATATAATTTTCATCCGATTACGCTGCCAAACGCAGTCCAAACCCAAATTAACCTCAGATACCGAGGTATGTAGCAGCAGAGAGCATTTCTACGGATTTAGTTTCGTGAAATACGGCCGACGAATCGTCGAGCTACCGAGCTAAGGTAAGTAGAATTATTCCAAACTAGTGTCTATATGTTCCTAGCTGTCAAGTGAATATTTCTCCCTTCTGGACTTCTGGAAAATAGCGAGTTTTTGGCCGTCTTTCGATAAGCCTAAGTTTAGGCTATAATTATATCGAAAGTGACATTGTTCTTTGGAATAAAGCTATATTTAGTATTAATTGACATATTTATGAATACAGTTGGGAGAAATAGTTGAAGTATTGGCCGAGCCTCGTCCGACAGACGAATAGTTCGAGGATAAGGTATGTAAAGCTAGTTCCTTCGGCAAGTTAGTAGCTTTAGCCTAATATAGTACAATAAACTCCATAGTAGAATTCCCGGAAGTTGAATGTTAAGTGTTGTGCAAGTTCAGTAAACCTAGTTTGCGTTGTGATATCATATTCAGTCTGAAAGTTAGAAAAGCATGTGCCCAAGGGCAAGTTAGTAGTTCAGATTTAGTACAGCCTACTATGTGAGTAGCAAGCATGTTGTAGAATAAAAAGGAACAGATTTTCATAATAATAGTCAGTAAATAAAGACCTGATAGACAGACAGTTGTGGCTACAGATTAGCCATTCAAATAGATAGTATCATGGCTACAGATTAGCCGTACAGTTAAACAGAGATCGCAAAATCAGTATATTTAGTAAGAATCAGTTCAATATAGAAATAGATCAGAATAAGAAGTTAGATTCCAGATAGTCTTTTCAGTTATACATGCTTGTTATTTCTATGTGCTACTTGTTTGTTGAGACTTGTTGTGGCATGTGGGTACCCTTTTAGCATCCCCACCGCCCCTGGGTTATAGCTGTATCGATATTAGATTCAGATACCACCACCAGCTGGGCGATGCCGTCCGCCTAGAGGACGATGATGGCCGACCACTATGATAATACGGTCCAGACTACCCTGCTTGTAGGGGTAGTTCAGTTTACTCTGCGCAGAGCCAGTCCACCCTGTTTACAAGGGCAAAACACTCTGTGTGCACTTGTGGCCGGGCGCAGTTTCAGATACAGATTTTTATAAAATCACCCTGTTGCGTGCTTGCACCCAGGGGTAGTTTTTATTACACACCCCGCGTGCACTTGCGCCCAGAGGTAGGAGTCTTCGGACTCAGACACAGTTTACTGTCAGAGGCCAAGGCCTGAGCTGCGTACCCAAGGGGACCGGTAGGAGGAGCTCACAATTATCAGATGAGTGGAGTGACTTATTTTTGGTTGGTTTAGACCCGGGTAGGGGTAAATAGATTGTGTGTTGGTTGGAACCTTCCTGCTTATGGGGGTCGGTCAGGTATTGTGTGTATTTATATGTATACCTATATGTTCTATTAGATACTGATAGACAGCGGGACGACACGGCATCAGGTACGCTCAATTTAGTTATAGAATAAATAAACTCTCCCCAGTTATTCTCAGCTAGATAGACTCAGCTACTTTCTGCTTATATGTCATGTCACTGTTGTTATTCTTTTCAGTTGTGTATTTCAGTTGCTTTACATGCTCAGTACCTGTGGTACTGATGCCCAGTGGGGTGCTGCATTACTTGCCTGGAGGTACCCATAGACGAGGAAGCGATCCCTCGGGATTCTAGTCAGCTATTGAGTATTCAGCTCCTGTCATCCGGAGGATGAATTCCAGAGGTGTATTTCGTTTTCTTTTGTTGTATAGTATGGGTAGGTCGGGGCCCTGTCCCGATCATTTCTATTGTTATTCCTAGAGGCTTGCAGTCTGTATATATTTCCCTATGGTCAGCCGAGCCGGTCGTGTGAGGTCGTGCAACTTGTTATAGTTATTTGTTATTTCTGTTCCTGTTGGCCATGTGTGGCCATAATCAATCAGTAGTGGTGACCTTGCCGGACACGTAATTACTTAGCATGTTATTGTTGAGTTACAGGGAACTAGACAGCATGGTGGCCTTGTAGGCCCACATAGGTTCCCTTGACAGTAGTATGTTTCTGGTTAGCTGTTTTTCAGGTACAGGTGGCTATAGGCCTGTTGGCCGGAGGCTGTGTTTACAGCCGTTATATAGCCCTTTGTTTCCAGGAATTTGAGTTAGAGTCAGCCAGGCACCAGATGTGCTTGGGCTCACCAGATAGCAGTCTAGCTCCTACTAGGGCACCAGGTGCCAGTCATACCCCCCAAGGCGGGGCGTGACACTGGCAAAGTCCCATCTTCCCCCAAAAAGACATATTTTAAATGGGGAGGCAATTCTTTCAATTCCAGCTTTGGTGCTTCCTCAATACATGGTTTCGGCAATGGTTCCAGAGACCTCATTAGAGACTGAAATTCCTGCTTCCAAGGATGCCTTTGTGGCTCATTCAGCATTTGTACCACCTCATAAGCATCTCTATCTCCAAAATGATCGGAGTTCATCAACACTCTTTCCAATGGGTCTTGAGATTCAACAATCTGATGAATTTCTTCTTGATCAAGCATACTGATTACTGAAAGCTCCTCATGTATGGCCGGCAGCTTCATGGCCTTAAATACATCAAATACCTCAACTTTGTCGTGTGCCCGCATAGTTAGCTGCCCTGCTGCAACATCAATAAGTACTTTCCCATTTGCCAAGAAAGGACGTCCCAAAATAAATGGGACTTCTGCGTCTGGCTCAAAATCCAGCACGACGAAGTCTACCGGGAAGATAAGGGAGCCCACTTGCACCAGCACGTCCTCCACAATGCCATCAGGTCTGGCTAAGGAACGATTCGCTAGTTGCAAGATCACTGTTGTTGTTCTAGGACTCCCTAGCCCCAGCTTCTTGAATACCAATGTCGGCATCAAGTTAATGCTCGCTCCCAAATCACATAATCTGCGAGCTCGGATACTTTGCCCAATTGTAATTTGAATTGTAAAGCTCCCAGGGTCCTTGAGCTTTGTGGGCAAACTATTTTGTATCTGTGAAGTGCACTCCTCCATAAGCGCCACCGTAGCGTACTCAGTCAACCTGCTTTTGTTCGCCACGATGTCCTTGATATATTTTGCGTACTTCGGCACTCCCTGCAAAACATCAACAAGAGGTAAATTAATGTGTACCTGTTTAAGCACCTCCATGAACTTTTTGAAACACGCTTCCTCCTTGTGTTTCCTTAGTCTTTGAGGGAACGGGGGTGGTGGTCTTTCTGGTTCAGCTTCCTTCTCCTTCCCCCTATCATCATTATGATCCCTCTTATTATCACCTGCTTCTGACTGCTGTGGTGGTCTTTCTAGTTCCACCTCCTTGAGTTGCAAACCACTCCTTGTGGTCACTGCATTTACTTGCTTGGGGTTCGGATCAGTGTAACTTGGAAGTCCTCCTCTCGGCCTGGTGTTTGAGCTCCAACAAATTGCCCAAACTGGTACTCCAGCGCCTTTTTAGCTAACTGATTATTCTTTACATCGACTGCCAATTTCACGTAGTCAGCCTGCAATTGAGCTTGGTTAGCTATCATTTTGTTGAACATCTCCTCAATGTTGGGTGATGGTGATGGAGGAGGTGCATTTTTGTTTCTGTATTGCGACTGATAGTTTTGCTGCCCTCCTTGATTTCTCTGCGCCCCCTGACTCGAACTCTCCCCTTGATGGTTGTTGCTACCCCAAGAGAAATTCGGGTGATTCCTCCAATTGGAATTATAGTTGTTGCCATACTGTAGGTGGTTATTTCTCTGTACATTACCAACAAAGTTTACCGAATCAGGATTTGCTCCACAACACTAAACTGAGTGTTCATTACTCCCGCATACTTCACACCAAATCTGCTTCACTACATTCACTGGGGCTTGAGACTGGTTCATGCTCATGTTACTGAAGTGGGTGTTGAGTTGATTCTGTACCGCAACTATCTGTGCAGCAATAGCTGTAAAACCATCCACTTCCAAGAATCCAGCTGCTTTCCTTGTTCCTCCTCTTGAAGAGTCCGCATTCCACTCCGGATTCCCCTGCGAAATATGATTTAACAAAGTATACAGCTCCTCATAAGTCTTCTCTAGTGCTTGTTCCCCAGCTACTGAGTCTAGCAAGATTTTTGTGTGGGGTTCCAAACCCTCTATGAAAGTATGCACCAGCACATCATTGGATTGGTGATGATGAGGACTATCCCACAACATAGATTTGAATCTTTCCCAGGCTTGATACAAATTCTCTCCCTCTCTCTATTTAAAACTTAGAATTTGACTTCTAAGTCTTGCTGTTTTACCGGATGGAAAGAACCGTATCAAGAATTTCTTTGCAAGATCATCCCACATGGTGATGGAATTATGTGGCTCAGCTTTCAACCACCTCTTAGCTTCTCCCAAAAGTGAAAATGGGAACAATGTAAGCCTGACATAATCTGATGACACTCCAGCGGGGATGTAAGTGTCACTTATCTCCAAAAAATTTTGGAGATGTTGTTGTGGATCATCGTGAGGGAGACCTGTGAACTGCCCGCTGGTGTGAAGCAATTGCACCATGTTCTGTTTAAGCTTGAACCTCCCTTCTGGCTCAGGTTTGCGGATGCTAGATGTGACATTGTTAGCATGTGGGATTGCCACCTCACGAACCGGCCTAGCTGCCATTTCCTCGGGCACTAACACTGCCCTTACAAGTGGTGGATTCTGTTGCTGCTCCAGGATTGTTTGTCTGAGCAACTGCAGCTTTTTCTCTAGAGCTTCTCTCCTTTGACGGTGGAATTGTCTTTCCAGCTCTAAATATGAGTCCACCAACTCCTTGTCGCTTGCCAGTGTTCAGCAGAAATTAATAACTGCAAAATACAGGCTAAGACCAAGTTGTCAACACTAAGAGGAAATAGTAAACTAACACTTACGAAAATTTTTACCAATTGCCAGTCCCCGGCAACGGCACCAAAAACTTGTTTGGTTCGTTTCGCAACTACACGCAAGTGCATGTAGTCGAACAAGTAGTAAAGTGGCTCAAGTAAGCCAAGTGTCGATCCCACATGGACTGGACTAACGTATCAATCTAATCAAGTGTCAACAAACTTTAACTCTAAAATGCAGACAACAGCATGAAGAGAATTTTGATATTTTGTTTCCTAATTTTATACTAAGTCTAAAATGAATATACAATTTGAGTCTGAACTATAAGTATGAGCATGCTGAGGGTAAAATGAACATGTAGAGAAATAAATTATCGATACAATTTGATTAATCTTTCCTCCGGTTGCTAGTCAAGAATTATTGCCTATGGATTAAAACTCTCGTATTTAACCCAACTTAAGACTCATGAACCTTCCACCTACATCTCTGTGAATAAAAGAAATTCATGTTCTAGCCATACAAAACCGATTCCTTAATTAACTAATACGAATTTCGGGTATATCTCTATCTTGAAGGTAAATCAATTCTCAATTTTCCCAAACTAAGAAAAAATCATATCCTATCAATTCACAACTTTCCAATTTCTTGCTCTCTCGAGTGAAACCAGACTTTTTAGATATACATTAACATTGGCCACACATTAATGTAGTAAGAACAAGAATCAATAGAACAACCATGGAAGACAAGATGAAAACCAATTGATCAATAATTACATTTCAATACAAATGTTCTTAACCTCAACAAGAAGTGAATTTAGCAACTCATTTGTGGATTAAACATCGTTAAATGAGTGTTAATCATACAAACAATTGAAATAAATAAGAAAGAGATAGAGAAGAACCCTAAGAATTTCGTCCCCTCAACTGCCTGTAACCCAAGTTCTTGCTCAACTAAGTCATAATTATTAAAAATAAACCTAAGTGTGCTATTTATACTAGTGGGAATTTTTCTCGGAATAACAAGCAAAATGTCACGGAGTGCACCGCGGAGCACTGCCTCCATAACACGCCACCAACGCGGACCTTTACTGGAATCCGGTCGTCCAGGTATTTAAGCCCAACGTGGCACGGCGTGCAACGTGGGGCTAGGCCAACGTGCCACAGCCCCAACGTGCACCTTCACTGGAATTTGGCTCATCTTCAGCATCCGGGCAGAATGCATCCACGATGGCAGCGTGACACGGCTCCATCGCGGAGCCCCTTTAATTCATGCTTTCCTTGGCCTTTTCCTTGCTCGCTTCCGAGTCCAATCCCGATTTCTCCCAACATGCATCTTAGCTGCATAAAATTATATTTTTGCTACAAAACAACGCTAATCATGTTGGTTAGTATAAATTCACATTTGACTACAATTCACATGAGAATGTACAAACATCGATAGATAAACAAGACAAAATGACACATTTGAGTATCACTTGGGCATATAAATCTGCCCAAGATCACCTTACGCATGTTGTAGTGCTGGGAGGCCGGTGCCTCGCGCCTGGAATTGTGTAGTTCTTGCTGCTGCATCGTGCGCTTTGTAGCACCAAGACTACTACCACCTCGTGTGGTGCATCGTGCTGCAGTGCCTTTGCCTCGTGCATTTGGTCGCGTGGTATGGCCAATGCTCGCTTCAAGCTTTGATATTTGCATCATTCATTACAACTTTTTCACATCAATTCCAAAAGCCTCAAATACACCCAAATTCATTATTTTTAGCCATGAAAGAATCTAATCACATAAGTTAGCTCTTTTCACCAATATATAACATAAATACATGCAAACGCATATAAATTTGTTCTCAAAACATAGTAATGAACGGGAAAAATAAGTCTATGAAGTACATAAGTACGCCCTTCATCAACACCCCACACTTAAACTATTGTTCGTCCTCGAACAATCTACTATTTCCCTTCTCACATTTAAGCACAACATTCATCCTACGAATAGGTCTACTTACACTTAGGATCATGAGACAAATCAATGAAGCTCAAACAATTCACTTGCATGCATATAGGATCAACATTAAAATGTCAAAGTTCGAAATCCCTTAGCTTTTGAAAAACTAACTTATCAAGTCATATTTTGGGCCAACATGAATCATATGTAATTTAGCAATCACGATAAACCAAATTCTTGCCATTGTGCCCCTCACAATTTGGATAGATGCCCTTTCACACACAAGATATATGTCAATATAAACTTAGGCATAAATAAAATAATTTCATCTCACTCTCCTTAAAGAACTCAACATACATGCAAAAGACGACCCATAGGCTTTCCCTTAGTGTAATACTCCGCTAATATAGAATTATGAATCAAGGATCAATTACGACTTAAATTTGGTTGTAATGTAAGCTAAGGGATTGGTAAGAACTATTTGGCCAAGATAGTGACTAATTTCCCTCAGAATTTTAATACTTCACAACATTTGATTTTTAGCACTTTCTTCAATTTCCCATTTTTCTCCTTATACCTCCTTTAATTTATCAATTTAAAATTTAGGTGACTAGTGGGGATTTTTTCTTTCAACATTGAGCTCATTCACACATTTTTTCATCATCAATTTTTTTTTACAAAGCTCTTTCTCCTTTTTGTTTTCCCACTAACAATCACCCTACTTGTTTAGCCATCTTCACCCTTTTCTTTTCTTATAATTCACCACATTTTTTAGTTTTTCCCTTCATTTCTCCACTTATGCTAGTTTCATGCAAGTTTTTTCATTAAAGTGATCTAGGAGTCATTTGGATCAAATACAAGTCTATAGAACAAGGATTAAGCTTATAATATGACTATCAAAAGAATAGGCTAAGGCTCAAAATGGTTAACTAGAACAATTACATAAAGGTAGGTAAAATAGGATAAAAACAAAGCTTCCAAAGAAACGCCTATATCACTTCCTAAATCCATCACTCTTATTTCTGTTTGTACACATACCGGGCAAGTTCTAGACATCAATTTACAAGCATGGAGTATATCAAAAATTTCTCTCTCACAAAATGGCACAAAATTGTTTAACAATGGAAATCAAGATCACATAAAAACATATATCCATATTGCATGTATAACACAATTAAGCCCATTTCTTTATCTTTTCAAGCCCAAGAGTCAAGTTTCAAAAGACTAAGTGTTTCTACCTTTTTCATGCATTTTTGAGTGAATTTAATAAAGTCTCAATCATACCTAATGTGAAGCACCTACTATTCATAGGATCCAAGTTCTTGTTCATCCTAATGAATATATTTACCCTTAAGACGGTCGTCATCCATCCATCATCGGGCAAAGTCATCATTCAATGACAAAAAGTAAAGAAACTAAAAAATCTAGACTCTCTATCGGTTCTAAGGTACTATCCACCAGAAAAGTACCGAAAACAAAAATCGAATGAATCCAAAATAAAATAAACCTAAAAAATACTACAAACCCACAAGCATGCATGATAAGTCATAAATCCCCCCCCCCCTCAAAAAAAGACTAGGCCTACCATGTACAAATTTATCAATTAAGGAATGCATTGTAATATGAAATTTTTACTTCTCCCACCACACACTTAATTAGTTACACTGTCCCAGTGCTAAAACAAATAAGAATAAAGTAATAGAGTGAAAGAAGAACTCCCCGGGCCACTACTCCTCATCGTCTGTGGGGGAAAGTGCATCTTTCCCCATTTCAGAATCTTCCTCATCATTATCACTAGACTCTATATCCGAGTCTACTCTTTCCATCTCATCCTCCGTGGCAACATCATCATCAAGAGGCTCCTCGTATCCATGCCTAACTCTATAAAGGGCTAGCGAGTGCTCACTCAGAGGGTAGTCTATGTTAAGCTGTTGTAGCTGCTCCTTAGTCACACCATTCATCCTCAGCTGGAGCATTTGCATACCGTATAAGTGGCTCAACATGTTGCCAGTTCACGCATTGTGCTCATTGACATTAAGGACTGGACTGTTTATACCCTCAGGTTCCTTTGTTTTTGTCACATTAACCCCCTTACGATCATAAGCAGGTCTATAGTCTTCCTCCTCATCAATGTCTTGCCCCCGCAAAAATCGGGTCAAGAGACCCCCAAATCGAAAGTTTTGCCCTTTTTTAAGCCTTTCTCTTTTCAACACATTTTTAATGAGCACCCCCACATTAATTGGCATTCCAGTCATTAGCGCATATACAAGACACATTCTTTCTCTAGTCACATGGGTTACATGTTTTCGGGGCACCAAACAAGCACATACTATTTTAAACCAAACTCGTGCCTCTCTACTTAAGTGAGCATATGGAAGAGAAACATGATACTAAAGTTGTTGGTGGCGAGTTCACTGTGCAATAGAGTTAGGGCCACACAGAGTATGTCTAGTATTCCTATAAGGAGGTTTCTTCACCAAGTCAACAAAAGGTTGTGGATCAACATTAGGTGTCCCATGTAATCTATTCAAAGCTTTAGGTGCAAACTCAATAATTTGACCCCTTATTTTAACTTGGATCGACCTTTCTTTTGGCATCCAATTTGCAAGGAATTCTCTCACCATATTCAAGTTACAATCACCTGGTGCATTAAATATAAAACCAAGACCAAGGGTGAGTATTCTATCAACCATGTGAGGGAAAACTAGTGACAAGCAATTTCTATCAATAAACATATCATGTGAATATTTAGATTCCTTATCTTCCCTGAACCATTTGTTACCATCTTTCTCCGTGAACCAACGAAGACCATATCGCCTCAATGGTGGTGGTGCCATACTCACATCTTTATGCTCCTCTTCACTAGTTGTTCTTGCCCTTTTAGACCCATGACTTGAACAAGCCAATCCTTTCCCTTTGTTTATGTTTGGAGCCATTGATGGAAGTTTCTCAAGAAAAATAGTCAACTTTGTGTTTTGGGTAAAAAAATTGAAGGATTTTGATGAAAAGAAAGATTTGAGAGAATTTACTTTGAGGAATTTGGTGGTGCGGCACGGTTCTTACAAGAATGAACTGAAAATATTAGGTCTAGGCCTTCTAAAATGCTCCTTAAAGCTAGAAATTCCAATTTTCCCTTAAAATTTTTGCCTGTACACCTGTTGTGCGTCGCGCACTTGGATGCGCCAAAAATTTCGCGCATGGATGCGCCAATTTATTTGCGTGTCGCGCCTGCTGGTGCTAGTGTGTTTCCTGCACGTCGCACTAGGATGTGTGGCGCTTGTGCCTATGCCTATGCCTCATTCCAGGCCATGTGCTGCTTGGCCTGAGCGATGCCCGTGCGCATGTTTAACTATCTTGCTCCCCTTTTCACTCTTTCAGCTTAATTTTTGTTGAAAATCATGACCTATCACTTGCACACTTGAACAAACACATCAAAATGAAAAATTAATCTTGGCTTGCCTCCCAAGTAAGACCTGATTTAACATCGCGGCACGACACTGGTATCTTGATTACTCATACTTCATCAAGATACCTGTTGAGAACATGGTCACATCTTGGCCACTTGTTTCACCACGACACCCTGTGACACGTCACAAAATAAAAGAAAAGCAAAAAATAGGAAATAAAGACTAAAACTTAAACACAAGCAATTAATCTAATCCTAAACCTTATTCCCCAACAACGACGCCAAAATTAGATGCCGCTCAAATTACACCTCGTAACGAGATATAACGCGGTCAATGTTAAATATAGAACCCAACAAAGATTGGGGTCAATCCCACAGGAAATATGGAAGGATGTAAAAGAAAGCTAGTATTTAACCTTTTAAGTCGAGTATCTCCTAATAGGGGGAAATTTATAAAAGTAACAAACAATGTCGTTGAGAGAAAGTGAAGGTTGCTTCCAAATTAATGCAACTAACTAGGGTAAATGTTCCTCATGACTTCATAACCACAAGGCCTTTTATACTAGTGATCTATTCCGGTAAGTTAACTACACCTAAATGGTTGGTCCCCTATTTATATGATTATCACCACGAAACTTGGTCATTCTACGGGTGTATTCTTGACTAACCCTTACCCTTGATATCGGATTAGCTATTCCCGGACAAGGTCAAGCTACTAAATGAGGGTTAATAGCCTCAAATCTCCATTGTTAATCCCTTTTCCTATTCATCACCCCCTTGATCCGAAAGGCAAGTTCCAATGTTTGCAACCATTAAGAAATAATTAAAATGAAGGGAAAAAAATACATGTATAAACCCTGTTCAAGAATCACTAAGTATTTTACCTATGCGTGTTAATTTGTCATGGTTCCCACAATCCTTGTTATGGAGGTTTTAGCCTATCATTATTATAAGTAAATTCATAGCATTCATAGACAAAAACTCAAAATAATACTTACAATGATGATAGGAAGAAACTTCACTTGAATAATGCAAAAATAAGGAAGAACAATTCAACAATTATATCGAAATATGAAATAAAGCCTTACAAATGTATCTCTAAACTTATGTCCTCAAAACATGTTAAGACATAATACTCAAGACCTCTTCCAACTTAGCTATTACATAAAAATAAAATGGTATTTATAGTAGTAATTTGATGCTTTTCTTGTTCCTTTGCGGATTTGATTTGGGATTGGAAGCTCCTTTTCCTAGTTGAAGTGGGATTCGCTTGTTGTTGGCCGTTTGAACCCCTTGCCGCATCGCACACCTTGTAGCGCCAAGAGAGGGTTGCCTCGCTCCTAGCATAGCTCTGGGAAGACAGTGCCTCGCGCATGCTGTAGCACCTGGCATTGTGTAGTTTTTGTTGCCGCCTCGCGCCCTTTGTAGCGCCAAGACTACTGGCTCCTCGAGTGGTGCATCGCGCTGCAGTGACTTTGCCTCGGGCGATTAGTTGTGCTGTGTGGCCAATGGTCGCTTCAAGCTTTGATCTTTGCATTGTCATTCCAACTTTTTCACGTGTATTCCAAAAGCCTCAAATACACCCAAATTTATCATTTTTAGCCCTGAAAGCATCTAATCACATACGTTAGCTCTTTTCACCAATATATAACATAAATACATGCAAATGCACATAAATTTGTTCTCAAAACATAGTAAAGTACGGGCAAGATATGTCTATGAGGTGCGTAAGTATGCCTTTCATCATCTTTGAGAAGAAATGTTTTTGCACATGCGTATAGCACGAGTTAGAGGAATGGAGAGAGTTGAACTCATAGCACGAGGTAGAACCATGAAAGAATGGAACATTTCCTAAAATGCTTCATAGCATCTTCGTCATAAGAGTAGCACGGTTCACACTGATGAAAAAGACTCTACTTAACGCGACTTAAAGACACCCTAGGACACATCAAAACCTAAGGCTCTGATACCAAGTTTTTCACGGCCCGAACATAGGCCCAGATCGAGACATGGGATAAGGAATCCCAAGAGACTCCAAGTCGACCCATGGCATGAACATAACGTCCAACTCAATCAATAAAAGCGGAAGATCAACATAATAACCATAGAGAGCTTAAAAATAATATCACATTAGAATGCATTCACAAATCTAAAGTTGATTATACACTAAGTCTGAAAAGCATCTCTCCTACTGATGAGTTGATGGGACAAGACCCCAACTAACTCTCTAAGTTTGAAATTGAAAATACAAGGTAATTGATAAGGGATAGTCCTCGGGAGATGAGGATTCACCAGTTGAGACAGGGTGCTAACTCCGAAGACTGGCTAGCATAGAGTATGCGGTTAGTACGTGGAATATACCGAGTATAGGTAAGTAAAACCGTTGAGTAAAATCAGTAATAATATAATACATAAAACATAATCAAGATAAGATTCTGAGAGTAAGGCATGCATGTTGTTTTCTGAAATCATGATCTAAACATTATTGAACATTATAACTGAATCAAATGATCCAACGCTGAAAACTGATAATCATGTGTAAAACTAAACGTTTAGATCAAACCTGCTTAAAACATATATCATGAATGATAAACACGCATAACTGAAAACATGAGGAACAATGAGAGACTCGTCATATAACTGACATTACCACGAAAGAGCTTACATGGTCCCAACTATTATACTCAAGAGGGCAGAGTCGTCCAAATCTTTGCCAGGGGTAACAACGAAACCATGATATCAATATCAAGCTAAAGGCCCCTTCGGTAGGGGAAATCTCACAAAGGATGTCCTAAATAATCTGACATACCTACGTTGGCTCGTAGTTCTGAGGAATAGGATTGATTGACCCATAGCCTACTCGGTGCTAGACAGTACTTCCAAAAAACATGCATATGTTCTGCATCATTTTTCAACAAAGCTTCCATCGTCTAGTGACAAAGATGAATAGTACAATGTATATATATATATATATATATAAAATCTTAAATCGTACATGAGGATCCTTTTATCAAACCATATATATACATAAAATCTTAAATCGTACATGAGGATTCTTTTCTCCAACCATACCGCAAGCTGAAAATAGTGAAAGTCTTAACTCCAAAATCATGTGATAAGCTAATTAATGAAATCATAAAATATACATGATCATATGGGCTTTCCCAATACTTATCATGCTTGAAATCAACTTGATCCACTTGGAAAACATGAACATAAACATGGGTAACTTGAAAATGTGCTTTTCTCATAAGTATCACCTCATACTTAAACATGTATCATAGATCTCAACTTTTATGAACTTTCATGGATGGGCATCACAATTTATAAAACTTGAGAACATGATTTATAATTGAAAACATTGTAAAACTTGCCCATGAATCATAATTCAACAATAGAAGCATGCTTAGATCATACCCATGGTAGAAACTTAGGGAATTCATGCATTAGGCTAAAACCCCATAGAATCAACATGTAGATTTTCATGAACTAGAGAGGTATTGGGTATGGGTGTGAACAATTTCACCCATTCATAACCCTACATACTAGAAAGAATCGAATTCTACTACTTCTCCGACTACCCAAGGAAGAATTGAGGAAGACCTTGAGAGATTGAGCTTGATCACCCCTCTAGACTTCTAAACTTGCATGCATGAATTAGGATAGACTTAGAATGAACTTACCCTTCTTAAAACTCACTATTCAAAGTTTAAAACGACGTATTTTAGGCCTTAGGATCATAGGAATTATGAAAAATCCCTTAATAAACTTGCAGGAAAAAACAAACTGTTAGTCCCAACGGGCTGAACGAGTCATTGCCCATGACCATGACTCGTGGTCACCAGTCATGCACGACACTGCCAAAAATCTCAATATTCATCACCACGAGGGACTCCACAACTTGTGGTTTACCCAATGAGTCGTGGTGACCAATCCGTGAGGTACACTGCCCATTTTTTCTCTTCCTTCGACCAACCTTTACCACGACTGACATAACGAGTCGTGGGGCTGACCATTACTCGTGCCCATGCCCGTGGTCACCCCAAACTTAAAATTTTCCAAACAAGTCAAACTCCTCGGTCCTCACCACGAGTCACTTAATGACTCGTGGTCATCCTGACGGGTCACTGGATGACTCTTCCTGTGACCTGGTGCAAAAAAATCCTATTTTTCTTCATTTCAACTCCTGGGTCTAATCATAGGGTTTCTAGGGCATTACATTCGTGGTCACTTGAATTAATGTGATTAGTCTGTAAATCTCAACCCACGACTGATAGGAAGATTTGTACCATCCTACCATGGTCATACCTTGATTCATGGCATTAGGAAATCGTGGAACACTAGCTGCTCACCATGAGCCATGTCATGAATTGTGGTCTCTCACCATGGCTCGTGGTATGGTCCTGTCATAACCCGAGCTAAGACCCTGGATCGAGACATGAAACCTAGAAACACAAATGGATTCAAGCTAAACCATGGTATATACATAGCATGAATTAAAAGAATAACCAAGAGGAAAGAAACATGAACATGAATAGGTGTAAGATTGAATATCCTAAAGTGTATATCAAAAGATTACATCACAACGCTGAATCTCAAAGTTGAACATACTAGTCTATGTCTAAAAAGCATCTACTATCTGATGAGATGCTGGGACAAGCCCCCGACCAACTCAAAGTATGAAACTAAACTAGCATAATAAGTCTAAATGATAGATGTCCTCAGATGATGAGGACTCACCCGAAGCAGGGGTTGAATTACTCTGATATGGGAGCAAGCTATCGGTGAGACTGAGCTAGATCAACCAAACCTATATCATGAGATGATATATATAGAGTATACAGTGAGTACTTTGAATGTACTGAGTATGTAAGGTAAGTAAACATGTGTAGTCAAAAGTTAGTTGAAGTCATGCAGATAAATCAAGAGGATCATGACAGTAAGGACTACATGTTAAAAGCATTGTATTTGAGATATACATAACCATGTGCTGGTTATCATAACTGAACATAATGACCTAAGATTTAAAAATAAAAATCATATGACTTTTCAAATCTGAAATCTTAAGTAAAAGCTCATAAATTGATCATTAGGTCAAATCTGTTGTAAAACACAATATCATGAGGCATCAACATAAGTAACTAAAATCATTATGAACAATGGTAGACTTCATCATAACTGAAACCATTATGATAAAGCTTACATGATGCTCTAACTATCTCGCTCAAGTGGGCAGAGCCATCCTAAGCCTTTCCATGGCGAAGAACGATGACAATGTGATATCACGAGTGTGCCCTCGGGCGATGGAAGCACTCTCCTGAGAGGTCCCAAATATATATACCTACATTGGTGCATAGTTTATGAGACGGGGGAACCTCGAAACGCCAACCCTACTCAGTGCTAGACACTTCTCCCAAAACATGTATAGTGCTCATATAATCATATTCTCAAAACATAGCTTGAATCTGAATATTGAGTGTCTTCACTCCATACCATATCATAAGTTGTATTGACAGTCTTGACTCTAAATAATATCATAAACTGATCTTATTAGCCTTGGCTTAATCATAAGAAACATACTTAACTTGCAGGGTCTTGCCCAAATCATAAAATCGTGCATATTTGAAATAGACTTCATAAGTCAAAATCTTTGAATCATAAGTTGAGAGTTCATAAACATTCATGCATACTAGATAACTTATCATACTTGAAATCATGGATCATAAGCTTGAAGTTTTATTAAACTTGCATAATAGGGCTTAATTTCAAATAACTTAAATCATGAATTTATAATCAAATTGAGTGTAAAATCTACCCATTAGACATAAAACATAAATTAGAACACGAGGGGATTAGACCCACAAACATAGCACATGTAGTTTCTTAGAAATGGGTTAAAACCCTAGGAACCAATACACTTGATTAGAAACTTGAATTCATGAATTAGATAAGAAGTTTGGGCATGAGGGTGGAAGAAATCCCCCATTCATAAACCTACATATCTAGTTAATCTGACTTCCAAACTAGACTTAAAATCCCAAGAGAATTGAGGAAGAAATTGAGGGGTAATTCTAGTTTAATCTTGGAAGAGAAATTCAATACAATGCATGCATGGAAGTCTAATGACTTAGACTAGGCTAAACCCTCTTAAAACACTCATTTTAGGGCTCAAAATGACGCCATTCAAGAGTTAGGTCACTTAAAGACACCCTTAAAGAACTTATTGGGAAATGGAACTCCTAGAGTTAATGAGTGACCTAATGACTCGTTAGGTCACTTAACGGCTCGTCCAGACCATTCGTCGTCACTGGAGTGAATCCCAACTTTTTAATCTTGACTTGACACCTCCACCTAACGAATCATCATCAAAACTAATAGGCCAGCTTATGACTCATCCTAACCCTCTAAATCTCAAGTTTACAAGCATTCCTCCAACCAATGGAGGAACCTTAGAATTCACCCTACCTGTCGATGAAAAAATGGGATTTGAGAGGAGCTGAAAGCCACTTGACTCTAAGGAGAGACTCCTAATGAGTTGTTAGGAGACACCATGACTCATTCCTCCATCATTAGGTCTCTAGGATTTCAACACTTTCCCTACTATTGTTGACTTAATGGGTCACTTAACGACTCATGGGGAGTTTTGACGAGTCATCATCTCATCCCTTGCATCTTTCGGGAAGTAAAATTTTACCAACTCATGCATATACAACGGGTCATTCAATGACCTGTTGGGTCAAATGACGAGTCACTCAATGAATCATTTTATGACCTAGTGCAAAATTTCCTATTTTCTCTAATTCAACCCTCAAGTCTGGTCTTAGGGACTTTTGGGGTGTTACATTATCTCCCCCTTGTGAACATTCGTCCTCGAATGTAGACTAAACATACTATAACGCTGGGGAAGGAACTATAATCCCAAAACTGAACAATTGAAGGAGTGATTGACTCTGGATTGATATACACGACTGAACTGAATTCATGAAATATACATACACGCTATGATATGAAAGAAACTTAAAGACATGAACTTGACATGATACTGAATCGAATACTAAGAAGAAGCAGATACCTTATGTTGGAACTTAGTCAGAAGGGAAAAGATGCAGGTATCTAGCCATCATATTTGCTTCGGCTTCTCATGTAGCTTTTTCAACTAGCTTATTCCTCCATAAAACCTTCACAGAAGCTACTTCCTTGTTCCTCAAATTCTAAACCTGATGATCAAATATCTAAACTGGAACCTCCTTATAGGTAAGGATATAATTCAAAGCAAGCTCTCCATAGGAACAACTAAGGCTAGTTCACCAATGCACTTCCTTAATAGAGATACATGGAAAACTAGATGCACTAAAGCTAACTCCGTTAGTAGCTCCAACTCATATTCCACCTTGCTAACTTGCCTCACAATCCTATATGGACCAATGTATCGGGGATTAAGCTATCCTTTATTTTTGAACCTCACCACTCTCCTCATGGGATACACCTTCATAAATACCCAATCATCAACCTCAAACTCAAGCTCTCTCCTTCTAACATTTGCATACGATTTTTGATGACTCTGAGCTGTTTTCAGCCTTTCTCTAATAAGATGAACTTTCTCCATCTCCTCATAAACTTAATCTGGCTCTATCATCGTAGCCTAACCAACCTCAAATCATCGAATAGGTCATCCACACCTCCGCCCATAAAGAGCCTCAAATGGTTCCATCTTAATACTAGAGTGATAATTGTTATTGTAAGCAAACTCGATGAGAGGAAAATGATTATCTCAGATACCCTTGAAATCAATTACACGCACTCTCAACATATCCTCAAGAGTCTAAATGGTTCGCTCGACCTGAATATCTGTATGTGGGTTAAAAGTTGTGCTAAGATTCACCTGAGTAACAAGACCCTTCAGAAACAATCTCCAAACCTTAGAGGTGAACTAAGTACCCCTATCTAAGATGATGGACAAGGGAACTCCATGAAACGAAACTAAATCCTAAATGTACAATCTAGCATAATCCTCAGCTAAATTCATAGTTTTGACAGATAGGAAATGTGCTGATTAGGTCAACCTTTCCACAATCACCCATTAAAGTCATACAGCCGACATGTACGAGACGACCCTATAATGAAGTCCATATTGATCTCTTCCCACTTCCAAGTGGAGATGCTAATAACCTATAGCATAACCTTATGTCTCTGATGCTCAATCTTCACCTGCTGGCAATTCAAACACTTAGCCAAAAACTCTTCTATGTACTTCATTCTATTCCACCAATAGACTTCTCATAGATTACGGTACATCTTGGTTGCACCTGGATGAATAGAGTACTGAGAGCCATGAGCCTCGCTCAACATCCGCTCTCTCAAGTCCTCTACAGCTGGCACACACAATCAGCCTTAATATTAGAGTACATCATCTCCCTCTTGGGAGAAAACCTCCACCTTCTGATTTCGGACAACTTTCTTTAGCTTTACTAGGATAGGATCCTAATCTTTCCTAGCTTTAACTTCCATCACCAAGGAAGATTCTGACCCATTCTGAACAATCACACCACTATCCGCCGAATCTATAAGGCGAACCCCCAAATAAGCAAAGCCTATGGACATCCTTCACCAACTCCTTCCTCCTGTCCTCCATATGAGACACACTCTCCATGGATAGCCTACTAAGAGCATCCGCCATTACATTGTCCTTGCTCGAATGATAAAGGACACTCATATCATAGTCCTTGAGAAGCTCTAGCCATCTCCTTTGTCGCAAATTCAGGTCCATCTAAGTGAACACATACTAAAGGATCTTATGGTCCATGAATACATCCACATGCACCCCATACAAATAGTGTCTCTAAATCTTCAAAGTAAACACCACAACAGCCAACTCTAGGTCATGCGTTGAGTAATTCTTCTCACGAGTCTTAGCAGTCTAAAGGCATATGCAATGAACTTACCATGCTGCATCAATACACAACCAAGACTAACCCTAGAGGCATCACAACACAATAAAACTATTTGTGCCCTCCAGTAGGGTCAATACTAGGGCTGAAGTGAGTCGAGTCTTTAACTCCTGAAAACTCTTCTCATAAGCATCCGACTACTGAAATTTGACCTTTTTCTGGGTTAACATAGCCAACGGTGCTACAATGGATGAAAATTCCTCTATGAACCTCTTGTAGTAGCTAGCTAGACCTAAAAAGCTCCTAATATCTGGAGGACTAACTGTTCTAGGCCAATTCTTCACTACTTCTATCTTTTGAGAGTCCACTGCACGCCCTCGCTAAACACTACATGTCCCAAAAATGCTACTATGTTTAGCCAAACTCACACTTGCTGAGTTTAGCAAACAACTAGCAATCCTTGAGAGTTTGCAACACAATCCTCAAATGAGCGACATGCTCATCCTCACTCCGAGAGTATATGAGAATATCATCTATGAAGACAATCACGAACATATCCAAATACAGCTTGAACACCCTGTTCATCAAATCCATAAAAGCTATAGGAGCATTCGTTAGTCCAAAAGATATAACTATAAACTCATAATGACCATACCGAGTCCTGAAGGTCGTCTTGGGGATGTCACTCTCCCTAACTCTGAGCTGATAATTTCTGGATCTGAGGTATATCTTTGAAAATCACTTAGCATCTTGAAGTTGGTTAAATAAGTCACTAATCCTGGGGAGGGGATACTTATTCTTGATTGTGACATTGTTCAATTGCTGATAATCAATGCACATTCTAAGGGAACCATCCTTCTTCCGGATAAAGAGAACTGAAGCACCCAATGGGGACTTACTAGGCCTGATGAAACCCTTATCTAGAAGATCCTTCAACTACTCTTTCAACTCCTTTAGCTCGGATGGAGTCATTCTGTAAGGAGGAATAGATATGGGCTGCATATCAGGGAGAAGTTCAATACTAAAGCCAATCTCTCCTACGGGAGGGACTCCTAGTAGATCATCTGGAATCACCTCTGGATACTCACATACAATAGGAATAGACTGAAAAATCGCGGTCTCGGACGTTGAATCTTTGACATAAACTAGATGATACATACATCCCTTAGAGATCATCTTCCTATCCTTGATATAGGAAACAAAGAGACCTACAGGTTCCGCTGAACTACCTTTCCACTCTAGGACTAACTCACCTAAAAATCGAAACTCTATCATACAGGTTCTATAATTGACTAAGGAATAACATGCATGTAACCAATCCATACCGAATATAACAATGAAATCTGTCAAATCTAATTCCACTACATCCACTAGGGTAACTTACTAAAGAATCGCAACAGGGAAATTTTTATACACCCGTCGAGCTAAAACTGACTCACCAACAGGAGTAGAGACTAAGAAGGGTTCTGATAGGATTTTGGGACTGACTCCAAAACTAACAGCAACATAGGGAGTCACAAAAGATAAGGTAGCACTTAAATCTAATAATGCATACACATCAAGATGGAATACTCGTAACATACCAGTGAGCACATTGGAAGAGACCTCCTACTCCTGGCGAGAAGATAGTGCATAAAACCTATTCTGTTTCTACCTGCCACCTGCACTAGAAGAGGGGCCCTAATGAGATAGGCGAGCTACTGAGGCTGCTGAAGTAGTAGCTGGGGCATGACCTCCATTATTTCCCTGCCTAGCTAAAGACAATCCCTGCTTATATGCCTAGGCTTCCCACACCTAAAGAAAACATCTGAACCAACCAAGCAGTCGCTTGGGTGCTTTCTACCATAGTACCTACAAGCTTGAAAAGTGTGCTCTCCTGACATGTTCCTCTGTCTCCTAGAGCCTGATGCTCTACTTCTCTGATCTCCTTGAGGCCTAGACGGAACACTAGCTGATGATGTAGCTGGGACTAATGACCCCTGGTGGAAGTGAGGTCGATATCTACCTTTGGACCTCTGCTGAAAGTGCCCATGACTGCCTTTCCTGGCCCTCTTGGTCTCTCTCTCCTTCTCCTTCATCTGCTCTGCCTCTATCTGCAGGGAATATATGACTAATTGGGAGAAATCAATGTCATTGATCAACATGGAAGTCCTGCACTCCTTGACCAAGGAATCTGCCACTTCATTCACAAACTTGCTCACACGAGCCTTAGGATCAACAACCATCTCCGGTGCATATTTGGACAACCGGATAAACTCAAAAGTGTACTCCTGCATAGTCCAGTTGTTTTACTTCAAGTTGACGAACTCTGTCGCCTTTGCCTTCCTCAACTCCCTTGGAAGAACTTGTCCAAGAAAACAGTCACAAACTCATCCCAACCCACGGGAACTGCTCCAACTCCCCTACTACCCATCCACTAACAAAAGCATATATGAGCAACCTCCTTCAGCTAATAGGAGGCTAAGTCTACACTCTCATCTCCCGTCACCCCCATAATTTGGGTGATTTTATGCAACTCCTCAAGGAACTCGTATGAGTCCTCATCCACAAGAAACTCAGGTGGGTTCATCTTGAGAAAGTCTCGCACCCTCATTGTTAGTACATTCCCATTCTGAGGAACATGGGTCACCGCCTGCTAGTTGACCTGAACGATCATGGCTTGTGCCAACATCCGAAATATCTCCCTAAACTCTGCATGAGTGATCTACTTGGGCAAAATATCCATTGGAGCTAGTGGGGATGGTCGATGCCCATCTTCATTGTCATTGGCATGGCCATTTTCATTGCCATTTCTTCTACCATTAACTCGGATGGAGGCATATTTCTATAAACACGTATAGCATGAGTTAGAGGAATAAAGAGGTATTTCATCGCATGACATAGTTCATGAAAGAAGAAAAAATTCCTAAAACGTCTTGTAGCCTCTTCCCCATAAGTGAGGCGTGCTTCACACCTATAGAAAAGACTCTACTTAACGTAGCTTTCTGACACCATAGGACACACCTAAATCTTTGCTCTGATACCAAGATTTCTATGAGCTGAGCTGAGATCTTAGATTGAGACACGAAACCTAGAACCATAAATGGCTCCAAGCTAACCCACGATATATATATAGAATGACTTAAAAGCATAACCAACAGAAAAGCAACATGAACATGAATAAGTGGAAGACAAAATATCATAAAGCATATATCAAATGCTAACATCACAATGTTGAATCTCAAAGCTGAACATACTAGTCTATGTTTGAAAAGTGTCTACTATCTGATGAGATGCTGGGACAAGCCCCCAGATAACTCCAAGTCTAAAGCTAAACTAACATAACAAGTCTAAACTGATAGATGTCCTTGAATGATAAGGACTCACCCAAAGTAGGGGCTGAAATGGTCTGATATGGGAGCGAGCTATCGGCGAGAATAAACTGGATCTCCTGAAACAATATCATGAGACGATATAGCATAAAGTATGTGGTCAGTACTTTGAATATACTGAGTATGTAAGGTAAGTAAATATGCATAGTAAAACGTCAGTTGAAATCATGCATATAAATCAAGAGGATCATAAGAGAAAAGACTGCATACTAAAAGCCTTGTATCTGAGATATACATAAGCATGAGCTGGTTATCATAACTAAACATAATAAGCTAATAGTTAAAAATAGAAAACATTGGTAGTCTTGACTCCATATCATATCATAAGCTGCATTTGGAGTCTTGACTCCAAATCATATCATAAGTTGCATTAGGAGTCTTGACTCCAAATCATATCATAAACTGATCTTATTAACCTTGGCTAAATCATAATAAACATACTTAACTTTTATGAGGTTGCCCAAATCATAAAATCATACATACCCTAAATAGACTTCATAAGTTAAAATAATGGAATCATAAGTTGAGAGTTCATAAACATTCATGCATACTAGATAACTCATCATACTTGAGATCATGGATCATAAGCTTGAAGTTTCATAAAACTTGCATAATAGGGAATAAATTCCAATAACTTGGAATGGTGAATTTATAATCAAATTAAGTGTAAAATCTTCCCATTAGACTTAAAACATACATTAAAACATGAGGCAAGTAGACCTATAAACATAGCATAGGTAGTTTCATAGAATTGGGTTAAAAGCCTAGGAATCAATACCCTTGATTGGAAACTTGAATTCATGAATTAGAGAACAAGTTTGGGCATAAGGGTGGAAGAAATCCCCCATTCACAGCCCTACATACTTGGGTAATCTGATTTCCAAACTAGTATTGAAAGTCCAAGAGAATTGAGGAAGAAATTGAGGGGAAATTCTAATTTGATCTTAGAAGAGAAATTCAATACAATACATGCATGGGAGCCTAATAAATTAGACTAGGCTAACACCTCTTAAGAAACTCATTTCAAAGCTTAAAACGATGTCATTAAAGAGTTAGGAGCTTGAAAATTATGAAAAACACCCTTAAATAACCAACTGGGAAATGGCACTGCTACAGCTAACGAGTGACCTAATGACTCATCAGGTCACTTAACGGCTCGTCCTGACCATCCGTTGTCACTAGACAAAATCCCAACTTTCTAAGCTTGATTTGACGCCTCCACCTAAGGACTGTCATCACAAATAACAGGTCACTTAACGAATCATCCTTACCCTCTAAGTCTCAAGGTTTCTAAGCATTCCTCCCAACCAATGGTTAACCTAATGAGTTTTTAGGAGACACCATGACTCATTCCTCCACTCATTCGGTCTCCTCGATTTCAACACTTTCCCTACTGTTGTTCACTTAAGGGGTCACTTAACAACTCATGGGGAGTCACTTCTGGGAAGTAATATTTTACCAACTCATTAACATACAAGGGGTCATTCAATGACCCGTCGGGTCACATGACGAGTCACTCGATAACGCATTCTGTGACCTGGTCTAAATTTTCCTATTTTCTTTTATTCAACCCTCGGGTCTGGTCTTAGGGACTTTTGGGGTGTTACAGGTCCGTTCTGTGGGACTGCTCTACTTTTTGCAGATTTTCTACTTCAAGTCCAAGGTTTGATCATAGAAATATTTGGACTGTTACAGTCTTCTGAAAAGATGGTCCGTCCATTGCTTCATCAACTGGCTCATAAAGTTCTTCAACCTTGATCCGTCTTCTGAATGGAGAACTCTTATTTGATAAAATAGTTCGTCATTTGATTTGTCAGTTTCCAACCACCAAGGAGTGGTTTCTGGATCACAAGGGTGCTTCTTGACTACTGGATATACGGACGGTCTATTGAAGGGACGGTCCAACGTTTGCTCTATTTATTGGAAAACTTAGTGACTTTAATGCCTCCTTTCTTTATGTCATTTGAATTCTTGAAATATAGCATAATTGATATAGTTTTAACTTAAATTAGTACTTAAAGGCATATAAAACTCTATGAAATGAAGTATATTGAAATGAAGTACAAATGTGTTGCAAACTTCCGACACATCACTGACCTAGCTGTCCATGACGCTACTAGCGCACCAACTATATATCACAATAACAAACATGTATATCTTGCCTTAAAGAAGCTCTATCCAGCAAGGCCACAATTAGAGAATTTTTACGACGGTAATAACTCTACTAACCCAATAGTTCATAGAATATCAATCCATTCCTATATGCTCCATGGAGACCACCATGATATCTACAACAACATAATGTTATGTGGGCCATCGCGGTCACCATGGTGTCTAAGATAAAAAAAATATATAAATACACACATACACACACAAAGGCCAACAAGGCTGACATAATGTTAATATAAAAGCAACAAGGCTGACATATTGTTAATACAAAAGCAATATGGAAAAAAGTGTACAACTATACAACCCCAAGTCTGCAAGCCTCTAAGAATAATAAACTTGGCCGGGATAGGCCCTGTCCTACCATCAACTGTACAACACAAAAGACTAACCAGCCTCTGGATCTGGCAACTCTGAAAGAAGTGCAGATGGCCAATCTGCTAAACTCAGTTATACTATTGAGGAAATCTATATACTTATCTATTAGGTCTTTCAGGTAAGAACATAGTTCCTCTATGCTCGGTGCATCATTACAAAATAATGTATTGGATATGTATGGCAACTAAAAGCTGGAACTGAAGATGATATCATAAATAGTGTAAGTAATTATTATGGAATGTTAGTATAAAACCTGAACATACTTACTTATACATACTACATGTTGCTCAATTAATAGGCAAACAAGAACCTAACCTGTCTCTCAAAAGTCTGGTAGGTACAAACAATAACTAGCAACCTATCTGAGCCTACATAAGCTCGATGGTATATTCAATTTATATAACCCTATTGGCAATAACCTAGCCCCGTAGGTAATTTGTAATCCAAAAACACAAGGATCCTGTATCTGTAGTCCGAACATACAAGGCTCCTGTATTTGTATTCCGAGCAAACAAAGCTCCTATATATGTAATCCAAGCACACAAGGCTCCTGTAATCATCATAGAGCCCCTTTGAGCATCAACTCTGCCATCCCTAGCTTCAACAAAGCCTGTAAGTAAATAGGCTTTATTATGATCCTGTAGGTATTAATATAGCCCTTCTAGGCATCAATAGCTCCTTTGAGCATCAACCTAGCCATCCTTGGCATTAAGAAAGTCCATAAGTGAATAGGTTTTATTATGGCCTTGTAAGTGCCAATTCGCCCCATAAGCTTGGCAAATTTTTCAATAGCCCCTTATGCAACCTACATATAGCTCAGAGGTACAACACCAAGTCTACAACTAACCATGGTAGCTCTGAAAGTAATAATGATACACCCCTAGCCCGAAGGTGAGTAATATAGCTATAAGAGACTTATTTGCAAAATCTCTACGCATTAGTCTTAATACCATTACAATTCCCTGAAGCTAACCACAATAGCCCTATAGGTAGCCACAACAGACTAGTATCCCAAAGGAAATCAATATAACATTATCCATAGTAGCTCCAAATGTAACAAAGATACACCAATAGCCCAAAGGCAAGCAATATAGCTATAGGTGACCCATACGCATAATCTCTATGTCATATCTAACACAAGGTCCCTACTAACAGATTAAAAATGCTAAAAAGGAAGGAATACACACACACACACACACACACATACACGACACCATCACCAATACCCACAATGGGTGCTATCAACATATAACAAGAAAACACGACAAATATGTCAATGACGATAAGTTCTTCCTCAAATACAATACTAAAGCTCAAACCAATAATCAGTTGAAGATAGAAACTATTATCTTTTGATAAACAGATTCTAAAAGTAGAAAAACAGAAACTCATGACTACCTCTTCAAATTAATAACAAATGGAGGCAAATTCGATGGGAAAAACACGTACTAGCCGAGGTGCTCGAAGTTCCCAATCCGAATCTAGCTTGGATTGTTCTATCTCTTTCAATTCTATTATATCTCTATGAAAATATAGGAGAAAACAAAGCTTCAAACTTTAGTAAATGTTTGGAAATGAATTAAAACAAAGAAGGTGAAGTTATATATATATATTCACCGACCTAGGACCTACCTCCACATGTCTGCACAATCTCATAAAAATATGAATATATCTCTATTCTGAAGTTGTATTGGTGAATGGTTTAATATGTTAGAGACTAGACTCCTACACCACTAATTTAAATAAGTATTAGTCCCCCTAACACCTTAAATATTGGTAGAGAAGCTCCGAGATATCTAACCCAAATTTCAAATAATTTAAGAAAATAATTTGCGATAACTTTTATCGACTATTGTTTTACAATTTGTTTGACTTCAAAACTTAACGTACGATCATTGTGTGATTTGAATATCTAATAACACATCCTTCTTAGATATTAAGCACTCTTAGCATTACCTCAAAAGTACAGGTTTATTGCTTTAATTATGTTATAGAAGTGACCAAGAAAAGTTGCAATTATTATTATTTACTTTGTTGTATTCATATTTTTTCTCAATCTGTATATAATTTTCATTTTCATGCCTCAAAGTCCTTTTTTATCTCAGTTGACTTTGTCTATGGATATATAGTTCTTCATGGTCTGTTGTGAAGCTTCACATGCTAGGTTTGGTTATGTTTTAGAATCGGTAGGTGATTGTCTATTATTGAGATAAGATCCACAAGCTAGGGAGAGCCATGAGCTAGAGAGCTATGTGCTAAGATAACAATGTGATGTATTGACGATTAAAAAATGTATCTAAGAATTAGATATTAAACATGTCTCAAATAAAGAATGGTAGTGATTATCACTAAGAACTACTAAAGAATCAATTCCTGAAACATCTCTACTACAAGAGCTATAGTCAAGAGTACACTGTGAGTAGTGAAGGAATCATATCCTTCACGATAGACTGGAAGAAGACTTTCGATAAAGGAAAAGAAGATTTCGATCGCATTATGGATAATCTAATAGATCAAAGAACAAAAGCTAATATGGAAAAATTACCATATTTTCACAGATAGAAAAAGATTTTTAAATAGGAGAAGGTTGATATATGAAGAATATGGAAATGTTATCGATGGATGTTGTATTAATTTTGCAGGTTCTCTTAGTCAAGTGAGGCATCGAGTGCTTGTCTTGTCTCTCTATGTTTGGGGCATGACCTAAGTGCAAAGATTAGCAGAGGTTAGTTGACTGCAAATTCCAGTACAATATACATGTTTGTGTGTTAATGTGATATTCTTATTAGTATGTGGCATACCATACACATACTTGTTAGGATCAAAATTGCATGCTTGCACATCATTTTAATTAGTATTGGAGTTGCACACCTATATATTATTTTAATTAGGATCGAAGTTACACACCTGTACAACACTTTAATTAGGATTGGAGTTGCATGCCTACATATCATTTTGATTAGGATCAGAGTTGCATGCCTTCTTATCATTTATATGGATCATAGTTTCACGCTTGAATATTTTATATATGGATCGGAGTTGCATACCTGCACAATATATGGACTTCGTGAGTTTCTCATGGATCTTGACTATCTGATAGAGGAAATAGGTGTATACACTCATATGCATTTGCATTCTCATTTAATAATCATACATATATACTTATTTAATCTAAACGATGTAGTGGTGAATGATGTATTGAAATTGACTTATTTCCCTCCCTACTTAGTTGAGAAGATTGAAGGAGCTATTATGTTATTTTTGACATAGTTTGTAATTTATTTTATTGGATGAATTTGGACATTTTACTATCTTGATTATATTTATCATTGATTACTGATCTGTTTTAATTGAGATTTTATTCTAATATTTATGTCAAGTGTTAAGGAAAGTAGTGGTAGGAGAAACTCTCACTGTCACTTCCAAAAAAAGGTTGATCAATGATATTGTTGAGCACACATATTTTCCGTACTCATTCTATACTTGTTGCACCTTTTGCTTGCAAGTTCATTTTTAGGTTCAAGCGGGTGTTTGAATCATCAACAGACTTTGAGGAGGCTTGCCAAAGGTCAGGGTGAGCTGCTTAGCTTTGGTAGCACTGGATTCTAGCTTTGTTTTACATTTGATGTCTTCCTTTTTCGAGATAGCTTTTATAGTAGTTGGACTTGTAGTTCAGATCTTAGATGCTCTTCTATTAGTGTTACCAATCTTGGGGGTATACTTGTTTATGATTACATTTCGGGTTTTATGACTCAGTTTTAGACTTATTATTATTTTATCTTATTTTGCATATTTCTATCTTTACTCATCTTAAATAATTTAATAATGAATGGGGTTCACCTTCTGAAGAGAGTAGATGCCATCATGGTCTAATAGGATTTCAAGTCATGACAAGTTAGCATTACAACCTAGCTCCTGAACTACATATTGGAGATAAGTAATGGAAGAACTAGGTCCTTGTGCAAGAAATATATGGATCTGATTAGGTTCACACAACTAGCTACCTTCTAGGTTGCGATGAGCAATAGGTTAGTCCCAAGAAAAACTTAGGTTCTCACATCTTGCTAAGTCATGATGCTGATCAATATGAAGTTTGTTCTTAAAGGGAAGATTGAACCTGAGTGAACATGCGACTATTATGATTTAGTTATGTTCTGTTATGAGTTTTTCATCACATAAAGAGGGAAATTATTGAGCTAAGAGCCACGAGCTAGAGAGCTATGTGCTCAACTAACAATGTGAAGTTTTGATGATTAATAAATGAATAACAAACATATGAAAGAACTAGGTATTAAACATGTTTTAAATAAGGATTGGTAGTGATTATGTCAAAGAACAACTGAAGAAGTAGTTTGTTAAACATGTCTACTACAAGAGCTTCTTTCAAGAGTACACTACGAGAAGTGAAGGATCCAGGTCCTTAATGTTAGATTGGAAGAAGGCTATTAATCAACGTAAAGCAAATTCCAAGTGCATTGAAAGATTCCCTACAAAATTACAACTACGGCTAATCTAATGGAGTAAGAAATAAGAAAGAATATGGAAATATTACCATCTTATAACATATGGATGAAGCTTTGGAAATAAGAGGAGGCTGACAAGTGAAGATGCAAACCAAATCAGACTTGGATTAGGTTCTTGAATTCTTGAACTAATCAATGTTGAATTACAATAATGAGAAGTAGTCATTCCACTCCTATATAAAGCATCTCATTCAAATTTCTAAAGAGTGATAAATACTCAAATATACTCCTCGTTTATAGAAAATATAAGTGATCATTTTATCCAAATAAATATTCCTATCGGATGACGGAGTGGAATCTCATAGAGAATTGAGTCAATAATCCAAGAGTTATAAACGAATTCAAACCTAAATGCATCGTTGTGTCAACATTTGAAAAATATATTGAGGGAAAATAGCATCTAATTCTAAAATAAAACTAAGTGTATGGAATTCAAATTATTGCAACCACAAGTGAGATAGCTAGGGGTATGCTATAGATGAGTTAACAACTAAATCAGGATTTTCATCAATGCCTTAGACTCAAAATTAGCGTAGATAGCAGCGGATAATTCACATTCTCTTGTTTTTCAACCACAAGAATCTTATGTCTAGGGTTTTCACAAATTCCAAAGCCAATTCAAGTTATCAACCACAAAAGCTTGAGGAAGGACTAAGCTATCTCTAGCCTTGACCTTTAATGGAGTGATAACGCTCAAACCGCACTTCTAACTGAAGTATCAAGTGGACGTTGTCAATAAAGAACCCAACTTAGAGGTTGGGGTCAATCCCACAGGGAATTTGGAAGATCTAGATTACAGCCGGTAAGTGAACTTGTATGGTAGTTACTTCACAATTGGGTGGATTCTAATAATAATCAATACTAAAAAGAAAACAGCTGTCAAGCTTATGGTTGTGAATCAATAATTAAAGGATAACTGGGGTTTGTGTTCCCCATGGATTCATAACAGCTTTAGGTATACACTCGTGATCTTCACCAATACTTACTTACAGAACTGATAAGTTAGGTTCATTCAAATGATCGACCAATCCCTATTGAATGACTATACTAAATTACTCGACCAAGTCTCACGAGCATTTATAAACTAACCATTATCACTAAGTTCTAGATATAACAATACTGCAACCTCAATTCAAGTTAATACAATGATCATCAAGATCAAGGCTCCGTTGTAATTCTCTTTTCCTAATCTCTACCTCTTCGACCAAAGCAAGTAAAGAATTCGAGCACTTCCTAACATTGTACACCGCTAAGAATCATTAAAGCATGAAGAGAATACAATATAATTAATTAGTATTGGTTTTAGACTCACTTGGTGCTACCCTAGCTTGTTAATCCACCATGGTTCCCACAACCCTAGCTATGGAGGTTTTAGCCTCTCATTGTTGCAAGGTTGTGAAGTGTGTTCATGATTAAAGACATAAAAACAATACTCACAAATATGATTGAGAAAAATGCTTTCTTTAATTAATCCGCAAAATCTTGAAGAACAAGTAGTAAGAACAATATCAATTCAAGAAAAGGTTGATCACAAGGTTGAACCAACTTAATTCTCTCTTTCAAAGATGTAAAATTGTCTACTACAATGTTTTCCAACTAAAACTAATTCTTCTCAATGTCACTTATGAAAAATAAAACATAAAACGTATTTATATAGACATAAGAATCCTTTTCCTAGGATAACAGGGCGATTTTCCATATCTGGTGCCGACCTCGTCAAGGATCATCCTACAACTTGTAGGAGCATCCTACAGCCCGTGGCAACATCTCGTGGTTTGGATTGTTAGCTGATTTTTGGCTAAGTGTCGGGCCAAGGTACGATTCATATGTAACACCCTGTATAATTTAAGTGATAAACTCGTACTTTAAAGATATGACCAAGTGTGTTTAGTACTACAATAAGTTGTATTACTCAATGATCGTACGCTAATATTTGAAATCGAAACACTTCTAAAGCAGTATGTGACAGAGATGCATTTCATAACATCCTAATTACTTGATCGTATCCATAGCAACAAATTGGACCTACATTGAAATCCAGATGTAAAATGTTGTGGGCCTAGTTTAATTGAAAGGCGGCTGTTATGGTAAGTGGGGTAAGTAATGTTTACCAAGGAAGAAATTAAGTCTTATATAACCTTTAGTGAGGATTGTTTACATTTATACACTTAGTGCCTATAAGCACAATTGCTGCCACATTTCGTACTACTAAATATGTGATGAAGTGGTCCATATAATTATGGAGGGCTGAAGGTTGTGGTCCACAAGACAGCCACATCACCAAACATTATTACGTATAGGTGTAATGGATGAGACTATAAGTAATTAAAGCCACCATGTATAATTTTGTTGAAATGGATTAGTTTAAATGATTGTTGGGAGCATTACTACGGAGTTAGTTTCGTGAAATTCACCCGGTAAATCATAACCCCAGGAGCCAGAGTTGTCGGAACGACTTCAAACTAATTTCTATACGATCATAGGCTTCAAGTAAGTATTTCCTCCTTCTAGACTTTTGAGAAACTATGCGCTTTTTACTGAGTTTCGTCAAGTTGAAATATAGTTAATATTTATATATAAGGTTTACATTTTTGCCGAATTTAGTATTAAAACTAGCCTCTTTCTCCTAGTAATACGATTTCAGTTGGAAAGTGCTGTTTAATACGTATTGAAACTCTCTACTTAATCAGGAATCGGTGATTGAGGTATGTTAAGGCAAATTCTTTCAGAAAGTTAGTTTCTTTAGCATTATAACTCAGTTTAAATCCAGTAAGAGAATCAGAAGTTTGTTAATCATGATTAGTTGTTGGTATTGGTTGAGACCAGTATTCTACGTTTAGTTTGGGATTGGACTTGCCTATATAGCCCTCTATGACCAACTCCCAGGGTTACTAGCTGTGTCGACGCCCGCCAGGGGCAAGATGACGTCGCTCCACGAAGCGGTATGCCATCTATGAGGGATTAAGATGGGGTCCCAGGTCCTCATAGAGTCCATTCCATGGCTGGACTATTATATACTGTATCAGGACCACACCCTCATCGAGCCTGGTGCCTAGGGTGCAGATATCAAGAGTCCACTAGACTCAGACACAACTATAGTCAGGGGCCGAGTTGGCTCAATTGAAGACTCATGGGACTGGGAGGATGGCTATAGCTACAAGTTGATCCCTTATGACCTTGCTAGGGGTATGTTGATTGCAGTGTACTCACTAGGGATTTTGGGGGCCCTAGGTGGGTTATTCTATACTGGTTGTACCTTTTGGCTTATGGGGACAGGTAAGGTTCTTGTTTGCTTTAATTATTAATAAATTAGATAATTGGAAGTTCAACTACTCAGGTATGACTTCTATCCCTTCATTTCAATTATTTTCAGTTCTATCTCTTTTATTCAGTCATTTGCAGTGTGTTGTACTGACACCCTTTCTGGGGCACTGCATTACTTGCCTGCAGATACAGATAGACGAGGAGCAGATCCCTCCTAGCTTCAGCCAGGATTAGTAAAAGAGTCGGCTCCTTTCTTCCGGAGCCTATAGACAGAAGGTTTACTCTTTTTGATTGTATAGTTTATGGGTAGGTCAGGGCCCTATCTCGACCATCATATTACTCCTAGAGGCTTGCAAGTTGTTCAGATTCCTTGTGGTTAGCTGTTGATGGCCATGTGAGGCCCATATGTGTTTTATCTTGTGTGTTGGCCGTGTGGGGCCTTGTTTAGCTATCAGTTAGCGGCCTTCTCGGCTGTAGCTTAGTTTATACTGGAGTTAACTTATAGTCATAACTAGACATCATGGTGGTCTTGTCGGCCCACATAGGATTTCCTTTTATTACCTGTTTTTGGTTAGCTATTTTCTTTTATAGGTGGCTTTAAGGCCTAGTCATCCGGGGTCTGTGTTTACAGCCGAGATATAGCCTGTTATTTTCTTGATTTGAGATTTAGTGTTAGTCATGCACCAGAGGTGCGTAAGCTCAGTCAGGCCAATTCAAGTCCTAGTAGGGAACCAGGTGCTAGTTATGCCTCCCCAGGTGGGGCGTGACAAACTTGGTATCAGAGCAGGTTGTATCCCAGGGAGTCTGCAAGCCCTGCTAAGTAGGGTCTTGTCTATGGATGTGTTGTGCACCACATACTATAGACTGGTGACTGCGAGGCATGTTAGGGTGGTTACCCTTCTTTCTCTTCAATTGTGCTATAGAGCCGTGTTGTATAGAGATGAGCCCCTAAGCTTACATAATCTATTTTTCTACAAAGAAATGTCAGACGCACAACGGATCTTGACTAGCAGGGAGTTAGATACCGCAGTAGGAGAGGGCACTAGCAGGGTGCCTCAGTCATAGTCAGCCTAATCTGAGGGCGACAGGGAGATTTTATCTGGGTCTCCCCAGAACTCTTCGTCGCGCCAGGAGCCACCCGGAACAGCAGATGTGTCGGCACCACCTCCGGCAGTTTCCATACAAATACCATCAGATCAGGAAGTTAGGAGTGTCGTCTTTATGATAGATCAGATGATGGCTGCACAGCGTCAGCCCGTGGCACCGGTGGTTGCAGAATCTTCATGAGGGCCCGGTAGCTCGAGCGTCTGAGAGTTTCTCGCATTGAGTCCCCCACAATTTCTAGGGACAGATCGGGATAAGGACCCTTAGGATTTTTTGGACCAGTTGCAGTGAATTTTCAGGGCACTGCATGCCACACCTATAGAGTCAGTGGAGTTAGAGGTATTTCATTTACGGGACATCGCAATACTATGGTACGAGAGTTGGGAAAGGTCCCGAGGCAGAGATGTTCCCCCTCCGACTTGGCCCAGTTTCTTAGAGGCCTTTTTAGATCATTATTTGCCACGGGATATCCTTTAGGCCCGGGTGGACCAATTTTTGCACCTGGAAAGGGCTCGATGAATGTTCGGGAGTATGCTATGAGATTTGATTCCTTGGCCCGATATGCACCGGCCTTTGTAGATACTATGTCAGCCAGGGTACACTGGTTTATCATGGGGCTAAATCCAGAATATGTGGAGACCTGTATTACAGCTACTCTGCAAAAGGATATGGATATTGCCCGTGTTCAGGCATTTGCAAAGAATATAGAGGGGATCAGGCAGCGGTAGTGGGAGATGGAAAGGGCAAGTCAGGAGCAGCGCTGCAGGGCCCAACCTAGTGATTTGCAGACAAAGTCTTAGGGTTGGCCCAAACCCTAACTATCAGACAAACCACCTAGACCCCCACCTCCACAGCAGCGGCAGGGGAATAGATCTGGCCACCGGGGGTAGTCAGGGCCCGGCAAGAGCTCACAGTTTGGAGGTTCACAGTGGCAGAGGGAGACAGAGCAGGTAGATTTACTGTACCACTTTGCCCTATTTGCAGCCGATGTCATTTTGGGGCATGCAGGTATGGTTCTACGACAGGTTATGCATGTGGACAGGAGGGTCAGGGGATGAAGGACTGTCCAGCCAGAGGTCAGAGCGATTGTGATCAACAAGATAGGTCCTAAGTGGGGTCATATGCCCCAACCCCTTCAGCAGGGTGCAGGCCCTCAACTCCAGCCTGGTAGAGGTTGAGGTAGATTAGGGGCATTCAGTTCAGGTATCGGTCCAAATCGCACATATGCTTTATCGGCCGACAGGAGTCAGAGTCATCGCCGGATGTTGTGACAGATATGCTGGACATATGCTCTCATTTCTTGTATGTTTTGGTAGACCCAGGATCCACTTTGTCTTATGTTACGCCATTAGTGGCCCGAAAGTTCGGTATTACGCTGGAATTGCTTCGGCGACCTTTTACAGAGTCCACACCCATCGGTGATTCCATTATAGCTAAAAAAGTCTACTGAGGGTGCACAATAGAGGTTGTTGGTCGCCAGACCTTAGCAGATTTGGTAGAATTAGAGATGATTGATTTTGATGCAATTATGGGTATGGATTTGCTAACACCATGTTATGCTAATGTACAATGTTGGACCAATACTATCCGGTTTCACTTTCCAGGGGAGGTAGTACGGGAGTGTAAAGGCAATGTGGCCACACCAAAAGGTAGGTTTATTTCCTATCTTCGGGCGAGAAAGTTGATAGTGAAGGGGTGCATTTATCATATTGTCAGGGTTCAAGATGTTCAAGAGGAATCTTCGACTCTCTAATCCATTCTAGTGGTCAATGAATTTCCAGATGTATTCCCAGATGAACTTCCTGGTATTCCCCCAGAACGGGATCGATTTGGCAATTGATTTATTACCAGGTACCCAACCTATATTTATTCCTCCATATCGAATGCCTCCTACTGAGCTTAGAGAATTGAAAGAATAGTTGAAAGATCTATTAGATAAGGTCTTCATCAGGCCGAGTACTTCACTGTGGGGTGCACCAGTTCTGTTTGTGAGAAAAAAGGATAGCTCCCTCCGTATGTGTATGGCAGCTGAATAAAGTCACTATCAAGAATAAGTACCAGCTTCCCAAGATAGATGACTTGTTCGATCAGTTATAGGGGGCAAAGTTCTTCTCAAAAATTGACTTAAGATCTGGGTATCATTAGGTTCGAGTTCAGGAAAGAGATATTCCAAAAAGTACTTTCAGGACTAAATATGGACACTTTGAATTCTTAGTCATGTCCTTTAGATTGACGAATGCTCCAGCAGTGTTCATGGACTTGATGATCAGAATCTTCAGGTTGTACCTAGACTTGTTTGTGATAGTATTTACTGATGATATTCTGGTGTATTCTTATTCAGAAGTAGAACATCGGGATCATTTACGAACAGTGCTCCAGATTCTCAGAGATCACCAGTTATATGAAAAATTTTCTAAATGTGAGTTTTGGCTGAATTCAGTGGCTTTCTTGGGTCACGTTGTGTCAAAACGGGTATTCAGGTGGACTCGCAAAAGATAGAGGCTGTAAAGACATGGCCTAGACCGACAACTCCGACGGAGGTACGCAATTTTTTAGGGTTAGTCGGTTATTACATAGATTTGTAGAAGGGTTTTCCACTTTAACAACACCTTTTACCAAGTTAACTCAGAAAGTAGCTAATTTTCACTAGACTGAAGCATGTGAATAGAGTTTTCAGGAGTTAAAAATAGATTGACATCAGCACCCGTATTAGCTTTGCCAGATGGATCAGAGGGTTATGCAATGTATTGTGATGCTTCAGGTATCGGGTTAGGATGTGTCCTGATGCAGCATGGTAAGGTAATTGCTTACGCTTCCAGACAGTTGAGGAAGCATGATAAGAATTACCCCACCCACGACCTGGAATTGGCGGCCGTAATTCATGCCTTGAAAATATGGAGGCACTATCTGTATGGTGTCCACATAGACATCTTCACTAACCATAAAAGTTTCCAGTACATCTTCACATAAAAAGAGTAGAATCTACGGCAGCACCGCTGGTTAGAATTATTAAAAGAATACGATGTGAATATTTTGTATCAATTAGGGAAAGCCAATGTTGTAGCAGATGCCCTCAGTCGTAAATCCATGGGGAGTTTAGCATACCTGAGGATAGAACAACAAGAACTAGCTCGAGAATTGCATCAGTTAGCCAATTTGGTCATCGTATAGTAGACTCAGGAGACAGCAGAGCAGTGATCCAGAATATTGCAGTATCATCATTGGTTGTAGAAGTGAAAGAATGGAAATATGAAGACCCTACCCTAGTTCTGCTCAGAAATAAGGCTCAGCGAGGGGAAGTAGTATATTTCAAGGTAACTGAAGATGAAGTTATAAGGTATAGGGGCCGCCTTTGTGTTTCAGATGCGGCAGGACTTTGCCAGCAGATCATGGGCGAGGTACATTATTCCCGTTACTCTCTTCATCCAGGTTCAACAAAGATGTATCATGATATAAAGGATATTTACTGGTGGCCAATAATGAAAGGGGAGGTAGTAAACTTTGTAGAACAATGTCCTAATTGCCAACAGGTGAAGGCTGAACCCCAGTGGATTGACGCAGGAAATAGCAGTGCCTATGCGGAAATGGGAGGCGATCAATAAGAATTTTGTAACAGGGTTACCTCGCACCAAGTGTAAATTTAGTTCTATCTGGGTGATTGTTTATAGGTTGACAAAGTCAGCCCATTTTCTGCCAGTTAGGACTACCTTCTCAGCCGAGGACTATGATGAATTATATATCAAGGAGATAGTTCGATTACATGGTGTCCCAATATCAATAATTTCTGATAGAGGGGCGCAGTTCATAGCTAAATTTTGGCAATCCTTCCAGAAGGGTCTGGGGATACAGGTTAATCTGAGTGCAGCCTTCCATCCTCAAACAGAAGGGCAGGTAGAGAGTATAATTTAGACGCTCGAGGATATGTTACGGGCATGCATGCTAGACTTCAGGGCAACTGGAATGAACATTTACCTCTTATTGAATTTTCTTATAATAATAGTTATCATTTAGCAATCCATATTGCATCTTATGAGGCCTTATATGGGCAGAAATATAGATCCCCAGTTGGTTAGTTTGAGGTAGGAGAATCAGGGTTAATTGGATCAGACATAATCCACCAATCAGAAGAGAAGGTGAAGCTTATCAGAGAATGCTTGCTGACAGCTCAGAGCCGCCAGAAATCTTACGCTGATGTACAACGTAGAAATCTGGAGTTCGATGTAGGTGACTGGTATTTCTGAAAGTTTCGCTGATGAAGGGTGTGATGAGATTTGGTAAAAAGGGAAAGCTTAGCTTGAGATTTATAGGACTGTATCGAATCCTCCGGAGAATAGGCCAGGTGTCATATGAGCTAGCTCTACCTCCAGAGTTGGAATCTGTTCACCCGGTCTTTCATGTGTCGATGTTATGAAAGTGCATAGGAGATCCATCCTGAGTTGTGCGAGTTAAGGACGTCCAGATCACTGAGAAATTAGCCTATGAGGAAGTTCCAGTAGCCATATTAGACCGGCAGGTTCGTAGGTTGAGAAGTAAAGATGTCACCTCTGTTAAAGTACTGTGGAGAAACAAGAATAGAGAAGAGATGACCTGGGAAGCTGAGAACAACATGAGATCTAGATATCCTCATTTGTTCCAGGCTTAGTCTAGACTATGCAGTCAAGGTAAAGTTGTCGGTTCAGTTATTGTTTCATGATTTATATTACAGATACTGTTTAGTTAGCCATAATCTTGTTGTGAAATAGTTTTCATAGTATTACGTGAAAAACCTATGTTGGACTTTTCTGCATTTTAGGGTTTTCAGATAGTCCATGCTACAGGAAAGACTCTGCCGAAACTTTTCAAGAATAGTAGCTAAAAGAGTTTGATTCCCGTAAGCTTAGATGACATTCGAGGATGAATGTTCCTAAGGGGGGGGAGGATGTAAAACCTCGTATAATTTAAGCGATAAATTCGTACTTTAAAGATATGACCAAGTGTGCTTAGTACTACAATAAGATTGTATTACGAGGTATTTAAATTATTTAATGATTGTATACTAAGATTTGAAATTGAAAAACTTCTAGAGCGGTATATGACAGAGATGCATTTTGTAACATCCTAATTACTTGATCATATCCATAGCAACAAATTGGACTTACATTGAAATCTTGATGTAAAATGTTGTGGGCCTAGTTTAATTGAAAGGCGACAGTTATGGTAAGTGGGGTAAGTAATGTTTATCCATGAAGAAATTAAATCTTATACAACCTTTAGTGAGGATTTTGTACATTTATACACTTAGTGCTTATAAGCACAATTGCTGCCATGTTTCATACTACTAAATATGTGATGAAGTGGTTCATATGATTATGGTGGGCTGAAGGTTGTGGTCCACAAGATAGCCATGTCACCAAACATTATTACATATAGGTGTAATGGATGAGACTATAAGTAATTAAAGCCACCATGTATAATGCTGTTGAAATGGATTACTTTAAATGATTGTTGGGAGTATATATATATATATATTCCCTGCTTTTTCAAATCATTCCATAAGTAAAGACCTCGACTTAGTGAGAGAGAGCACGCAAGTTTCTACATATTTTCTCCCGAATATTCTACCAAACGCTGTTCAAATTCAAATTAATTTCAGGTATTGAAGTTTAAAGATGCAGGGAGCATTACTACGGAGTTAGTTTCGCGAAATTCGCCTGGTGAATCGTAACCCCGCGAGCCAGAGTTGTCAGAACGACTTCAAACTAATTTCTATACGATCACAGGCTTCAAGTAAGTATTTTCTCCTTCTGGACTTCCAAGAAATTACGCGCTTTCAACCGCGTTTCGTCAAGTTGAAATATAGTTAATATTTCTATATAAGGTTTTCATTTTCGCCGAATTTAGTATGAAAACTAGCCTCTTTCTCCTAGTAATATGATTTCAATTGGAAAGAGCTATTGAATACTTATTGAAACTCGCCAGTTAATCAAGAATCGGTGATTGAGGTATGTTAAGGCAAATTCTTTCGGCAAGTTAGTTTCTTTAGCATTATAACTCAATGTAAATCCCAGTAAGAGAATCATAAGTATGTTAATCATGATTAGTTGTTGTTATTAGCTGAGACTAGTATTCTACGTTTAGTTTGGGATTGCACTTGCCTATATAGCGCTCCGTGACCAACTCCCAGGGTTACTAGCTGTGTCGACGCCCGCCAAGGGCGAGATAACGTCTCTCCACGGAGTGGTATGCCATTCGTGAGGAACAAAGATGGGGTCCGGGGTCCTCATAGAGTCCCTTCCATGGTTGGACTATTATATGTTGTATCAACACCATACCCCCGTCGAGCCTGGTGCCTAGGATGCAGATATCAGGAGTCCACTAGACTCAGACACAGCTACAGTCAGGGGCTGAGAGGGCTCAGTTGCAGACCAAAGGGACTGGGAGGATGGTTATAGCTACCAGCTGACTCATTATAACCTTGCTAGGGGTATATAGATTGCAGTGTACTCACCAGGGCTTACGGGGGCCGCAGGTGAGTTATTCTATCCTGGTTGTAAAACCTTCCGACTTATGGGGGCCAGGTAAGATTCTTGTTTGCTTTAGTTATTAGTAAATTAGATAATAGGAAGTTCAACTACTCAGGTATGACTTTTGTCCCTTCATTTAAGTTATTTTCAGTTCTATCTCTTTTATTCAGTCATTTGCAGTTATTTCCTTCCATATTCAGTACATGTTGTACTGACGCCCTTTCTGGGGCACTGCATTACTTGCCTGCAGGTCTAGATAGACAAGGAGCAGATCCCTCCTAGCTTCAGCCAAGATTAGCAGAAGAGTCGGCTCCTTTCTTCCGGAGCGTATAGACGGAAGGTTTACTCTTTTTGCTTGTACAGTTTATGGGTAGGTGGGGGCCCTATCCCGACCATCATATTACTCCTAGAGTCTTGTAGATTATTCAGATTCCCTGTGGTTAGTTTTTGATGGTCGTGTGAGGCCCATATGTGTTTTATCTTGTGTGTTGGCCACGTGGGGCCTTGTTTAGTTGTCAGTTAGCGGCCTTGTCGGCTATAGCTTAGTTTATACTGTTGGCCCGCATAGAATTCCCTACTATTACCTGTTTTTGGTTAGCTATTTTCTTTTACAGGTGGCTATAAGGCCTAGTCGGCCGGGGGCTGTGTTTACAGCCGAGATATAGCCCGTTATTTTCTTGATTTGAGATTTAGTGTTAATCATGCACCAGAGGTGCGTAAGCTCAGCTAGGACAGTTCAGGTCCTAATAGGGCACCAGGTGCCAGTCATGCCTCCCCAGGTGGGGCATGGCATCATACCTCCTTCCTACGACTCGTACCAGGCTCCTGTGGCTTGATTCTGAATCTTTGCAATTTGTCTGAAGTTCACCATGACTGGTATGGTACGACTCGTACAAAGCTCTCACGGGTCGTGGTATCCTCGCGTACTGAGAATCAGCCTCTTGTGCAATTCTTTTGGAGTTCATGACGACTGCCTTTCCACGACTCGTACAAGCTTGGTACGATCCATGCAAGACTAGGTTCATTCTTCCAGCTTCAGCCTTTTGCTCCTTATCACGGCCATCAATATGACTCGTAGGTCCATCTTACGGATCGTACTATGGACTGCATTTTTTGCCTTTTTTTGCACACTTTTAGCCTCCTTTTGCAAATTTACGCTCCAACACCCATTTATCCTAAAATCAAAGGAAAAGTGCCTCATATCCACATAAATACACCTAAGTCCATGGTATTTTCTTAGTTTTGAGCGTCAATACTATTGTAAATCCACAGCACATCAACACCCTCAACTTAAGACTTTTGCATGTCTCAAGCAAAGAAAAATAAAAACTAAACACGATGCTCAACTAGAAAATACACTTAAGATACTATAGCCAATACTCAAACAAATATTTGCACTGTCTATATAAACTCTATTGACCCTTCCTCATAGAACATCATCAACTAATGCATTACAAGCAACATCAAAACATCATATACAGGGATCAAGACATGTCATCTAGCTATCAACAGGAAATCAAGTCATCACCAATGTTTTTCACACAGACCAATGGTAAAAGAAAACATAACCCATGTACCCTCACACAAATGAAGTCTCCACTCAGATATGAAGTATCAAACACAAATGGGACTAGGAAAGTGAAGCACTCACTCTCACAAGGAAGTTTGCAAATATTATGCATCAGATACCATAGGCTTGACCTTATTTTCTCTGCTTTGGTTTGTCAGATGGTCATGTTAGGATCACTATAGGACTTGATATGTCTTGCAATGTAGGCTTAGGGCTGGACATGATAAAGATGAGAGATTTTATGAGTGAATATTATTCGGTTCTGGAAACTACACGCAAGTGCACGTGGTCGAACAAGTAGTAAAGTGGCTTAATTCAAGCCAAGTATCGATCCCACAGGGACTAAACTACAGTATTAATTAACTTAAGCGTCAATGAACTATATCTCTATGAATGCAGAAAACCAAATAAATAATAGTTTAAGAGTTAAAGTATACTCCGTAATGAAAATCTAAGTCAAGATTATAATTTGAGTCTGAACAATAGCAATGAACAAGCTGAGGTTAAGACAAACATGCAGGGATGTAATTTATTAATTCAATTAAGTGAATCTTCTCTTCGGTTGCTAGTAAGGAATTTATTGCCAATGGATTGGATATTTCGACTCCTATCCATTTTAAGAATCATGAGACCTTAATCTACATTTCTGTGATAAAAGAATTTCATGCTCTAGCCGTACATAACCGATTCCTTAATTGACTAATAAGACTTTCAGATATATTTCTATTCTGAATGTAAATCTTTTCTCAATTTTTACAGCTAAGAAAAGATCATATCCTACCAATTCACATCTGTCCAATTTCTTTCCTTTTCAAAATCAAAATTGGATTTATAGATATACATTAACATTGGCCAAACATTAATGTAGTAAAAACAAGAATTGATAGAAAAACCATTGAAGAAAAGATGAAAACTGAAATGATCAACAATTACATTCCTCTACAATTATTCTTAACCTCAGCAAGAAGTGAATTAGCAACTCATTTGTGGATTAAACATCTTCAAATAAGTAGAATTCATACAAACAATTGAGATTAAAGAGAAAGAGAAAGAGAAAGAACCCTAGAATTTTCTCCCTCTCAACTGCCTGTAACCCACGTTCTCGCTCAACCAAGTTAGAATGTTTAAAATAAAACATAAGTGTGCTATTTATTCTATTGAGAATTTTTCCCGGAATAACAAGCAACGTGGCACGGAGTGTATCGCGGAGCACTCCCTCCGTGCCACAGGGGTATCGCAGACCCTCATTGGAACTTGAGGTTCCAGGTCATTACACTCAATGTGACACGGAGTGCATCGCGGAGCACTGCCTCCGTGTCACGGAGGTAATGTTAACCTCCACTGGAATTTGAAAAAATTAATTTATCCGAGGCAGAATGGCTCCGCGATGGCAGCGTGACACGGCTCCATCGCGGAGCCCTAATTTTTGCTGCTCTCCCTTGTCAACTTCCACTCCTTGTTTCAAAGTCCATTCTTGCTCTTCACCAACATATATATTAGCTTCCTAAATTTCCTTTTACCTGCAAAATAACACTAATCATGTTGGTTAGTATAAATTCACATTTAACTAAGAATTACATTAGAATGTACACATAACGATAAATAAACAACCAGAAATGAAGCATTTGACTATCACTTGGGCATGCAATTCGGCCCAAAATCACTTACCCCACACTTAAAACCTTGTTCGTCCTCGAACAATACACTCACATCTCATGCAATTGACACCCACGCATAGCTAATTTGGCTCGACCATTCAAGCTACGGCAATACAGATTATTTAAGATAGCAAATCATCAAGAAAACATGCATGGTCTCATCAATACAATGAAGTACACCACATTAAGACCTCCTAAACTCAAGAATCGATTCTTGATCTTGGCAAACTCGTGCAAATCAAGTGATCAAGACATCCGACATGAAATTTAATCTCTCATCAAGCACATGCCCTCACAACATAAGAGAATTACCCCATTTTCCATCATATGATTTCCAAAGCACTACATATAGGGGTATATGAATACGATTTCGCTCTCTCTCCCAAAGAATTCACATGCATCATGTCATGAACCATAGGCTTGCCTCTAGTGTATTACTCCACTAATATAAGGACGCGTGATGTAAGATCACATAGGACTTAATGGGTTGTAATGTAAGCTAAGGAACTAGTAAATACTGGGCTAACCAATAATAGCAACCAGCTTCCTTAAGCGCTTTTCAATACATCCCACCTTCATTACGGAAATTGTTTCTTCCTCCATCCTCTCATTCTTGAAATTTTTTCTTTGTTTTTGTTCCCATTTCTTTAAGCACACTCGACTTACTAGCAAAGAGTAGTTATGCATCTTTAATTTTTTTTTAATTTCAACAAGTGCATCTTTGACCTTTTCTTTAACTTTCACAACTTCCGCTTTCCTTCCGTTTCACACTTCTCACTCCTTTACACTTTGGGAAAATTGTTTTTCTTAAGCGCTTAAGAGTTTTGGATCAAATTCACGGCTAATGAAAAGAAGGGATTAAGCTCAGTTTGTACCTCTTCAAAGAAAGAAAAAAATAGGCTAAAGGCTCAATGAGGCTAACTAGGATGTACATTCAAGGTAGGTATGATAAGGGAGAACTTTCGATTTATTCAAAGAAATGCCTACATCCTTTCCTACAATACGCATCCTTCATTTCGTTTAGCACACATACCAGGCAAGTTCTAGACACTTCACAATAGCATGGAATAGTCGAACCCTCACCTCACACTCATTGCACATGCTCAACTCAAGACATATTCACAGACTCTTCAATCAGCTAATTACAAGAATTCATTATTAAGCCTCGATCACATCGAATCGAACTCTATGGCCTAGGTATCTGAACATGTTTAACACATTATCATGCTTTCCTACAAATCAAACTTGCATCATTATATCATATACGACACGTAACAAGACTTCCGAACCATGAATTAGCGATACGCTTGGGACACAAACAAAGGAAAGAAAAGAAAGAAAAAAAACTACTCCTATCGACTACATTTCCCTTAAGACGGTCGTTATCCATCCATCATAGGGAACAGTCGCTATCTACGACGTTGGTTCAATGGGACTATTCTCGGTAAAAGCACTGAAAACAAAGGTCGAGAAACCCAACATAAAATAAATTCAACAAAAAAAAAAATTCGATAGAAAAAGATAAAAATATTCATTTGAAAAATATTTACACAACACAACCAACAGCACCTCAACACAACACAACAGCAGCTTAACATTCATTACAACACCATATTAACTACAGAACACTAAACACAGAGTCACAATGTCACATTTAGCACAACCACAACAAACAAAAACAAAACATAAACAAAGCAGCTGGCACCTAACTACTCCCATCCCACACTTTAACCGAACACTGTCCCCAGTGTTCACATAATTTCAAAATATCACAAAGGTTGGGTGGTGAAACTCCCTGATCAATCAAAGTATTCAACTTCTTCATCAGGTGCTAGTGCTTCGTCGCCCATGTCAGAATCACCCCTGCCGTCCTGGTCCGACTCAACATTTGAGTCCTCCCGTCTTGTCTCCTCATCAGTATGGACATCATCATGCACGAGCTCCACAAATGCAGGCCCCACTCTGCATAAAGCTCGGGCATTATCGTTGAATGGGTAATCCAACTCCAGCTGCCACAGCTCATCCTCTGTTGCGGGCCGCCCTCCGATGCGCAGCTGCAACATCTGCATCCCGTACATGCGGGCCATGTACTGATCATCCCGAGCATGTCGCTCGGCTAGTGTGAGAACCGGCCTAAAAGTAGTGTCAGGTGCCTTGGTTTTGGTGACATCCAAGGCATGCCTTGGTTTTGGTGACATCCAAGGCATGCCTGTCGATCTGTGGGATGTAATCTAGGGCCTCCTCCTCAATATCGTGTCCCCTCAGGAACGTGGTAAGCAGACCATCGAACCTGTATCTATGCCCCTAATGCATTCGGGCTCTCTTCATGGCAGAGATAATCACCGCCCCCACATTGATTTCCAGCCCCTTCATCAGGGCATACACTAGACAAACTCTATCCTGGGTGACATCTGTCATGTGCACCCCAGGGATCAGGAAGGAACACACAATCTTCAACCAAATCCGGGCTTCCCGGTTCATCTGAGAGTAGGGAAATGTCCGATGGTAGCCCCTCTCCTTATGCCTACCCCACCTAGCTGTCGATCGGGCTCCACATAAGGTGTGTCTAATGTCCGCATAAGGTGGAGTGATGTTCAGCTAACGTAGGACATGAGCGTCTGTGTCCCGCACCCCCAGGATTGCATTCAAGTGATAGGGCTCAAAAGTGACAACCTGCCCTCTGATTTTGACTGTGTGACTACATAAGGTCGGGTTCTAGTTTGCATAGAACTCCCGGATAAGATGGAGATTGCACTCCCTAGGCTCTTCGAAAAAGAAGTTTAGCCCAACAGTGTTAATCTGATCTACAATCCGCGGGAATTCCTGTGCCAGCGGTTCCCGGGCTATATGCTCTTCTGGGAAGTATTTGGTTTCTTTATGTTTAACATACCACTTTTTCCCTTCATCGCTCACATCAGGTTTCGTATTTTCTGCATTGACCTCTAGGAACCGCTGGTGCTACTGGAACTGTTGTTCCCAATCTTACCCTTTTTCTACTGGAGCCCGAATTGGATGCGCCCTTGCCCTTGTCTTGTCGGCCTGACATTGTTCCTATACATTCAAACATACAGTCCCAATGTTATGCAAGTCATAATTAGCTACAACTAAGGTTGGGTTTAATTGGATCACCCCACACTTAGTCTTTAGCCGCAATCAACACAATTCGACAAGACATTCATAATTTTGCTATTCTTAGCATTCAACAGGCTTAGTGCATTCATATAAGTCGATGGAACCATTACTATGTACTACTCATACTTCTTACAATGAACACAAATTTCTCCATCGATTCAATTACATCATCATAGCACTTAGCAATTTTTCACAACCTATGTAATTCTCCAATTGCATTCTCCCGAAAATCCCTCTTCTAATTTAGCATATTCAACCTTAATCACCATGCATTGCACTTCACCCAATGTTCACAACCCAATTCATCAACATTTTAAAGCATTTAATCTTCTTCCTATTCGATCCTCAACCCTAGCTATCAATTTCACAAGAATTTCAACAAAACATGCAATCATTGAGTTCATATACTCACAACGATACTATGAACATCATTCAATCATAACTCAAGAGAATTCAATCTTATTTTTCACTTAGGGCAAGGTTTTAATCACCAAACATGTTCATGAATCGAAACTTTGAGCAAAAGTAAGGAAAAATTCAAGAACATACCTTTACTTTGAAGAAATCGAAGAAAAGTCGAAGAAATTTGATCCCTAGGTCCGTGTAACATTGGGTGATAAGGGTATTTTGGTCGTGGGTCGCGGAAGAAATGAGAAAGTAGGAAGAAAATGAAGGAAACTGGGGTTTAAAAGGGGTTTTTCGCGCGGGTTACCCGGTGACCCGACGCGAAATAACCCTCAACGTGTCACGGAGTGCAACGCAGAGCATTGACTCTGTGACACGGAGCCATCGTGCAGGCATTCTGTATTTTTAAAAAATCCGGATTAAGCCTCAACGTGTCACGGAGGGTAACGCGGAGACCCTCCTCCGTGACACGGAGCCATCGCGCAGGGTTACTGTAATGTGCCATTTTTTTTTTCTCGCCTTGATTTTTTTCCCTTGCGCTTTTTTGTATTTTTGCCCTCCGTTCCACCTGAAAATCATTTCCAAAAGAATTTGGTTAGAAATCATAGGTTTCAAAGCAAAAAAAAAATTATTTTTCTTTTTCTTTGTTTTTTTTCTTTTTTCTTAAAATAATTCTGCTCTTCTATTACAGCACATTCATAGGTTGCCTCCGTGCAGCACCTGATTTACCATCGCGGCTCGACGCCATTCATGCTCAATCATCCTCTAGAGTGATGGACATCTTCTCTTGAATAATGTCCTCACCCCAATAATGCTTACATCATTGCCCATTCACCAAAAATGTGGCACTTCTATCTTCTTGCCACAACTCCACTGCCTCGTGGGGTCATTCTCACCACTTCAAACGGCCCTGACCATTTGGACTGCAATTTACCTGGAAAAAGCTTCAGTCTTGAATTAAGTAACAACACTTTCTACCCCGGCTCAAAGATCCGATGCACCATATGCCTATCGTGCCACCTCTTCATTTTCTCCTTGTAGCATTTGGCACTTTCATAAGCACGCCATCGAAACTCATCAAGTTCACTGAGTTGCATTAGCCTCTTCTTCCCTGCTAGCTCCGGATCCATGTTCAGCTTTCTCATGGCCCAAAAAGATTGTTGTTCCAGCTCCACAGGCAGATGACATGCCTTTCCATAGATCAATCTGTACAGAGAAGTCCCAATAGGTGTCTTGTACGCAGTTCTTTTTGCTTGACCAATCAATTTGTTGTGCATTCACTGTCTTCTGTAGAATCTGCTTTATCTCTCTGTTCGACACCTCCACTTGCCCACTAGTTTGGGGGTGATACGTTGTTGCTACCTTGTGCCGCACCCCATACTTAGCTAGCAAATTCTTGAAACTCGCATTCACAAAATGAGTCCCTCCATCACTGATAATAGCTCGGGGTGTCCCGAACCTGGTGAAAATATGCTTTTTCACAAATTTTGTCACCACCTTGTTGTCATTTCTTGGGCAAGCTGTTGCCTCGACCCACTTAGATACATAATCAACAACTACCAAGATGTAACGATTACCAAATGACGGTGGGAATGGGCCCATGAAATCTATTCCCCATACATTAAAGATCTCCACTTCTAATATCTGCTGCAATGGCATCTCCTGCCTTCTACGAATTGTGCCTATTCTTTGACATCTTTCGCACATTTTTACATATGCCATAGAGTCTCTAAATAGTGTTGGACAAAAGAAACCTGACTGTAGCACCTTGTGAGCTGTCCGCTCGCCTCCGTGGTGCCCTCCATACAACGATGAGTGACAACTCCTCAATACTTCTGCAATCTGGCTCACTGGAATGCATCTTCTCATCACTTGATCCGGTCCCTTCTTAAACAGATATAGCTCATCCCACATGTAATACCTGCAATCATGTCTCAACTTCTTTCTTTGCTGAGCTATAGCCTCCGGTGGGTATACTCCACTTACCTGCAAATTCACAATGTCTGCAGACCAAGGGATTTCAGCTTCCCTTATTGCCAAGAGCTGCTCATCCGGGAACTCTTCTTTGATGTTGTCACCTTTCTTCACATGCAACCGGCTTTCCAATCGCGATAGGTGATCTGCCACTTGATTCTCACTCCCCTTTCTGTCCCGAATCTCTAGGTAAAACTCTTGTAGCAACAATATCCATCTGATTAGTCTGGGCTTTGCATCCTTCTTGTTAACCAGATACCGAATTGCTACATGATCGGCATACACCACTATTTTAGAACCCACCAGGTAGGACCTGAATTTATCAAATGCGAATACCAATGCTAGCATCTCCTTTTCCGTGACTGTATAATTGACTTGGGCTGCGTCCAATGTTTTTCTTGCATAATAAATGGAATGAAAAATTCTATTCCTCCGCTGCCCCAATACAGCTCCTACAGCCACGTCACTTGCATCACACATTAATTCAAATGGTTGCTCCCAATCCAGAGAAATGAGAATATGTGCTTCTACCAGCTTCTGTTTCAACTCCTCGAATGCTTTAACACAATCTTCATCAAACTCGAACTTCACCTCTTTTTCTAGCAACCAGCATATCGGTCTAGAAATTTTAGAGAAGTTCTTGATGAACCGTCTGTAGAACCCTGTATGTCCGAGAAAACTACGAACACCATTCACTGACACTAGTGGTAGTAGCTTTTCGATCACTTTGATCTTTGTGCGATCGACTTCCAACCCCTTGCATGACACCTTATGGCCAAGGACGATACCCTCCTTGACTAAAAAATGACATTTCTCCCAGTTGAGTACAAGGTTGGAGTCTTCACATCGAGATAGCACCCTGTCAAGATTCTACAAACATGTAGAAAATGAATTACCGAAAATAGAAAAATCATCCATCAATACCTCGACAAAATCTTCCACCATATCATGAAAGATCGCTATCATGCATCTCTGGAATGTGGCGGGTGCATTGCATAGACCAAATGGCATCCGCCTGAAAGCATATGTCCCATAAGGACATGTAAAAGTGGTCTTCTCCTGGTCCTCCGGTGCTATGGCTATTTGGTTATAGCCAAAATATCCATCAAGGAAACAATAGTATTCTTGCCCAACCAACCTATCCAATATCTGATCAATAAATGGGATAGGATAATGATCTTTCCTCGTGGCCTCATTGAGCTTTCTGTAGTCCATGCAAATTCGCTAGCCTGTGACTGTGCGTGTAGGAATCAACTCATTCTTCTCATTGGTGACCACGGTCATCCCTCCTTTCTTTGGGACACACTGAACGGGACTGACCCATTCACTGTCTGAAATGGGATAGACCACACCTGCATCAAGCCACTTGATCACTTCCTTCCTAACTACATCCTTCATCACCGGAGTCAACCTTCGCTGATGTTGTACAGTTGGCTTTGCTCCTTCTTCCATAAAAATCCTATGTGTGCAAAAAGATGGATTAATTCCCCTAATGTCTGACATTTGCCACCCCATTACTTTCTTCTGCATCTTGAGAACCACCAATGCATCCTTCACCTTTGCCTCTTTTAGTTCCGCGGAGATGATGACTTGCAAGGTGTCATCTTCCCCCCAAAAATACATACTTCAGATGTGGAGGCAATGTCTTCAACTCCAATTTTGGTGCTTCCTCAATTGATGGTTTTGGCAATGGTTCCAAGGACCTCATCAATGGCTGAAAGTCTTGCTTCCTGGGAAACCATTTTGGTTCGTTCAACATTTGCACCATCTCATACGTAGCCCTGTCTCCAAAATGATCGGAGCCCATCAAAGCTCTCTCCAATGGATCTTGAGAGTCAACAATCTGAAGAATTGCTTCCTGATTTAGCACATTGATTACTGATAGCTCCTCATAAATGGCCGGTAGCTTCATGGCCTTATCCACATCAAACACCTCCACTTTATCATGCGCTCGCATGGTTAGCTGACCCGCAGCCACATCAATTAGCACTCGCTCGGTTGCCAAGAAAGGACGTCCCAAAATAAATGGGACTTCCGCATCCAGCTCGAAATCCAAGATAATAAAATCCACCGGGAAAATGAGGGAGCCCACTTGCACTAGCACATCCTCCACAATACCATCTGGTCTGGACAAAGAACGGTCAGCTAGCTGCAAGATCACAGTAGTTGGTCTAGGGCTTCCCATCCCCAACTTCTTGAACACCGAAGTCGGCATCAAGTTTATGCTTTCTCCCAAATCACATAATCCGCGAGCTCGAATACTTTGCCCGATTGTGATCTAAATGGTAAAGCTCCCAGGATCCTTGAGCTTTATCGGCAACCTGTTCTGTATCCGGGAAATGCACTCCTCCGTAAGCGCCATTGTAGCATACTCCATCAATCTGCTTTTGTTTGCTACGATGTCCTTGATATACTTTGCATATTTCGGCACTCCCTGCAAAACATCAACCAAAGGTAAATTAATGTGTACCTGTTTCAGCACCTCCATGAACTTCTTAAAGCAAGCTACTTCCTTGTGCTTCTTTAATCTTTCAGGGAACGGGGGTGGTGTTCTTTTTGCCTCAGCTGCCTTTTCCTTCCCCCTCTCATCATCATGTTCCCCATCTTTTTCCACTACTCCAGATTGCTGAGATGGTCTTTCTGGTTCTACCTCCTTAAGTTGTAGTCCACTCCTTGTGGTCACTGCATTGACCTGCTTGGGATTTGGGTCAGTATCACTCGGTAGTCCTCCTCTGGGCCTGGTGTTTTGAGCTCCAGCTAACTGTCCAAACTGGTACTCCAACGCCTTTGTAGCTAACTGCTGATTTTTCATGTCAATCGCTAATTTCACATAATCAGCCTGCATTTGCACTTGGTTAGCTATAATTGTTTTGAGCATGTCCTCAATGCTTTTGGGTGGTGGAGGAGGTGCATTGTTTCCTCTGTATTGAGACTGAAAATTCTGATGCCCCCCTTGATTTCTCTGCACTCCCTTATTCAAACTCTGTCCTTGATGGCTATTACTACCCCAAGAGAAATTTGGATGATTCCTCCAATTTGAGTTGTAACTGTTACCATACTGTTGATTATTATTCCTCTGGACGTTCCCAACAAAGTTTACCGAATCTGGATTTGCACCACAACACTCAGCTGAGTGTTCATTACTCCCACATACTTCACATCAAACCTGCTGAACTGCATTGACTGGGGCTTGTGCTTGATTCAAGCTCATATAGCTGAAGTGGGTGTTGAGTTAATTTTGCAATGCAGCTATCTGTGCAACGATAGCTGTAAAACCATCCACCTCAAAGACTCTTGCCTCTTTCCTTGTTCCTCCTCGTGATGAGTCCATATTCCATTCTGGATTTCCCTATGAAATACGATTCAACAAAGTATAAAGCTCCTCATAAGTCTTTTCCAATGCCTGCCCCGCAGCTGCTGAGTCTAGCAGAATTTTTATATGTGGTTCCAAACCCTCAATGAATGTATGCACCAACACATCATTACACCGGTGATGGCCAGGACAATCCCTTAACATTGATTTGAACCTCTCCAAAGCTTGATACAAATTCTCACCCTCTCTTTTCTTAAAATGTAGAATCTGACTTCTAAGTCTGGCTATCTTCTCGGATGAAAAGAATCATATCAAAAACTTTCTTGCAAGATCATCCCACGTAGTGATAGAGTTAGGTGGTTTAGATTTCAACCACCTTTTTGCTTCCCCCAATAATGAGAATGGAAATAATGTAAGCCTCACGTGGTCGGATGATACTCCAGCAGGAATGTAAGTGTCACTTATCTCCAAAAAGTTTTGGAGATGTTGTTGTGGATCTTCATGAGGGAGACTTGTGAATTGCCCGTTGGTGTGTAACAACTGCACCATGTTCTGTTTAAGCTCAAACCTCCATCCTGGCTCTGGTCTGCGAATACTAGATGTAACATTGTCTGCATGTGGGATTGCCACTTCGCGAACCGGCCTTGCTGTCATCTCCTTGGGCACTAAAACTGCCCTCACAAGTGGTGGATTCTGTTGTTGCTCCAGAATTACCTGTCTTAGCAACTGCAGTTTTTTCTCTACAGCTTCCCTTCTTTGACGATGAAATTGTCTCTCCAGCTCTATAAATGAATCCACCAACCCCTTATCTCTTGCCAGCGTTCAGAATAATTCAATATCTTTAAGAGAAAGGCTAAGATCAAGTTGTCGACACTTATATAGAATTTGTAAACTAACACTAAGAAAACAAATTTACCAATTGCCAGTCCCCGGCAACAGCGCCAAAAACTTGTTCGGTTGTGGAAACTACACGCAAGTGCACGTGGTCGAACAACTAGTAAAGTGGCTTATTTCAAGCCAAGTATCGATCCCACAGGGACTGAACTACAGTATTAATTAACTTAAGCATCAGTGAACTATATCTCTATGAATGCAGACAACCAAATAAATAATATTTTAAGAGTTAAAGTTTACTCCGTAATGAAAATCTAAGTCAAGATTATAATTTGAGTCTGAACAATGGCAATGAACAAGCTGAGGTTAAGACAAACATGCAGGGATGTAATGTATTAATTCAATTCTGCGAATGTTCTCTTCTGTTGCTACTCAGGAATTTATTGCCTATGGATTGGATCTTTCGACTCCTATCCAATTTAAGAATCATCAGACCTTAATCTACATTTCTGTGATAAAAGAATTTCATGCTCTAGTGGTACATAACCGATTCCTTAATTGACTAATAAGACTTTCAGATATATTTCTATTCTGAATGTAAATCTTTTCTCAATTTTTACAGCTAAGAAAAGATCATATCCTACCAATTAACATCTGTCCAATTTCTTTCCTTTTCAAAATCAAAATTGGATTTCTAGATATATATTAACATTGGCCAAATATTAATGTAGTAAAAACAAGAATTGATAGAACAACCGTTGAAGAAAAGATGAAAATTGAAATGTTCAACAATTACATTACTCTACCATTATTCTTAACCTCAGCAAGAAGTGAATTAGCCACTCATTTGTGGATTAAACATCTTTAAATAAGTAGAATCCTTACAAACAATTGAGATTAAAGAGAAAGAGAAAGAGAAAGAACCCTAGAATTTTCGCCCTCTCAACTGCCTGTAACCCACGTTCTTGCTCAACCAAGTCAGAATGTTTAAAATAAAACCTATGTGTGCTATTTATAGTATTGAGAATTTTTTCCGGAATAACAAGCAACGCGGCACGGAGTGTATCGCGGAGCACTCCCTCCGTGCCATAGGGGTATCGCGGACCCTCACTGGAACTTGAGGTTCCAGGTAATCACACTCAACGTGACACGGAGTGCATCGCGGAGCACTGCCTCTGTGTCACAGAGGTAACGTGAACCTCCACTTGAATTTGACAAAATTAATTCATCCGAGGCAGAATGCCTCCGCGATGGCAGCGTGACACGGCTCCATCGCGGAGCCCTTATTTTTGCTGCATTCCCTTGTCACCTTACACTCCTTGTTTCCAAGTCCATTCCTGCTCTTCACCAACATATATATTAGCTTCCTAAATTTCCTTTTACCTACAAAACAACACTAATTATGTTGGTTATTATAAATTCACATTTAACTAAGAATTACATGAGAATGTACACATAATGAAAAATAAACAAGTAGAAATGAAGCATTTGAGTATCCCTTGGGCATGCAATTCTGCCCAAGATCAACTATCCCTTCCTTGGCACTACATACATTGGCTACACCATTTACCTATTTCACCCTTCACTCTTTCGTTTTCCTTTATTCCCTTTTTACCCCATTTTAAGAATATTTGCATGGGTGAGGTGATTTTTCGCATTTTTCAAACAACTTCAAGCTCTTTTGAATTTTTGTTTTTCAAGATTCTCAAGATTTTCAGCTCTTTTAGTTTTCACCTCACCACACCTCGTTTTTCAGCTCACCACACCTCATTTTTCACCATATTTTCTCTTTTCTCTTCTCTTCTTTTCTTTTCCTTTCTCCCGCTCCCACCATTTATGCACCCCTACTCTAAACACCCTCAACTTAAGCATTTTACTTATGTTGAGGTTCATAATATCTAAGGAAGGACCAGTGCCAAAACAGGTTCATTATAAACAAATGGGTACGGTTAACAGGTGAATCAAAGAAATATGGTCTATTAAGGCTCAAACATGGGATCAAGGGATTCATGAAACTTTGGTAGGGCAATATAGGCTAAAAGTAAGCTAAAACAAAAATGTCCTATGATCATATCCTACATAACCGTCCTTAACCTATGCATAGACGAACTAGGCAAGTTCTAGATCCTCACAACATACTGCAATGAATACTAAAACCTCACTCACACATGGTACATGAACTATTTTTACTTCACCTGTCTAGTTCATACATGGATTAACAAGAATAACTACTATTAATAATCAAATGACATAAAAAGATCCACAGAAATCATGCATGTTGTCACAAATACATAGCAAAAAATTTTAACAGGGTCAATTTTTCAAAAAAAAAAAATTAGTGCATTTCTATTGGCTGAGTATTCCTAAGTTACATTCTAAATAAAACAAAAACCACAACTAAAAAAATCCTTACACATGCCAGTTCTACTAGATAGCATGCCTGAGGGAAAAGAAGCACGTTAACAAAAACCCTCAGACGAACAAAATTTCCAAAAATACAAGTACACCCCTCCCTCTTTTGAAAAAGTGAGCTTCATCCCCAAAGCATAAACTATAAGCATTTAGGGAAGAGAACATAGCTATGGCTACTCAGACTTCACCATCCATGGGTTGCCTCCCATGCAGCGCCTGATATAACGTCACGGCACGACGTAACTTTTGTAACTTCTCAAGCATCATCAAGATATACTTTCTCCACTCTTTTCAATTCTTCTTCATCTCCCAGATACACTTTTATTCTTTGCCCATTTACTTTGAATCTTTTTCCCTCTTCGTTCTCAAGTTCCACTACACCATATGGAGACCACTTGCACTACTCTATAAGGTCCCATCCATCTAGATTTCAACTTCCCAGGATACAACCAGATTCTTGAGTTAAACATTAATACCAAGTCACCTGGGCTAAACTCCCTTCTTTTAATCTTTTCAATATGTTGACCATAGCTTCCACCTTCTCATTTGATAGGTTTGCTGCAACTATAACCGGAAAAGTGTTGAATACATACTTGAGATGTGGAGGTAGTGCTTTCAGCTCAAGGATTGGTGGTAGCTCCACAGATGACTTGGCCGGTGGTGTTGAACGGTTCTTTAGATCCAGGTCTAACTTCTTTGGGCTGAAGCTATATGACCCTATCCCATTTAAAGAATCAACCATCTCTGTGTATCCTGGGCTCCCGTTGTCTCCATAATTCATTATCACAGCTGCCAATGTATCATTAGTCACAATTCCTTCTACTAAAGTTGATAGTTGATCATGTTCCATCTTGAATGTTTGAGTGGAGGATTTATCCCTCGATGAAAACCTGAGGAAGTCACAAAAGAATAACAAAGGAAAACAAAGGAAAAAACATAAAAAGGAGAGTATCTACCAACAAGTAAAATACAAGCCAATAACCTAGTCTTAGCCGTATTCCTCGGCAATGGCGCCACTTTTTGATAACACTCAAACCACACTTCTAACTGAAGTATGAAGCGGACGTTGTCAATAAAGAACCCAACTTAGAGGTTGGGGTTGATGCCACAGGGAATATGGAAGATCTAGATTATAGCCGGTAAGTGAACTTGTATGGTAGTCACTATTCGGTGTGTTATATGGGTATATAAAACGACACGCAAGTGCACGTGGTCGAACAAGTAGTAAGTGGCTTTAGTAAGCCAAGTATCGATCCCTCAGAGACTTGGGTTAAGCGCAATTTGCTCAAGTATACTATATTTTTACTTCTAAATATGCTGACAACTAAATAACCAAAAAGTGAATAATTTGTTTTATAAATTTTATACTAAACTACAAACAATTATCTACTTTGAATTTGGACTATGAATAAGAGCATGCCGAGGTTAAAGAACATGTAATGAAACTGATTATCATCATAAATTGGTTAATCTTTTCTTCCAGTTGCTAGCCAAGAACAATTGCCAAGAGATTAAAACTCTCGTATTTAATCTCACTTAAGAATCATGAACCATCCGTCTACATTTCTGTGATCAAATGCAATTCATGTTATAGCCATACAATTCCGGTTCCTAAATTGACTAATACGACTTTCAAGTATATTTCTATTAGGAAAGCACATCAAAACTCAATTTTCCCAAATCAAGTAAAGAACAATATCCTATTAATTCACAACTTTCCAATTTCGTGCTCTCTCGAGTGAAATCGTACTTTTTAGATATACATTAATGTAGGCCACACACCAATGCAGTAGAAACAAGAATTAATAGAACAACATGGAAGAAAAAGATGAAAAACCATATAATTAATAATCAAAATTCATCACAAGTGTTCACAACCTCAGCAAGGAAGGGAATTAGCCACTCATTTGTGGATTAATCATCCTAAAACAAGTGTTAATCATACAAACAATTGAATTAGAGAAGAAAGAAAGAGAGAAAAAACCCTTAACTTTTCGTCCCTCAACTGCATGTAACCCACGTCCTTGCTCCACCAAGTCTGAATTATGAAAAATACACTTAAGTGTTCTATTTATACTAGTGGGAATTTTTCCCGGAATAATGAGCAACGTGTCACGGAGTGCATCGCGGAGCACTGCCTCCGTGACACGCCGTGAACCCGGACCCTCACTGGAAATGGGGGTCCGGGAAATCAAACACCAACGTGGCACGGCATGCAACGCGGAGGCTAGCCACCGTGGCACGGAGAAGACGCGAACCTCCATTGGAAATTGGTGAATTTTCACCCTCCAGGCAGAATGCCTCCGCGATGGTAGCGTGACACGGCTCCATCGCGGAGCCCCTTTAGTTCGTGCAGTCCTATGCCATTTTCCTTGCTCGCATCCAAGTCCAACTCCGATATCATCCAACATGCATTTTAGCTTCCCAAAATCACATTTTACCTACAAAACAATGTTAATCATGTTGGTTAGTATAAATTCACATTTTATTACCAATTACATGAAAACGTATACACATTGCTAGATAAACAAGGCGAAAATGATACTTTTGGGTATCACTTGGGCATATAAATCTGCCCAAGATCAGTCACTTCACAATTGGGTGGATTCTAATAATAATCAATAGTAAAAACAAAGCAATTGTCAAGATTACGGTTATGAATCAATAATTAAATGATAACTAGGGTTTTTGTTCCCCATGGATTCATAACAGCTTTAGGTATACACTTGTGATCTTCACCAATTCTTACTTACAGAACTGATAGCTTAGGTTCATTCAAATGATCTTCCAATCCCTATTGAATGACTATACTCAATTACTCATCCAAGTCTCATGAGCGTTTCCAAACTAACTGTTATCACTAAGTTTCAGATATAACTATCCTGCGACCGTAGATCAAGTTAATACAATGATCATCAAGATCAAGGCTCCGTTGTAATTCTTTTTTCCTAATCTCTACCTCTTCGACCAAAGCAAGTAAAGAATTCGGGCACTTCCTAACGTTTTACACTGCTAAGAATCATTAAAGCATGAAGATAATACAATATAAGTAATTAGTATTGGTTTTAAACTCACTTTGTGCAATCCTAGCTTGTTAATCCACCATGGTTCCCATAACTCTAGCTATGGAGGTTTTAGCCTCTCATAGTTGCAAGGTTGTCAGGTGTGTTCATAATTAAAGACATAAAAACAATACTTACAAATATGATTGAGAAAAACACTTTCTTTAATTAATCCGCAAAATCTTGAAGAACAAGTAGCAAGAACAATATGAATTCAAGAAAAGGTTGATCGTAAGGTTGAACCAACTCAATTCATTCTTTCAAAGATGTAAAATTGTCTACTACAATGTTTTCCAACTAAAACTAATTCTTCTCAATGTCACTTCTGAAAAATAAAACATAAAACATATTTATATAGACATAAGAATCCTTTTCCTAGGATAACATGGCGATTTTCTATATCTGGTGCCGACCTTGTCACGAATCATCCTACGACTCGTAGGAGCATCCTACGGCCCGTGGCAGCATCTCATGGTTTGGATTGTTAGCTGATTTTTGGCTAAGTTTCGGGCCAAGGTACGACTCGTACCCCCTTCCTACGACTCGTACCAGGCTCTCGTGGCTTGATTCTGAATCTTTGCAATTTATCTGAAGTTCACCACGACTGATATGTTATGACTCATACAAAGCTCTCACGGGTCGTGGTATCCTCTCATATTGAGAAACAGCCTCTTGTGCAATTCTTCTGGAGTTCATCACGACCGTCTTACCACGATTTGTACAAGCTTGGTATGATCCATGGAAAGACTCATAGGTTCATTCTTCCAGCTTCAGCCTTCTGCTCCTTATCATGGCCATCAATACGACTCATAGGTCCATCCTACGGATCATACTGTGGATTGAATTTTTGCCTTTTTTTGCACACATTTAGCTTTCTTTTGCAAATTTATGCTCCAACACCCATTTATCCTGAAATCAAAGGAAAAGTGCCTCATATCCACATAAATACACCTAAGTCCATGATATTTTCTTAGTTTTGAGCGTCAATTGTGCTGTAAATCCACAACACATCATGGAGTGAAAATGTGGGTTTGGACTATCTCTAGATCAATCCCTCGCACCAACACTCAAAATTCTCATTATTATCTTCTCAGCAAATTCTCACCTTTCTCTCTCAAGCAAAAACAAGAAAAGTAAAGCACAATTCATGTTTGCAACCATCAATTTTAACGACTAAAACTTAGGAGAAGATAACAGATCTATTCTTCCAATAAGACTTCAAGAGCAACTAATCAGTACCCATTCAATTTAACAAACCCACCATGAACATACCCCTAGTTAGCAAATTAGTTATGCATATTTAAAGAGAGAGAGAGAGAGAGAGAAGATACCAAGAGGATCCCATCAACAATCATCCTATTTTCTTCACAAGTTTGCTTCACAAGGTCTTACAACAATAGTGGAATTCCGCCAAAAGGGTTTAATAAAAAGAAGAAGAAAAAAGCAAATTCTATCACTATAATTTTATGGTGTTTTTCTTCTTTCTAGAATTGAATATGTGGTGTGTGTTCATTCTCTGTGGTGTATAATTTTGGGTCATAAATATGTACTTTATTGTGTATAACTTTTTCACAATTGCCCTTGGAGGCTTCTAGGAGCTTTGGGAACCTTATTGGACATTTTTTGCCCTTCCATCAGCGAACTTGGATCACTTGCCCTTCGAACTGCTAATAGTAGGTGCCAACTTGCTAACCACTGGGTGAATAACCGATGCCAACCTGTGAACCACCATGAATAGCTAGTGCTAACCTATGAAGCACCAGTGAATAGCTAGTTTTACCTATGAAGCACCGGTGAATAGACGGTGCCACCCTATGAAGCACTGGTGAATAGCCGGCGCCAACCTGCGAAGCACTGGTGAATAGCTGGCGCCAACCTGTGAAGCACCGGTGAATAGCCTGTGCAAATAATTCCACCCACATTTTGCAAGTCTGGATCCGTGTTTAGCCGATTAAAAGTATGTCTTTAGCAGCTCTTTTTGAGTTCAAAACCTCCATTACTTTTGCTTCCTTCAAATGCCTTCATAGAGAAGAAAAAGGGCATAAAACCTTCCTAAATGAGTTGAAAATAAATAAAAAGATCATGCTTAAAAGCCGAATGAGTTGTTAAATTACCAACTCATCAAACCCCCAAACTTGAACCATTGCTTGGTCAAGCAAGGAATTCCTTCACATGAAGACTTTACATAAGCTTAGAGAACCATGGGAGTTGCATACAGAACTATTTAGACTCAAGACAACGCAAGAATTATTCACTGACTCAAGAAAAAGAAAAAGACTCAAAACATGTTGAACAAGCTTCAATAGGTGACCAATCATTAAGCGTATCTTGCATGCATTCATTTCATTCAGACAAGGGTCATCAAAACAAACTCAAGGAGCATCTTAGTCATTGAAAATTCATATTAAAAGCTTTCCTTAAAGCTCGCTACACACTTGTATGATCTTGAGCGTAATTGCATGCCCAAGTGCTATTTTATAACATAATTAAGTAATGTTTGTCAATTAAATTAATTACATTCTCATGTGATTTTGAATATTTTTAGGTATGCACTAAACAACATGATTAGTCCTTGCTTTGTAGGTGTAAACTGCATATGAGGGACTAAACAATGATGGTTTAAACAAAGGAATGAAGTTCAGCTTGGATGGTAAAAGAAGGCAATATGGCAGGCCAAAGGGAAGGCTAGTCGCGCAAGGCAGCGTGCCACGCTGTGCGTGTGCCGCGCCCAGCGCTGTGCCACGTCAAGGATGCACGAAAGAGGAGTGTCACTCCAGTTTCCCTGTGCGACAAGGCCGTGCCACGCCCATCCATCAGCGCGACCAGCGGCGTGCCACGCTGGGCGACGCGCACTAGTACAACGCGAGGACCTGCCGAGGGACACAATCCAATGGGCATGTGTGTTTGCTCCGTGTCACGTAGGCAAATTGACACGACCAACTCCATGACACGGAGGCAGTCCATGGTCGGGAAAAAGGTGCAAATTTTCACTTACTATAAATTAAAACCTTAGGTCCAAAAAACATGTATAACGAAATATCTTTGGGAAACCGTAAAGAAGTGAAGGGAGAAGTGAAGAACTCTACCTAGGGTTCATTGTTTTGCCTTCTCTTTTAATTATTCTTGTAAGTACTTTGCTTGAATCATGTTTTTATGTATTTGTACGAACATGAGTGATTAAAACCCTTCCTCTAGGGTTGAGGCTACGTAATATGATTGTAAATGCATGAATTCTTCATTGGTTTGAGTTTTTAGTTGCTGTTTTGTCTTACATTATTTATAATTGTTGTTTTTATGTTTGATCACCATGAAAACAAACTAGTTAAGCTGAGGTAAAAGCTTGAAAGAGTAACCCTAGGATAGAACATAAGGATGTAGGGAGAAAATTCTTATCTTTACGACAGGATTAGAGATTAGGATAGAAATTATACCTTATTTTCCTTGCTTGGTTATTAAAATGGGATGAGCTAGATACTGACTTAGAATTACGACATCACCACTCGTAGAAGTAGTTGTGAAGCTAAGTTGGGTAAATGGTTAGAGGTACAAAAGTCCATAATCAAAGGCACAAACTCCGTAAACCACATATATGTATTTAAATTGCTCACAAATTAGGACGTCACATCCCCGCTCAACGATGTAGGTTTAAGACTAGTTTGTCGTGTTTAGAGGCTCGAAAGACCATTAACATAGCATGTTAATTATGTGACACAACAATTGAAGTTTGCATACTAAAACCATTGAGAATTATAAGCATTTCATGATTATTAGGCCTCAACTCTAGTTGCTTCTATTATTTTTTCCCGAGTATTTTGTGATCACCCCTAGACTTAATTAGACTTGACCAAAAATTTCTATGATCAACACTTGTGAAGATTAATTTTACACTTGAACTTGAATATTCGCTGAATTGGTCCAGTCCCTGTGTGTTCGACATCTGGCTCTTAAAAAAGGCCATTGTATTACTTGTACGACCGCGTATGCTTGCGAGTGCGCTGGAGCACAAGAAGGTTTTGCGCCGTTGCCGGGAACTGGCGAAGTTTAGTGAATTTTTCTATTTTTCTTTGATTTTTAATTCACTTAAGTGTTGAAAAAATTGGTCTTAGTCTGCTATATTGCCGGTGGTAGGTTGTCCTTGTAGAGCTGGCAAGAAATAGAGAGCTGGTGGAACCATTGTTGGAACCTGAACGCCAACTGCATTTGCTCAGGAGGGAGGCTCTAGAGAAAAAGTTGAAAAGATTAAAAGAGCATTTTCAACAACATCCACCAGTTGGGCAAGCAGAGTTGTTACCTTATCAATTGGCCGCCCGACCAGTTCACGAAGTGGCAATCCCACTAGCAGCGAATGTGACCTCCAGTATCTGCAAACTAGAGCCTGGAGAGAACTTTGAGCTTAAATAAAATATGGTGTAACTATTACATTCTAGTGGCCAGTTCACTGGGATGACTCATGAGGACCCACAGTAGCACTTACAGAACTTTTTGGAGATCAGTGACACTTTTGTCCCCACCGGAGTGTCAACTGAATATGTCCGCCTCACACTCTTCCCATTTCATTGTTCGGAGAGGCAAAGAGGTGGTTGAAGTTTGAGCTACCGAATTCCATTACTTCTTGGGATGACTTAGTGAAGAAGTTCCTCATCAGATTCTTCCCATCAAGCAAGACTGCCAAGCTCAGGAGTGAAATATTAAGCTTCAAGCAGAGGCTGGAGGAGAACTTCTATTTGGCTTGGGAGAGATTCAAGTCATTATTGAGAGACTGCCACCATCGCCAGCAGTCCAATGAAGTGCTAGCCCATACCTTTGTGTAAAGTCTAGACTCACACACCAAAATTTTACTAGACTCTGCATCGGGTGGGCAAACATTGGAGAAGACTTATGATGAGTTGTACACTTTGTTGAACAGGATTGCTCAGGGAAATCCAGAGTGGCACAGCGATTCATCGAGAGGAGTAGGTAAGAGAGTAGCAGGGCTTATAGAGGTGGATGGTGTCAATGCCTTGGCGGCATAGCTAACATCATTTCAACATCAGATGATGACTCAGTTCAACAAACTGAGTACGAATCAACCGCAGGGACAAGTGAATGCAGTTCAGCAAGCTCCTAGTTCGTGTGAAATTTGTGGTAGTAATGGGCACAATGCAGAATCTTGGGGGCCAATCCTGAATCAGTCAATTTTGTTGGGAATGTTTAGAGAAATAATCAGAATATCGGGAACAACTATAACAAGAATTGGTAGAGCCACCCACATTTTTCTTGGGGTGGAAATTAGAGTCAAAGCTACCATCAACCTTAGTAGCAGCAGTATCAACAGTAGAACAGGTATAATAGTGGCCAGTCGAGCAACAACAACATTGAGGAGATGTCGCAGAAAATTATGGCTACGCAGACCCAATTAGCAGAAAATCGGGTGAGGATGGCATCAGATTTGAAAAATCAGCAGTTGGCCACCCGCAATCTAGATAAGGAGATGGATCAATTAGTAGCTTCTCAGCACACTAGAACTCAGGGAGGATTACCCAGTGACACAGATACAAACCCCTGATAGGTCAATGCCATCAATCTGAGGAATGGTAGGTAATTGGTTGATGCACCACTTAAAGAGAAGAGAAATGAGGTGCAGCTAGAGCTGGTCAGAAAGGGACCACCGATTGACAAGGATGATAATCAGAGTGTTGTGCAACAAAATGCACAATCATCATTGCAGCCAGCACAGAGACCACCACCACCATTCCCGCAAAGACTCAAGAAGAGCAAGGAGGAGGAATGCTTTAAAAAGTTCTTTGATATTCTCAAAGAACTTCACATAAATTTGCCTTTGCTTGATGTTTTGTAGGAAATGCCCAAGTACGCTAAGTACTTGAAATATATGGTAGTCAACAAAGTTAAATTGGTGGATGTTCAAAATGTGGCACTGATTGAGGAGTGCAGCTACAAGGTAATGAGCAAGATACCGAAAAAGCTCAAAGACATAGGGAGTTTTACCCTCCCCGTACAAATTGGTAAAGATGAAGTGATAAGATCTCTATGTGATTTGGGGGCAGTAGTAAATCTAATGCCCCTATATTTATTTAACACCTTAGGGTTAGGTTAGTCAAGGCCAACACGAATGATGTTGCAGTTGGCAGACAAGTCTTAAGTGGTACCAGATGGAGTAATCGAGGACTTTCTCATCAAAGTGGGTAAGTTCATTATACCCGCTGATTTCATCATACTTGATATTAAAGTTGATGATAAGGTACCTCTGATCTTGGGATGACCATTCTTGGCCATTAGAGGAGCAATTATAAATGTAAAGGCAGGGACCTTGAAAATGAGGGTCGATGATGAAGAAGAGCTCTTCCGAGTTTACCAAGAGATCAACCTACCCACACACTACTGAGATCTTTGTAAGGTCAGTGTGTTGTCAGAGGCTAAGTGTGGGGTGGTAGATTCCATAGGTCCACTACCACGAGAGATGATCACATTTTAGCCCGTGTCTAATGGAGGGATTCAAGTAAAGAAGAAGTTGGAAGAAAAGAGGGACAGAGTGGAGGCTGCTCACTCGAAAAATTAAAAGAGAAGAAGACGGTTCTCAAAAGGGAACACTGGTTTGAGGATGTCTTGAGAAGGATAGTCCATGTCTTGCCGCGACATAAAATAAGGCGCTGCTTGGGAGGCAACCCAAGGGTACCACATGTTACACCCCGTAAATTCTTGACATGTAGATGGCCTACTCGTATGTTGGTTAAGAGTTTTAGAATGCCATACATGATAGAAAATGGCCCGGGGATAAATTGGACGAGCGTCGCATCGAACCATCATAGGAGGAGGCCGGGCAGACCCCCTCCGCGATGGCAGCGTGCCATGGAGGAAGCCCCTCTGCGATGGCCAACGTGCCACGGAGGGGGGTGTCCAGCCCCAACTATATAAAGCTCCACTTCGTTTTAAAATTCATTTCTCCACTTTTAATTTCTAGAAACGAACAGAGAAAAGAGAGGAACAAGGTTTAAATATAAAAATTCATCCGATTACGCCATCAAGCGCAATCCAAACTCAAATTAACCCTGGATACTAAAGTATAAAGCTGCAGAGAGCATTCCTGCGGAGTTAGTTTCGTTAAATTCGGCCGGAGAATCGTCGTCCTACCGAGCTTAGGTAAGTGGAATTGCTCCAAATTAGTGTCAATATACTCCTAGCCCTAAAGTGAGTATATCTCCCTTCTGGACTTCCGAGAAATAGCGAGTTCGCGGCTGTTTTTCGATAAGTAAAAGTTTGGGCTATATATATATTCAAAGTATTCTTCCAGAATATCGAGGAATTTTTCTCTAATTGCTATGAATATGAATGCAGTTGGAAGAAATAGCTGAAAACTAGCCGAGTTATGCTAGATACCCAGAAAGTTAACAGACAAGGTATGTAAAGCCAGTTTTTTCAGCAAGCTAGTAATTCTGGCATAGCCAAATAGTTCAAGTGCCAGTAGAATGTATCAAAAGCCGCATATTATGTTTAGTATGAACTTTAGTCTGATATCAGAAACATCATGTTATGCGTAGCATAAAACTTACTAGTACGATATCAATTTTAGTAGGAGTTTCAGAAATAGTACAGCATGTCCAGTATGTAATTTAGTGAGGTATGTCAGGACATTATCATGTTCAGCTGAAACTTAGTAAAGCAATATAAGTTCCCGTAAAGTATTTCAGAAATAGAATGGTAGCTTAAAATGAATTTTAGAAAGCATGTTAGAGATAGTAAGTCATGTTTACCATGAAACTTAGTTATACAGCATGATTCTCAACAAAAATATTATATCTTATTGTAGTAGCAGATTCAACACAGTATTACAGAAATTATATATATACCATTATCAGTTTCAGCATGTATTGTATATATACACATTACTATCATTAGTTTCATCATGTATTATATACATACACATTATTATCAATAGCTTCACCATGTAGTATACGCAGTTAGTATTACTAGTTAAGACTTGACTGTACTGTTTTGGGCTGGATTACCTAGCATTCATGACTGCCCCAGGGTTGATAGCTACATAGACTCGTCCTCCGGAAGGTGAGGATACGTTGCTCTACGGAGTGGCATGCCGTCCCCTAGGGGACGAAGATGGGATGCCAGTTTCCCCATATTTTTCCTTGGTCAGCTTTTATACACCCCCATCGAGCGGGTACGCCCGGGGTGTTGATTCAGGAGTCCTCCGAACTCAGGTACAGTTATATTCAGGGGCTCAGCGGGCCCAACTGCATACCCAGGGGACCGGCAGGATGCTTATATTTACTATGGGAGATGGGATGACCGGGGTAGGGGTATAGATTGCGTGTTAGTTGTACCTCCCAACTTATGGGGGTCGGGTAAGGTTTATGTGTGTTATGTTATGTTATGTTATGCTATATTACGCCATGTTATGTTAGTTATGAGTAGATAGATAGTAGAATGCCACGTTACCAGGTATGACTCCTACTCCTTTCAGCATATTTGAGGACAGTCTTAAGCTCATACTTCAGTTAGTTACAGTCTATTTCTTTCTATTTCCGTTCTATCAGTTATATTGTTTTGCATACTCAGTACCAGCGGTACTGACGCCCGTTTGGGGCATTACATTACTTGTCTGCAGGTACACATAGATGAGGGGCCGATCCCTTGTAATTCTAGCCATCACACAGAGTTATCAACTCCAGTCATCTTGATCTAGACAGCTAGAGGTTTACTATTTTTTCTTTGTTGTATAGTATGGGTAGGCTGGGGCCCTGTCTCGACCATCTTATCAGTATTCTTAGAGGCTTGCAGATTGTACATTCCCTGTGGTTAGCTGTACCAGTCGTGTGAGGTCGTGTGTATGTTTTAGTTTGTTTATGATGGCCGTGTGGGGCCTTATTTAGTTGGTAGTGGGGACCTTGCTAGTCATGTAGCAGTTTAGCACTTGTTTTCTTGATTCATAAATAACTAGACAACATGGTGGCCTTGTCGGCACGCATAGGTTCCCTATTAGTTCAGTTGTTTTGGGTAGCTGTTGTTTGCTTATAGGTGGATATAGGCCTAGTCGTCCGTAGGCTATATTTACAGCCGTTATATAGCACGTCGTTTTCTTGAATCCAGAGTTAAAGCCAGCCTGGCACCAGAAGTGCTTAGGCTCAGCTAGCCAGCAGTCCAGGTCCTAGTAGGGCACTAGGAGCCCAGTCATGCCTCCTAAGGCGGGGCTTGAAAAACTTGGTATCAGAGTAGATCATATCCCAGGGAGTCTGCAAGCCTTGCTAAGTAGAGTCTTGCCTATGGATGTGTTGTGCACCACATACTATAGGCAAAAGGCTGCAAGGCATGATAGGATGGTTGCTTTTTATTCTCATTCAGTCATGTTGTAGAGCGGTACAGTAAAGGGTTGAGTCGCTAGAGCTTACTATATTATTTGTGTTACAGATAAAATGTCAGACCAGTGACATCCTATCACAGGCCGGAGCTTGGATATTGTACCAGGGGAAGGCACCAGCAGGATGCCTCACCCTCGTTTAGAAACAGCCCGATCAGAGGGCAATACAGAGGCATCATCCCAACCTTCTCAGCAATCTCTACCACCTTAGGAGCCACTTTGGATGACCCCACCTCTAGCAGTTCCTATACCGATACCTTCCGACCAGGAGGTCAGGAGTGTGGTAGTCATGTTAGCATAAATGATGGCTTCTTAGCATCAGCCGATGCCATCTACAGTTGCAGAGTCGTCAGGAGGGCCTGGTAGTTCAAGGGTCCGGGAATTTTTGGCTATGAATCCCCCACAGTTTACTGGTACGGACCGAACAGAGGACCCTCAGGATTTCCTAGATTAGATGCAGAGAATTTTCAGGGTTATGCATGCCACGCCTACAGAATCGGTTGAATTGGCAGCATTCCGGCTATGGGACATCGCCGTGTTGTGGTATGAAAGCTGGGAAAGGTCCCAAGGGAGAGATGTTTCCCCTCCGACCTAGTCCAACTTCTCAGGAGCTTTTTTGGATCACTATTTGCCAAGGGAGATTCGACAGGCCCGGGTGGATCAGTTTTTACATTTGGAGCAGGGGGCCATGAGTGTTCGGGAATACGCCTTGCGGTTTGATTCTTTGGCCCGGTATGCACCATCTTTTGTTGATACCATGGAATCCAAAGTACACCGCTTCATCATGGGGTTGAATCCAGAATATGTCGAGACTTGTATTACGACTACACTGCAGGAGGACATGGATATTACCCGAGTTCAGGCATTCACCCAGAATATTGAGGGCATCAGGCAGTGGCAAAGCGGGAGATCAGGAGGACCAGTCAGGAACAGCGCCGCAGGGATAGGCCAGTTGAGTTACAAAGGGAGGCTCGGGGAGGACCCAGTCCACGATTATTAGATAGGCCGTCTAGACCCCCACCTCCACCACAGCCGCAGAGGGGCAGATTTAGCCGTAGGGGCAGTCAGAGACCGGTAGAGGCTTGCAAACTGCAGATTCACCACTATAGAGGAGGGCGGAGCAGAGTAGGTATACCCTACCACACTTTGCCCTATATGCAGTCGACGCCATTCTAGAGCATATAGGTATGGCTCCACCGGATGTTATATTTGTGGCCAAGAGGGCCATCAGATGAGAGATTCTCCAGCCAAAGGTTAGGAGGACCGGGATAGACAGGACAGGGCATCCGCAGGGTCACAAGCTTCAGTATCCTCTGCAGGGCGTAGGCCCTCAGTTTGAGAAGGCATAGGTCGGGGATGATCAGGGGCCACCAATGTAGGTGCGGGTCCAAGCCGCACATATGCCTTACTAGGGAGGCAGGATTTGGAAGCGTCCCCTGATGTTGTGACAGGTATGATGACTATCTGCTTATACCCTGCTTATGTATTGATTGATCCAAGATCTACTTTGTCCTACGTTACTCCATTTGTGGCTTGAAAGTTTAGTGTTGCACCAGAGTTGCTTCAGTAACCCTTTTCAGTATCTACACCCGTCGGTGACTCCATTATAGCCAGAAGGGTCTATCGAGGGTGTACAGTAGAGGTTGCTGATCGTCAGAACATAGTAGATCTGGTAGAATTAGAAATAGTTGATTTCGACGCCATTATGGGTATAGATTGGTTGGCTCCGTGCTATGCAAATGTAGAATGTTGGACCAAGACAGTCCGATTCCACTTTCCAGGGGAGGCAGTACGAGAGTGGAAAGGTAGTACAATTACGCTAAAAGGTAGGTTTATTTCCTATCTTCAGGCGAGAACGTTGATAGCTAAAGGATGCATTTACCATATTGTCAGAGTTCAGGATGTTTGAGTAGAGCCTCCAACTCTCCAGTCTATTCCAGTGGTGAATGAATTCCCAGATGTACTTCCAGATGAGTTACCTGGTATTCCCCAGAAAGGGAAATAGATTTTGCAATTGATCTACTACCAGGAACTCAGCCCATATCAATTCCTCCGTATCGTATGGCTCCTGCTAAACTCAGAGAATTAAAGGAGAGATCTGTTAGATAAGGGCTATATCAGGCCGAGTACTTCACCTTCGGGTGTGGCAGTTATATTTGTTAGAAAGAAGGATGGCTCACTCCGCATGTGTATAGACAACCGGCAGTTGAATAAGGTTACAGTCAAGAATAAGTATCCGCTTCCCAAAATAGATGATTTGTTTGATCAGTTACAGGGGGCAAGATATTTCTCCAAGATTGACTTACGGTCCGGATACCATCAGGTTCGAGTTCGTGAAAGGGACATTCCGAAGACTGCCTTCAGGACCAGGTACGACCATTTCGAATTCCTAGTCATGTCCTTTGGGCTGATGAATGCCCCAGCAGTATTTATGGATCTGATGAACAACATCTTCTAACCATACCCGGACCTGTTCGTGATAGTGTTTATTGACGATATTCTAGCGTATTCTCGCTCAGAGGCAGACCACCGGGCTTATTTATGGACAGTGCTCCAGATTCTCAGGGACCGTCAGCTATATTCCAAGTTCTCTAAATGTGAATTTTGGCTGAATTCAGTAGCTTTCTTGGGACACATCGTGTCGGATGCTGGTATACAGGTAGACACGCAGAAAATAGAGGAAGTAAAAACATGGCCCAGACCTACCACTCCGACCAAAGTCCGCAGTTTTCTGGGATTAGCAGAGTACTACAGAAGATTTGTCGAAGGATTTTCCACCATAGCGGCACCTCTGACTAAACTGACGCCAAAAGCAGTAAAGTTTTAGTGGACGGAGGCATGTGAGTAGAGTTTCCAGGAATTAAAAGAAAGGTTGACCTCTGCCCCAGTGTTAGCATTGCCATAAGGTATAGAGGGTTATGCAGTTTATTGTGATGCTTTGGGTATCAGGTTAGGATGTATGTTGATGCAACATGGTAAAGTGATTGCTTATGCTTCCAGACAGTTGAGGAAACACGAAAAGAATTATCCTACCCATGACTTGGAACTAGCCGCAGTGATCCACGCCCTAAAGATATGGAGACATTACTTGTATGGCGTTCATGTGGATATTTTCACCGATCATAAGAGTCTGCAGTATATATTCACCCAGAGAGAGTTGAACTTACGGCAGCGTCACTGGTTGGAATTTTTGAAAGATTATGATGTAAATATTCTGTATCACCCAGGCAGAGCTAATGTAGTAGCAGATGCCCTTAGCCGTAAGTTTATAGGGAGTTTGGCGTACTTGCAGCCCGAGCAATTGGAATTGGCCCGAGAAATACACCAGTTAGCTAGTTTAGCCATTCGTGTAGCAGAAACAGAGGACAACAGAGCAGTAATTAAGAACACCGCAGTGTCGTCAGTAGTTGTGGAGGTAAAGGAATGGCAGTATGAAGATCCTGACCTAGTTCAGCTTAAGGACAGAGTTCAACAAGGAAAGGCGCTGGATTTTCAGGTAACTGAGGATTAAGTGTTGCGATGTAAAGTCCACCTTTGTGTTCTAGATATTTTAGGGCTTCGCCAGTAGATTACGAGCGAGGCACATTATGCCCGCTATTCTCTCCAACCAGGCGCGACGAAAATGTACCATGATATTAAAGAAATCTACTGGTGGCCAGGTATGAAAAGGGAAATAGCATAATTCGTATCCAGTGTCCTAACTGCCAGCAAGTAAAAGCAAAACACCAAAAACCAGGCGGATTAACTCAAGACATAGTTGTGCCTCTATGGAAGTGGGAAGCAGTAAATATGGATTTTGTAGCAGGATTACCCCATACCAGACATAGAAATGACTCGATTTGGGTAATTGTTGACAGACTGAAAACATTAGCCCACTTTCTGCCATTAAGGGCTACTTTCTCTGCCGAAGATTATGTTGAGTTGTATATCAGAGAAATAGTCAGACTGCACAGTGTTCTAGTATCCATCATCTCCGATAGAGGGGCGCAATTTATAGCTAAATTTTGGCGATCATTTCAGAGAGGCCTGGGAACAAAGATTAATCTAAGCACAACATTCCACCCTCAGATAGATGGGCAAGCAGAACGCGCTGTTCAGACACTCGAGGATATGCTGCGAGCGTGTGTGTTGGACTTTGGAGGTAGCTGGGATGAGCATTTACCACTTATTGAGTTTGCTTATAATAATAGTTACCACTCAACTATCCAAATAGCGCCCTATGAGGCTTTGTATGGGCAAAAATGTAGATCGCCGGTTGGCTGGTTTGAAGTAGGAGAGCCAGTGCTGATTTGGCCGGATATTATTCATCAGTCAGAAGACAAGGTAGAGCTTATCAGAGAACGCCTACTGACTACTCAGAGCCGCTAGAAATCGTATGCTGATGTACGGCACATAAACCTGGTATTAATGTGAATGACTGGGTGTTTTTGAAAGTTTCTTCGATGAAAGGGGTGATGAGATTCGGCAAGAAAGGCAAGCTCAGCCCAAGATTTGTTGGGACTTATCAGATCCGCCGAAGAATAGGCCAAGTGGCATATGAGTTGAACTTACCTCCAGAAGTAGAGTTTGTCCATCCAGTTTTCCACGTGTCTATGGTGAGAAAGTATATAGGAGACCCCTCCAGAGTTGTCCCAGTTCAGGATGTCTAGGTTACGGAAGAGCTAGCTTATGAAGAGGTTCCAGTAGCCATACTAGATAGGAAGATTTGCAGGTTGAGAACTAAGGATATTCTTCTGCCAAAGTGTTATGGCGTAACAAGAACCGAGAGGAAATGACTTGGGAGGCAGAAGAAGATATGAAAACCAGATATCCTCAGTTATTTCAGACTTTGTCAGCCAGAGGTATGTTTCTATTACTGTTGCTTTATATTCATGTGCAAAAGTGAGATGTTGACTTTAGTTTAATGAAATGAATGTTATAGCATGATGTGAAGTATTTGTATTGGACTTTTATGAGTTTTAGGGTTTTTGAGATAGTCCATATTACAGAGGAAACTCTACTGATATTTTTTTTTCTAGAAATAAATCAAGTAAGTTGAAATTCTTGTAAGTAGAAGTTTACATTCGAGGAAGAATGTTCTTAAGGGGGGGAGGATGTTACACCCCGTAAATTCTTGACATGTAGATGGCCTACTCGCATGTCGATTAAGAGTTTTAGAATGCCAGACATGCTAGAAAAAGTTCCGAGAAAAGACCGGACGAGCATCGCATCGAACCATCGCAGGAGGAGGCCAGGCAGACCCCCTCCGTGATGACAGCGTGCCACAGAGGAAGCCCCTCCACGATGGCCAACGTGCCATGGAGGGGGGTGTCCAGGCCCAACTATATAAAGTTCCACTTCATTTTAAAATTCATTTCTCCACTTTTAATTTCTAGAAACGAATAGAGAACAGAGAGGAACGAGGTTTCAATATAAAAATTCATCCGATTATGCCGTCAAAGGCAGTCCAAACTCAAATGAACCTTGGATACTAAAGTATAAAGCTGCAGAGAGCATTCCTGTGGAGTTAGTTTCATGAAATTCGGCCAGCGAATCGTCGTCCTACCGAGCTAAGGTAAGGGAATTGCTCCAAATTAGTGTCAATATACTCCTAGCCCTAAAGTGAGTATTTCTCCCTTCTGGACTTCCGAGAAATAGCGAGTTCTCGATTGTTTTTTGATAAGTCAAAGTTTGGGCTATATATATATATTGAAAGTAGTATTTTCTTCCAGAATATCAAGGAATTTAGCTATAATTGCTATGAATATGAATGCAGTTGGAAGAAATAGCTGAAAATTAGCTGAGTTACGCCAGATACCCAGTAAGTTAACGGACAAGGTATGTAAAGCCAGTTTCTTCAGCATGCTAGTAGTTCCGGCATAGAAAAATAGTTCAAGTGCCTGTAGAATGTTTCAGAAGCCGCATATTATGTTTAGTATGAACTTTAGTATGATGTTAGAAACATCATGTTATGCATAGCGTAAAACTTACTAGTACGATATCTATTTTAGTAGGAAGTTTCAGAAATAGTACAGTATGTCCAGTATGTAATTTAGTGAGGTATATCAGGACATTATCGTGTTCAGCCGAAACTTAGTAAAGCAATATAAGTTCCCCTAAAGTATTTTAGAAATAGAATGGTAGCTTAAAATGAATTTTAGAAAGCATGTTAGAGATAGTAAGTCATGTTTACCATGAATCTTTGTTATACAGCATGATTCTCAACAGAAATATTATATCTTGTTGTAGTATCAGTTTCAGCATAATATGATAGAAATTATATATAAACCATTATCAGTTTCCGTATGTATTGTATATATACACATTACTATCATTAGTTTCAGCATGTATTGTATACATACACATTATTATCACTAGCTTCAACATGTAGTATACGCAATTAGTATTACTAGTTGAGACTTGACTGTATTGTTTTGGGTTGGATTACCTAGCATTCATGACCGCCCCAGGGTTAATAGCTATATCGACTCATCCACCAGAGGGCGAGGATACGTCGCTCTACGGAGTGGCATGCCGTCCCCTAGGGGACGAAGATGGGATGCCAGTTTCCCCATATTTTGCCTTGGTCAGTTTTTATACACCCCCGTCGAGCGGGTACACCCAGGTTGTTGATTCAGGAGTCCTCCGAACTCAGGTACAGTTCTAGTCAGGGGCTCAGCGGGCCCAAGTGCATACCCAAGGGACCGGCAGGATGGTTATAGTTACTATGGGAGATGGGATGACCGGGGTAGGGGTGTAGATTGCATGTTGGTTGTACCTCCCGGCTTATGGGGGCCGGGTAAGGTTTATGTGTGCCATGCTATGTTATGTTATGCTATATTACGACATGTTATGTTAGTTATGAGTAGAAAGATAGTAGAATGCCATGTTACTAGGCATGACTCCTAGTCCTTTCAGCATAGTTGAGGACAGTCTTAAACTCATACTTCAGTTAGTTACAGTTTATTTGTTTCTATTTCCACTCTATCAGTTATATTAATTGTCTTCAGTTATGTTCCAGTTGTTGCTTTGCATACTCAGTACATGCAGTACTAACGCTCATTTGGGGCGCTGCATTACTTGCCTGTAGGTACTCATAGACGAGGAGCCGATCCCTCGTGATTCCAACCAGCACAAAGAGTCATCAGCTCCAGTCATCCAGAGCTAGACAGGTAGATGTGTACTCCTTTTTCTTTGCTGTACAGCCTGTCCCGACCATCTTAACGGTATTCTTAGAGGCTTGCAGATTGTACATTCCCTGTAGTTAGCTATACCGGTCGTGTGAGGCAGTGTGTATGTTTTAGTTTGTTTATGATGGTCGTGTGGGGCCTTATTCAGTTGGTAGTGGTGACCTTGCTGGTCACGTAGCAGTTTAGCACTTGTTTTCTTGATTCAGAAATAACTAGACAGCATGGTGGCCTTGTCGGTCCGCATAGGTTCCCTATTAGTTATGTTGTTCTGGGTAGCTGTTGTTTGCTTATAGGTGGCTATAGGCCTAGTCGTCCGGAGGCTGTATTTACAGTCATTATATAGTCCGTCCTTTTCTTAAATTCAGAGTTAGAGCCAGCCCGGCACCAGAAGTGCTTAGGCTCAGCTAGCCAGCAGTCTAGGTCCTAGTAGGACACCAGGTGCCAGTCATGCCTCCCAAGGCGGGGCGTGACACCACAGGTATAATTTCATTTTTCTTTTGTTTTGATTTTGTTAATTTTCACCTTTTGTTATTTCTGGTAGTGATTTAAGCACAGATTGAGGGGAATTCTAAGTACCTGTGAAAGAGGAAGCTAAAGAGCATGGAAGAAGATGAGTGTGGGGTCGGTGACCCACTTGTGCAAAAATAAAAGAAAACATGCTATTAGCTAGGCCTAGAGGCCTCAGGGAGTATTTCTCACCCTTTTTGAAGTTTAATTGGATCCTTTAGGGACATAGCATATTTTATGTGTGGGGTGAGGGAAATTTCAAAAATTTATGCTTAATGATTTCGGGTGGAATTAGTGCTTGATATGGTATTGGTTGATGAAAAAGTTTAAGTTGAGCATGATTCACTCGTCCGTTGATTTTTCTTTTCGGCTCTTTTCCAACGGGGGGCACTTTAAACCGAGTAATAAAATTTTTCTGTGTCTGTACATAATTGTTTTAGTCATAGTTAGGGACTTTTCCTAAAGATGGATGGATGATGACTGTCTTGAGGGAAAATTAGTCAATAGGTTTTCATTTTTGAACCCTTAGCTTATTTATGGCTTGATGGTCTTGTTATATGCTATACATGATTCTGAGATGCAAGTGTTGTTAATTTTGAATCATGTTAGCCAATGTATAACTTTGTTTGAGACACCTAGGCACTTGAATGTGACTTGATATGCTTAAAGATGAATTTTGCATTCTTGTGATTAGCTAAGTTAAGAGTCTGCTGAATTTGTCTTGAATTGAGCATGTGCTGTAAGTGTATATTTAATGCTATTTTTTAGTTTCTAGAACTTGTATGGTGTGTATACAAGACGAAATGAGGGATGCTGATTGTAGGAGATGATTTAGGCATTTCTTTGAATGAGCCTGAGTTTTATCCCTCGCTTTACCTACCTTGAATGTCTGATCTTAGTTAGCCCCATTGATCCTTTAGCCTATTCTTTGCTAGCCACCAGCTTAATTCTGTCTTTTCATTAGCCTTGAATTTGATCCAAAAATCCTAAGCGCTTAAGTGAAAATGCAAAAGAAGTTAAGGAGTTGGAAGAAGAAAGAAAATAGTAGTTGTGGGAATTGAAGAGAAGACTAGAGGTGCAATTGTTTAAAAATGAATAAGAGTTAGTAAGGGAGTAAAAGAATAAAAGAGCGAATAAGAATATTTAAGAAAATTGCTCAAGTGCTCCTTACTAACAGCTTAAGTGTGCCTAATGAGATGGGGAAATAAAAGAGGAAAATGGGAGTTGAAAAGTATAAAGATGAAGTGAGAGGATGGAAATTCCTAAGGAAAGTGTGATGTATTAAAAGCGCTTAGGGAAGATAGTCAATATTACTAGCCATAATAGTACCTACCCTTCCCTTAGCTTACATTACAACCCATTAAGTCCTACTTGATCTTACTTTCAAACACTCCTATAGTAGTGGAGTAAAACACTAAAGGTACGCTTATGGGTCAATACAGGTCGCATGTGAATTCTTTGTGAGAGTGAGCTTATTTCTTATTCATACACCTATGCATGTTATAATTTGAAAACATATGAGCGAAAATGGGTAAATCGCTTGTGTGAGGGCACATGTTTGATGAAGTATAAAATTCATGTCAAATTTCTTGATTGGTTAACTTGCATGAGGTTGATAGTCGATTCTTGAGGTTAGGAAGTCTTAACGTAGTTATATGTGCTTTTAGTGGTTATATCTTGCATGCTCGGTCTTTAACTTGCCATCTAAAACAATCGGTGTGGCCTTAGCTTGAATTGTCTTACTTCAATTAGCTATGTTTGAGTCTTCATGTGCATGAGATGTAAAAGAGTTGTTTAAGAACGAACAAGGCTTTAAGTGTGGGGTAGTGATATTGGGTATAATTACGTGCCCAAGGCTCAAGACTTCAAATCATTCATAATCATTCATTATCATATATTTAAATAAATTTATCATAAATATAACTTGATCCAATAACATAATCATAACAATGCATAAAAACATGTGGAACAATGGGAGGACTCGTCACAACCGACAGCATCATGGTAGAGCCTTTCATGATGCCCCACTGTCTCGCTCAAGTGGGAAGAGCCGACCTTGGCTTGCTAGGTGAGGGTCATGCATAAGGAGTGATATCACATTTGAGGGTATCATTATCAATTCATCATATCATTTAGAAACCCACGGTGGCACATGGTTATGAAACACCGGCATAGTCCTTTGAACGCCGGGCTGCTCGGTGCTAGGACGGCTCCCAAAAATATGCATATAGGCTCATACATAAATCATCAACATCATGCATAAAAATTCATTGGCTAAAATATAACATTTATCATCATTGATCCCCTTTAAAAACATGCTTAGCAAAGAATCAAGGCCCTTTTTATCGGCCAACATCATAAGTCGATAAATCATGAAATTCGTTTCGTAAATCATAAATCATTCTTCATCATATGGACATTGCCCAATGCTTCCTCATACTCAATTCTTTCAAAATATGCTCATAAACATAAGAAACTTGGATTCATGCATTTCCATAATCAATAAAGTTAAAATAATGTATATTCATCATAAATCATGATTTCCATGAACTTCCATAAATGGGCAATTTAGATTTAAAAAGATTGAAACATGAATTAAAGAAAATAATAGTAAAACCTGCCCATCATGCATATTTCCATAAGAAAAACTCAATTAAAACATACCCACAAGGAGAAATCACATTGACATGCTTTGGGTAAAACCCCATGGAATTTGAGTAGGAGAATTCATGACTTTAATCAAAATTGGCCATGGGTGAGGAAGAATTCCATCCATTTTCAAACCCTACATATCTGGGGATAGATGGACTTAAAGTTCCTTGAGCACCCACAAAGAAATTGAAGAAAATTTGGGGAAGAAGACCTTGAATCTCCCAAAAACCTCTCTAAAATCCTTGCATGAGAATGGGCATGTAATAGGGACCTAACTCCTCTTATTACACTCAGAAAATCACCAAAAAGACATAGTTTAGTCCTTAGGGACTTAGGAAATTACGGAAACACCCTTATTAAAACGCAGGAAATCCCTGGTCGCTAGTCCTCGCGGGGGACCTAACGGGTCGTTGCCATAGGGCACGACTCGTTACCTTGATCCATTGAGTCCACTACCCAAAACTCCAAGGGAACCCCATGGGTGACTTAGTCGTAAGGTCAGAACACGACTCGTGGTCACCTTCCGTGGCCTACACTGCCCATCCCAAACTTGCAAAACCTCCAGGGTTGACCATGGGTGACCTCACGAGTCGTGAGGTCTGAGCACGACTCATGGTCAGGCCCTGGGCTCCTCACTCAAACTTTGTCAAACCAAGTTGACCATGAGTCACTTCATGACTCGTGGTCACTCCTCACGACTCACCTCACGAGTCGTTCTGTGACATGGTGCAAATTTTCGGTTTTCCTCTGTTTTCACTTTCTAGTCTGATCCTTGGGTTTTCGGGGTATAACAATATCTCCCCCTTGGGAACATTCATCCCTGAATGTTAGAAACATGAAGAAAACTCATAAACAAGTTATCACCATATACGATTAACAATCATTTAAGTCGAAAAATTATGGAATGACTACCTACGAAAGGAACTACATGGCTAAACAGAATTCAGACATCACATACATTTACCATATCACAAAACAAACTTGTACACATAAACTGATCGGGAAAAGTTGATTAAAGGTTTAGGGAAAAACTGATGCCTCAAAGTGAAAGTGAGCCGGTAGAGAATAAATAAGGGTATTTAGCTATCATATCTTCTTCGGCTTCCCACATAGCTCCCTCAACATGTTGATTCCTCCATAATACTTTAACTGAAGCTACTTATTTATTCCTTAGCCTCCGAACTTGTCGATCCAAGATTTCAACGGGAATTTCTTCATAACTGAGGTTGTCCTTCACTCCAACGCTGTCTGCCGGAACCACCAAGGGTGGATCGCCCAAGCATTTGTTCAAAAGTGACACATTAAAGACGGGATGAACCGAAGATAGCTCCTCGGGCAAGTCCAACTCATTCGCCACCTTACCAACTCTTCTCACAATCCGATAGGGGCCAACATAGCGGGGACTGAGTTTACCTTTCTTTTCGAACTGCATGACTCCGTTCATGGAAGATACCTTTAGAAATACCCAGTAGTCCACATCAAACTCCAAATCTCTTTTCCTCACATCAGCATACGATTTCTGACGACTCTGAGCAGTTTTCAACTGATCCCGTATCAACTGAACCTTCACCATCTCCTTGTGAACCGAATCTGGGCCTATCATAGCTACCTCACCAACCTTGAACCATCTGATGGGAGATCTACACCTCCGCCTGTAAATAGCCTAGAACGGTGCCATCTGGATACTAGAGTGGTAACTGTTATTATAGGAAAACTCGATCAAGGGAAAATGATCATCCCAATTACCCTTAAAATCCATAACACATGCTCTCAACATGTCCTCTAGGGTCTGAATGGTTCGTTCTTCCTGGCTGTCTGTTTGCGGATGGAAGGTTGTACTGAGCTTAACCTGCATCCCAAGTCCTTTTTGAAAAGAACGCCAGAATTGAGAAGTAAACCGAGTACCTCGGTCTGAAATAATAGACAAGGGCACTCCATTCAGTAGAACTAACTCCCGAATATAGCATAATCCTCCGTTGAATCCGTGGTCTTGACTGGTAGAATATGTGTTGCCTTAGTTAGCCTGTCCACCACCACCCAAATGGAGTCATAGTGTCGGCGAGTACGAGGTAGGCGCATAACAAAGTCCATATTAATCTATTCCCTCTTCCAAGTGGGGATGCTGATATCCTGAAGTACGACTCCCAGCCTATGATGCTCGACTTTCACTTGCTGGAAGTTTGGACATTTTGCTACCAACTCCACAATATCTTTCTTCATACCATCGCACCAATAGATTTCTCGCAAATCCCGATACATTTTTGTTGATCCTAGATGAATAGAATATCTGGTACCATGCGCCTCATGCAATATCCGAACTTTCAAATCATCGATGTCGGGAACACATAGTCGACCCTGGTATCGTAGCACACCATCTCCCCCTTGGGAGAAGACCTCCACCTTCTGACTCCTCATTGCCTCCTTCAGCTTCCTCAATATTGGATCCTCATCTTGTCTGGACTTAACATCAACTACAAAGGATGATTCTGACCCGTTATGTACAACAACACCGCCATCGGTCGAATCGATCAATCTAACTCCCAGCCTTGCGAGCCGGTGGACATCCTTTACCAACTCCTTCTTTCTCTCATTCACGTGGGACACACTTTCCATGGAGAGTCTCTACTAAGCACATCCGCAACCACATTAGCTTTGCCCGGGTGGTAAAGGACACTCATGTCATAGTCCTTAAGTAACTCCAACCACCTCCTTTGCTGAAGATTTAGATCCTTCTGGGTGAACACATAATGCAAGCTCTTGTGATCCGTAAATACATCCACGTGGACCCCATACAAGTAATGCCGCCATATCTTCAATGCAAACACCATTGAGGCCAACTCAAGAACATGGGTTGGGTAATTCTTTTCATGGACCTTCAGCTGTCTTGAGGCATATGCTATTACCTTCCCACGCTGCATCAAAACACATCCCAGTCCGACTCTGGAAGCATCACAATAGACAACAAAGCCATCGGTACCCTCGGGTAATGTCACCACTTGTGCCAAAGTGAGTCGGGTCTTTAACTCTTGGAAGCTTTTCTCACAAGTACCCGACCATTGAAATTTCACCTTTTTCTGAGTCAACTCTGTCAAAGGTGCCGCAATGGATGAGAAACCCTCAACAAACCTCCGGTATTAGCTAGCTAGGCCCAAGAAACTCTGAATTTCTGAAGGATTCACCAGTCTAGGCCAATTCTTCACCACCTCTATCTTCTGGGAATCTACCCTTATGCCTTTTCTTGACACCACATGACCCATAAATGCTACCAAGTTCACCAAAATTCACACTTGCTAAACTTTGCATACAGATGACGATCCTTGAGGGTTTGCAACACTATTCTCAAACTAGTGGCATGCTCCTCCTCGCTCTGTGAATATATAAGAATGTCATAAATGAACACAATCATGAAAATATCCAAATATTGCTTGAACACCCTATTCATCAGGTCCATAAAAGTTGCAGGAGCATTGGTTAGACCAAAAGACATAACAACAAATTCGTAGTGACCATATCGAGTCCTGAAAGCGGTCTTCGGGATGTTACTTTCCTGAACTATGAGCTGGTGATACTCGAATCTGAGGTCAATCTTGGAGAAACACTTGGAACCCTGAAGCTGGTCAAACAAATCACCAATCCTGGGTAAGGGGTACCTATTCTTGATGGTAAACTTGTTCAACTGCAGGTAGTCAATACACATGCGAAGGGAACCGTCCTTCTTTCGAACAAATAGAACTGGTGCACCCCATGAAGACTGGCTCAGTCTGATGAAGCCCTTGTCCAACAGATCCTTTCACTGATCCTTCAATTACTTTAGCTCAGCTGGGGCCATCCTGTAAGGAGGGATAAAAATAGGTTGCATGTCTGGCAATAGATCAATATCAAAATCAATTTTTCTTTCCGGAGGAACACCTGGCAAATCCTCGGGAAACACCTCCGCGTATTCGCACACCACCGGAACTAACTAAATAGTCGAGGTCTCGGACTCCATATCCTTAACCCTAACTAGGTGGTACATGAAACCCTTAAAGATCATCCTTCTAGCCTTAAGATAGGAAATAAACCAACCTGATGGCACCACCAAACTACCCTTCTACTCCAAAATTGACTCACCCGAAAAATGAAACTCCATAGTATAGGTCCTACAATTAATCGAAGCATAACATGCAAATAGCCAATCCATACCCAAAATGATGTCAAAATCAGTCATGGCCAATTCTATTAAGTTTGCGGAGGTAACTCTATGCAACACAGTGACCGGGCACTCTCTATATACCCGTCTAGCTACAACTGAATCACCGACGGAGGTAGAAACTGAAAACAGTTCTGACAAGGTCTAGGGACTAACTCCAAGGCTACTAGCAATGTAAGAAGTCACGAAAGACAATGTAGCTCCAAGATCTAGCAACGCATAAACATCAATATGAAAGACACACAAAATACCAGTGACCACGTCTGGCGAAGTCTCCTGCTCCTGGCGTGAGGCAAAGGCATAGAATCGGTTCTGGCACTGACCGCCTTCCCAACTAGTAAATGCTCCCTGTGGAGCTGAACGGGCTGGAGCTTCTATTGTCCTGGTGATCTATGATCGACCCCTATTGTTATACCCCGTAGGATTTCCGGCACCTAGATGGCCCATTCGCACGTTGGTTAAGCATATTTGAAGGCCATACGTGCTAAAGAAAGGCCCGGGAAAAAAAGATCGGACGAGAAACCTGCCGAACCATCGCGGGAGGAGCCGAGGCAGAGCCCCTTCGCGATGGCAGCGTGTCACGGAGGTGGAGCCTCCGCAACATGTTGGCCCTATCCAGGCTCAAGTATATAAAGCCCCACTTCGGTTTATTTCATTTAAAACTTATGAAAATTTCCAGAAAACGCAGAGGGCAGAGAGGGACGAAGGAAGGTAATATATTATCGTTCGATTACACTGCCAAACATTGTCCAAACTCAAGTTAACCTCAGGTACCAAGGTATTTAGCAGCAGAGAGCATTCCTACGGATTTAGTTTCGTGAAATACGGCCGACGAATCGTCGAGCTACCGAGCTAAGGTAAGTGGAATTGCTCTAAACTAGTGTCTATGTGTTCCTAGCTGTGAAGTGAATATTTCACCCTTCTGGACCGCTGAAAAATAGCGAGTTTTCGACCGTGTTTTGATAAGCCTAAGTTTAGGCTATAAACTATATCGAAAGTGACGTTGCTCTTTACAATAAAGCTGTATTTAGTATTGATTGACATGTTTATGAATGCAGTTGGGAGAAAATAGTTGAAGTACCGGCCGAGCGTCGTCCGACAGACGGATAGTTCGAGGATAAGGTATGTAAAGCTAGTTCCCTCGGCAAGTTAGTAATCTTGGTGCAGTACAGTAATTTAAAGGCCAGTAGAATATTCAGAAGCCATGTATGATGTTTACTACGAATGATGGTATGATACTAGAAACATCATGTTATGAACAGCGCGAGACTTGCTAGCACGATATAGATTCTAATATAAGTGTTAAGAACTGCTTAGCATACTCAGTATGTGATGTGACACAGAATGTTAGGATATCATTGTATTCAGTTGAAATCCAGTAAAGCAATGTAATATCTGTAAGACATCTCAGAAATAGAATGATAAGTTAAAGTGAAGCTAGAAAGCATGTTAGGAATAGTAAATCATATTACTATAGAAACTCAGCATACAACATAGTTTTCAGCAGAAAGACCGTATCTTGTTCAGCATTAGACCCAGTACAGTCTGGCAGAAGACTATATTTGTACGTATATACTATTACCAGCCTCAGCATGTAGTGAGTACGCACATATTACTATCACTAGTTCAGCTTACAGTATGTACAAACACTTTATTACCATTAGCTTCAGTATGTGGTATATGCAGATAGTATTACTAGCTGAGACCACTGTATTGTCTTGGGGTTGGATTACCTAGCATCCATGACCGCCCCAGGGTTAATAGCTGTATCGTCTCATCCGCCAGAGGACGAGGATACGTCGCTCTACGGAGTGGCATGCCGTCCCACAAGGGACGAAGATGGGATGCCAGTTTTCCCCATATTGTGCCTTGGTCGGCCCTTATACACCACCGTCGAGTGGATACGCCCGGGTGTTGATTCGAGAGTCCTCCGGACTCAGATGCAGTTATAGTCAGGGGCTCAGCGAGCCCAAGTGCTTACCCAGGGGACCGGCGGGATGCTTATAGCTAATTTAGGAGATGGGATGACCGGGGTAGGGGTATAGATTCTGTGCTGGTTGTACCTCCCGGCTTATGGGGGCCGGGGAAGGTTTGTGTGTGCTATGTGATGTTATGATATGTTATGCCATGTACAGTAGATACGAGTAGATCGACAGTAGGACGATAAATCTCCAGGTATGACTCCTACTCCTTCCAGTATAATTAAAAAAAGGTATGATTTACATTATCAGACAGTTAATCCATTCCTTTCTACTTCAGTTTCATCAGTTGTATTGTTATTTTCAAATATTTCTTTCAGTTATGGCTTTACATACTCAGTACTAGTGGTACTGACGCCCGGTGGGACACTGCATTACTTGCCTGCAGGTACTCATCGACGAGCAGGTGATACCACGTGATTCCTGTCAGCGACCGAGCATTCAGCTCCTGTTATCCGGAGACTGAATTCCAGAGGTGTATTTCGTTTTCTTTTGTTGTACAGTACGGGTAGGTCGGGGCCCTGTCCCAATCATTGCTATTGTTATTCTTAGAGGCTTGCAGTCTATATAAATTTCCCTGTGGTCAGATGAGCCGGTCGTGTGAGGCCGTACAGTTGTATAGCTGTTAGAACTTGTGTTTCCTTTATGTTGGCCGTGTGGGGCCATAGTTCGACAATTGTGGTGACCTTGCCGGTCACGTAGCTATCCAGTACTTCATGGTTAAGTTATAGATAACTAGACAGCATGGTGGCCTTGTCGGCCCGCATAGGTTTCCCTATATTGACATGTTTCTGGTCAGCTGTTAGTATAGGTACAGGAGGCTATAGGCCAATGGGCCGGGGGCTGTGTTTACAGCCGTTATATAGCCCTTTGTTTCCAGAAATGTGAGTTAGAGCCAGCCAGGCACCAGATGTGCCTAGGCTTAGCAGTCCAGTAGTTTAGGTCCTAGTAGGGCACCAGGTGCCAGTCATACCCCCCAAGGCGGGGTGTGACAAACTTGGTATCAGAGCAGGTCGTGTCCCAGGGAGTCTGCAAGCCGTGCTAAGTAGAGTCTCGTCTATGGATGTGTTGTGCACCACATATTATAGGCAGGAGGCTGCGAGGCATGATAGGATGGTTACCATTCCTTCTCAGTCAGTCGTGCTTTAGAGCGGTACAGTATAGGGTTGAGTCCCTAAAAACTTACCGTAATCTTTGATTACAGATACAAAGGTAGATCAGCATTACCCTACTACAGGCAGAAGATCAGATATAACAACAGAAGCAGGCATTAGCCAGTTACAAGGTAACTACAGTAGCAGGAGGAGGTAACAGGGACCTCCCAATGTTATCTCTTTTATTGGTACCGTCCCCAATATATGTCGATAATGTCAGAATAGGAAGTCAGGAGTGTAATGTGCATATGAGTTGATTTATTTATTAGCTATATAAGATCTGATTAAGATTACAGACAAGGTCAGACCACCAGGTAAGTATAAGAAAGAGAGGGAAATGCAGGAATCCCAAATACATCTTTTAGATATGGTACCGTTAAATGCTTTTACTTGTTGCAATAAGAAAAGGGTTATTCCTACCTCTTGATTTTGATGCCAGTATAGTAAAGGGGCATAAGACTTGAGATGGGGCTGCCAAATCAAGCAGTAAGTAAGGAAGGGTTGATTGATCCTAGTAAGTATTGGAAAGTATAAAGAGCCCCTATGATTCCGTAAGTTGTGTAGACCCTTATGATAATAAGCCAGTAGAGGAAGTAAGACCGTTAGCTTACTCGAAGCAGGGGTAAAAGACCTGTTAGTGATGAATGTCGGGTAATAGTCAAGTTCGAGTCAGAAAAAGGCCAAGTCTGCCACATATGCTAACAGATAGCAAGACATACCTGTAAGATTGTGGTTACGATCCAGTTGTGATATCAAAGGGGTGAGGGATCATGTGAATTAGATAGGTCTGACTGCAAGTCAGGGGAAGTATGAACTGATACAGGACCAACAATCTTGTTAACAATGAAGAGCAGGTACCTTGAACCCCAGAGTTCAGCTTAAGTAAGATGAGGGAAAGAAGCAGGAATGTCAGATCTTGTGGGGAAATTAGAATTTCCCCCGGATTGATAAAATATTGTATTAAGGATTAAGCCTCGGGCTGACAGTAGGATTGCGGTTCAGAATACCGTAGTTTGTCCGCTATGGAAAAGTTAAGAAGTTACCGATACAGCAATTCTAATCTAGTGTAGCCTAGAGATAAGGCCCAACAGACAGTCATGGGCTCTCAATATATGCCTGTAAGGCTACAAGATTCGAACGTCGACCCCACATCGCAAGAGTGGAGGAATTTCAAACAGCAGACAATAACTAAAGTGTTTATGTTTGTTACTTTCAGAATGGGGTGACAATGCAATGAAATGATAAGTCAGGGCAGGAGATATTATTAGGCCGTAGAAGCGATGTATCATGTACGGTATGAGACTCAGCAGAGCATGTCAGAGATTATGTATTACCGCAGAACTCAGTACATATTGTACGTAGCTATTGATATATATATACAGTTAATAGATATGCTGTGAGTGGCTGCCTATAAGGGCTACAATCATAGATGCTGATTAGTAATAGAAAGCATGTACAAATTGCATTGCAGGACACCCCCCCTTGCCAAAAAAAAGAAAAAGAAAGAGGGAGAAGAAAGAAAGAAAAGGAGAAGGGAAAGGGCAGATTAAGTGTGAATTATGTATGAAGTCATAGAAACTATCTCAGTTCTCAGTTATTAAGTTAATAGACTTATGTGTTGTTGCCAGATCTAGGCTCTAGGAGCTTACCAGAGTTAATGGCCTAAAACAGATGGCTAGATGATAAGGGCGCAGTTAGACGGTCTACCGACCAGCTGGTGCCTGCATTAGCAGAGAAGCATCCCTGAAGATCGGTAACATTAGTGCGTGTGCTAGAACCAGGATTAGAGGCCGAATAGGCAAATTTCAGAGATTAGCAATACCAGAATTGTTCTAGTATGTTAAGTGGTCGTACGTCATTTTCCCAGCCTTGTAGGTGAGAGTCGACCTTAGTCAACCTAGCAGTTATTATGTGAAACACCCCATAAGTCAGTCGGCCGCCCCAGTCAGAATACCCGTGGGTACCCCAAGGAAGGGTCCACATCAGTAGTCAGCGACAGACTAGTACTTCAGCTGGTTCTCATAAGATATTTAGATACAGAGCCCTAGCAGAAGGCCAGTATTTACAAAATAGCTCATAAGACCGAGAATTCCCCAGAATAGCAGTATAAATCCAAGTGGATACACACAAGGCGTAAGAAATTGATAGTACCCTGCTAGCACAGTGTTTATTAAGACCAGGGGATCAGTAGACTCCCCGTGAAGATCCAGAGATTGGTCGCCTGGGAGTAAGTTTGATTAAGCCCAGCCTTACAGTGGTTTAAGCAAAATAACAGAGCAATTAGATGCCCACAAGTCTGCGGTTATGCACGAACTATAAGCACTTAAGTAGAACGGTTAGAGCATTGTTAGACTACTGCCACATTCGGGTCATTCAACCCGACTATTCAGTTATTTAAGGTTATGCAGCCAGATCATTAGAGGTCATGGTCAATATCAGGACCTCCTGATCAGATACGGGCACATGGTGTGTAGATAGTCGTTCAAGGTTACCTTAGCAACAAGTAGCCTTAGCATGTGGCCGGAGGGCCAGATAAGCTCTAGCTATGCCTGTAAACTACTTGTCGATCTTTTCAGCAAGACAAGTCAGTATGACCGTCAATTATATGCCGAGCTCTCTAAGTATGAAAATGTTACATCATCCAAGAAGAGGTAATGGAGTAACAACCGCTCTTAGCTGTAGATCTATTAGGAGTGTGGTGTATGGGCAACCCGAGCAATGGGAGTTGGTCAGAGAGATACATCAAATGGTCAAGTTAGTCGTTCGTGTAATAGAAATGAAGGACAACAGAGCGGTAATTTAGAACACCGCCGTGTCATCATCAGTTGTGAAAATAAAAAGAATGGTAATATAAGAATCCTGACCTGGTTAGCAGGGGAAAACACCAAGTTCCCAGGTAACAGAGGGTGAAGGGCTGCGTTGTAAAGGCCATCTATATGTTTCAGATGTTCCAGGGCTCCACCAGCAGATTATGAATGAGGTACATTACGCCCGTTATTCTCCTTACCCCGGTACGACAAAAATGTACCATGACATCAAAGAAAACTACTGGTGGCCAAGTATGAAAAGGGAAATTGCTGAGTTTGTAGCCCAGTATCCTAACTGCCAGCGGGTGAAAGCAGAACATCAGAAAGCGGGCGGTGATTCAGGACATAACTGTACCTCTCTGAAAATGGGAAGCAGTAAATATGGATTTTGTGGCTGGATTACCCCGTACTAAACATGGATATGACTCTATATGGGTGATAATTGACAGGTTGACTAAATCAGATCATTTCCTGCCAGTAAGAACTACTTTCTCGGCCGAAGATTACGCGGAGTTGTATATTAGAGAGATAGTCAGATTACATGGAGTACCAGTATCCATTATTTCAGATAGAGGAGCACAATTTACGGCTAGACTTTGGCGGTCATTTCAGAGAGGTCTGGAAACACAGATTAATTTAAGCACAGCATTCCATCCTCAGACAGATGGGCAGGCTGAGCACACAATTCAGGCGCTCGAAGACATGTCGCGAGCGTGTCTGCTAGATTTCGATAGTAGCCAAAGTGAGCATTTACCGTTAATTGAATTTGCCTACAATAATAGCTATCATTCAGCCATCCAGATGGCGCCTTTTGAGGCATTATACGAGCGAAAATGCAGATCGCTGAATGGTTGGTTTGAAATCGGAGAGTCAGTGTTGGTTGGCCCAGACATTGTTCAGCAGTCAAAGGAAAAGGTAAAGCTTATCCGAAGAATGCTTACTGACTGCACAGAGCCGCCAGAAATCATATGCAGATGTGCGGCGCAGAAAATTGGAGTTTGATGTGTATGACTGTATATTTCTGAAGTTTCCCCAATGAAAGAGGTAATGAGGTCCGGCAAGAAAGATAAGCTCAGCCTGAGGTTTGTTGGGCCTTATCAGATTCATCGAAGGATAGGCCGAGTAGCATATGAGTTGAATTTGCCTCTAGAATTAGAATCTGTTCATCCGGTCTTTCATGTATCTATGCTGAGGAAATGCATAGGAGACCCGTCCAGAGCAGTCCCAGTCCAGAATATCCAGGTTACGAAAACGCTGGCCTATGAAGAGGCTCCAATAACTATCTTAAACAGACATATTCGCAGATTGAGGACTAAATATATTACGTCTATCAAGGTATTGAGGCGTAACAGGAACCGAGAGGAGATGACTTGGGAAGCGGAGGAAGATATGAGGACCAGATATCCTCACCTATTCCAGGCCTAGTCAGGCGATAGGTATGTCCGTATTATTGCTTATGTAGTATCTTATGGTTGTATATGTATAAGTGAGGGAAACTGATACGTAGCCATCCAGTGAATCCTACAGTATTGCGTATAGTACCTGTATTGGACTTTTCTGCATTTCAGATTTTTGGTATAGTCCATATTACAGGGGAGACTCTGGCGAAAGTTTTCTAAACAAATAAGTTAAGTTGTCCTCTAGATAGCAGTATACATTCGAGGACGAATGTTCTTAAGGGGGGAAGAATGTTATACCCCGTAGGATTCCCGGGACCTAGATGGCCTATTCGCACGTTGGTTAAGCATATTTGAAGGCCATACGTGCTAAAGAAAGGCCCGAGAAAAAAAGTTTGGACGAGAAACCTGCCGAACCATCGCGGGAGGAGCCGAGGCAGAGCCCCTCCGCGATGGCAGCGTGTCACGGAGGTGGAGCCTCCGCGTTGGCTCCGTGACACGTTGGCCCTGTCTAGGCTCAAGTATATAAAGCCCCACTTCAGTTTATTTCATTTAAAACTTATGAAAATTTCCAGAAAACGCAGAGGGCAGAGAGGGACGAAGGAAGGTAATATATTATCGTCCGATTACGTTGCCAAACGTTGTCCAAACTCAAATTAACCTCAGGTACCGAGGTATTTAGCAGCAGAGAGCATTCCTACGGATTAAGTTTCGTGAAATACGGCCGACGAATCGTCGAGCTACTGAGCTAAGGTAAGTGGAATTGCTCTAAACTAGTGTCTATGTGTTCCTAGCTGTGAAGTGAATATTTCTCCCTTCTGGACCGCTGGAAAATAGCGAGTTTTCGACCGTCTTTCGATAAGCCTAAGTTTAGGCTATAAACTATATCGAAAGTGACGTTGCTCTTTACAATAAAGCTGTATTTAGTATTGATTGACATGTTTATGAATGCAGTTGGGAGAAAATAGTTGAGGTACCGGCCGAGCGTCGTCCGACAGACGGATAGTTTGAGGATAAGGTATGTAAAGCTAGTTCCCTCGGCAAGTTAGTAATCTTGGTGCAGTACAGTAATTTAAAGGCCAGTAGAATATTCAGAAGCCATGTATGATGTTTACTACGAATGATGGTATGATACTAGAAACATCATGTTATAAACAGCGCGAGACTTGCTAGCACGATATAGATTCTAATATAAGTGTTAAGAACTGCTTAGCATACTCAGTATGTGATGTGACACAAAATGTTAGGATATCATTGTATTCAGTTGAAATCCAGTAAAGCAATGTAATATCTGTAAGACATCTCAGAAATAGAACGATAAGTTAAAGTGAAGCTAGAAAGCATGTTAGGAATAGTAAATCATGTTACTATAGAAACTCAGCATACAGCATAGTTTTCAGCAGAAAGACCGTATCTTGTTCAGCATTAGACCCAGTACAGTCTGGAAGAAGACTATATTTATACGTATATACTATTACCAGCCTCAGCATGTAGTGAGTACGCACATATTACTATCACTAGTTCAGCATACTGTATGTACAAACACTTTATTACCATTAGCTTCAGTATGTGGTATATGCAGATAGTATTACTAGCTGAGACCACTGTATTGTCTTGGGGTTGGATTACCTAGCATCCATGACCGCCCCAGGGTTAATAGCTGTATCGACTCGTCCGCCAGAGGACGAGGATACGTCGCTCTGCGGAGTGGCATGCCGTTCCATAGGGGATGAAGATGGGATGCCAGTTTTCCCCATATTGTGCCTTGGTCGGCCCTTATACACCCCCGTCGAGCAGATACGCCCGGGTGTTGATTCGGGAGTCCTCCGGACTCAGATGCAGTTATAGTCAGGGGCTCAGCGAGCCCAAGTGCTTACCCAGGGGACCGGCGGGATGCTTATAGCTAATTTAGGAGATGGGATGACTGGGGTAGGGGTATAGATTCTATGCTGGTTGTACCTCCCGGCTTATGGGGGCCGGGGAAGGTTTGTGTGTGCTATGTGATGTTATGATATGTTATGCCATGTACAGTAGATACGAGTAGATCGACAGTAGGACGATAAATCTCCAGGTATGACTCCTACTCCTTCCAGTATAATTAAAAGAAGGTATGATTTACATTATCAGACAGTTAATCCATTCCTTTCTACTTCAGTTTCATCAGTTGTATTGTTATTTTCAGATATTTCTTTCAGTTATGGCTTTACATACTCAGTACCAGCGGTACTGACACCCGATGGGGCGCTGCATTACTTGCTTGCAGGTACTCATAGACGAGCAGGCGATACCACGTGATTCCTGTCAGCGACTGAGCATTCAGCTCCTGTCATCCGGAGACTGAATTCCAGAGGTGTATTCCGTTTTCTTTTGTTGTACAGTACGGGTAGGTCGGGGCCCTGTCCCGATCATTGCTATTGTTATTCTTAGAGGCTTGCAGTCTGTATATATTTCCCTGTGGTCAGATGAGCCGGTCGTGTGAGGCCGTGCAGTTGTATAGCTGTTAGAACTTGTGTTTCCTTTATGTTGGCCGTGTGGGGCCATAGTTCGACAGTAGTGGTGACCTTGCCGGTCACGTAGCTATCCAGTACTTCATGTTTAAGTTATAGATAACTAGACAGCATGGTGGCCTTGTCGGCCCGCATAGGTTTCCCTATATTGACATGTTTCTGGTCAGCTGTTAGTACAGGTACAGGAGGCTATAGGGCAATGGGCCAGGGGCTGTGTTTACAGCCGTTATATAGCCCTTTGTTTCCAGAAATGTGAGTTAGAGCCAGCCAGGCACCAGATGTGCCTAGGCTTAGCAGTCCAGTAGTTCAGGTCCTAGTAGGGCACCAGGTGCCAGTCATACCCCCCAAGGCAGGGTGTGACACCTATCATCACCCTGTCTGGCATATGGACATGCTTGGGGCATGTGCCCAGATCTACCACACCGAAGCAGACATCCGAACTGAGCAGGTACTCCCTAGTGTGACTCTTGCCGCACTTCTCGTAGGTTGGAGAGGTATACTCTAACTGGGTGCCCCTCTAATCCCTCGACCTGAAACCCTACTCCTCTGATCACCCCTGGGTCTGGATGGAACACTAGTTGATGATGGTGCTAGGGTTAGTGACCTCTGGTGAAACTGTGGACGGTAGCTACCGCCAGACCTATGATGTGAAAACCCATGACTATCTGTCCAAGCCCTTTTTGCCTCCCTCTCCCTTGCATGAGCCGCCTCCATCTATTGGGAATACAACACTATGTGAGGAAAGTCCATATCCTGGTGAAGCATGCCAGTCTTGCAATCCTTGTCTAAATAACTAGCCACACCATGAATAAATCGGCTCACCCTCACCTCTGATCCATCACCAACTCTGGGGCGTATTTTGATAGGCGAGTGAACTCAAGTAAATACTTCGTCACTGTCATCTTTCCTTTCTTGAGGTTAACAAACTCAACTGCCTTCAATTCCATCATTTCTCGAGGGAAGAATCTATCAAGAAAGGCCATGTGGAACTCATCCCAGCTGATAGGGCCCCCTCTCGCTATCCTGCTGTCCTTTCATTGCTTATACCAAATATGAGCGACCTCCTTTAGCTGATAAGAGGCCAAGTCCACACACTCCCAATTTGTCACTCCCATAGCTTGAATGACCTTCAGGATCCCTTCAATGAACTCGTATGGATCCTCATCCACGCTCGATCCCGTGAACTCAGGAGGGTTCATTCTAAAGAAGTCTCTAATCCGAGCCGCCGACGCATTTCCATTCTGTGTAACCTGCGCAACAGCTTGTTGATTGACCTGAGTGGTCAAGGCCTGTGCCAACATCTGAATCGCCGCTCGAAACTAGGCGTGGGTAGCTGGCTCTAGTGCTTGGGGCTCCAAAACAGGTGGGGCTTGCAAATGCCCATGACCATTGCCATCTCCGTGGCCTTCATCATTTTCATTCCTCCTTCTATTCATCCTTATAGGAGCCATTATTCTGCAATTGCGAATTGCATGAATTATAAAGGTGGAAAGGCTTTTCATCGCACGACATAGAACATGAAAGAAGGGAACATTTCCTAAAATGTTTAGTATCCTCTTCGTCATAGGTGTGGCGCGCTTCACACCCATGAAAAAGACTCTACCTAACGCGGCTTTCGGACACCCTGGGACACTTCAAATCCTATTTCTCTGATACCAAGTTTGTCACGACCCGAACGTACACCCGGATCATAGACACAGGACAAGGGACCCCGAGGGACCACAAGTCGACCCATGGCTCATGCATACATCTAATCTCATTCAAATAAGCGGAACGATAATCATAAAGATATAAAGCAAACATAGTCATAACATAGCATTAAGAAATACCAACGCTTACACAGATGAATACTACGAACTTATCCGAAAGCATCTAATACATAAGATGGGTTGATGGGACAACATCCCAACTAACCTGACCCACACTGAATGTAAGAAAAATGAAAGTCTATAAAAATAGCCCTCAGAACACGAGGACTCACCAATAAGCTAAAGGCGTAAGCTGAGATGACTAAGGATGAGGATGAGCTTGAGATCTAGACCCTGTCTCATGAAATGATACAACATAGAGAGTATGCGGTCAGTAAGTGGAATGTACTAAGTATGCAAGGTAAGTAATACGGACATTTTTAAAGTAAAGTAAACTCATAAATAGACATAAGAGAAAGACATCATGCTTGCATCAAAAATCTTCACAATAAAACATAAGGCTCAAGACATTCAAATCATTCATAATCATTCATTATCATATACGTAAATAACTTTATCATAATATAACTTGAGCCAATAATATAAACATAACAATGCATAAAAACATGCGAAATAATGGGAGGACTTGTCACAACCGACACCTTCATGGTAGAGCCTTTTATGATGCCCCACTGTCTCGCTCAAGTGGGCAGAGCCAACCTTGGCTTGCCAGGCGAGGGTCGTGCATAAGGCGTGATATCATATTTGAGGGGATCATTATAAATTCATCATATCATTTAGAAACCCACGGTGGCACGTGGTTATGAGACACCAGCGTAGTCCTTTCAATGCCGAGCTGCTCGGTGTTAGACACGGCTCCCAAATACATGCATATAGGCTCATACATAAATCATCAAACATCATACATAAAAATTCATTGGCTAAGATTTAACATTTATCATCATAGATCCCCTTTAAAAACATGCTTAGCCAAGAATCGAGGCCCTTTTATCGGCCAACATCATAAGTCGATAAATCATGAAATTCGTTTTGTAAATCATAAATCATTCTTCATCATATAGGCATTTCCCAATGCTTCCTCATACTCAATTCTTTCAAAATATGCTCATAAACATGGGTAACTTGGATTCATGCATTTCCATAATCAAAAAACTTAAAATAATGTATATTCATCATAAATAATGATTTCCATGAACTTTCATAAATGGGCAATTTAGATTAAAAAAGATTGAAACATGAATTAAAGAAAATAATAGTAAAACCTGACTATAATGCATATTTCCATAAGAAAAACTCAATTAAAACATACCCATAAGGAGAAATCACATTGAATGCTTTGGGTAAAACCCCATGGAATTTGAGTAGGAGAATTCATGACTTTAATAGAAATTGGGAATGGGTGAGGAAGAATTCCACCCATTTTAAAACCCTACATACCTAGGGATAGATGGACTTAAAGTTCCTTGAGCACCCACAAAGAAATTGAAGAAAATTTGGGGAAGAAGGCCTTCAATCTCCCAAAAACCTCTCTAAAATCCTTGCATGAGAATGGGCATGCAATAGGGACTTAACTCCTCTTATTACACTTAGCAAATAACCAAAACGACATAGTTTAGGCCTTAGGGCCTAGGAAATTACGAAAAAACCCTCATTAATACACAGGAAATCCCTGGTCGCCAGTCCTCACGAAGGACCTAATGGGTCATTGCCACAGGGCACGACTCGTTGCCTTGATCCATTGAGTCCACTGGCCAAAACTCCAAGGGACCCCACGGGTGACTTCACGAGTCGTGAGGTCAGACCGCAACTCGTGGTCACCTTCCTTGGCCTACACTGCCTATCCCAATCTTTCCAAACCTCCAGGGTTGACTATGGGTGGCCTCACGAGTCTTGAGGTCTAACCACGACTCGTGGTCAGGCCCATGGCCTCCTCACTCAGACTTTGTCAAACCAAGCTGACCACGAGCCACTTCACGACTCGTGGTCACTCCTTACGACTCACCTCATGAGTCATTCTGTGACCTGGTGCGAATTTTTAATTTTTCTTCGTTTTCACTTTCGGGTTTGGTATTTGGGCTACCGTGGTATAACAATGATTGTAAATGCATGAATTCTTCATTGGTTTGAATTTTTAGTTTCTGTTTTGTTTTACATACTTTATAATTGTTGTTTTATGTTTGATCACCATGAAAACAAACCAGTTAAGCTGAGGTAAAAAGCTCAAAAGAGTAACCCTAGGCTAGAACATAAGGATGTAGGGAGCAAGTTCTTATCTTTACGATAGGATTAGCGGTTAGGATAGAATTATACCTAATTTGCCTTTCTTGTTTATTAAAATGGGATGAGCTAGACACCAACATAGAATTACACATCACCACTCGTAGAAGTAGTTGTGGAGCTAAGTTTGGGTAAATGATTAGAGGTACGAAAGTCCATAATCAAAGGAACAAACTCCGTAAACCACATCCATGTATTTAAATTGCTCATGAATTAGGACGTCACATCCCCGCTCAACGATGTAGGGGTGAGACTAGTTTGTCGTGTTTAGAGGCTCCAAATACCATGAACATAGCATGTTAATTATGTGAGACAACAATTGAAGTTTGCATATTCAAACCATTGAGAATTATAAGCATTGCATGATTATTAGGCCTCAACTCTAGTTGCTTCTATTATTGTTTCCCGAGTATTTTGTGATCACCCCTAGACTTAATTACACTTGACTGAAAATTTCTATAATAAGCACTTATGAAGGTTAATTTTACACTTGAACTTGAATATTCGCTGAATTGTTATAGTCCCTGTGGGTTTGACATCCGACTCTTGAAAAGGGCCACTATATTACTTGTACGACCGAGTACGCTTGCGAGTGCGCTGGAGTGCAACATTGTTTCATTCACATCTCTCACTTTAACACTTTTAAGCATGTACCCTAAGGAAGTGATGCCACTCACAAAAAGATAGAATCCCATACATTTTAAAGCATTTCACACATAGGGATTATATGAAAAGGAAAATATGCTCACTATCATAAAGAAATTCAAGTGCATACAAATTGACCCATAGGCTTGGCCTTCATATAACTCGCCACTAATGTAGTGTTTCTATACTCAAAATCACTAAGGACTGGTGGGGTATCATGAAAGCTAGGGGTAAGGGTAGGATAGATGTTTAGCTTTAGTGAATAGAGCCTCCCTAATGCCTTTATAAGGACATGCAATATCCCATCATCTTGTTGAGATCACCCCACCTTATTTCTCCTTGTTCATCATCTTCATCCTTTGTGTAACAAGGGTCACCCTTATAACACCTATGAAATTCACATTTAGCCTTATATACACAAGAGATAGCACCTTTTAACTATTTTATTCTCTTTTGATGATTTAAGATTTTTTTCAACCCATCATTTCATTCATTTCATCACAAATCTTGTTGCTATATCACATTGAAGTTCTCATTTTCCCCCAACTCTTGCAAACCCCAAACTTAGCCTTTTGCCTCATTTAACATTCATTTCCTTGTTGCTCCCCATTTCTTGGGCATAAATCCCCATTTTTTTTATCTTTCATTACTAGCAATTAGGGAGGATGGGTGCCAAAGAGAAGAATTAAAATAGTCATTAGGCTTGTAATGTAGTTTCCAAGAAAGGGTCCAAGGCTTAAACATTGGCTATCAAAGATAAGGAGGTCATTTTATGTGAAGTGATTAACAAAAGAGGGCCTAAGATCATGTTCTAAGTGCAGCCCTATCTAACATTTCACCTTGAATCACACTTAGGCAAAGTTCTTGTTACACCCCATAAATTTTAAATGAATAAATAGCCTAATGGTATGTTGATTAAGGGATTTAGGAAAAAAAAAGAGGGAAAAGTCGGTTTTTCCTTCAATATATAAAAAGATTTCCAGAAAAATAGAGGGTATCCAAGACTTAGGCAAAACCCATAACAATTATATACATTTCCTTCCGATTACGCTATGAAACGCGGACTAAACTCTATTTCGGCTTAGATACCGAGGTATAAAGCTGCATAGAGCAATCCTAGGAGTTGGTTTCGTGAAATTTGGCCGGCGAAACGTCGTGCTACCGAGGTAAAGTAAATAGAATTGCTTTAAATTAGTACCAATGTGTTCCTAGCCTTGCAGTGAGCATTTATCCCTTCTGGACTATCGAGAAATAACGAGTTTTCGATCGTTTTTCGAAAGGTCGAAGTTTGGGATAAATATATATCAAAAGTGATAATTTCTCCCGGATATTAATGTATTTAGTCCTAATTGACATGTATATGAATGTAGTTGGGAGAAACAGCAGAAGTACCGACGGAAATCACATCGGTCAGTCGGGTACTCAGAAACCAGGTATGTAAAGCTATTCTTTCAGCAAGCCAGGAAGTACAGTCTAGAAAATAAATAGAATAAAGGCTATTAACAGATACCCAGCGTAAAGGAACAATTTTAGTACAATTTCCAGAAAGCATGCTAGTATATCATTACGTATCATGCGATAATCAGCATAACGGATAGTCAGATGATTTTAGGTAGTAATGTGGTATCAGCTAGTAGCTCAACATGTTCTTACGTAATACCCAGAATGGAAGTTGTAAAAGTAGTATAATGAATTAGCAAGATTACAGACAGTATGTATTACATTTGTTGAGACTGTATCCAGTAACAGATGGCACTGAGCTATATCCAGTTATAGATGGCATGTTCTATGTTATTGAGTTATATACAGATGTAATCAGATCAGTAATCAGATATAGAAATAGCTCCAGATACAGATGTAGCTCCAGAAACAGATATGGCTCTAGAAACGGATATAGCTTCAGATCGCGGATAATAATAATCAGATAAACAGATAAGGGCTAGGTAGCAGTTAGCCCAGCAATCAGAAACAGTGTAAAACAGAATATAGCATTAGTTGTTTAGTACGGACTGGCCTTGAAATAAAAGAAGAGAATATGATTAGTATTTTTCATTTGAGCATGCTTGTTGTGTATGTGTTTTGCATGTTGAGACTTGTTATGGCATGTGGGCACCCTTTAGCATCCCCACCGCCCCTGGGTTATAGCTGTGTCGATACCAGATTCAGATACCGCCACTAGCTGGGCGATGCCGTCCGCCTAGAGGACGATGATGGCCGACCACCATAATAATACGGTCCAGATTACCCTGCTTGCAGGGGAAGTTTAGTTCACTCTGCGTAGAGTAGATTACCCTGTTTATAGGGGCAGATTACTCTGTGTGCGCTTGTGGCCGGGGGCAGTTTCAGATACAGATTTTTATAAAATTACCCTGTTGCGTGCTTGCACCCAGGGGCAGTTTCAGTTACAGATACAATAGCAGATTACCCTGTGAGCGCTTGCGGCTAGAGGTAGGAGTCTTCGGACTCAGACACAGTTTATTGTCAGAGGCTGAGGCCTAAGCTACGTACCCAAGGGGGCCAGTAGGAGGAGCTCACAGTTATCAGAAGAGTGGAGTGACTTATTTTTGGTTGGTTTAGACCCGGGTAGGGGTAAATAGATTGTTCTGTTGGTTGGCACCTTCCGGCTTATGGGGGTCGGTCAGGTATTGTGTGTATTATTATGTATATCTATATGTGCTATTAGATACTGATAGACAGTAGGACGACACGTCATCAGGTACGCTCAGTTTAGTTACAGAATAAATAAACTCTCCCCAATTATCCTCAGCTAGATAGACTCAGCTACTTCCTGCTTATATGTCATGTTATTGTTGCTATCCATTTCAGTTGTATATTTCAGTTTACTTTACATGCTCAGTACTTGTGGTACTGACGCCCGTGGGGCGCTGCATTGCTTGCCTGCAGGTACTCACAGACGAGGAGCCGATCCCTCGTGATCCTAGCCAGCGCAGAGTTATCAACTCCTGTCATTCGGAGCTTGATATTCAGAGGTGTATTTCATTTTCTTTTGTTGTATAGTACGGGTAGGTCGGGGCCCTGTCCCGACCATTCTATTATTACTTCCTAGAGGCTTGCAGTCTGATGTTTCATGTGGTGGTGGAGCCAGTCGTGTGGGGCCGTGCATGTATATATGTGTTTAGTTGTTGATGTTGGCCGGTGGGGCCTTCTTCTGGTTATAGTTAGTGACCTTGTCGGTCACAAATGTGAATAGTAGTTGCTTCAGATTATAGTGTCATTGTTCTGGTTAGCTGTTGTGCTAGCAAGTGGCTATAGGCCTAATCGGCCGGAGGGTTTATTTACAACCGCTATATAGCCGGTTCATTTCTTGAAATAGAGCCAAAGTCTAGCAGGCACTAGTTGCCCGTCATACCCCCCAAGGTGGGGTGTGATAGTTCTAAACAATCATACATACACAAGAATTAAGACAATAGACTTGCCACACAAGGCATCACAATCCAAGGAGTTCACATACTTTCTTCATCACACTAAGAGAATGACTTCAGACAAGCTAGTGTACGAATCAAAAAGCCAAGCAACAAATGTATAACTCATGACAAGAGAGTGCTCATTTTCATATTTAAATGCTCTTCTCTTATTTTCAAAACTCATGCACAATTCCAAGCAAGAAATGTTGGTGGTACCTCATCAAACAAGTTCACAAAAGACTCAACAAGCTCTAGACTTGACATTTTCCCATAAGAAAGTCATCTCTCAATCTATCATCAAGAAGTGCCAACCCGGTTTGACAACAAAAAAAAAGATAAGGAAATCGCTCCTTGGGAAAGAACTGTAGTATAAACAAAACCCTTGGAGTTTATTTAAATACTACTATTTACAAAGGCGATACTACTAGCAAGTAATGATGATTTTCCCTTAAGAATGACATCACCCAATCTATCGTCGGGTCATATCATACATCACTCAACAAGTGAGTTACTCAGACTTCACCCCTAACACAAATAAAGCATTTTCCTCGATGCATATGGCTAAACAGAGTATGAAAAGGATAGGTGAAAGAGCTCCATGGTATGATGGAGGCATATGCATTGGAACTATGTGCATTGCAGAACCACTTTTTCAGAACCTCCCCTTTCCAGGCCTTCTGCACATAACCGGCGTTTGACCAGTGCTTTGCACCCTTGGACCAACGATTTGCCGGTCTATCACAAATGTTCCACTTCTTAAGCAATTTTTCTTCCAGGCATTTTTATTCGCATCTGTGGTTCGCACATTAGAACATGCGTTTTGCCGATCTATCTCCGATTTCTCCATTTTGCTTCTTCCATTTCCTAACATATTCCACAATTGTTCCACCCATGCAAAATTAAAGACAACACAAATATAAAGTAAAGAAAAATAAAAGGAAAACTAAAAAAATGTAAAAGCACTTGGGTTGCCTCCCAAGAAACGTCTTAGTTAATGTCGTGGCTCGACGACTTCAGCTTTCACCACTTTTTTCTCCACTTTGAGCTTTTGAAGCACACCCCTAGTTTCTTGTCCATTCTTCTACTCTACTTGAGGGGTGGTGGTGTTAAAATCGAGGCACCAAGAACTGGATATTGTATCTTGTATTTCTTGGCCCTTAAAGGAGGGATGTACTTTGACCTTGTTGGCATGGCATACTCTAAGATGAAGTCACCTTGATTGTCCTCCTCAACTTCCTCTGTCAACTTGGTCTCCCCAGTCTCCATGTTGTCAACCAAGTTCAATGTTGAAAAATGATAAAAGGGAAGTTTAAGTCACTCTTCTCTCAAGCCTGCCTCTTGCTTGACATTCTCTTTTTCAAGTGCACTAGAGTCCTTGAGCATGATTTGTTGGATGTCACTTAGGGACTCTAGTGTTACTTCTTCAACTTTGGCATCTTATATTTTTGCAGTGTTTGTTGGTTGGCAAACCGCTATGAATTCTTCAAAGTTCACCTTGACTCCTTCTTCATCATCATGTCGAGCTTCCTTCCATGAGTCAAGTTGATTTATGCTCCATTATTCACTCCTCAAGGTCTCCTCCACTTTTTCTTTTAGAGAACTATAGCTTTCTTCTTGAGGAGTTGATGATTCCATGTGTATTGAGGGATTGACATTCTTTTCCACATTATATTCCCACTCCAAAAATTCTTGGAGCATGGCTTCCATGCACCCACATGTATTGCTTCTTTCCTCATATGCCATGGCTTCATTTATATCAAGCTTAGGAGCACAACTTCAATCATAGCCACTATATCGAGAAGTGAATTCATTTGGGCATCCACCCCAACATCTATCATGAGCACCTCATAATGTGCATCTATACCCATCATAAGAGAAAAAAAGTGCACTCATCTCTCTTCTAGGGGCATATTTGCAATTTTTCCAATAGTGTGGTCCTCTACAATAGGGATATGGGCCATTACGATATGGGTTACAACCAACAAACTTCCTTTCATTCCACGATGCCATAATAAAAATCAAATAAACAAAAACAAAAACAAAAATAAAACAAGATGTAAAACAAAAATGCAAAACTAGTTCGAATCAATAAATAACTAACGGATTATCACAACTCAATTCCCCGGCAACGGTGCCTTTGATAAATGCTCAAATATACTCCTCGTTTAGAGAAAATGTAAGCGATCGTTGTATCAAAATAAATATTTCCGACGGATGTCGGAGTCAAATCCCACAGAGAATTGAGTTGATAATCCACGAGTTATAAACTAATTCAAACTAGAACGCATCGTTGTGTCAATATTTGAAAAGTAAATTGGGGGAAAAGGGAAAATAGCATCTAATTCTAAATTAAAACTAGGTGTAGGAAATTCCAATTGTTGCAATCACAATTGAGATAGCTAGGGGTATTTTATAGATGAGTTAACAACTAAATCAGGATTTTCTTCAATGCCTTAGACTCAAAATTAGCATAGATAGCAGCAGATAATTCACATTCTCTTATTTTTCAACCACATGAATGTTATGCCTTGAGTTTTCTTAAATCCCAAAGCCAATTCAAGTTATAAACTACAAAACCTCGAGGAAGGAATAAGCTATCTCTAGCCTTGACCTTTAATGGAGTGAAAATGTGGGTTTTGACTATCTCTAGATCAATCGCTCACACTAACACTCTAAATCCTCACTATTATCTTCTCACCCAATTCTCACGTTTCTCTCTCAAGCAAAAGCAAGAAAAGTACAGCACAATTCATGTTTGCAATCATCAATTTTAACAATTAAAACTTGGGAGAAGATAATAGATCTATACTTCCAATAAGAATCCAAGAGTAATTTATCAATACCCATTCAAGTTAACAAACCCACCATGAAGATACCCCTAGTTATCAAATTAGTTATGCATATTTAAAGAGAGAGGGAGAGAAGATACCAAGAGAATTTCCCTCTACAATCATCATATTTGCTTCACAAATTTTATTCACAAAGTCTTACGATAATGGTGAAATTTCTCCAAAATGGGTTAAAGAAAAAAAGAAGAAAAGCAAATTCTATCACTATAATTCTGTGATGTTTTCTTCTCTCTAGAATTAAATGTGTGGTGTGTGTTCATTTTTTGTGTTGTACAATTTTAGGTCATAAATATATATACTTTCTTGTGTATAACTTTCCACATTTGCCCTTGGAGGCTTCTAGAAGTTTTGGGAACCTTTCTGGACATTTTTGCCCTTCCATCAGCGAAATTGGGTCACTTGCCCTTCGAATTGCAAACAGTTGGTTCCAACTTGTGAACCACCGGTGAATAGTCGGTGCCAACCTGTGAACCTCCAGTGAAAAGTCAGTGCCAACCTGCGAAGCACGGGTTAATAGCCAGTTCTACCTGCGAAGTACTGGTGGATAATCGATCCAACCTTTGATAGGTAAATAGTCAGTGCCAACCTGAGAAGCACCGGTGAATAGCCGATGCCACCCTGCGAAGCACTGGTGAATAGCCGGTGCAAATAGTTCCACCTTCATTTTGCAAGTCTGGATCCGCATTTAGCCGGTTAAAAGCATGTCTTTAGCAACTCTTTTTGAGTTCAAAACCTCCATTACCCTTTCTTCCTTCAAATGCCTCCATAGAGAATAAAAAGAGCATAAAACCTTCCTAAATGAGTTGAAAACCAAGCAAAAGCTCATGCTTAAAAGTTGAATGAGTTGGTAAACTACCAACTCATCAAAGAGAAGCTGAGAGTATTAATTCAACTACATAGAGCGAATAATATTGAGATTTTATCATAGAGTTCTTCAGCTTGAGAGAGAGTCAACTGACAACAACAAAAGAACATTTTTTTATCCAGATTTATCATAATTGTTCTTGTTGTCTAGTTCAATTCTTTGAGCTTAAATTGTAACATTTACATTCCAAGTGAATTTGTAATAGTTTTTGTGTTGTAAGACCCTCCTTAAATTGGTAGAGTCCCAGAAGGAGTAACTACAGTAAAGGGAGAATTATAGAGGGGAAAGGTACTATGAGGTAGTTCATTGGTTATAGAGTTGTAACCTAAAATAATAGCTCAAATTTAGTGATAATTTGAAAGGAAAATTTCTACGAGGTAGGTTTTCTATTTACTCGCAGAAGAATAATTTTTTCACGTAAAATTTCTTTTGTTAATTTATTATTTTGCATTTACTGTTTGCATAGTTGGTAAAGAATTTAATTCTTCGGTACATAAGTAACAACATAAATTAATATTTATTCTTTTAGATAGCTGAAAAACAAAAATTCCTGACTCACATTTTGGAGGTTCCAGAACATTTGTATTTACACTGAAGATATGATGTTACTATTTCCAGTCGTGTGAGATTTACAATAATCAAAAGCGCTTACATTGTATATTTAAGCAAACATATCTGAACATGACAAGAAACGATTGTGTCTCGAGTAAAATCAAGTTAAGTCAACGGATAAACACACCTGAGCATAATTTCCTAGTTGTTCCCATAAGTACCAAATACTACCCAAAATTTTCATAGGTTTGTTTACGCATGTCAAAAGAGCAAGTTGTATTTGAGTTTGAATGGACTTAACTAAACAATTTATATAGCTCAACCCATCTAAATCTTATCAAATTTTTATTTTTTTATTTATTTTCTTATAATTTATTTAATTAGTATGTAAAATTAATAATCTTTTTATGACTATGTATAACATATTAAATAAAAACATTATAAAAATATTTTGATAAAATTTCACATAGATCAATTTGAATTACATATCTGGTTCAAATAAATCTAACTTTTAGATGAAGTTAATTTAATAGATCAAATTGAGTTACTTAATAGACAAACATATTTATAACTCGCTCAAACATAAACATATTACACGAATCATATTCTTTTGGCTAATTTTAACATTCCAATCTTCTTCCTCTGTGGATAAGGGTGAACATGGTATAGTATTTATATTTTGATTTGATATTTTTAATTTTTCGTTTTTGATTTTTAAAAATATTATATTATTATCATACTAAATTAATTGGGTATGATTCGATAAATTTAAAGTTCATTTTTGATATTTTGTGGCATGGTAAATTAGTAACTATAGATTATTTGACTTTGATTTACATATACTTATATATTAGAGAACTAAGACTTCAACTTTTTAAGAAACGTCTCAATTATATCATATTAACACCTTATACATGTAGACTATTCAAAAAGAATACAAAAATGCAATTTTCTTTGTTAATCAATTACCTTAAAAGGATATTTCAATTAAAATAGAATAGTCAAGATTATAACATATAAATAATTATTTTTTATATTAATTTTATTTTATATAGTTGTTAGTATTATAACAATATTATTACATCCGGTAAAATGTTAATGATTAGTAGGCGTACACGTGAATTTGTAACGAATAAGGAGAGCTCGATGCGTATGGGAAAAGCCTCGAAAGCAGGGTCAGGCGAGGCTAGTCGAGAGGGGACAACGCGACGCACCAGCCGGCCTGTCCACTGGCCAGAGCGGAGCACCAGGCCTACTGCCGATTTGAGGGGCGCGACGCGGCACAAGGATGGGCACTATGGCAGGCGCGAAGCACCCCTGTGCCGCCGGCCATGTGTATATATATATGCCTCTCACTTATTTTCACTTCATTTCCAAAGAACTCACGACCAAAGATCAGAGAGGGCACGTACTATTCACCAAATTTCATCTGATTAAGCTACCAAACACCGTCCAAATGCAAATTAACTTCATGTAACAAGTTCTAGCCTTACGGGAAGCATTACTACAGAGTTATTTATTGAAAATTTGCTCGGCAAACCGAAAATTCACCATTAAAAGTTGTTGGAATTACTCTAAATTGAATCCTAAATGACCACAGGCATTAGGTGAGCATTTCTCCTTTCTGAACTCTCGGGAAATTAGAGGTTTTCAGCCGAATTATTCAAAGTTGAATTATAGTTGATATGATTAGTGAAATTCATCGCTTTTTGTCAAATTTAGTACTGAAATTAGACCTATTCTCTCAGCATTGGGATTTCAGTTGGGTGGAACCGCTATTTACAAGTTGAAACTCACCAGCTGAATGAAAGTTGGCATTCGAGGTATGTAAGGATTATCCCTTCGGAAAGTTATTCTCGTTGTATGATGATATGACTTATGTTCTTGAATGGAAATTACGGTCCCATATGTTACAAATAGTTGCTATCATAGATTGTGATTAGATATGTCATGGCCAGCTGTCGTCTATAGACTATGAATATATATAGGTTGTGCTTAGCTGCTAGAAAGCATATCGAGAGTATAATGCAGTACCCTTCGTTAGGAAAGAGTATGTTAAGTGTGGCTCATGCCAGGAGCGTCATAGAGACTCCCTTGTCTGTATGTCCATTATATTAACAGAATTTTGAGGTCTTACTGTCACGTCGTGGCCTCAGAAGTTTAGGTTTAGTTATTGGGCCTGATTTCATAGGTTAGACAGTATCGGGTGTAGTTAGGAGATATGACTTTCAGTTGGATGCCTGTATTGTCAGTGAAGCACGCCCAAAGGCCATTGGCGTACCTTCACGCCCCAAGTCCAGAAATTAGGTAGGATGGTCATACTTTGGAGTCAGCGACGCTAGGGTTATCTAGTGAACTGAGTGACAGCCTGTCATCTAATTAGCTACTGCCAGTGGCTGTCAGTTCTAGTTGACTTAGTATCCATCATACAGGTCGCTCAGGAAGCCATCACAGTCGTTCAGGTCAGATAGACCCCCGGGTACCCTAAGGAGGGGACCTTATTAGCATTTGGATGTAGGGCCAATGCCCCAGCCTACTCTTATAAGATACTCAAATACAGGTTGCCATAAGTGCCTAGGTCCAGATAGACTTACCAACGAGGTTAAGAATCATCCAACTAAAACATAAGAAATCTGAACACACCAAGTTAAGGTCTAAGGGACTAGAACCATGCTAGTACAGTATTACCTTAAAGCTAAGAATCATCATAAGCTACCTGGGGAAGATTAGGGGTTGACTGCTCAAGAGCATGACCGATCTGTGGCAGCCTTACAGTTGTTCTAAGCAAAAGAACTAAGTAATTGGTCGTCTGTGACCCTGTAGTTGCTTATGAGTTATAGTTGTCCGAGCAGGACATTTAGAGTATCATTTAGGCCACTCCAAACCTTGCCCTACTCAATCTAGACCATTAGAGATTATGATCACTATCAAGATCCTCTAATCAGATACAGGTACATGGGGTGTGCCTGCTAGCAGCTATACAGATTATTCTAGGGGCGAGCAGCAGTTACGTTAGGCCCAGAAGGCCAGATACGCCTTTTGAATTGCTAGATTGAGACTTCAGTATAGCACATTGGCTAGGATTACCCTCACCTAGGATATCCTTCCATCTACAACTTCAGGGTTGCTAACTGTGTCATCGCCTATAGGGCTAATATGATGTTGCCTACAGGTCTATATGATGTTTCTCCAAGGAGCTATATGTCATCCCAAGGGACAATGCTGAGGCCCAAGGGCCATATCATAGTCCATTCCATGGCTGGACTATTATTTTATGCCGCATCGACATCACTGACTCTCATCGAGCCTGGTGTCCAGGGTGCAATTACAGGAGCCCGCTGGGCTCAGACACAGTTACAGGAGTCCAGCAAGCTCAGATGCGGACCTAGAAGCAAGGTGGGTTGGCTAAAGCACCAGTAGAGTTATAGAACATGGATAGGGGTATATAGATTAAATTGTACTTGCGAGGTTTATGGGGGCCCAGATAGGTTATTTCTGTGTTTCTTGTACCTTCCAGGATTATAGCGGCCAGGTTAGGTTCTTGTTTGTACTCTTGTATGCTAGTTATCGTTATGAATATGTAATTGTGTAGTCTTAGCTCATATACGTGTAGCGTTTTACTAGATGCAGGTTATGAATAAGCAAACTTCCAGGTTACTTTCTTCCCCTTACCTCTACTTACTTTCAGTCTTTAACAACTTTTATTCATCTTATTTATTGCCTTACATATTCAGTACATATTGTATTGACACCCAACTATGGGGCGCTGCATTACTTGCCTACAGGTTTAGACAGATAGGTTGTAAGATTTCTTGAGAGCTTTTCAGAGTTAGCACATTGGCTAGCTTCTTTCATTTGGAGTCGCCAAGGTGTAGAAGATTACCTGTCTTTCTTTGTGCAGTATTTGGGTAGGCTGGGGCCCTGTCCCGTGCACTATTTGTATTCTTAGAGGCTTGCAGACTATAGTATTCAGTTAATTAGTTGTTGTTGGCCGTGTGGGGCCCAAGTATGTCTCATTTTATGTGTTGGCCACGTGGGGCCTAGTATAGTTGCTTATTCCCCTTTCCATTATACCTAGACAGCATGGTGGTCTTGTCGACTCGCATAGGATCCCTATTGATGTATGTTGGCTGGGTTAGCTGTTTTCTTTTATAGGTGTTGCGTGGCCTTGTCGGCCCGAGGATGTGTTTAGAGCCAAGATATAACATATTGCTTTCTTGAATTTGAATTAGTGGTAGGTACCAGAGGTGCCTGTGCCTAGCTAGTTCAGCCCAGATTCTAGTGTAGCATTAGGTGCCAGTCATGTCTCCCAAGATGGAGCGTAAAAAATGTGGTATGAGAGTAGGTCGTATCCTCGGGAGTCTGCAAGCCATGTCTAGTACAGTATTGTTTATAAATGTGTTGTGCACCATATTCTATAAGAAGGAGGCTACGAGGCATGATAGTATGGTTACCCTTTCTTCTTCTCAGATCGTGCTATAGAGCCGAGTTGTACAGGGTTGAGCCCATAAGCTTTCATTGTTATTTTGTCTAGAGTAATATGTGATATAAGACAAACTCCAGCTAGCTGCAAGATAACTAAAGAAGTAGGAGGAAGTACCCAGTAAGGTGCCACGGTTGGATGATAGTCAGCCTGAGGACGAAAGCAGGCGTCTTTTAAATTTCCCCCATCACCTTTCTAGGGCACCAGAACCTCATATGGTGATAGATATGCCAGTACTGTCCCCAGTTCTTTTTGTAGCCTCGGAGTGGGAGGTCAGGAAGTATAGTATATATATGAGTTGGGGTCTTTAGTAGACATTAAGAATTAGGCAGGGGCGGCAGCTGATGTTGGGTTACCTAAAATATGCGAAGGATTGTGCGCAGGTTGTACCTCCAGATTTTAGAGTTTGTTGGATTTTGCGCCTTAGCCCTGTTATAGAGTGATGGGGGTCATTTTCCACCTCCCAGCTTGTTTTTTCAGGTAGAACGGAGAGTGTAATTAATAGTGCCACATTACCCAGAATAAATCATAAAGGAAGGCTAGAATTGTCGACTTCGAGAGGAATCAGAAAGTGGTTGAGACCCTTAGTGTTTACAAAGTTATCTAGACCCTTACAATAGTTAATCAGGAGGGCGGATAAGATTGCCAAAAGCACTCAAGTGTGTGTGAGAGAGTCCATCAGCGATAAACCCCTAGCAATTGTAAGGTTCAGGTAAGAAATTGACCAATTTCACCACAATGTGCTAATGACGGTAGGGAATACCTGCAAGATAATGTCTATGGCCCTAGTTTGTTATGTCGAAGGACAAAAAGATCATATGAACGAAATAGGCCCGAGTGCAGGTCAGAAGGATATAGGTCGGTAGACTTGTCCAATAATATCTTTGGCAGTATGAGGCAGAGGATACGAACTCCAGATCTCATCCTAAGGAAGCAAAGGGAAAGGCATGAGTATATAATTATGGGGGAAAACATAATCACCTCCAAGTTGAAGTAGATTGACAGAGCATGGGACCACCGCTGAATGTCGAGAAATAAGCATCAAGCTGACAGTTAAGAGATAGTGAGGTTTTAACCTAGAATGCTACAATATCACCACCAGTTGTGGAGGTAAAGGAGTGGCGACACAGAGACTTTAACCAAGTACAGCCCAGAGACAAGGCCTAATAGAAAGTTATTGGCCTTTGATATAGTAAGGGGCGGAGTCATGAGACCCAGGGTCTACTCTGAATTCCAAAGGTTGTAGGACTTTGAGGGTGTTGATGTGTTGTGGATTTACAGCACTACTGACGCTCAAAACAAAGAAAATAACATGGACTTAGGTGTATTTATGTGGATATGAGGCACTTTTCCTTTTATTTCAGGATAAATGGGTGTTGGAGCATAAATTTACAAAACGAAGCTAAAAGTGTGCAAAACAGGGCAAAAATGCAGTCCATAGTATGATCCGTAGGATGGACCTACGAGTCATACTGATGGTCATGATAAGAAGCAGAAGGCTGAAGCTGGAAGAATGAACCTACGAGTCTTTCCATGGATTGTACCAAGCTGGTACGAGTCGTGGTGAGGCAGTCGTGATGAAATCCAAATGAATTGCAAAAGAGGATGATTCTTAGTACGAGAGGATACCATGACCCGTGAGAGCTTGGTATGAGTCGTACTATACCGGTCGTGGTGAACTTTAGACAAATTGCAAAGATTCAGAATCAAGCCACGAGAGCATGGTACGAGTCGTAGGAAGGAGGTATGAATCGTACCTTGGCTCGACACTTAGCCAAAAAATCAGCCAACAATCCAACCACAAGAAGCTGCCACGGACCGTAGGATGCTCCAACAAGTCGTAGGATAACCCATGACGAGATCGGCATCAGATATGGAAAATCGCCCTGTTAGCCTAGGAAAAAGATTCTTATGTCTATATAAATACATTTTATGTTTTATTTTTTAGAAGTGTACTTAAGTAAAATAGGTTTTAGTTGGAAAACATTGTACTAGAAAATTTTACATCTTTGAAAGAGAGAATTGAGTTAGTTCAATCTTGTGATCAACCTTTTCTCGAATTCATATTGTTCTTGCTACTTGTTCTTCAAGATTTTGCGGATTAATTAAAGGAAGAGTTATTCTCAATCATATTTGTAAGTATTGTTTTTATGTCTTTAATCATGAACACACTTCACAACCTTGCAACTATGAGAGGCTAAAACCTCCATAGCTAGGATTATGGAAACCATGGTGGATTAACAAGCTAGGGTTGCACAAAGTGAGTCTAAAACCAATACTAAACGCTTATATTGTATTCTCTTCATCTTTAATAATTCTTAGAGGTGTACAATGTTAGGAAGTGCCTGAATTCTTTACTTGCTTTGGTCGAAGAGGTAGAGATTAGGAAAAGAGAATTACAACGGAGCCATGATCTTGGTGATCATTGTATTAACTTGAGTTGTGGTCGTAAGATAGTAATATCTGGATCTTATTGATAACGGTTAGTTTGAAACGCTCATGAGACTTGGTCCAGTAATTGAGTATAGTCATTCAAGAAGGATTGGTTGATTGTTTGAATGAACCTAAGTTATCAGTTCTGTAAGTAACTATTGGTGAAGATCATGAGTGTATACCTAAAGCTGTTATGAATCCCTGGGGAACACAAACCCTAGTTATCCTTTAATTATTGATTCACAACCATAATCTTGACAACTGTATTGTTTTTACTATTGATTATTATTAGAAGCCCCCTAATTGTGAGTAACTATCATACAAGTTCACTTACTGGATGTAATCTAGATCTTCCATATTCCCTATGGGATCGACCCCAACCTCTAAGTTGGGTTCTTTATTGACAACGTCCGCTTCATACTTCCTTAATTATGTTTATTTTGTGTTTTTTTTATACCCACAGGCTGTCCTCCGATAAATGCCAAGCACTCGGAGTAGAGGAGACCCCCTTGTTCCACTAAATCCCGAAATCGAATGAGCACTGCATAGAATGGAAAACCCTAAGCAAAGAGAAGCCCGCTTAGCTGAAGAAGCTACGCAAGACGAGCTAGCTCGGTTAGCTACACTTTAGCAGGATGATGATGACAGAGATGAGGTGGTAAACGCTAGTCGACATGGGAGGGGCAACCGAGATCAGAAATTTGCCCCTTAGTTCTTTGATGATGAGGACCCAGATATTGATGAAGTTGGGTCAACTGGAGCAATTGTGCCACCACCACTGCCCGCTGGGGCCAAATTTGATATTATGAGCACCATGATTCAATTGTTAAACATGAAGCGGGTGTTTAGTGGCCACGCAACGGATGACGCCAACCTGCACTTAATGAACTTCGTAGGAATATGCAAGGCGTACAGGTTGCCGGGAGTAAGTCAGGATGCCATACGGCTCTGACTCTTCCCTTTTTCTCTATCAGGGGAAGCTACTTTGTGGTTATCGGAGTTTCCTAACGACTCCATAACCAACTGGAGGGAGCTTAAACAGGCCTTTTTGAAGAGATTCTTTCCCCCACAAAGTATGTTACATCTAAAAGATGAGATCTATAATTTCCAACAAATTAAGACGGAGGCACTTCATGAAACCTGGCTGAGCTTCAAAAGGAAGTTGACTAAGTGCCCGAACCATAAAATTCCAGATGACAGTTTACTGGAAATTTTTTACAGGTCTCTAAATAATAGCACCAAAGCTATAGTAGATACGGTGTCTAGAGGAGCATTTATAAGTCACACTTGGGAGGAAGCAGCCACTATCCTTTATGGGGTGACTAAGACAAACAGGTCCTGGCGTACAAGGGAGGCTGATGCAGTGGCAAGTACATATGCTTTTGGTTTGACTGCAGACCAATGAAGGAAGGAAGAAGAACGCGATCAGGAGTTGGCTCATATGCACACATCATTGGATTTGCTGACAAAGCATATCATGGGAGCCGGAGCGAAAAAGGTAAATGCAGTGGGAACTCAAGGAAGGGAGCAAGGAACTGATCACTCTAATTCTGAGGAGGAGGCAAACTTTCTAGATGGCCAAGTGGCGGGTTTCCGAGCCAACTCCCAAGCGTCTGGACAAGACAATTGGTGCCAAGACTCTAGAAATCAAGGTCGGAACCAATTTAGAGACAACTACAACAGGAACGGTTTTAGAGACAGGAGTCGTGGTCGTGAGCGCGAGGGAGAATGGAGAAGGAATGATGGATACTGCAATGACTGGGCTGGAGTCTATTTGCCTCCCAATGCAAGAGAAGGGGATGTTGAACAGTCAAAGTTAGAGAGCATGATGGCTGAGATGCTGAAAAAGGTGAGGTCCATCAATGATCAATTAAAAGAGATTTAAAGTGACTTATCGAGCATGGGTCAGAAAGTAGAATCTCACGCCACCGCCATCAAGTAGATAGAACACCAACTTGGGCAACTGTGATCATCAATGAACCCTAGGCAAAAGGGTACACTCCCTAGCATCACTATCCAGAATCTAAAGAATGATGCTCATTGCATGGCAGTGATGACTAGAAATGGTAAGTGATCTTGGGCAGATTTATATGCCCAAGTGATACTCAAACGTATCATTTTTACCTTGTTTGTTGTGCAATGTGTATATAATATCATGTAATTGGTAATAAAATGCGAATTTATACTAACCAACATGATTAGCATTTGTTTTGCAGATAAAGGTGATTTTTAGGAGCTAAAATGCATGTTGGAACTATGTCGGAGTTGGACTTGGATGCGAGCGTGGAAAAGACCTTGGAATGCAGGATTTATAGGGGCTCCGCGATGGCTCCGTGCCACGCTACCATCGCGGTAGCACACTGCCTGGACACAAATTAAAATGGCAATTTCCAGTGTGCCTGCGCGTCAGCTCCGTGGCACGGAGATAGGCCTCCGCGATGGCCTCCGTGCCACATTGAGGTTGATTTACCGGACCCTGGAAATTCCAGTGAGGGTCCGCATCCACACCGTGTCACGGAGGCAGTGCTCCGCGTTGGCCTCCGTGACACGTTGCTTGTTTCCCACTAGTATAAATAGCACACTTAGGTTTATTTTAATGAGTAGTTTTTAGTTTTTTAGTTTTGATACTGTGTTCAGAAGTGGAGAGCAGGAACGTGGGTTAGTAGCAGTTGAAGATTGAAAAAGCTAAGGGATTTCTTCTCTTCTTTTCTTCTTTCTATCAAGTGTAAGTATAATTTACACTCATTTTAGGATGATCAATCCAAGAATGAGTGGCTAATTCCCTTTCTTGCTGAGGTTTTGAACATGTGTAATGAATTTTGATTGTAAATGATATGGTTTTATTCTTCTTCTTTAATGTTGTTCTATTAATTCTTGTTCTTTACTGCATTAGTGATTGGCCAACATTAATGTATATCTAAAAAGTCCAATTTCACTCGAAAGAGCAAGAAATTGGAAAGTTGTGAATTAATAGGGTATTGTTCTTAACTTGATTTGGGAAAATTGGGGTTTTGATGTGCTTTCCTGATAGAAATATACCTGAAAGCCGTATTAGTCAATTTAGGAACCGGAATTGTAGTGCTAGGTCATAAATTGCATTTGATCATAGAAATGTAGACGGATGGTTTATGATTCTAAAGTGAAATTAAATACGAGAGTTTTAATTTCTAGGCAAATGTTCTTGGCTAGCAACATGAAGAAGAGAATTAACCAAAATTATCATGATTATCAAGTTCATTACTTGTTCTTAACCTTGGCATGTTCATATCCATTGTCTGAATTCAAAAGTAAATAGTTGTATTAATTGTAGTATATAGTTTAGAAACAAAAACTCAATTGACTCTTGGGTACGTTGTTGTTAGCATAATCAGAAGTTAAATAGAAATATAGTAAATTAGGCAATTTTACATATCTTGAGCCTCCTTGGATCGATACTTGGCTACTTAGCCACTTTATTACTTGTTTGACCACGTGCACTTGCGTGTCAATTTTTAATATAAATTACCAACCCAGAGCAAGCCGAGCAAGTTTTTGGCGCCGTTGCCGGGGAGGCTAGGCGATTTGTAAAATGTGTTTAGTGTAAATTTACTGTATTTGTATTTTTATTTTCTTAAGTGTTAACAACTTGGTCTTAGCCTGTATTTTGCAGATTTTGTTTCTGTGAACACTGGCAAGGGACAAAGATCTGGTGGAATCTTACTTAGAGCCTGAGCGTGAGTTTCATAGTCAACGTAGAGAAGCTCTTCGAAAGAAGCTGCAGTTGCTTAAACAGTCTATGATGGAGCAACCAAATCCACCAGTTGTTAGGGCAGTTTTAGTGCCCGATGAAGCAGCAGCAAGGCCGGTTCGCGAGGTGGCAATCCCACACGCTAATAATGTACATTCTAGCATCCGCAAACCAGAGCCTGGAGGGAGGTTTGAATTAAAGCAGAATATGGTGCAACTTTTGCACACAAGCGGGCAATTTACCGGTCTCCCTCACGAAGATCCACAACAACATCTCCAGAACTTTTTGGAGATAAGTGACACTTATATACCCGCTGGGGTGTCACCTGATTATGTTCGGCTCACCTTATTTCCATTTTCCTTACTTGGTGAAGCCAAGAGGTGGTTAAAAGCTGAACCACCCAATTCTATATCAACGTGGGATGATCTTGCACGGAAGTTTCTTATCATATTTTTCCCTTCTGGTAAAACAGCCAGACTTAGGAGTCAAATCCTACGTTTTAAACAGAGGGAAGGGGAAAATCTATATCAAGCCTGGGAAAGATTCAAATCCATGTTGCGGGATTGTCCTCACCATCATCAGTCCAATGAGGTGTTGGTACACACTTTTATTGAGGGTTTGGAACCCCACACTAAAATTTTGTTAGATTCAGCAGCTGGAGGGCAAGCGCTGGAGAAGACCTATGAGGAGCTGTACACTTTGCTCAACCGAATTTCACAAGGCAGTCCAGAATGGAATGCAGATTCTTCAAGAGGTGGAGCAAGGAAAGCAGCAGGAGTGCTTGAAGTGGATGGATTCACAGCTATCGCTGCACAGATAGCTGCTTTGCAAAATCAGTTAAACAATCACTTCAGCAATATAAGTTTGAACCAGCCTTCAGCTTCAGTCAATGCAGTTCAACAGATGTGGTGTGAAGTGTGTGGTAGTAGTGAGCATTCAGCTGAATGATGTGGTGCAAATCCTGATTCTGTTAACTTTGTGGGCAATGCACAGAGAAATCAACAGCAGTTTGGTAGTGGCTACAACTCAAATTGGAGGAACCATCCGAATTTTTCATGGGGTAGCAACAATCAACAAGGCCAAGGTTCAGGGCAGGGTATGCACAGAAACCAAGGAGGGCAACAAAATTATCAAGCTCAATTCAGAAATCATAATGCCCCTCCTCCACCACCATCACCGACTATTGAGGAGATGTTCAAAACCATGATCGCTAATCAGGCACAATTGCAGGCTGACTATGTCAAATTGGCAGCCGAAGTGAAGAATAATCAATTGGCGACCAAGGCTCTTGAATATCAGTTTGGGCAGTTTGCTAGTTCCCAAAATACTAGACCTAGAGGAGGACTACCTAGCGACACGGATCCAAATCCGAAGCAGGTAAATGTAGTGACCACGAGGAGTGGTTTATAATTGAAGGAGGTGGAACCGGAAAGACCGCCTCAAAAGTCAGGAGCAGCAGATGTTGAGGGAGAGCATATTTCATATAAGGGGAAGAGTAAAGAAGCTGAACCAGAAAGGCCTCCACCCCCGTTCCCTCAACGACTTAAGAAACACAAGGAGGAGGCGTGTTTCCAGAAATTCATGGAGGTACTTAAACAGGTACATGTTAACTTACCTCTTGTTGATGTCTTGCAGGGAGTGCCAAAATATGCGAAGTATATTAAAGACATCGTGGCTAACAAAAGTCATTTGACTGAGTATGCCACGGTAGCTTTAACGGAGGAATGCACTTCCCGTATTCAGAATAGGTTGCCCACAAAACTGAAAGACCCTGGAAGTTTCACTATCCAGCTTACAATTGGGCAAAGTATCCGAGCGCGTGGATTATGCGACTTGGGGGCAAGTATAAATCTGATGCCATCTTCGGTATTCAGAAAGTTAGGTCTAGGGAGTCCTAGACCTACAACGGTAATCTTGCAGCTAGCAGACAGGTCTTTGGCTAAGCCGGATGGCATTGTTGAGGATGTGTTAGTGCAAGTAGGCTCCCTCATTTTTCCGGTCGATTTTATTGTTCTGGACTTTGAACCAGATGATGAAGTCCCATTTATTTTGGGATGACCCTTTTTAGTAATCGGAAAGGCATTAATTGATGTAGCTGCGGGTCAACTCACGATGCGAGCACATGACAAGGTCGAAGTATTCGATGTGTACAAGGTACCTAAGCTCCCGACTGTTTACAAGGATCTCTCGGTGATCAACGTAATTGATCATGGGAATGCTAATGGAGTGAGTGATTCCCGAGAGTTACTAGGTAGGCCACCGGACAAGGTTGAGAACTACTGGGGGGATGATCATGATCGGGACAAATCGTCCATCTCCCTAGTAGATAAATGAGCTTAAAGGACGTTGAGCCGCGACGGTAAACCAGGCGCTGCACAGGAGGCAACCCGTGAAAAATATTTTCTTTCTTTCTTTTTAGTGTAAAAACTTTTTATTTTTCTGTTCTTTTTCTTAACTAGGTTTAGATTTTCATTTTATTTAATATTTTTTTATTTTAGTTAGGAAATCTATTAATTTAACCAAGTTTTGTTTAGTGAGGTGATTTTCAGGTATAACAGAGGAAATATACATGGAATTGAGAATATAAGACGAGGTATGAAAAATTAAATGTATTGGTGAAACAGAGCACTGGCGCGTTGGCGCCGTGTCACGGAGGCAATGCTCCGCATTGGCCTCCGTGACACGTTGAAGGCAAATCTGGATTTTTCAAAAATACAGTAAGCCAGCGAGTTGGCTCCGTGTCACGGAGGAGGGGCTCCGCGTTACCCTCCGTGACACGTTGCCCCTTATCCAGTGCCGGGTCACACCGGGTTTCCGGGTGACCCGCGTGTTTTCTTTAAATATAACCCCGATTTCGCCCCTATTTTCCCCATTCCCTCTTCCCTCCGCGACCAAACACCCATTTCCCCCTCCCCAAGCAACGTGCCACGTTAATAGGCAAACAAAAACATCAAGTTTCTTCAGTTCGTCAATCCTAAGGTATGTTTTCATCATCTAACTCAATATTTTGGCAATTTTTGTCAAATTTGGGCAGGTAAGGTGAGATATATCACCCTAGGTAGAAATTAAACATGATGTTGAATTATTTTGTGATTGATTATGTTCGGATTGTTGTATTTGGCATTTGAACTTGTCGATTATGTAAATAATTCGAAATTGATTGTAGAACTCTATTCCAGGGCTTGGGTTGTTGAATTTGACTTGGGTAACTTGATAGTTTGATGAATTCGATGCCGGGGTGTGTTTATTATTTGAGATAAGTCGTGGTAAATATTGTATAACTGTTAAAAGACGACTAATTCTCGAATTTTTGTGGGAAATTGCATAATGTGTGAATTGGTTAGATTGTTTAGATTAGCTTGTATATAAAATGTTTTTCTAGTTGTTTTAGTTTGTTGTTGTTGTGTTGCAAAGTGCGATGGGTGAATTGTTGGCGATAGTAGGATTGGTATTAGCTGTATGAAGTCTGAGTAGTACACTAACCGTTATGCTGTCGAATTTTTGTTGCGAACGCACTAAGCAATAGGTGTATAGTTGTTTGTGTTTGGGGTTGTAAATAGAGCTATCCTTGCTGAAATTTTGTAAATATTATTAAGGACTAAGTGTGGGGTAAATTTTGGTTAACCCGACCTTAGCCAAAGCTAACAAGTTTTTAGCTTAACGTTGTGCTTGTTTGTGTAAATTGACAGGTACAACGGCTAGCAGGCAAGACAAAGGCAAGGATGCTTCTACCTCTAGCACCGGCAGAAAAAGGATGAGACTGGGCACTGCAGTCCCAGCTGCACCCACTGTTCCGTGCGGCCAACACCGCCGATACGGAACACGATGGGTCACCGATGAAGGGAAGAAATGGTATGCGAAGCACAAAGAAAACAAGTACTTCCCTGGGAACATATTGCAAGGGAACCACTCGCACAGGAGTTCCCTCGCATTGTACAGAGGATTGAGGCAGCTGGGCTCAGCTTTATCTTTCAGGAGCCCAAGGAGTGCAACCTTCACTTGGTCTGGGAATTTTATGCCAACTGGAACCCGGCCATCAGGAGCCACACTATTAAAATCAGAGGGCAGATCGTCACTCTGGAACCCCAGCAGCTGAATTCCATCGTTGGAGCGTGGGACACAGACGCCCACGTTCTCCGCCAGTTAAACATCACCCCACCGTACGCCGACATCAGACGTACATTGTGTGGGGCTCGATCCACAGCCCGATGGAGTAGACACAAAGAGAGGGGTTACCACCAGACTCTACCCTACTCGCAGATGAACAGGGAGGCCAGAATCTGGCTAAAAATTGTACGTTCATGCTTGATCCCGGGAGTTCATATGACAGACGTAACCCGGGACCGTGTCTGCTTGGTGTATGCCCTTATGAAAGGGCTTGAGATTAATGTTGGGGCGGTCATAATATCCACCGTGAAGAGAGCCAGACTGCACCAGGGCCACAGATACGGGTTCGGCGGACTCATCACCACCTTCCTCCGAGGCCTCGACATTGAGGAAGAAGCCTTGGATTATATTCCGCAGCTGGAGCGGAGGGCCCTCGATGTGACAAAGACTAAGGCCCCCGACACTACACACGGACCTGTGCTGACTTTGGGCGAGCGACATGCTCGTGACGATCAGTACATGGCCCGTATGTTCGGCATGCAGATGCTGCAGCTACGGATTGGTGGGAGACCAGCCACCGAGGAGGAGTTATGGCAGTTGGAGATGGACTACCCCTTTGGCGAGAACGCCAGAGCCTTATGTAAGGTGGGGCCAGCCTTTGTGGAGCCGACAGATGATGATGTCCCTACTGATGAGGAGACACGTTGTGAGGACTCTGATGTGGAGTCCGATGATGACGATGGAGCTGATTCTGACATGGGCGACGAGGCCGCAGCACCGGATGAAGAAGTCGAATATTTCGACTAAGCAGGGAGTTCCACCACCCAATTTTTGTGCTTTGTATTTTTGTGAACACTGGGGACAGTGTTCGATTTAAGTGTGGGGTGGGGAGTAGTTAGGTGCTGGGACAAGGCTCTAATCTGCTGTATATTTTTCCTTGTTGTTTATGTATGTTGTGCTTTCCCTGTTGCGAACTGATTTGTGATGTTTGTGTATATATTTGTTTTGTGGCTAATGATGTGTGTTTTTGAAAGTTATGGTTGCAATTGTAAATATTTTGTAAATTTCTATATCGACATGATCGATATTTTTCAAAAATTTTTGCGAAAATATTTTGCACTTGTAAATATTTTTTTCTATCGAAATGATCGATGTAAAATTTTATTTTTTTTTTCGATTTTTATTTTTGGGTTTCTCGGAGTTTGTTTTCAGTTCTTTTACCGAGAATAGTCCCATTGAACCGATGTCATAGTTAGTGACTGTTCCCTATGATGGATGGATGACGACCGTCTTAAGGGAAATGTAGTCGGTAGGAGTAGGATTTTTGTTTGTTTTTTTTAGTTTTCTTTGGTGGATTGCATCAATAAACTGTAGTTGCTTATGGTTGCTAAAATTTCGTTGCGTGTTGTAATTGATGTTCAAAATGTGAAAGTGATTCATTTGAAAGCATGCAATTCTGTAAATATGTTGAGTTACTTAGGCTATAGAATTTGGTTCATTATGATGGAGGCTTAATCTTGAATTCATGTAATTGACTAATTAAAAAGTCTGTGTATGCATCTTGATTCGAGCATGTGCATGAAGTGTGAAGTGAGGTTTTGCTATTCCATGTCATTGTGAATTGTCTAGAACTTGCCTGGTGTGTATACGAAACGAAATGAAGGAGGTGTAGTGTTGGAAAGGATGTAGGCATTTCTTTGTTTTAACCGATAGTTTCCATTTTTTTTCTTGTCAAATTATACCTTTTTATATGTTGTATACCCTAGTCAGCCCGTTGAGCCTTTAGCCAATTTCTTTCTTTTGTCCAAAATTGTATGAACTAAGCTTTATTCCTTCTTTTCATTGGCCTTAAAGTCTATAAGAAGCTCTTAAGCGCTTACAAAGAACAGAAAATGTTTCCCAAAGTGTTAAAGAGTGAAAAGAGTGAAAAGAAAACGAAAAGCAAAGTGAGGAAAGAAAAGATGACGTTGAAGAGGCACTTGTTGTAATTAATTGATAGTAAGGGTACATGAAAACCCTATGTTCTGTGTCAAGTGTGGTTGATGAAATGGGCTGTATGAAAGTAAACCAGCATGAATGGGAGAAAAAGAGAAAAGAGAGGAACAATGTCCATGACTCGATGGAAATGAGTTGAAAAGGTGCATAAGGATGCTAGCGACTATTATTGGCTAATCCAATATATATATACTAGATCCATAGCCCCGTTACAACCCATTAAAGTCCTACGTGATCCTATATTGCATTTTTTTATATTAGTGGAGTAATACACTAAGGGCAAGCCTATGGGTCATGACATGATGCATGTGAATTCTTTTGGGAGAGAGAGTGAAATTAATTTTTATATGCCCCTACTTGCATGTTTGTGTGTTGCATGAACATAAAGGGGAATTTCTCTCGAGTTGTGAGGGCACATGCTTGATGAAAGATTGATTTTCATGTCAGATTTCTTGATTAGTTGATTTGCATGAGTTTGCTGATATCAAGAATCAATTCTTAAAGTCTAGGAAGCCTTGATGTATTAAAGGTCATGGTTTTGTACGACCAAGCATGTTTTCTTGATGATTTGCAAATTATTGAATAATCGGTATGACCGTAGCGTAAATTGGGGCACCATAGTGAAGAAGGTTGGGATGTAATTTGCATGATTTGTGTATGTGTTGTTCGAGGACGAACAAGGATTTAAGTGTGGGGTAAGTGATCTTGGGCAGATTTATATGCCCAAGTGATACTCAAACGTATCATTTTTACCTTGTTTGTTGCAATGTGTATATAATATCATGTAATTGGTAATAAAATGTGAATTTATACTAACCAACATGATTAGCATTTGTTTTGCAGATAAAGGTGATTTTTAGGAGCTAAAATGCATGTTGGAACTATGTCGGAGTTGGACTTGGATGCGAGCGTGGAAAAGACCTTGGAATGCAGGATTTATAGGGGCTCCGCGATGGCTCCGTGCCACGCTACCATCGCGGTAGCACACTGCCTGGACACAAATTAAAATGGCAATTTCCAGTGTGCCTGCGCGTCAGCTCCGTGGCACGGAGATAGGCCTCCGCGATGGCCTCCGTGCCACGTTGAGGTTGATTTACCGGACCCTGGAAATTCCAGTGAGGGTCCGCGTCCACGCCGTGTCACGGAGGCAGTGCTCCGCGTTGGCCTCCGTGACACGTTGCTTGTTATTCCGGGAAAAATTTCCCACTAGTATAAATAGCACACTTAGGTTTATTTTAATGAGTAGTTTTTAGTTTTTTAGTTTTGAGACTGAGTTCAGAAGTGGAGAGCAGGAACGTGGGTTAGTAGCAGTTGAAGATTGAAAAAGCTAAGGGATTTCTTCTCTTCTTTTCTTCTTTCTATCAATTGTAAGTATAATTTACACTCATTTTAGGATGATCAATCCAAGAATGAGTGGCTAATTCCCTTTCTTGCTGAGGTTTTGAAAATGTGTAATGAATTTTGATTGTAAATGATATGGTTTTATTCTTCTTCTTTAATGTTGTTCTATTAATTCTTGTTCTTTACTGCATTAGTGATTGGCCAACATTAATGTATATCTAAAAAGTCCAATTTCACTCGAAAGAGCAAGAAATTGGAAAGTTGTGAATTAATAGGGTATTGTTCTTAACTTGATTTGGGAAAATTGGGTTTTGATGTGCTTTTCTGATAGAAATATACCTGAAAGCCGTATTAGTCAATTTAGGAACCGGAATTGTAGTGCTAGGTCATAAATTGCATTTGATCATAGAAATGTAGACGGATGGTTTATGATTCTAAAGTGAAATTAAATACGAGAGTTTTAATTTCTAGGCAAATGTTCTTGGCTAGCAACATGAAGAAGAGAATTAACCAAAATTATCATGATTATCAAGTTCATTACTTGTTCTTAACCTTGGCATGTTCATATCCATTGTCTGAATTCAAAAGTAAATAGTTGTATTAATTGTAGTATATAGTTTAGAAACAAAAACTCAATTGACTCTTGGGTACGTTGTTGTTAGCATAATCAGAAGTTAAATAGAAATATAGTAAATTAGGCAATTTTACATATCTTGAGCCTCCTTGGATCGATACTTGGCTACTTAGCCACTTTATTACTTGTTTGACCACGTGCACTTGCGTGTCGGTTTTTAATATAAATTACCAACCCCAGAGCAAGCCGAGCAAGTTTTTGGCACAGTTGACCCCCCGTTCCCAGTTGAAGTTGAAAGGATGAAAGAGAGCGTTATTGAGGAAGAAGATATGGTTGCTGAGACACAAAATGGTGAGTTTCAAGAGGCCCCTAGAGGTAAGAAGGAAGGCGACATTGATCAAGGGGCAACCCAAGTGCATAAGGCTATTCCACGACCACCACCACCATTCCCTCAGAGGATGAAGAAAAAGGCAGACAATGATAAGTTCCAAAAATTCCTTTCAATGCTTAAACAACTATCAGTGAACATACCGTTGGTCAAAGCACTAGAGCAGATGCCAGGGTATGCAAAATTCATAAAGGACCTGGTAACAAAGAAGAGATCCGTTAGCTATGAGCCAGTTGACAATGTCCATCACTGCAGTGACATAGCAACGAGGGTCTTAGCTCAGAAAAAGGAAGAGCCAGGCGCCTTCACGATACATTTCACCATTGGTAATGTCGAGTTCGCAAGGGCACTTTGTGATCTGGGAGCTAGCATTAATTTAATTCCCTTGGCGGTTTTCAAGAAGCTAGGATTGGGAGCCCTCACACCGACTAACATGTGGCTACTGATGACCGACAAAATAGTTAGGAAACCAGTAGGCATCTTAGTTGATGTGCTCGTCAAGGTTGACAGGTTCATATTCCTAGCAGACTTCGTGATTTTGGATTGTGAGGTCGATTATGAGGTCCCTATCATTTTGGGGAGAGTATCCTTGCCACTGGGAGAGCTCTAGTAGATGTGGAAAAGGATCTGCTGAAGTTTAGACTAAACAAAGAAGAGGTCACTTTCAACATCTGGCGGACCATGAAGCAACTGAAGGAATATAGTGTGATCTCAGCACTAGAGGATGATTATGAGTCACTTGATGAATTCTAAGTAGTCAAGAGACTTACGTCGTGCCTCAACGTTAAATCAAGCGCTTCTTGCGAGGCAACTCAAGTGGTGGTTTTTGAAATCTGAGTAACCATACCACCTGCATCATTCCGCAACGTTAAATCAAGTGCTTCTTGGGAGGCAACCCAAGTTATTGAACAAATGTGTGCTCAGTGTGCAGGGAAACAAAAATAGGTGGCTGAAAAATCAACTGCTACAAACTCTCAGTATGACCCATGATAAGGTCCTATGAGCCGTAGCAGCAGGCGTGGTGAAAAGCAGAGAAAACCCAAAGCAAAAGTCAGGCCTACGGTTCATCCTATGGGTCGTACCTCAATTGTACGAGTTGTAGGATTGACTCATAGGTCACCAAGTAAGTTCCTTCTATTAAACTCACTACGAGTCAGGGGATGAGTCGTATGTACCTCCTACAACTCGTGGCACAAGTTGTGATGGGTCAAAAACACCACTTATACCCGACTCATCCCAGATTTGTTTGATTTGGCCTTAAGCTATTTAAATCAAATCCACCCCTCTCCCACGCTAAACACTCAAGTTCACAACGTTAAACTCACCTCCCCCACAACTCGTAAATCAAAAATCAACAAGGAATCAAGCAAGTGTTTTCTCAATCCAAGTTCGGCCAACCCTACATAGTGATACCCAGTCGAACAAAGCCACAATCAAGTAAGTGTTGTACATTGCAGATTCTAAATACCTTCAAAGTGAACTTAAGGGCATCAAAACCCATGAGAATCACTGATTAAGCCTGAAAATCAATCTTTAAAGCAAAAACAAACAAAAAGGGTTAATGTAGTGGAGTTCGACTGGAAACCCCACTAGAAAAATTGTTGAACTGTGGCCTTGAATGAAGTTACAGGTAGTGGTCAAAAAATGGGGGAGGACTGGATAGTGTTAAATTGGAGTCTATGATATGTCTAGACTTGGGGGAAATCTAAGTACCCAAAAATGTGCAAAACAAACACCTACACACTAAACAAAAAATCGTGAATGAGGTCTGAAAAGGGTACGAAGCATAGTACGGGTCGTAGGTTGATACTACAAATCGTACTAAGTGCTCGTACCACCAAATTGAAAAAGCTTGTCTGAGAAGTCCACCCTACGACTCGTGGAATCGACCTATGAGTCGTATCACGAGTCATGGTGAAAAACATAGATTTACTAGAAATTGGACTTCATCAGATGACTCAAGGTATGGACCGTACCTTTATGGTATGAGTCGTACCTACAAGTTGTAGGGCACCACCGAGACTTCTCACGAGTCGTACCTTCATGGTACAACTCGTAGTGAGGACTCGTCATGAGATTCTAAACTTCTCTTATGTAATTTTTCTTTTTCAAAAATGGAATACTAACCTCTTTCTCTATAGGTACAATGACACACAAATGCAGGGCAGGCAAAACACAAAATCACAGGACCTTGATTGATGAAACAACTGACTTGGAGTCTGACATGGCTGGAGATTCACCTAGTGGTTGAGTTGAGGATTATCAAGTAGACACCTCAAACACCGATGAAACCAGAACCACTAGGGAAAGAGCAAAGGCCCAAGCCGAAGCAACCACTTCCACATCCGCTCAAGCTCCCCAATCTGAAGAGGGAGTTAGAGAGGAACAACAAAAGTCGGGGAACGACTTGAATGCTGTAGAAGGGTTAGGGGAGACCCAAAGTGAAGAAGAAAGTGGCAGTAATGAATCAGAGGAGGAGGCTCTGAATAAAGCACAGGCACAAGAGCAGACCCCACCTAGATAGAATCGTACAATTCAGTGGAGAGTGCCGGGAGCCAAAGAAATATATGAGCAGGACATCTCTCTCACCGCCAAAAATAAGCCAAGGCGGAGCATACAAGAAGAGTCACGGATCCTCACAAACTCACCAAATGAAGTTGAGGAGATGAAGAGGATTTTCAATTTCTATGGGTTCGAGTGGATGGCAAAGACTCCAGCACAGTACTCAGAAGGCATCGTTCGGGAGTTCTATGCCAACTATTTGGCCACCATGGAGGTTAAAGCAAAGGAAGGGTAGAAAGTGAAGGATCAGTCGTGTCTAGAGAGTGTGATGGTCTCGGGTCGCGAGGTTGATGTATCTGAGCAGACCATCGCTCGAATCTTGTACGGGCCACAGTTCTTTCCGACTAAAATGACGCCAGAGTATGATTATAGGGTGGAGTCAATGAAGCAGATCAGAAGTCTGAGTAGGGGTGAGCGACAGAGGCTGCTGTAATGGCTAGAAGAGGTGATCGTTGAGAACAAGGATAAGGTTGAGTGGGTAATAGGTGGCAAGCAGGTGATAAAGAATTCACTGAAATTCATAGAAAAAGCCTGTTGGACACTAGTGCGCCATCGACTAGCACCGAAAGTTAATGACAACAAACTAACTGCTGATAGGTCAGCTTTGGTGCCATGCCTCATGTCTCTTTACCCCCTTAATATTCTGAGGACCATAGCCACTAAGATACGAGATAGGGTGGTGGAAGTAAGCACTACTATTCCATTCCCAAGCCTTGTATTCAGTTTATGCAGGGAGGTGAGAGTTCAAAGGAGTGATGAGCGGCTGATTGGGGGGCAGAGGATTGTAGACATAGGCCTTATCCGGGATGAGATGAACCCAGTAAGCAGATCCAGGATTCCTACATCTATCCTAGAAGCTCAGCTAGCAAGGGACGTATAGGTGAATGTCCCCAATACTCAGGAGCAGAGCGATACACCGACTATAGATGCCGGTCATTCAGAGTCAGCTCCCAGCACCTCAGTGACACCACTGCCCAGCGTACAAACTCAAACTCCCGCAGGGTACATCTTGGTACCGCAGGACTTCCTCCAAAACCTATCTAGGAGATTGACCATGGCAGAGCGAAAGATTCAGGCCATGATGGATAATGTCAAACGATGGATCAAGTCAGAGATAGAGGCAGCAGATCAGGCTTTACATGGCCACCTGGACAGTTTTGAAAGAAGATTTAGTCAACAGATGGTGGAGCAGACAGACACCAGCAGTCCCCCTATAGATTTGGGGGCTCTACGAGCCAAGTAGTTGAGTTGTCATCACGACAACCAATAGTTATAGCAGCCCCCACTCTTCTGTACCTACATGTCGAGCTTGATGAGGATATTAATTTGGCAGCATACTGGGAGCCGACTGCAGCTGGTGATAAAGGCAAGAAGAGAGCTACTTAAGATGCTGGTGAGGAAAGTTTCAAAAAAAAGAGAAAGAAGGAGAGGAAAGAGCTCAAGAGGGCTAGAGTGGAGAGTATGCGGCTCATGACGAGCATATGTCTGAGATGTAGGAGAGAGCCATAGGAGCAGGCGTCTCCACACTAGCTAAGCCCGAGCTTGCCAGTGGCCATGACCCTTCGGGTGAGCCACATTCATCCCCAGCTAATACAGAGGCCAATCAAGCGGCCACAATCACTGAAGGGGGAACTACTTCCCTCGTTGTTACACTATTGAGCACGCCGACCACCGCTAGTGCCACTACTATCGCGGGAGGTACCATCTCCGCAAAATGATAGGAGTTCCTAGAGCACCACATGTATGTTCTCTTCCCTACATGCTTATAGTTTATTCTTCGGGGACGAAGCTCACTTTTTTAAAAAGGGGAAGGGGGTGAACTTTCATTTTGGGAATTTTGTTTGTTTGAAGGTTTTTCTTGTCGTGGTTCTTTTCCCTCAGACATGCTATCTAGTAGAACCGTCATGTTTTAGGATTTTTTTTAGTTATGTTTCTTGTTTGATTAGAAAGTAACTTAGGAATACTCAGCCAATAGAAATGCACTAGTTTTGTTTTTTTGAAAAAATTGACCCTATTCAAAATTTTTGTTATGTATTTGTGACAACATGCATGATTTCTGTGGATTTTTTTATTTCATTTGGTTATTAATAGTAGTTAGTCTTGTTAAGCCATGTATGAACCAGACAGGTGAAGTAAAAATAGTTCATGTACCATGTGTGAGTAAGGTTTTAGTATTCGTTGTAGTATGTTGTTGAGGATCTAGAACTTTCCTGGTTGGTCTCTGCATAGGTTAAGGACGGTTGGTTAGGATATGATCGTAGGCCATTTTTGTTTTAGCTCACTTTTAGCCTATATTGCCCTACCAAAGTTTCATGAATCCCTTGATTCCAAGTTTGAGCCTTAATAGACCAGATTTCTTTGTTTCACTTGTTAACCGCATCCATTTTTTTATAAAAAACCTATTTTGGCCATGGTCCTTCCTTGGTTATTGTGAACCTCAACATAAGAAAAATTCTTAATTTGAGGGTGGCTAGAGTAGGGGTGCATAAATGGTAGGAGTGGGAGAAAAGAAAAGAAAAGAAAAGAAGAGAAAAGAGAAAATATGATGAAAAATGAGGTGTGGTGAGGTGAAAAGGTAAAAGAGCTAAAAATCTTGAGAATCTTGAAAAAGAAAAATTCAAAAGAGCTTGAAGTTGTTTTAAATATGATAAAAATCGCCTCACCCATGAAAATATTCTTAAAATGGGGTAAAAAGGCAAGAAAGGAAAACGAAAGAGTGAAAGGTGAAATAGGTAAATGGTGTAGCCAATGTATGTAGTGCCAAGGAAGCGATAGTCACTCATAAAATCTATCATTTTTATCATGTCTAGCCTAAGCCTACATTACAAGCCATATCAAGTCCTATAGTGATCCTAACTTGGCCATCTGACAAACCAAAGCAGAGAAAATAAGGGCAAGCCTATGGTATCTGATACATAATACTTGCAAACTTCCTTGTGAGAGTGAGTGCTTAACTGGCCTAGTCCCATGTTGTGTTTGATACTTCATATTTGAGTGGGGACTTCATTTGTGTGAGGGTACATGGGTTATTTTAGCTTTTACCATTGGCATGTGTAAAAAATATTGGTGATGACTTGATTGCCTGTTGATAGCTAGATGACATGTGTTGATCCCTGTATATGATATTTTGATGTTGTTTGTACTGCATTATCTAATGATGTTATATGAGGAAGGGTCAATAGAGTGTATATAGAATGTGAAATTTTTTTTTTTGAGTATTGGCTGTAGTATCTTAAGTGTATTTTCTAGTTTAGCGTCGTGTTTAGTATTTCTTTTTCTTTGCCTGAGAACATGCAAAATTCTTAAGTTGAGGGTGTTGAAGTGTTGTGGATTTAAGCACTGTTGATGCTCAAAACTAAGAAAATAGCATGGACTTAGGTGTATTTATGTGGATATGAGGCACTTTTCCTTTGATTTTAGGATAATGGGTGTTGGAGCATAAATTTGCAAAAGGAAGCTAAAAGTGTGCAAAACAGGACAAAAATGCAGTCCACAGTACGATTCGTAGGATGGACCTATGAGTCGTACTGATGGTCGTGATAAGAAGCAGACAACTGAAGCTGGAAGAATGACCCTATAAGTCTTGCCACGAATCGTATCATGCTAGTATGAGTCGTGGTAAGGCAGTCGTGATGAAATCTAGAAGAATTATACAAGAAGTTGATTCTCAGTATGAGAGGATACCACGACCCGTGGGAGCTTGGTATGAGTCGTACTATACTGGCCGTGGTAAACTTCAGACAAATTGCAAAGATTCAGAATCAAGCCACGGGAGCCTGGTACGAGTCATAGGAAGGAGGTATGAATCGTACCTTGGCTGGACACTTAGCCAAAAAATAAGCCAACAATCCAACCACAAGAAGATGCCACGAACCATAGGATGCTCCTACAAGTCGTAGGATGACCTGTGACTAGGTCGGCATCAGATATGGAAAATCGCCCTGTTAGCCTAAGAAAAGGATTCTTATGTCTATATAAATACGTTTTATGTTTTATATTTTAGAAGTGTCGTTAAGTAAAATAGGTTTTAGTTGGAAAACATTGTAGTAGACAATTTTACATCTTTGAAAGAGAGAATTGAGTTGGTTCAATCTTGTGATCAATCTTTTCTTGAATTCATATTGTTCTTGCTACTTGTTCTTCAAGATTTTGCGGATTAATTAAAGGAAGAGTTTTTCTCAATCATATTTGTAAGTATTGTTTTTATTTCTTTAATCATGAACACACTTCACAACCTTGCAACTATGAGAGGCTAAAACCTCCATAGCTAGGGTTGTGGAAACCATGGTGGGTTAACAAGCTAGGGTTGCACAAAGTGAGTCTAAAACCAATACTAAAAGCTTATATTGTATTTTCTTCATCTTTAATGATTCTTAGAGGTGTACAACGTTAGGAAGTGCCTAAATTCTTTACTTTCTTTGGTCGAAGAGGTAGAGATTAGGAAAAGAGAATTACAATAGAGCCTTGATCTTGATGATCATTGTATTAACTTGAGCTCTGGTCGCAGGATAGTTATATCTGGAACTTATTGATAACAGTTAGTTTTCTCATGAGACTTGGTCGAGTAATTGAATATAGTCATTCAATAGGGATTGGTTGATCGTTTGAATGAACCTAAGTTATCAGTTTTGTAAGTTTTGGTGAAGACCACGAGTGTATACCTAACGCTGTTATGAATCCATGGGGAACACAAATCCTAGTTATCCCTTAATTATTGATTCACAACCATAATCTTGACAACTGTTTTGTTTTTACTATTGATGATTATTAGAAACCCCCCAATTGTGAAGTAACTATCATACAAGTTCACTTACCGGCTGTAATCTAGATCTTCCATTCCCTGTGGGATTGAACCCAACCTCTAAGTTGGATTATTTATTGACAACATCCTCTTCATACTTCAGTTAGAAGTGTGGTTTGAGCATTATCAGTAGACTATGGCCAAAATACACAATGTCTGTTACTCCCTCCACCCAGAGTCTAATGAAGACACGTCAGGTCGGAAAGAGAGACCTAGTGATGGCAAGGGAAGATATTGTTGAGTCATAGCACAGAGCTCCAATGACCAGCCAGGGAAGGCTGGACAGTAGGAACCGAGTAGGCTAATTCAGGAAATAGTCGTGCCTGCAAGGAGGGGTAGAATAATCAACATGAATATAGTTAGAGGGTCATCTCGTACCAGGTGTAAATTTACCTTATTTGAGTCAGTATAGAAAGTCTAACGAGATCAACTCATGCCTTGCCAGATGGAATTATGTTTTGATGTGTCATGAATTTACGGCACTAGCGACGCTTAAAATTCTGTGAATGTGCATAACGTTAGGTACATTTATGTGGATATGATGTGTTTTGGTAGTTTACAGGTAAAACGGGTCGTAGGAATAAAAGTTGAGAAAAAGAATTGAACACAGAAAAAGATGCCTCAGACGAGCTGCACTACGGACCGTTGGTCCTTACCACGGGCCCTCCTATTCAGCCGTTGCATGTAATTCAGAAAAGTTGTTAAGCAAAGTGCTAAGCAACGGCTGACACCCACGGATTGTACTAGCTTACAACGGATCATTCTGATCAACCGTGGGAAGATATAGAAAAGAATTTCAAACTGAAGTCTCATACGATGGACGTTTCCTATGGGTCGTGTGAACTTACAACAGACCGTCCTGTCCGGTCGTCGAAACAATCAGAGAAATTGACTAAGATCGAGCTGCATACAACGGACAAACAGGATGGGTCGTACTTTCTAAGGACGGGACATTCCGAGTTCTCGTACTTTTAGGTTTAGAAAGAATGATCAGGAGGCCAAGAAACAACGAACAGGACCAACGCCTCGTAGGATCTTACAACGAGCCATTTTTTGAAACCGTATGCTGAAAGGAGAGAAGTCTGAGGGAAGCAATGACTGGAATAATGGACACTCTAGCGATCCGTTGAAGCTACCAACGGACCGTGGTACCTGCCGACACTAGAATCCTAGTTGATTTAGGAAAGGATTTGTCTCATGTCTATAAATAATATGTTTAGGTTTATTTTACAAGTTACGAAATTTTACAGCTTTGAACAGAATATTTGGGTGTTGTTAATAATCATTCTTGGTTCAAGAAACAAAGTTTGTAATTTTGTTCTTGATTTTGAGAAGTAAATAACATTGGAGTTTTGTTCATCAGTTTTGGAGTTATATCCAATTCACGTGGTTTTCTTCTACGATTTTTTTGTAAGTTACAATTATGATTTGTTCTATATTTTGTGATTGTGATATTTCAACTATGAGTAGCTAAACCCATAAATAGGGTTGTGGGAACCATGATGAATTAACACACATAGGTTAAACACTTAGTAATTCTTGAACGGGTTTAATGCATGTATTGTTTTTCCCTTCGTTTTAATTATTTCTTAACGGTTGCAAATGTTAGAAGTTACCTTATTCTTACTTACCGGATCAAGGGGGTAGTGAATGGGTAAAGGGATTAACAATGGATATTTGAGGCTATCAACCCTCGTCTAATAGCTTTAACTTTTACAGGAATAGTTAATCCGATATTAAGGGTAAGGGTTTATTAAGCATACAACAGTATACCGACCAAGTTGTAGGGTGATAATCATCTAGATAGGGGACCCCATTTAGGTGAACTTAACTTATCAATATTACATGTTAAACACCGGAATAGATAACTAGTGTAAAAACCTTGTGGTTATGAAGTCATTGGGGACACAATCCTAGTCAATTTGTTGATTGAATACAAACAAAAATTGATTTAAGCATCTACTAGTTCTTTACACTTTTTGGTTATTTTATTTTTCAATTCCCCCCCCCCCAGGATATAAGTAATCCGATAGTAATAGCTAATCACATTAACTCAATTTCTTTCCATATTCTCTATTGGATTGATCTCAACCTTTTTTGGGTTCTATATTTGACATTGACCACTTTATATCTCAATTGCGAGGTGTAATTTGGGAAACATCAAATTTTGGCATCGTAGCCGAAGAATACGGCTAAGGCTTTTGTAAATTTTGTTTGCTTTACTGTTGGTTCTTATTTCTTTTTTTTTGTTTCTAATAGGTCTTAGGTTTGTGCATGCCCAGTACTAGGAGCCAAGGAGAATCCCTTCTTCAAATTGATCATGAACTTGAGCGACGCTGAGAAATCTGAGAAGAATGGCCAACATACAAGAACAAGAGATAGTGGACCAAGCTACAGTTAGAATGTTGGCTGAGGAACAAGACCAGACAAGAGATAAAGAGTTAGCAAGGGTTGCTGAAGAGCAATGCCTAGCTACTAAAGCAGAGCGAGCTAGAAGGAATAGAGATCCAGAACAGCAGAGACCCCGGTATTTCGATGAGGATTATGATGTTGATATTGACGAAGCCGGTGCCATTGGAGCTATTGTCCCTCCCCCTTTGCCTGCTGGGGAAAAGTTTAATATTACCAATGCTATGATCCAACTGCTCAACATGAAGGGGATATTTGTGGGAAAATGATGCATATACTCACTTGACCAATTTTGTGGGTATCTGCAAAATTTATAAACAACCGGGACTGAGTCGGGATGCAATACGCCTGAGGTTATTTCCCTTTTCATTAGGGAGTAGGAAACACTCTAGTTGGCAGAACTGCCCAACAATTCTATCACTACATGGAGGGAGTTCAAAAGAGCTTTTCTTGAAAAAATTTTCCCACCTTCCAGAGCCTTACAACTGAAAGATGAGATCTATAACTTCAGGAAGTTAAATTCTAAGGCACTTCATGAGACATGGTTGAGATTCAACAAGAAGCTTAAAAGGGTTCCCAACCATAAGATCCCTGAAGATACATTACTGGAATTTTCTGTAGATCTTTAAATGCTAACACCAAGGCGGTGGCTGATATCATTTCTGGCGGATCATTCATGAGTCACACTTATGCTGAAGCTGCTGAGCTACTAGATAGAATGACCAAAACCAACCGCACATGGCACACAAGAGAGTCGGAGATTCCGGTTGGTTCTTATGCGGTAGGTATGTCTGCGGAACATAGAAGGAAAGATGAAAAGCAAGATCAATATATTACTGAGATAAAGACCACAAAGGGGCTACTTGCTAAGCATTTGATGGGAGCCAGAGCTGAAAAGGTGAATGTTGTGGGTTCTCAGGGCAAAGGCCCAAGAAATGATGAAGGTGAATTTGAATCTAAGGAGGAAGTTAATTATCTCAATGATCAAGGGGCAGGTTTCTGGACTAACACCCAAGGGTCTAACCAAGACTCTTGGTGTCAAGGTCAGGGGAACCAAAGTCAGAACTATTACAGGGATAACAATTACAACCGAAGCCAACACTAAGACAATGGAGACTAAATGAAGCATAAGGAGTACAAGAATGACAGAAGTGGTCTATATGTTCCTCCAAGGAACCGTGAGCCAGAGTCTAGTGATTCAAGGGTTGGAGACATGTTGTCTAAGGTACTTAAGCAGATAGAGGCTGCAGATGGCCATTTTAAGGAGCTCCACGCTGATATTTCTGGTATGAATCAAAAGGTGGAATCACATGTTGTGGCCATTAAGCAGATTGAGCAGCAGCTAAGTCAAATGTCTGTTGCTTTGAACCATAGGCAGAAAGGCACACTTCCTAGCAATACAGTGCAAAATCTGAAAAATGACAGTCACTACATGGCGGTCAATACTAGGAGTAGGAAGGCGACAATTGATTCTCTGAGACTGATTGTGATTGATGAGACAGAAGAGTCCATATTGATTGATGATGATAGGATAGCAGATTCCGAGGATCAAATTTTGGTTGATGATTCTAATAGGATAGTAGATTCTGAGGATCAAATTTTGGTTGATGATTCAGTGGTGAAGACTACTCCTAGTAATGCAAAGGAGCATGGATCTGGCAATGAGAAGAAGAAGGAGGCACCACAAAAGTTCACACCTATTCCTAGACCTCCTCCCCCTTTTCCACAGCGGTTGAAGAAAAAGGTCTAAGATGGGAAGTATCACAAATTCATCTCCATGTTGAAACTATTATCCATGAACATCACATTAGTCGAGGCACTTGAACAGATGCCCGGCTATGCTAAATTCATGAAGGCCTTGTCATTGGAAAGAGGACTATGAGCTTTGAACCTGTAGATAATTTTCACCACTGTAGTGCAATAGCATCCCGTTCTCTTATTTAGAAGAAGGAAGACCCTGGAGCATTCACCATACCGTACACTATTGGAGCCTTTAACTTTACTAAGGCGTTATGTGACTGGGAGCTAGTATTAACTTAATGCCTCTAGTAGTGTTCAGACAGTTAGGCTTGGGAGCCCCCAAACTGACTGCAATGCAGCTTTTGATGGCAGATCATACGGTGAAGAATCCGGTGGGAATTCTATATGATGTTCTAGTGAAGGTGGAGTCCTTTATATTTCCAGCCAATTTTGTCATCCTAGACTGTGAAGTTGATTTTGAGGCCCCCATTATCTTGGGGCAACCATTCCTCGCCACTAAATATGCTCTTGTAGATTTGGAGACTGGACAGCTAAAATTTCAATTGGAAAATGAGGAAGTGACATTCAATGTATGTAGATCCATGAAGTAGTGAAATGACATGAGGGTGGTCTCAGTAATTGATGTTGCGGAACCTGAGTTCCCAATTATGCCTATGGATGAATTATTGATTCTGGATGACTTAGCAGCAGTCTTGATTAATGTTGGTGCTGAGGAGATCCATGGGGGTTATGAGATAGTCAATGCACTTACTGGTATGGGGTCATACACTTATGCCCCAAAGAAAATTGATCTTGACCTAAAGAATGGGGTGACACCACCAACCAAGCCATCTATTAAGGAACCTCCAGTATTGGAGCTCAGATCACTTCCATCTCACTTGCAGTATGTATTTTTGGGAAACAGTAACACCTTACGCGGTAATTATTGCAGCTGGCTTAGAGGAATGGAAAGTGGAGGCTTTGATCTCTATTTTGAAGAGATATAAAAAAGCCATCGGGTGGACCATTGCAGACATTATTAGAATCCCAGCCGGTATTTGCACTCACAAGATCTAGCTAGAGCCAGATTGTATTATGAGAATTGAGCATCAGCGTAGGTTGAATCCACCTATTCAAGAGGTGGTCAAGAAGGAGATCATCAAGTGGTTGGATGTGGGTGTGGTTTACCCTATTGCAGACAGCAAATGGGTGAGCCCAGATCAGTGTGTACCGAAGAAGGGAGGAATCACGGTGGTCCAAAATGCTAACAATGAGCTCATTCCACTAAGACCAGTCACCAGTTGGAGAGTATGCATGGACTACAGAAAGTTGAACCATTGGACTCAAAAAGATCACTTTCCTATGACATTCATGGATCAGATGTTAGACCAACTTGCAGGTAGAGGATGGTACTATTTGCTTGATGGTTATTCATGATACAATCAAATTTCTATAGCCCCCGAAGACCAAGAGAAAACTGCATTCACATGTCTATATGGTACATTTGTGTTTAAGAGGATGTCGTTCAGGTTATGTAATGTGCCCCCCACTTTCGACATTGCATGATGTCCATATTTTCTAACATGGTATAAGACATAATTGAAGTTTTTATGGATGACTTTTTAGTGGTTGTTGATTCATTGGAAGATTGTTTGGCTCATTTGAGCAAGGTGCTGCAGCGATGTGAAGAGACCAACTTGGTGCTTAACTGGGAAAAGTGTCATTTCATGATCAAAGAAGGTATAGTAGTAGGCCATAAGATTTATGGTAAGGGTATTGAGGTGGACTGGGCCAAGATCGAGGTAATTGCTAGTCTACCACCTCATATTTCTCTGAAAGGTGTTTGAAGTTTTTTGGGTCATGCAGGGTTTTACAAAAGATTCATCAAGGACATCTCCAAAATTGCACATCCTTTGTGTAAACTGCTTGAGAAAGAGGTGAAGTTTGTTTTTGATGAGGCATGTTTTAAGGTGTTTGAATGCCTAAAAGGGATATTGACCACTGCCTCGATTATAGTAGCACCAGACTGTTCTTTACGATTCGAAGTTATGTGTGATGCTAGCGGAGTGGCCCTGGGAGCTTTTTTGGGTCAAAGGCGTGAGAAGATTTTCCATCCTATTTATTATGCTAGCAAGGCTCTAAATGCAGCTCAGAAAAATTACATCATGACATAACATGAGTTGTTGGCTGTAGTTTTTACATTTGAGAAGTTGCGGGCATACTTGCTTAGAACTAACGTGATAGTCCATACAGACCATGCAACTTTGAGATATCTGATGGAAAAGAAGTATGCCAAGCCATGGTTGATTCGATGGGTTCTGCTGCTACAAGAGTTCGAGTTTGAGGTAAAATACCGAAAAGGGACCAAAAACCAAGTGGCGAATCACTTATCAAAATTGGAACCTGATACAACACTTCGATATGAGCGTGACACAGATGATGCATTCCCCGAAAAAAAGGTTTTGCGGCCTCACAGGATCTCATCCCATGGTTTTCAGACTTTGCTAATTATCTTGTGAGTGATGTTGTATCGGAGCACTTATCTTTCACCAGCGAAAGAAGTTCATGTCTGACGTTCGTAAGTTTTTCCAGGATGATCCCTACTTATTTCGCATATGTGCTAATGGAGTGATTCGTAGATGCGTGCCCGAGGTAGAGATGTTGAGTATATAAGAGGCCTGCCACTTATCCCCTGTTGGGGGTCACCACAGTGGGATTTGCATAGCCCACAAGATTCTGCAATGTGGGTATTTTTGTCCAACCATTCACCAGGATGCGCATGATTTCACAAATACATGTGATGCATGCCAAAGGCAAGGAGGCATATCACGGAAGCATGAGCTTCCTCTTACTCCCATCCTGGTCATTGAACTATTTGATGTGTGAGGCATTGATTTCATGGGCCCAATTTTAAGCTCAAATGGGATGAAGTACATACTTGTTGTTGTTAACTATGTTTTGAAATGGGTGGAGGTAGTTGCACTTCCAAATAATGAATGGAAGAGTGTCACAACATTCTTGAAGTAGAATATATTTGCTAAATTCGGGACTCCCAGAGCCATCCTTAGTGATGGGGGTTTGTACTTCTGTAACCGGTTGTTTCGTACTTTATTGAAAAAATATAGGGTAAAACAAAGGGTAAAATATAGTGGGTAGGTTGAAATCACAAACCGGAAGAGAAAGACCATCTTGGCAAAGACTATGAATGCTAACTGGACAGATTGGTTTAGGAAGCTAGATGATGCCTTATGGGCTTATCGGACTGCATTCAAGAATCCTATAGGTATGTCTCCGTATTAGCTTGTATATGGGAAAGCATATCATCTTCCGGTTGAACTTGAGCATAAAGCTATGTGGGCGCTCAAGAAGCTGAATTTGAACTGGAGCGAAGCTGTTACACCCCGTAAGTTCCTAACGTTTAGTTAGCCTATTTGTACGTTAGTCAAGAGTTTTAGAGTATGAAGTGCACGAGAAAGGGCCCGGGGAAAAGGTCGAACGAGCAAGGAGTCAAGCTTGCAAGGGAGAGGGCCGGACCAGCTGCCCAGAGGGGCAACGCGTCACGGACCCCTCCCTGGTGCGTTGGGCTCCGTGGCACGCCCGTGTTTTGGAGTGATGGGTCCGTGGTCCACCGTCCAAATGTTATATATATTAAGTTGCTTTCTTTGTTTCATTTTATACATATGTTCCTTCTGGGAGAGAGAGTAAAGGTCGAGGGAATTGAGGAATTTGAATCCGTTTACGATACTAAACACCGCCCAAATTCAAATTAAGTTCGGATACCAAAGTTTAAGGCTGTAGGGAGCATTACTATGGATTCAGTTTCATAAAATTCGCCCAGAAAATCATAACCCCGCCAAGTCAAAGTTGTCGGAATGACTCCAAACTAGTTTCTATACGATCATAGGCTTTAAGTAAGTATTCTCCCCTTCTGAACTCTTGGAAAATTATACATTTTCGGCCGTGTTTAATTAAGTTGAAGTTTAGTCAATATTAGCATTATAAGTTATTGTTTCTGCCGAATTTAGTACTGAAACTAGTCTCATTCTCTCAGTAGTACGATTCTAGTTAGGAAGGGCTATTGAATACCAGTTGAAACTCGCAAGTACTAAGGGAACGACAAGCGAGGTATGTTAAGTCAAATTCCTTCGGCAAGTTAGCTTCTTTAGTATTTTAATATAGTTTGAGTCCCAGTGAAAGAGTTAAGGCATATCTATTGTATTAGCTGAGTTCTGTTATATTGAGTTCTGTGACACTGAGGCTGTGAGGGCCATATCGAGTCCTATTCTACTGAGGCTGCGAGGGCCATAACGAGTTCCATTAGATTGAGGCCATGAGGGCCATAGTAAGTCCCACCAGATTGAGGCCGCAAGGGCCATAGTGAGTTCTATTAAATCGAGGCTATGAGGGCCATTTTGAGTTACCATATACTGCAATCATTAGCAATGAGATAGTAGAACATATATTGCTTGTACTAGTCGAGGCTTATGGGGCCAAGGTAGGTTATTCTTGTGTGGGTTGTATCTTCCAGGATTATGGGGGCCCGGTTAGGTTCTTTTTTGTATATATGTGTACCTTGTTAATTAAGTACTACAGATAGAGAGACTATTAAAGTTAAACTCTTGCCTTTCCGTATGATTATCTCAGTTCTTCAGCTCTCATTCAGTTATTACTTTACTGCCTTACATATTTTGTACATGTTGTACTAATGCCCTCTGTCGGGCGCTGCATTACTTGGCTGTAGGTGCGAATAGGCACAGACCAAGACCTTCGTAGCTTCCATCCAGGGTTAGCAGCACAGTAGCTCCCTTCCTCCGGAGCTAATAGTTAGAAGGTCTGTTTTTTTTATTGTTTAGTTTATGGGTAGGTCGGGGCCCTGTCTCGACCACTATTCTACTCCTAGAGGCTTGCAGATGTAAAACATCCTATGGTTAGTCTGTAGTTGGCCGTGTGGGGCCCAGATATATATATCATTTTGTGATGACAGCCGTGTGGGGCCTTGTTTAGTTGTTGAGTAGTGGCCTTGTAAGTCGCTTGATTTTCATTACAGTCATAACTAGACAACATGGTGGCCTTGTCGGCCCGCATAGAACTCCCTATCATTATCTGTTTCTGGGTAGCTATTTTATTTTACAGGTGGCTATGCAGCCTTGTCAGTCGGGGGCTGTGTTTGCAGCCAAGATATAGCCCATTATTTTCTTTATTTGGGAAGTAAGTTTGCACCAGAAGTGCATAAGTCCAATTAGATCAGTCCAGACCCTAGTGGAGCACCAAGTGCCAGTCATACCCCCCAAGGTGGGGCGTGACAAACTTGGTATCAGAGCAGGTCATATCCTAGGGAATCTGCAATCCATGTCAAGTAAAGTCTTGTCTATGGATGTGTTGTACACCACATTCCATAAACAGGAGGCTACGAGACATAATAGTGTGGTTACTCTTCTATCTCCTCCAGTCGTGCTATAGAGCTGAGTTGTATAGGGTAATCCCCTAAGCTTACATTATTTTTTTATTTACAGAGAAATGTCAGATGCACGATGGATTGCGACTGGTCGAGATTTATATATGATGGCAAGAGAAGGCACCAGTAGAGGGCCCCAGTCAGAGTCAAGCCGGTCTGAGGGTGACAGGGAGACACCCCCTCGATCTCCCCAGCACTCACCACCGCACTCAGAGCCCACCAGGGCAATAGATACACCAGTACCATCCCCAGCTATTCCAGTACCATCGTATCAGGAGCTTAGAGGTCCATTTTATATGTGGGTTCAGATGATGGCTGCCCAGCGCCGCCTCCGCCAGTAGTACCAGCTGTCGCTGAGCCCGCTGAGGAGCCTGGTAGCTCGAGGGTTCATGAATTTCTCACTTTGAGTCCCCCACAGTTTACAGGGACCGAACGTAAGGAGGATCCCTAGAATTTTATCGATTAGTTGCAGAGAATATTCAGGGTTATGCATGCCTCTTCTACCGAATCAGTTGAGCTAGCGGTATTCCGACTGCGAGATGTATCCGTTTTGTGGTACGAGAGTTGGGAGAGGTCCCGAGGCAAAGATGCACCTCCACCTACATGGCCTGTTTTCTCTGAGGCTTTCATAGATCATTACTTTCCCCGAGAGGTCAGGCAGGCCAGAGTAGAGCAGTTCTTGCACCTAGAGTAGGGCAGAACGAGCATCAGAGAATATGCACTGAGGTTTGATTCCTTAGCCAGGTATGGGCCCTTATTTGTTGAAACCATGCCAGCCAGGGTGCATCGGTTCATTATGGGACTAACGCTAGAGTATGTGGAGTCATGTATTATGGCCACATCGCGAGAGGATATGGATATTTCATGGATGCAGGCATTTTCTCATAATATAGAGGAGCTCAGGCAGCGTCAGTACGCCATGGAGAGGGCAGGTTAGTAGTAGCATCGGAGGGGTAGGCCCGCAGACTTTCAGGAGGATTTTCTGGGTGGACCCCAGCCTCATTTATTAGATAGGCTGCCCAGGCCCCATTCCAACAGCGGCAGGGTAGCAGATCAAATCGCCGTGGATAGTTCGATCTTGACGAGAGTTCACGAGCATCCGGCTCACAGCATCAGAGCGGACTGGATCAGACAGAATTAGCAGTGCCACGATGCATTACCTACCACAAGCAACACCTGGGAAGGTGCAGATATGGCTCCACAGCATGCTATTCTTGCAGGCAGGAAGGGCATATGATGAGAAATTATCTGACTAGATGCCAGAGCAGCCAAGGTCAGCAGGACAGGTCTTCAGTAGGTTCATATGCCCCAACACCCTCTGCAGGGCGCGGACCCTCAGCTCCAGCTGGCAAGGGCCTAGGTAGTTCTAGGGCATCCAGTTCAGGCAGCTTCCAGGACCGCACATATGCACTACCAGGGCGACAGGAGTCAGAGTCGTCGCCAGATGTTGTGATAGGTATATTAGATGTCTGTTCTGACTCAGTTTATGCTTTGATAGATCCGAGCTCTACCTTGTCATATGTTACTCCATTAATAGCCCGAAAGTTTGATATAGTGCCAGAATTGCTTCAGCGACCTTTCTCAGTATCTACACCCATAGGGACTCTATTATTGCTAAAAGAATTTATCAGGGTTGTACAGTAGAGATTGTGGGTCGTTAGACCTCAGCAGATTTAGTAGAGCCAGAGATGACTGATTTTGATATAATTATGGGTATGACTGGTTGGCACCATGTTATACTACTGTAGAACGTTGGACTAGAATCGTCCGATTCCACTTCCCAGGGGAAGTAGTGCGAGAATAGAGAGGTAGTATAGCCACGCCAAGGGGTAAGTTCATATCCTATCTTAAGGCAAAGAAGTTGATAGCAAAGGGTTGTATCTACCATGTTGTTAGGGTCCGAGATATGCAAGCAGACTCCCCAACTCTTCAGTCCATCCCAGTGGTTAATGAGTTTCCAGATGTGTTCCCCGATGAACTCCCTGGCATCCCTCCAGAAAGGGAAATTGATTTCTCTATTGATTTGCTGTCAGATGCTCAACTTATATCCATCCCTCCATATCAAATGGCTCTGGCTGAATTGAGGGAATTGAAAGAATAGATGAAAGATTTGTTAGATAAGGGCTTCATCTGGCCAAGTACGTCACTGTGGGGTGCACCAGTTCTATTTGTGAGAAAGAAAGATGGCTCTCTCTGTATGTGCATAGATTATCGGCAGTTGAATAAAGTGACTATCAAAAATAAATACCCGCTTCCCATGATAAATGATTTGTATTATCAGCTACAAGGGGTGAAGTATTTTTCTAAAATTGACTTAAGATCCGGATATCATCAGGTTTGAGTGCGGGAAAAGGATATTCTGAAGGCGGCTTTTAGGACCAGGTATGGTCATTTCGAGTTCCTAGTTATGTCTTTTGGGTTGATGAATGCCCCATCAGTATTCATGGGCTTAATGAACAGTGTCTTCTGGCCATACTTAGATTTGTTTGTGATTGTGCTTATTGATGATATTTTGGTGTACCCCCACTCAGAAGAAGAACACAGGGATCATTTGCGAAAAGTACTTCAGACCCTCAGAGACCTCCAGCTATATGCAAAATTCTCTAAATGTGAGTTTTGGTTGAGTTCTGTAGCTTTCTTAAGCTACATTGTATCAGAGGCTGGTATTCAAGTTGACTCACAAAAAATAGAGGCAGTAAAGACCTGGCCCAGACCTACCCCTCCCACAGAAGTTCTCAATTTTCTGAGTCTAGCTGGGTATTACAGGAGGTTCGTGGAAGGCTTTTCTACCCTATCGGCACCCTTGAATAAATTGACTCAGAAGGCAGCCAAATTTCAGTAGACCGAGACCTGTGAGCAGAGAATTGAAAAACAAGCTAACGTCAGCACTAGTGTTAGCATTGCCATAAGGTTCAGAGGGGTATGTCGTGTATCGCGACGCTTCAGGCGTCAAGTTGGGGTGTGTCCTGATGCAACACAGGAAGGTAATCGCTTATGCTTCCAAACAGCTTAGAAAGCACGAAAAAAACTATCCCACCCATGATCTAGAGTTAGCTGCAGTGATTCATGCCTTAAAAATATGGAGGCATTACTTGTATGGTGTACATGTGGATATTTTCACGGATTTAAGAGCCTCCCGTATATTTTCACACAGAAAGAGTTGAATTTGCGACAGTGCCGTTGGTTAGAGTTGCTAAAAGATTACGACGTGAACATCTTGTATCACCCAGGGAAAGCTAATATTGTAGCAGATGTCCTCAGTCGCAGATCTATAGGGAGTTTAGCATATTTGAGGCCATAAAAGCGGGAGATGGCCTGAGAGTTGCATCAGTTAACCAATTTAGCAGTTCGAGTAATAGATTCAGGAGACAATGGGGCCATAATTCAGAATACAGCAGTATCGTCCCTGGTGGTAGAGGTAAAAGAATGATAGTATGAGGACTCTCATTTAGCACAGCTCAGAGATAAAGTTCAATGGGGTGAACTAGCGGATTTTGAGGTGGCTGAAGATGGGGTATTGAGGTACAGAGATCGCCTCTGCATCCAGATGCAGCAGGGCTCCGCCAGCAATTATGGCAGAGGTACACTACTCTCATTACTCTTTTCATCCTGGATCGATGAAGATGTACCAGGACGTAAAAGAGGTATATTGTTGGCCCGAAATGAAGAAAGATGTAGTCGCATTCGTAGCCCAGTGCCCTAACTGTCAGCAGGTGAAGGCTGAGCACCAGAGCCCTGGCAGATTAACACCGGAGATGACTATACCAATGTGGAAGTGGGAAGCAGAATGGACTTTGTGACAGGGTTACCCGTACTAGACGTAAGTTTGACTCTATTTGGGTTATCGTTGACAGACTGATGAAATCAGCTCACTTCCTACCAGTTTGGACTACATTTTCAGTTGAAGACTATGCAGAGTTATATATTAAAGAGATAGTCTGGTTGCACCATGTTCCAGTATCTATTATTTCTGATAGAGGGGAACAGTTTACAGCTAGATTTTGGCAGTCATTTCAGAAACGTTTGGGGACGCAAGTTAATCTGAGTATTGCCTTTCATCCCCAGACAGACGGCCAGGTAGTGCGCACCATTCATACACTCAAGGATATGTTATGAGAGTGTGTGCTAGACTTTGGAGGGAGCTGGGACGAGCATTTACCCCTTATTGGGTTTGCATATAATAACAGTTATTATTCTGCCATATAGATGGCACCTTATGAGGCACTATATGGGCGGAAATGCAGGTCCCCGGTTGGGTGGTTTGAAGTAGGAGAAGCAAGGTTAGTCGGGCTAGACCTGATCCCCCAGTAAGAAGAAAAAGTGAAACTTGTCAAAGAACTATTACTAACAGCTCAGAGTCGTTAGAAATCCTATTCCGATGTACGGCGCAGAGACTTGGAATTCAATGTGAATGACTGGGTATTCCTTAAAGTGTCGCCAATGAAAGGCGTGATGAGATTTGGTAATAATGGAAAGCTTAGCCCAAGAGTCATTGGGTCGTATCGGATCATACGAAGGATAGGCTGAGTGACATATGAATTAGAGTTGCCTCCAGAGTAAGAATTTGTTCATCCAGTATTTTACGTATCTATGTTGCGAAGGTGTATAGGTGACCCGTCCGAAGTATGGCGCAGAGAGTTGGAATCCAATGTGAATGACTGGGTATTCCTTAAAGTGTCTCCAATGAAAGGTGTGATGAGATTTGGTAATAATGGAAAGCTTAGCCCAAGATTCATTGGGTCGTATCGGATCATACGAAGGATAGGCTGAGTGGCATATGAACTAGAGTTTCCTCCAGAGTTAGAATTTGTTCATCCAGTATTTCACGTATCTATGTTGTGACGGTGTATAGGTGACCCATCCTGAGTGGTACCAGTTGGAGATATTTAGGTCACTGAAGAACTAGCGTCCGGAGAGATTCCAGTGGAAATATTAGATCAGCAGGTTCACAAGTTGAGAACTAAATATGTGGCCTCTGTTATAGTGTTGTGGAGGAACAGAAATAGAGAAGAGATGACTTGAGAAGCTGAGGATGACATGAGGTCTAGATATCCTCATTTGTTCCAGGATTGAATAAGATTATGTAGTTAAGATGGTACTGTTACGTAGTTGTTATTTTATTATTTATGTTATCAGTACTATCTGATTAGCTATCACTTAGCTGTGGAAGAGTTATTGTCATGACCTGAACATACACCCGGATCGTAGACACGGGAAAAGAGATCCCGAGTGACCCCAAGTCAACCCATGGTTCATGCATTCAACTAATCTCATAACACATCACGGAAACATAACCATGGCATAACATCAAGAAATACCAAACATTTACAAAAGCTGAATACTACTCATTTGTCCGAAAACCTCTAATACGTAAGATGGGTTGATGGGACAACATCACCAACTAACCTGAGCAATACTAAACATAATCAACAGGAAAAGTTATCACAGCCCTCGGAACATGAGGACTCACCAACAAGCTAATATCATAGGCTGGGATGGACTAAGGATGAGGATGAGCATGAAATCTGAACCCTGTATCATGAAAGGATACAACATAGAGAGTATGTGGTCAGTACGTGGAATGTACTGAGTATGCAACGTAAGTAAAATGGACATTTTTAAAAGTAAACTCATAAATAGACATAGGAGAAGGACATCATGCTTGCATCAAAACCTTCGTAATAAAACATAAGGCTCAAGACTTTCAAACATTCATAATCATTCATTATCATAATCGTAAATAACTTTATCATAATATAACTTGAGCCCATAGCATGAATATAACAATGCATAAAACATGTGAAACAATGGGAAGACTCGTCATAACCGACACCATCATGGTAGAGCCTTTAATGATGCCCCACTGTCTCGCTCAAGTGGGCAGAGCTGACCCTGGTTTGCCAGGCGAGGGTCATGCAAAAGGCGTGATATCACATTTGAGGGGATCATTATCATTACATCATAACATTTACAACCCACAGTGGCACGTGGTTATGAGACAACGGCGTAGTCCTTTGAACGTCGGGCTGCTCGGTGCTAGACACGGCTCCCAAAAACATGCATATAGGCTCATACATAAATCATTAACGTCATGCATAAAATTTATTGGCTAATATATAACATTTATCATCATTGATCCCCTTTAAAACATGCTTAGCCAAGAATCAAGGCCCTTTTTATCGGCCAACATCATAAATCAATAAATCGTGAAATTCATTTCATAAATCGTAAATCATTCTTCATCATGTGGGCATTGCCCAATACTTCATCATACTCAATTCTTTTAAAATATGCTCATAAACATGGGTAACTTGGATTCATGCATTTCCATAATCAATAGACTTGAAATAATGAATATTCATCATAAATCATATTTTCCATGAACTTCCATAAATGGGAAATTTAAATTGAAACATGATTTTGAAGAAAAGAATACGAAACCTGCCCACATGCATATTTCAATAAATAAAACTCAATTAAAGCATACCCATAAGGAGGAATCACATAGACATGCTTTGGGTAAAACCCCATGGAAATTGAGTAGGAGAATTCATGACTTTAATCGAAATTGGGCATGGGTGAGGAAGAATTCCACCCATTTTAAAACCCTACATACCTGGGAATAGATGGACTTAAAGTTCTTTGAATACCCACAAAGAAATTGATGAAAATTTGGGGAAGAAGGCCTTGAATCTCCCAAAAACCTCTCTAAGCTTTTGCATGAGAATGGGCATGCAATAGGGACTTAACTCCTCTTATCACACTCAGAAAATATCCAAAACGACATAGTTTAGGTCTTAGGGACTTAGAAAATTACAGAAACACCCTCATTAAAATGCAGGAAATTCTGGTCGCCAGTCCTCACGAGGGACCTAACGGATTGTTGCCACAGGGCACGACTCGTGGCCTTGATCTGTTGAGTCCACTATCGAAAACTCCAAGGGAACCCCAGGGGTGACTTCACGAGTCGTGAGGTCAGACCACGACTCGTGGTCACCTTCCATGGCCTACACTGCCCATCCCAATATTGCCAATCCTCCAAGGTTGACCATGGGTGACCTCACGGGTCGTGAGGTCTGACCACGACTTATGGTCAGGCCCGTGGCCTCCTCAGTCACACTTTGCTAACCCAAGCTGACCAAGAGTCACTTCACGACCGTGGTCACTCCTCACGACTCACCTCATGAGTCATTCTGTGACCTGGTGCTAATTTTAAGTTTTTCTCCATTTTCACTTTCAGGTCTGATCCTTGGGTTCCCGGGGCATAACAATATCTCCCGCTTGGGAACATTCATCCTCGAACGTTAGAAACATGCAGAAAACTCAGAAACAAGCTATCACCATATACGGTTACTAATCATTTAAGCCGTAAACTAATGGAATGACTACCTCTGAAAGGAACTACACAGATAAACTAAATCCATACATCATATACATTTACCATATTATAAAACAAACTTGTACACATGAATTGAACAGGAAAAGTTGATTAAAGGTTTATGGCAAAACTTATACCTCAAACTGAAACTGAGCCAGTAGGGAACAAATAAGGGTATTTAGCTATCATATCTGCTTCGGCTTCCCACATAGCTCCCTCAACATGTTGATTTCTCCATAGTACCTTAACTGAAGCTACTTCGTTGTTCCTCATCCTCCGAACTTGACGATCCAAGATTTCAACGGCGATTTCTTCATAACTAAGGTTGTCCTTCACTCCAACGCTGTCTACCAGAACTACCAAGGATGGATCACCCAAGAACTTCTTTAAAAGTGACACATGAAAGACGGGATGAACCGAAGATAGCCCGAGGGTAAGTCCAACTCATACGCCACCTTACCAACTCTTCTCACAACCCGGTAGGGGCCAACATAGCGGGGACTGAGTTTACCTTTCTTTCCCAACCGCATGACTCCCTTCATGGGAGATACCTTTAGAAATACCCAGTCGTCCACATCAAACTCCAAATCTCTTCTCCTCATATCAGCATACGATTTCTAACAACTTTGAGCGGTTTTCAACTGGTCCCTTATCAACTGAACCTTCACCATCGCCTCATAAACTGAATCTGGTCCTATCATAGCTGCCTCACCAACCTTGAACCATCCAATGGGAGACCTACACCTCCGCCGGTAAAGAGCCTCGAACGGTGCCATCTGGATACTGGAGTGGTAACTGTTATTATAAGCAAATTGGATCAAGGGAAATGATCATCCCAACTACCTTTAAAATCCATAACACATGCCCTCAACTTATCCTCAAGGGTATGAATGATTCGTTCTGCCTGGCTGTCTGTTTGCAGATGGAAGGCTTTACTGAGCTTAATCTATGTCCCAAGTCCTTTTTGAAAAGAACACCAGAATTGAGAGGTAAACTGAGTACCTCGGTCTGAGATAATAGACAAGGGCACTCCATGAAGTAGAACTAACTCCCGAATATACAACTTAGCATAATCATCCGTTGAATCTGTGTTCTTGACCAGTAGGAAGTGTGCCGCCTTAATGAGCCTGTCCACCACCACACAAATGGAGTCATAGTGTCGGCGAGTACGAGGTAGGCCTATAACAAAATCCATATTAATCTCTTCCCATTTCCACGTGGGAATACTGATATCCTGAAGTACACCTCTCGGCCATTGATGTTCGACTTTCACTTGCTGGAAGTTGGACATTTTGCTACGAACTCCGCAATATCTTTCTTCATACCATCCCACCAATAGATTTCTTGCAAATCCCGATACATTTTTGTGGATCCTGGATGAATAGAAATCTGGTACCATGTGCCTCATACAATATCTGTACTCTCAAATTATCAACGTCCGAAACACATAGTCGACCCTGGTATTGTAGCACACCATCTCCCCCTTGGGAGAAAACCTCCACCTTCTAAATCCGCACCACCTCCTTCAGCTTCCTCAATATTGGATCCTCATCTTGCCTGGATTTATTATCAACTACCAAGGAAGATTCTGACCTGTTATGCACAACAACACGGCCATCAGCCGAGTCGAACAATCTAACTCCCAATCTTATGATTCAGTGGACATCCCTCACCAACTCCTTCCTTCCCTCATCCACGTAGGACACACTTTCCATGGAGAGTCTACTAAGTGCATCCGCAACCACATTAGCCTTGCCCGGGTGGTAAAAGATACTCATGTCATAGTCCTTAAGTAATTCCAACCACCACTTTTGCCGAAGATTTAGATCCTTCTGTGTGAACACATATTGCAAACTCTTGTGATCCGTGAATACATCCACGTGGACCCCATACAAGTAATGCCGCCATATATTCAATGCAAATACCACCACGGCCAACTTAAGATCATGGGTCGGGTAATTCTTCTCATGAACTTTCACTGTCTCGAGGCATATGCTATCACCTTCCCACGCTGCATCACACATCCCAGCCCAACTCTCGAAGCATCATAATAGATAACGAAGCCATCGGTACCCTCGGGTAAGGTCAACACTGGTGCTGAAGTGAGTCAGGTCTTCAACTCTTGGAAGCTTTTCTCACAAGCATCCGACCATTGGAATTTCACCTTTTTCTGAGTCAACCTAGTCAATGGGGCCGCAATTGATGAGAAACCCTCCACAAACCTTCAGTAATAACCTGCTAAGCCCAAGAAACTCTGAATTTCTGAAGGATTCACCGGTATGGGCCAATTCTTCACCGCCTCTATCTTCTATGAATCTATCCTTATGCATTCACTTGATACTACATGTCCCAGAAATGCTACCGAGTTTAGCCAAAATTCGTACTTGCTAAACTTTGCATATAGCTGACGATCCTTGAGGGTTTGCAGCACTATCTTCAAATGAGTGGCATGTTCCTCCTCACTCCAGGAGTATATAAGAATGTCCTCAATGAACACGATCAAGAACATATCCAAATATTTCTTGAACACCCTGTTCATCAGGTCCATAAAAGATGCAGGAGCATTGGTTAGCCCAAAAAACATAACAACAAATTCGTAGTGACCATACCGAGTCCTGAAAATGGTCTTTGGGATGTCACCCTCCCTCACTCTGAGCTGGTGATACCCAAACCTGAGATCAATCTTGGAGAAACACTTGACACCCTGAAGCTGGTCAAACAAATCATCGATCCTAGGTAAGGGGAACCTGTTCTTGAAGGTAACCTTGTTCAACTGCCAATAATCAATACACATGCGAAGGGAACCGTCCTTCTTATGAACAAATAGAATTGGTGCACCCCATAAAGACTGGCTTAATCTAATGAAGCCCTTATCCAACAAATCCTTTAACTATTCCTTCAATTCATTTAGCTCGGATGGAGCCATCCTTTAAGGAGGGATAGAAATAGGTTGCGTATCTAGCTATAGATCAATACCTATATCAATTTCCCCTTCAGGAGGAACACCTGGCAAATCCTCGGGAAACACCTATGGATATTCGCACACCACCGAAACTGACTGAATAGTCGGAGTCTCGGACTCCACATCCTTGACCCTAACTAGGTGGTACATACATCCCTTAGAGATTATCTTCCTAGCTTTAAGATAGGAAATTATCCAACCTGCTGGCACCGCCGAACTACCCTTCCACTCCAAAATTGACTCACCCGGAAAATGAAAATCCACGGTACGGGTCCTACAATTAATCGAAGCATAACATGAAAACAACCAATCCATACCAAGAATAACGTCAAAGTCAGTCATGGCTAACTCTACCAAATCTGCGAGGGTAACCTTATGCAAAACCATAACGGGGAAACCTCTATATACCCACCTAGCTACAACTGAATCACCGACTGGAGTAGATACGGAGAATGGTTTTGACAAAATTTCAGGACTAACTCCAAAACTACTAGCAATGTAAGGAATCACGAAAGATAATGTGGCTCTCGGGTCTAAAAAGGAATAAACATCAATATGAAAGGCATGCAACATACCAGTGACCATGTCTGGCGAAGTCTCCTGCTCCTGGCGTGAGGCAAGGGCATAGAATCGGTTTTGGCGCTGATCGCCACCCCCACTAGTAGATGCTCCCTGTGGAGCTTAATGGGCTGGAGTTGATGCTGTCCTGGTGGTCTGTGCTCGACCTGTATCCTCACCCTATCTAGCATATGGACATTCTTAGTGCATGTTCCCAAGTCTACCATACCCGAAGTAGACATCCGAACTGAGCAGGCACTCCCCGATGAGACTATTGTCACATCTCCTATAGGCTGGAGAGGAATACTCTAACTGGCTACCCCTCTGATCCTTCGACCCTGAAGCCCTGCACCTCTGATCACCCTTGGGTCTAGACGAAACACTAGTTGATGATGGCGCTGGGGCTAGTGACCTCTGCTGAAACTATGGACGATAGCCACCGCTGGACCTCTGATGTGAAAACCCATGACTATCTATCCGAGCTCTCTTTTCCTCTCTCTCCCTCGCATGGGCCGCCTCCATCTGCTAGGCATACAACACTATGTGAGGAAAGTCCATATCCTGATGAAACATGGCAGTCGTGCAATCCTTGTCTAGGTAACCAGCCACGCCATGAACAAATCGGCTCACCTATGCCCTCTAATCCATCACCAACTCTGGGGCGTACTTTGACAACCGGGTGAACTAAAGCGAATACTCCAACACTGTCATCTTTCCTTTCTTGAGGTTAACAAACTCAGCTGCTTTCAATTCCCTTATCTCCCGAGGGAAGAACCTGTCAAGAAAGGCCATATGGAACTCATCCTAGCGGATAGGGCCCGCACCAGCTGCCCTGCTGTCTTTCCATTGCTTGTACCAAATATGAGCGACCTCTTTAGCTGATATGAGGCCAAGTATTCACACTCCCCATTTGTCACCCATATAAATTGGGTGACCTTCAAGATCCCTTCAAAAAACTCATGTGGATCCTCATCCACCTTAGATCCCATGAACTTAGGAGGGTTCATCCTCAAGAAGTCTCTAATATGAGCCACTGCTGTATTGCCATTCTGCAAACCTGTGCAACAGCCTGCTGATTGACCTGAGCGGTCAAGGCCTGCGCCAACATCTGAATCGCCGCCCGAAACTCGGCGTGGGCAGTTGGCTCTAGTGCCTGGGGCTCTAGAAAAGGTGGGGCTTGCTGATGCCCATGGTCATTGCCATCTACGTGGCCTTCATCATTTCCATTCCTCCTTTCGTTCATTCTCCCAGGAGCCATTATTCTGCAATCACGATCACATGAATTAGTTGGATGGAAAGGCTTTTCATCGCACGACATAGAACATGAAAGAAGGGAACATTTCCTATAACGTTCAGTAGCCTCTTCGTCGTAGGTGTAGCGCGCTTCACACCTATGAAAAAGACTCTACCTAATGCGGCTTTCGGACACCCTAGGACACTTCAAACCTATTGCTCTAACACCAAGTTTGTCACGACCCGAACGCACACCCGGATCATAGACACGGGACAAGGGACCCCAAGTCAACCCATTGTTCATGCATTCAACTAATCTCATTTAAATTAATGGAATAATAAACATAACACATTGGAAACATAACCATGGCATAACATAAGGAAATACCAAATATTTACATAAGCTGAATACTACTCATTTGTCTAAAAACCTCTAATACGTAAGATGGGTTGATGGGACAACATCCCCAACTAAACCGAGCAATAGCGAAACATAATCAATAGGAAAAGTTATCAAACGTCCCTCGGAACATGAGGACTCACCAACAAGTTGATATCGTAGGCTGGGATGGACTAAGGATGAGGATGAGCCTAAAATCCGGACCTTGTATCATAAAATGATACATCATAGAAAGTATGCGGTCAGTATATGGAAAGTACTGAGTATGCAAGCTAAGTAAAACAGACATTTTTAAAAGTAAAGTAAACTCATAAATAGACATAGGAGAAGGAAATCATGCTTGCATGAAAACCTTCATAATAAAACAAAAGACTCAAGACTTTCAAATCATTCATAATCATTCATTATCATAATCGTAAATAACTTTATTATAATATAAATTGAGCCCATAACATGAATATAACAATGTATAAAACATGTGCACTCATCATAACCGACACCATCATGGTAGAGCCTTTCATAATATCCCACTGTCTTGCTCAAGTGGGTAGAGCCGACCTTGGCTTGCCAGGCGAGGGTCGTGCATAAGGCGTGATATCACATTTTAGGGGATCATTATCATTACATCATAACATTCACAACCTATGGTGGCACGTGGTTATGAGACACTGGCATAGTCCTTTGAACGTCGGGTTGCTCGGTGCTAGACACGGCTCCCAAAAACATGCATATAGGCTCATACATAAATTATTAACATCATGCATAAAATTCATTGGCTATGATATAAAACATTTCATCGTTGATCCCCTTTAAGACATGCTTAGCCAAGAATCAAAGCCCTTTTTATCGGCCAACATCATAAATCATGAAATTCGTTTCATAAATCGTAAATCATTCTTCATCATATGGGAATTGCCCAATGCTTCCTCATACTCAATTCTTTCAAAATATGCTTGTTCGGTGCTTCGGTGGTGACTACACGCAAGTGCACGTGGTCGAACAAGTAGTAAAATGGCTTAAGTAAGCCAAGTATCGATCCCACAGGGACTGAACTGAGGTAATAATTAACTTTAGTGTTACTAAACTATAACTTTAATAATGCAGACAACCAATTAAAAAATATTTGGAGAGTTTGAGTTTCCTAATTTCTACGAATCTAAAGCAAAATTATAAAGTGAGTCTGAACTATAGTAATGAGCATGCTGAGGCTAAAACGAACATGCAGGGAAGTAATTTGTCGATACAATTCAGTTAATCTTTCCTTCGGTTGCTAGTCAAGAACTATTGCCTATGGATTGAAACTTTCGTATCCTACCCAACTTAAGAATCTTGAACCTTCAACCTACATTTCTGTGATAAAAGAATTTCATGTTCTAGTCATACAAAACCGATTCCTTAATTGACTAATACGACTTTCAGATATATTTCTATTCTGAACGTAAATCAATTCTCAATTTTCCCAAACTAAGAAGAGATCATATCCTACCAATTCACAACTTTCCAATTTCTTTTCTTTTCAAAATCAAAATTGGCTTTTTTAGATATACATTAACATTAGCCAAACATTAATGCAATAAGAACAAGAATTGATAGAACAACCATTGAAGAAAAGATGAAAACTAAAATGATCAACAATTACATTCCACAACAATTGTTCTTAACCTCAGAAAGAAGTGAATTTAGCCACTCATTTGTGTATTAAACATCATCAAATGAGTATAAATCATACAAACAATTGAGATAAAAGAGAAAGAGATAGAGAGGAACCCTAGGAATTTCGTCCCCTCAACTGCATGTAACCCACGTTCTTGCTCAACAAAGTCAGAATTCTTAAAAAATAAACCTAAGTATGCTATTTATACTAGTGGTAATTTTTCCCAGAATAACAAGCAACGTGGCACGGAGTGTATCGCGGAGCACTCCCTCCGTGCCACGGTGCAAACGCGAACCCTCACTGGAAATTGATGTTCCAGGTAAATATAGGCAACGTGCCACGACTTGTATCACGTGGCATTGCCTCCGTGTCACAGAGGCAATGTGGACCTCCACTGGAATTTACCAAAATAGATCACCCGAGGCAGAATGCCTCCGCGATGGCAGCGTGACATGGCTCCATCGCGAAGCCCCTATATTTGTTGCTCTTCTTTGACCTTTTCCACTGTTTGCTTCCAAGTCCATTCCCGATTTTTACCAACATGTATCTTAGCTTCCTAAAATTGCATTTTACCTGTAAAAAATACTAATCATGTTGGTTAGTATAAATTCGCATTTAAACTACAAATCACATGAGAATGCACACATAACGATAGATAAACAAGACGAAATGAAGCGTTTGAGCATCACTTGGGCATATAATGTTGCCCAAGATCACTTACCCCACACTTTAAACCTTGTTCGTCCTCGAACAATACTATCACATCTCATGCAATTGCCACCCACGCATAGCTACTTTGGCTCGACAATTCAAGCTACGGCTATACCGATTATTTAATATAGCAAATCATCAAGAAAACATGCATAGTCTCATCAACACAATGACATACACCACATTAAGATCTCCTAAACTCAAGAATCGACTCTCGACCTCGGCAAACTCATGCAAATCAACTGATCAAGACATCCGACACGAAATTCAATCTCTCGTCAAACATGTGCCCTCACAATGCAAGAGAATCTCCCCCTTTTCAATCATATGATTTCCAAAGCATTACTTGTAGGGGTATATGAACACGATTTCGCTCTCTCCCAAAGAATTCACATGCATCATGTCATGAACCATAGGCTTGCCTCTAGTGTATTACTCCACTAATATAAGGACGCGTGATATAAGATCACGTAGGACTTAGCGGGTTGTAATGTAAGCTAAGGAACTAGTAAATACTGGGCTAACCAATAATAGCAACTAACTTCCTTAAGCGCTTTTCAATACATCCCACCATCATTAAGGGCATTGTTTCTTCCTTCATACTCTCATTCTTGAATTTTTTTTTCTTTATTTTTGTTCCCATTTCTTTAACCACACTCCACTTAATAACAAAGATTAGTTATACATCTTTATTTTCTTTAATTTCAGCAAGTGCACCCTTGACCTTTTCTTTACTTTCATCACTTCTGTTTTTCCTTCCTTTTCAGAATTCTCACTCCTTGACACACTGGGAAAATTATTTTTCTTGAGCGCTTAAAAGTTTTGGATCAAATTCACGGCTAATGAAAAGAAGGGATTAAGCTCGGTTTCTACCTCTTCAAAGAAAGAAAAAAATAGGCTAAAGGCTCAATGGGGCTAACTAGGATGTACATTCAAGGTAGGTATGATAAGAAAAACACTTTCGGTTTAATCAAAGAAATGCCTACATCCTGTCCTACAATACACATCCTTCATTTCGTTTCGCACACACACCAGGAAAGTTCTAGACATTTCATAATTGCATGGAATAATTGAAACTTCACCTCACACTCCTTGCACATGCTCAACTCAAGACTTATTCACAGACTCTTCAATCAGCTAATTACAAGAATTCAATATTAAGCCTCAATCACACCGAATCAAACTCTATGGCCTAGGTATCTCAACATGTTTACACATTTGCATGCTTTCATACAAATCATCTTTGCATCTTAATATCATGTACAACACACAACAAGAATTTCGAACCATGAAGTAGCGACACGTTTGGGAAACAAACAAAAGAAAGAAAATAAAAAAAAGAAAAAAACTACTCCTATCGACTACATTTCCCTTAATACGGTCATCATCCATCCATCATAGGGAACGGTCACTATTTATGACTTCGGTTCAATGGGGCTATTCTCGGTAAAAGCACCAAAAACAAAGGCCGAGAAACCCAATCATAAAAAAATTCAACAAAATTTTTTTAAAATATCGATAATTTCGATAGAAAACAAAAATATTTACACACCCAACCAACAACAACAACTCACTACAGCACAAAACAGCCTAACATTCATTACAACGCCGAATTACATTACAGAACATACCACACAAAATCACAGGGTCACTTTTTTTTCATAGGCACAACAACACAAAACATAAACAAAAACAAAAACAACAACGAAACATCCAGCACCAAACTACTCCCATCCCACACTTAAACCGAACACTGTCCCCAGTGTTCACAAAATTCAACATATCACAAAGGTGGGTGGTGAAACTCCCTGATCAATCAAAGTATTTCGCTTCTTCATCAGGTGTCGTTGCCTCGTCTCCCATATCCGAATCGCCCCCGCTGTCCTCATCTGACTCAACATCTGAGTCCTCATGGCGGGTCTCCTCATCAGTGGGGACATCATCATCTACAGGCTCCATAAAAGCTGGCCCCACTAGGCATAGAGCCCAGGCATTCTCACTAAAGGGGTAATCTAGCTCGAGCTGCCATAGCTCATCTCCTGTTGCTGGCCTCCTGCCTATGCGTAACTGCAGCATCTGCATCCCGTACATGCAAGCCATATATTGATCATCCCGAGCATGTCACTCGGCTAGTGTGAGAACTGGCCCGTGAGTAGTATCGGGTGCCTTGGTTTTTGTGACATCCAGGGCATGCCTATCCAATTGCGGGATGTAGTCTAGGGCCTCTTCCTAAATATCATGGCCCCTCAAGAACGTGGTTAGCAAACCACCGAACCCATACCTGTGCCCTTAATGGAGTCGGGCTCTCTTCATGGCGGAGAGGATCACCGCCCTAACATTTATCTCAAGCCCTTTCATCAAGGCATATACCAAGAACACTCGATCCGGGGTGACATCAGTCATGTGCACTGATAACGGGCAAAAATATATGCCCGAGATACTATTTATTACTTCAATTAGTCTTGTTTATCTAAGTTATTGTATACATTTTCATGTAATTTTATATAATATGGAGATATGTGCTAACCAACATGATTAGAATTTGTTTTGTAGGTTTTGATGATGTTTGAGTAACTAATCCATGAGTTGGTGAAGTAGAAGCTTGGAAACGGAATTAACACGCGAACGTCGGCAAGGAAGAGGCACAAAACAGCCCACCGGCGCGTCGACAAGGTGCCACGGCAGGCAGGCCGCTCAAAACAGCCCACCTGCGCGTTGGCAACGTGCCACGGCAGGTGGACTCCGCGACCATGGGGCTGCAACGCGCTGCCCAGGCAGCGTGACACGTTGCCAACGCGGCAAGGTGCTGCCTGGGCCGATTTCGGGTGATTTTCCAGAAAGCCTCCGCGTCCGTAGCGTGTCACGGAGGTCGTGCTCCGTGATGCACTCCGTGACACGTTTCTTGTTAATCCGGGAAAGATTCCTACTAATATAAATAGCACACTTAGGTTTATTTTTCAAAATTCAGACTTGGTGGAGCAAGGACGGGGGTTAGCAGCAGTTAAGGGACGAAAAAGCTAAGAGATTTCTTCTCTTCCTTTCTTCTTTCTATCAATTGTACGTATGATTTACACTCGTTTTAGGATGATCAATCCACAAATGAGTGGCTAATTCTCTTCCTTGCTAAGGTTTTGAACATGTGTAGTGAATTTTGATTGTGAATTATATAGTTTTTCATCTTCTTCTTTAATGTTGTTCTATTAATTCTTGTTCTTTACTGCATTAGTGAATGGCCAACATTAATGTACATCTAAAAAGTCCAATTTCACTCGAAAGAGCAAGAAATTGGAAAGTTGTGAATTAATAGGGTATTGTTCTTAACTTGATTTGGGAAAATTGGGTTTGATGTGCTTTCTTGATAGAAATATACTTGAAAGCCGTATTAGTCAATTTAGGAACCGGAATTGTATTGCTAGGTCATAAATTGCATTTGATCACAGAAATGTCGACGAATGGTTTATGATTCTAAAGTGAGATTAAATACGAGAGTTTTAATCTCTAGGCTAATGTTCTTGGCTAGCAACATGAAGAGAAGGATAACCGAATTATGATTACTATCGAATTCATTACTTGTTCTTAACCTTGGCATGCTCTTATCCATAGTTTCAATTCAAGTAAATATTTGTTAATAGTTTTAGTATATAGTTTATAAACAAAATTATTTAAGTTTTGGTTACATTGTTGTCAACATAATTAGAAGTAAACTAGAATATAGTATACTTAAGCAATTTTACTTATCCAGAGTCTCCTTGGATCGATACTTGGCTTACTTAGCCACTTTATTACTTGTTTGACCACGTGCACTTGCGTGTCGGTTTTTAACCCCTACCAAAGCACCGAGCAAGTTTTTGGCGCCGTTGCCGGGGAGACTTGGCAATTGGTGAAATTGTTTTAAGTATAAATTTACTGTATTTTTGTTTTATTTTCTTAAGTGTTGACAACTTAGTTTTAGTATTTGTTTTATTTCTTTGTTCATTTTAATTTTTCTCTCTTTTGAATACCCTCATTGACATGACATCTCGGAATATAAATGGTGGATACGCATATTTCGGCGAATCTTGCATGAATTACGGAGGACCCCACTTGTGGCAAAATTGTAAAACGTGCAATATCTGTGGGTGTCAATATGGCCATTGGGGTGATTGTCCAAAGGCCTATTCCTCTCCCCCAAGTCCCCGCTATGATCATTCTGTTGTTTTTGCTGAATATAGGCATGTTGAAAACGAGGACTTGGGACGCCAAGTTCAAATAGAGGACATGATGAAACAACTCCTGGAGCAATTAGAAGCAATGAAGGAGTCGGTGGCAGAATTGATAATTCAGCAAAAGGAGAATGTCGAGGCTGTAAGCAGGATGAGCGTCAAACTCACGGAGATGTGTGCTGAGGCTGAAGCTTGTGATAATTCGCAGGTGACAGTTTTAGCCGACATTCAAGAGGAACTACAAGAGGAATACGAGGGTGAATTCTTGGATGAAGCCCAACAATTAGAATCTCTTGAGTGTCCCCGTGATTGGCTCATACCTATAGAAAATCCATTCATGGAAGAAGAGAAAGAATATCCCCTGTTTGACATCAATGGAGAGATAGATGTCGATGTCGAGAAGGTATATACAAGTAAGGAGGTCAAGCAAAATGCAGTTTCAGAGTTGAGGTGTATTGGACCACACTCTACGCATTTTTCAACATTAAATTTGGTTGACAACATAGAAATAGAGTCTTCCAAGTTTGTAGAGAAATGTCTAGAGGAGGACCAAGCACCATATATTTTGAAATTTGCTAACTCAGAAAGACAAAATGACTTCGCTTACTTAAGGACCAATAAATGCAAAAGGCAACATCTACTGTTTGGTCCTTACAATTTTTCACCACCACCCCTGGAGCATAAGAGGAAATTAGAGAAGAAATTAGGGGTGAGATTCATATCCTCAAGGTGGAGGAAAAAGTGGTGAAACTTGGTACGTCGTGCTGCGACGTAAAATTAGGCGCTGCTTGGGAGGCAACCCAAGGGTACCACAGGTACCATTTTAATTACTTGCAATTGAGTTAATTTTTGTTTATTTTCATCTTGTGTTGTTTTGGTGGAAAGTTAAGCGCAGATGGAGGGGAAGTCTGAGTACCCGTGGAAGAGGAAGCTAACAAGCATGGAAGAGAAAAAGTGTGGGGTTGAACACCCACTTGTGCAAGTTGAAGAGAGGCATGTTGTTAGCTAAGCCTAAAGGCCTCAGGGAGTATTTCTCACCCTTTTTAAATTTTAATTTGATGCTATGAGGACATAGCATGATTTAAGTGTGGGGTGAGGGAAATTTCAAGGGAAATTTCAGAATTTTCTGTGCTTAACGATTTTGGTGAATGTAATGCTTGTGCAAAAGTTGGTGAGAAATTTGAAAATTTTGAAAAAAATTTCTGAATTAAGCATGACTTCATCACCCGTTGGTTTTTCTTTTCGGTTCTTTTCTGATGGGGGATATTTGAACCGAAGAATAAAAAAAAAAAATTCTTTCCTTGGTCTGTATATAAAGTTTTTTTAGTCATAGCTAGGGACTGTTTCCGACGATGGATGGATGACGACCGTCTTGAGGAAAATTAGTCGATAGGTTTTGGGTTTTGAAACCATAACTAATTGGTGATGGATGTTCTTGTTATGTGCTATAAATGTTTGTAAGATGAAAGTATGTTCAGCATGAAGCATGCAAGTGTATAACTTTGTTTGAGACACTTAGGCTCTTGAATTTGACTCAATATGTTTGAAGCTTAATTCTGAATTCTTGTGATTAGCTGAGTAAGAGTCTACTGATTGTGTCTTGATTTGAGCATGTGCCATGAGTGTAAGGTTTTTGAGTATTCCATGCTATTGTGGATTGTCTAGAACTTGCCTGGTGTGTTTATAAAACGAAATGAAGGATGTGAATTGGAGGAAATGATATAGGCATTTCTTTGAATGAACCAACTTTTTATCCCTCATTATACCTACCTTGAAAAATTAATCCTAGTTAACCCCATTGAGCCTTGAGCCTATTCGTTGACAGCTGCAACATAAGCTTGATCCTTTTTCTTTCATTAGCCTTGAAATTGAACCAAAACTCCGAAGAGCTTAAAGGAAAAATCCGAAAGGGTAAAGGAGTGAGAAGAATGGAAAAGAAGGAAAAATAGCAAGTTGTAAATATTTGAGAAAAGAAAAAAGGTGCATTTGTGTGAAAATGGTTGGTTATTAGTAGGGAGTAAGAAAAGGAATGAATGAAACATATTTCTTAAGTACTCCTTACTCATGAGCTAAAAGTGTCGAAAGAAATGGGGGAACAAAAGAGGAAAAAGAAAACTAAAAAGAGAAAAAGGTGAAGTGAGGGAAGGGAAGTTTGTAATGAAGGCGTGATGTATTAAAAGTGCTTAGGAAAGATAGTCACTATTACTGATCATAATAGTACTTACCCGCACCTGAGTTACATTGCAACCTAAAAAGTCCTACTTGATCTTACATTCATACATCCTTAAATTAGTGGAATAAAACACTAAGGGCAAGCTTATGGGTCATTACATAATGCATGTGAATTCTTTGTGAGAGTGAGCGTAATTCTATTCATGTACCCACACATGTTGTGATGTAAAAAATTGTTTTTGCGTGTGATTGGGTAACTCTCTTTCCGTGAGGGGCACATGTTGAAAGAAGGATATAATTCATGTGGGATTTCTTAATCAGAAAATTTGCATGAGTTTGCTAAAATTGAGAGTCGGTTCTTGAGGTTAAGAAGTCTTAACATGGTTGTACTTCATTTCAATGATCAAATCAGGCATGCTCTATTTTTAGCTTGTATCTTACGTAATCATTATAGCCGTAACCTGAATTATCTTGCTAAATTAGTTATGTAGGAGTCTCCATTTGCATGATATGTAAAAGGTTGTTCGAGGACGAACAAGGCTTTAAGTGTGAGGTTGTGATAACGGGCAAAAATATATGCCCGAGATACTCTTTATTACTTCAATTAGTCTTGTTTATCTAAGTTATTGTATACATTTTCATGTAATTTTATATAATGTGGAGATATGTGCTAACCAACATGATTAGCCTTTGTTTTGTAGGTTTTGATGATGTTTGAGTAACTAATCCATGAGTTGGTGAAGTAGAAGCTTGGAAACGGAATTAACACGCGAACGTCGGCAAGGAAGAGGCACAAAACAGCCCACCGGCGCGTCGACAAGGTGCCACGGCAGGCAGGCCGCTCAAAACAGCCCACCTGCGCGTTGGCAACGTGCCACGGCAGGTGGACTCCGCGACCATGGGGCTGCAACGCGCTGCCCAGGCAGCGTGACACGTTGCCAACGCGGCAAGGTGCTGCCTGGGCCGATTTCGGGTGATTTTCCAGAAAGCCTCCGCGTCCGTAGCGTGTCACGGAGGTTGTGCTCCGCGATGCACTCCGTGACACATTTCTTGTTAATCCGGGAAAGATTCCTACTAATATAAATAGCACACTTAGGTTTATTTTTCAAAATTCAGACTTGGTGGAGCAAGGACGGGGGTTAGCAGCAGTTGAGGGACGAAAAAGCTAAGAGATTTCTTCTCTTCCTTTCTTCTTTCTATCAATTGTACGTATGATTTACACTTGTTTTAGGATGATCAATCCACAAATGAGTGGCTAATTCTCTTCCTTGCTAAGGTTTTGAACATGTGTAGTGAATTTTGATTGTGAATTATATGGTTTTTCATCTTCTTCTTTAATGTTGTTCTATTAATTCTTGTTCTTTACTGCATTAGTGAATGGCCAACATTAATGTACATCTAAAAAGTCCAATTTCACTCGAGAGAGCAAGAAATTGGAAAGTTGTGAATTAATAGGGTATTGTTCTTAACTTGATTTGGGAAAATTGGGTTTTGATGTGCTTTCTTGATAGAAATATACTTGAAAGCCGTATTAGTCAATTTAGGAACCGGAATTGTATTGCTAGGTCATAAATTGCATTTGATCACAGAAATGTAGACGAATGGTTTATGATTCTAAAGTGAGATTAAATACGAGAGTTTTAATCTCTAGGCTAATGTTCTTGGCTAGCAACATGAAGAGAAGGATAACCGAATTATGATTACTATCGAATTCATTACTTGTTCTTAACCTTGGCATGCTCTTATCCATAGTTTCAATTCAAGTAAATATTTGTTAATAGTTTTAGTATATAGTTTATAAACAAAATTATTTAAGTTTTGGTTACATTGTTGTCAACATAATTAGAAGTAAACTAGAATATAGTATACTTAAGCAATTTTACTTATCCAGAGTCTCCTTGGATCGATACTTGGCTTACTTAGCCAGTTTATTACTTGTTTGACCACGTGCACTTGCGTGTCGGTTTTTAACCCCTACCAAAGCACCGAGCATGCACCCCCGGGATCAGGTGGGAACATACAATTTTGAGCCAAATCCTCGCTTCCCTGTTCATTTGAGAGCAGGGCAGTTTCTGATGGTAGCCCCTCTCCTTGTGCCTGCTCCACCGTGCTGTCGAACAGGCTCCACACAGAGTGCGTCTGATGTCCGCATAAGGTGGGGTTATGTTCAGCTGTTGGAGTAGATGGGCGTTTGTGTCCCGCGCCCCTAATATAACATTCAGGTGATGGGGCTCAAAGGTGACAACCTTCCCTCTTATTTTGACAGTGTGACTACGAAGGGTTGGGTTCCAGTTGGCATAGAACTCCCGAATCAGATGGAGATTGCACTCCTTGGGCTCTTCGAAGATGAAGTTTAGCCCGGCATTGTCAATCCGGTGTACGATTCTAGGGAATTCCTGTGCCAGTGGCTCCCTTACAGTGTGCTCCTCTGGGAAGTATTTGGTATCTTTGTGTTTTGCATACCATTTCTTCCCTTCATCCGTCACCTATCGGGTTCCGTATTATCGGCGTTGGCCTCGCGGAACCGCTGGTGCTGCTGGAACTGTTGTTCCCAATCGAATCCTTTTTCTACCGGCGCCTGATGTAGATGCGCCCTTTCCCTTGTCTTGCCTTCCTAACATTGTTCCTGTACCATCGAACAGACAATCCCAATGTTATTCAAGTCAAACATAGCCTCAACTAAGGTTGGGTTGAGTTAGGCCACCCCACACTTAGTCTTTAGCCACAATTAAATCAATTCGGCAAGACACTCGTGCTTTCCCAATTCTTATCAATCAAATTGCTTAGTGCATTCAGATAAGTCGATGGAATAATTACTATGTACTACTCAGACTTCGTACAACGACTGACAATATCACCATCGATTCCAATACATCAGATAGCACTTAGCCAAAATTTTTGTTCTCAACAACTTATGCAATTCACCAATTTCATTTTTCCGACATTCCCTTGTATACTTAGCATATTCATCTATATTCACGACATCATTCACATCACCCAACATGCACAACCCAATTTTTTTCACATTTTCCACCAAATTTAGTTTCTTCCTACTCAAATTCTAACCCTAGCTACCAATTTCGCAAAAATTCAATCAAACATGCATTCATCGAGTTCACATAGTCACAACGATACTTATGAACATCAATCAATCAAAGTTTAAGTGAATTAAAACTTAATTTACACTTAGGGCAAGGTTTACTCACCTCACATACTCAAAAATTGAGGTTAAGTTCAAGAACATACCTTTAATCCGATGAAATCGAAGAAAAGTTGAAGAAAATTTGTGCCTAGGTCCGTGTCACGTTGGGGGAGGAGGGAATTTGGGGTGTTGGTCGCTGAGGGAGTAGAAAATGGGGAAAAATGAGGGGATTTCGGGGTTAAAAGGGTGTTTTTTGTGTGGGTTACCCGGCGACCTGGTGTGACCCGACGCGAATTACACCTCAACGTGTCACGGAGGGTAACGCGGAGCACCCCCTCCGTGACACGGAGCCATCGCGCCAGCCTTCTGGAATTTGTAAAAATTCCAGAATTGGCTTCAACGTGTCACGGAGGGTAACGCGAAGGCCCTCCTCCATGACACGGAGCCAACGCGCTATGCTCACTGTAATGCCACTTTTTTATTTTTCTCACCTCGATTTTTCTCCTTCGCAATTCTTTGCATTTTTGCCCTCCGTTCCACTTGAAAATCATCTCACAACAAGAAATTGGTTAGAATTTATAGGTTTCAACACAAACACAATAATTTTAATTTTTTTTCCTATTTATTTTTTTTCTTTTTCTCTTTTTTTCTTTTTATTCACTATTCTATTCATCTATTACAACATTTTCACGGGTTGCCTCTCGTGCAGCGCCTGGTTTACCGTCGCGGCTCGACGTCATTGACACTCAATCATCTTCTAGAGTGATGGACGTCTTCTCTCGAATAACGTCCTCACCCCAGTAATGCTTACAACGTTGCCCATTAACCAAGAACGTGGCACTTCGATCTTCTTGACGCAACTCCAATTTTGGTGCTTCCTTAATCGATGGTTTCGACAATGGTACTAGGAACCTCATTAACGGCTGGAATTCATGCTTCCCGATATACCATTGTGGTTCATTCAACATTTGCACCCTCTCATAAGTATCTCTATCTCTGAAATTCTCGGAGCTCATCAATGCTCTTCCCAATGGATCTCGAGATTCAACAATCGGAAGAATTTCTACTTGATTTAGCACATTGATTGCTGAAAGCTCCTCATATATGGCCAGAAGCTTCGTGGCCTTATATACATCAAATACCTCCACTTTATCATGCGCCCGCATGGTTAGCTACCCTGCAGCTACATCAATCAAAGCTCTCCCAGTTGCCAAGAAGGGACGTCCCAAAATAAACGGGACTTCCGCATCTGGCTCAAAATCCAGAACAATAAAATCTACCGGGAAGATAAGGGAGCCCACTTGCACCAACACGTCCTCCGCAATGCCATCTGGTCTGGCTAAAGAACGGTCCGCTAACTGCAAGATCACCGTAGTTGGTCTAGGACTGCCCAGCCCCAACTTCTTGAACACCGATGTCGGCATCAAGTTAATACTCGCTCCAAAATCGCATAATCCGCGAGCTCGGATACTTTTCCCAATTGTGATTTTAATTGTAAAGCTCCCAGGGTTCTTGAGCATTTTTGGCAACCTGTTCTGTATCTGGGAAGTTCTCTCCTCAGTAAGCGCCATCATAGAATACTCTGTCAATCTGCTTTTGTTAGCTACGATGTCCTTGATATACTTTGCATATTTTGGCACTCCCTGCAAAACATCAACAAGAGGTAAATTTATGTGTACCTGTTTAAGCACCTCCATGAACTTTTTGAAACACGCTTCCTCCTTGTGTTTCTTTAGTCTTTGAGGGAACGGGGGTGGTGGTCTTTCTACTTCAACTGCCTTCTCCTTCCCCCTCTCATCATCTTGTTCCCTTTCTTTCTCTACTGCTCCTAACTGCTGAGGTGGTCTTTCTGGTTCCATCTCCTTGAGTTGTAAACCACTCCTTGTGGTCACTGCATTTACTTGCTTGGGATTTGGGTTAGTGTCACTCGGTAGTTCTCCTCTTAGCCTGGTGTTTTGAGCTCCAGCTTGTTGTCCAAACTGGTACCCCAACGCCTTTGCAGCTAACTGATTGTTCTTTACATCTGCTGCCAATTTGACATAATCAGCCTGCAATTGAGCTTGGTTAGTTATCATTGTTTTAAACATTTCCTCAATGCTGGTGGGTGGTGGAGGAGGTGCATTGTTTCCTCTATATTGAGTCTGATAGTTCTGCTGCCCTCCTTAATTTCTCTGTGGCCCCTGATTCGAACTCTGTGATCTTGGTCAAATTTATATGCCCAAGTGATACTCAAATGTGTCATTTTTGCCTTGTTTATCTATCGATGTTTATACATTCTCATGTGATTTGTAACAAAAATGTGAATTTATACTAACCAACATGATTAGCGTTGTTTTGTAGGTGAAATATAATTTTGGGAAGCTAAAATGCATGTTGGGAGAGATCGGGGTTGGACTCGGACGCTAGCAAGGGAATAAAGCACTTGAAGGCACAAATTAAAGGGGCTCCGCGATGGAGCCGTGTCATGCTGCCATTGCGGATGCCTTCTGCTTGGATATGGAATTTTTTCCAAATTCTAGTGAAGGTGCTCATTGGGGCCGTGGCATGTTGGCCTAGCCCCGCATTGCACGCCGTGCCACGTTGGGCCTTAACACCTGGACGACCAAATTCCTGTAAGGGTCCGCGTCAGTGGCGTGTCATGGAGGCAGTGCTTCGCGATGCACTCCGTGACACGTTTCTTGTTATTCCGGGAAAAATTCCCACTAGTATAAATAGAACACTTAGGTTCATTTTTAATTATTCTGACTTGGTGGAGCAAGAACGTGGGTTACAGGCAGTTGAGGGGACGAAAATCTCAGGGTTTTTCTCTATCTCCTTCTTCTTTAATTCAATTACTTGTATGATTAACACTCATTTAACGATGTTTAATCCACACATCAGTGCCTAAATCCTCTTCTTGCTGAGGTTAAGAACAATTGTATTGAAATGTAGTTATTGATCAATTGGTTTTTCATCTTTTCTTCCATGGTTGTTCTATTGATTCTTGTTCTTACTGCATTAATGTGTGGCCAATGTTAATGTATATCTAAAAAGTACGGTTTCACTCGAGAGAGCAAGAAATTGGAAAGTTGTGAATTGATAGGATATGATCTTTTCTTAGTTTGGGAAAATTGAGAATTGATTTACCTTCAGGATAGAGATATACCTGAAAGTCGTATTAGTCAATTAAGGAATCGGTTTTGTAAGGCTAGAACATGAATTTCGTTTTATCACAGAAATGTAGGTGGACAGTTCATGCTTCTTAAGTTGGGTTAAATACGAGAGTTTTAATCCATTGGCAATAATTCTTGACTAGCAACCGGAGGAAAGACTAACCAACTTGTATTGATGATTCGTTTCTTTACATGTTCATTTAACCTCAGCATGCTCATATTCATAGTTCAGACTCAAATTATATATTCATTTTAGACTTAACATAAAATTAGAAACCAAAATATCAAACTCTTCTTCACACTGTTGTCTGCATTTTTAGAGTTAAAGTATAGTGACACTTGAGTAGATTGTTACCCTAGCCCAGTCCCTGTGGGATCGATACTTGGCTTACTTAAGCCACTTTACTACTTGTTCGACCACGTGCACTTGCGTGTAGCTATATACCCAAACAAAAGCACCGAACAAGTTTTTGGCGCCGTTGCCGGGGACTGGCAATTGGTAAATTTTTCTTAAGTGTTAGTTTACTGTTTCTTCTTAGTGTTGACAACTTGGTCTTAGCCTGTATTTTGCAGATACTAATCTCTGTTGAACACTGGCAAGAGACAAGGAGCTGGTGGACTCATATTTAGAGCCTGAAAGACAATTTCATCGTCAAAGGAGAGAAGTTCTAGAGAAAAAGCTGCAGTTGCTCAGACGAACAATCATGGAGCAACAACAGAATCCACCAGTTGTAAGGGCAATGTTAGTGCCCGAGGAAGTGGCAGCTAGGCCGGTTCGCGAGGTGGCAATCCCACATGCTAACAATGTCACATCTAGCATCCGCAAACTTGAGCCAGGAGGGAGGTTCGAGCTCAAACAAAACATGGTGCAATTGCTGCACACCAGCGGGCAGTTCACAAGTCTCCCTCATAAGGATCCATAGCAGCATCTCCAAAATATTTTGGAGATAAGTGACACTTACATCCCCGCTAGAGTGTCATCAGATTATGTCAGGCTTACATTGTTCCCATTTTCAATTTTGGGAGAAGCCAAGAGGTGGTTGAAAGCTGAGCCACCTAATTCTATTACTACGTGGGATGATCTTGCACGAAAATTCTTGATACAATTTTTTCCATCTGGTAAAACAGCAAGACTTAGAAGTCAAATTCTAAGTTTTAAACAGAGAGAGGGAGAGAATCTGTATCAGGCTTGGGAGAGATTCAAGTCTATGTTGCGGGATTGACCTCATCAGCACCAATCCAATGATGTGCTGGTGCACACTTTTATAGAGGGTTTGGAACCCCACACAAAAATCTTGCTAGACTCAGCAGCTAGGGGACAAGCATTGGAGAAAACTTATGAGGAGTTGTATACCTTGTTAAATCGTATTTCGCAGGGAAATCCCGAGTGGAATGCTGATTCGTCAAGAGGAGGAACAAGGAAAGCAGCAGGAGTCCTAGAAGTGGATGATTTTACAGCTATTGCTGCACAGATAGCTGCTTTACAGAATCAACTCAACACCCACTTCAGTAACATGACCATGAACCAGACTCAAGCCCTAGTGAATATAGTGCAGCAGATTTGGTGTGAAGTGTGCGGGAGTAGTGAGCACTCAACAGAGTGTTGTGGAGCAAATCCTGATTCGGTGAACTTTATGGGAAATGTACAGAGGAACAACCACCTACAGTATGGCAACAGCTACAATTCCAACTGGAGGAATCACCCGAATTTCTCTTGGGGTAGCAACAACCATCAAGGGCAAAGTTCAAGTCAGGGGGCGCAGAGGAATCAAGGAGGGCAGCAGAACTATCAGGCACAATATAGAAACAACAATGCACCTCCTCCACCACCATCACCCAACATTGAGGAGATGTTCAAGACAATGATAGCTAACCAAGCTCAATTGCAGGCTCACTATGTGAAATTGGCAGCCGAGGTAAAGAACAACCAGTTAGCTACCAAGGCACTGGAGTATCAATTTGGGCAATTTGCTGGAGCCCAAAACACCAGGCCTAGAGGAGGACTCCCGAGCGACACGGATCCCAACCCCAAGCAAGTGAATGCAGTGACCACAAGGAGTGGTTTGCAGCTTAAAGAGGTGGAACCAGAAAGACCACCTCAACAATCGGGAACAACGGAAGTTGAGAGGGAGCAAAGTGATGAGAGGGGGAAGAAAAAGGAGGCTGAACCAGAAAGACCACCACCCCCGTTCCCTCAAAGATTAAAGAAACACAAGGAGGAGGCGTGTTTCAAGAAATTCATGGAGGTGCTGAAACAGGTACATATTAACTTACCTCTTGTTGATATTTTGCAGGAAGTGCCGAAGTACGCAAAGTATATTAAGTACATCATGGCGAACAAAAGTCGGTTGACTGAGTATGCTACGGTGGCTCTCACGGAGGAGTGCACTTCCCGGATACAAAACCGGTTGCCCACAAAGCTTAAAAACCCTAGGAGCTTTACTATACAAATTACAATTGGTCAAAGTATCCGAGCTCGTTGATTATGTGATTTGGGAGCAAGCATTAATTTGATGCCGTCATCGGTATTCAAGAAGTTGGGTCTAGGGAGTCCTAGACCAACAACAGTGATCTTGCAACTAGCGGATTGGTCCTTAGCCAGACCTGATGGCATTGTGGAGGACGTGCTGGTGCAAGTGGGCTCCCTTATCTTCCTGGTAGATTTCGTCGTGCTGGATTTTGAGCCAGACACGGAACTCCCACTTATTTTGGGATGTCCTTTCTTGGTGACCGGGAAAGCGCTGATTGATGTAGCTGCAGGGCAGCTAACCATGCGAGCACACGACAAGGTGGAAGTGTTTGATGTATACAAGGCCACCAAGCTCCCGGCTGTGTACGAGGAACTCTCGGTGATCAACGTGATTGATCGAGCTGATGATGCACAGATAGTTGAGTCACGAGAGTTATTGGGAAAACCACCGGAGCGATGTAAGCATTACTGGGGTGAGAACGGTGGTCGAGAGAAAACGTTCGTCACCCTAGAAGATGACTGAGCTTAAGGACGTCGAGCCGCGACAGTAAACCAGGCGCTGCACGGGAGGCAACCCATGAAATTTTCTTTGTAAAATGTGAATAGATTTCGTAGAAAAAGAAAAATGAAAAAAAAGAGGAAAAAATAATTAAAAACAAAATCTTTATAATTGTTATATTTTTTATTTTTTAGTGAAACCTATAATTCTAACAAATTTCTTGTTGTGAGATGAATTTCAGGTTGAACGGAGGATAAATATACAAGGAATCGCAAAGGAAAAATTGAGGTATGAAAAATAATCAAAAGTGGCAAAACAGTGAGCCCACGCGATGGCTCCGTGTCACGGAGGAGGGCCTCCGCGTTACCCTCCGTGACACGTTGAAGGTAATTCTGGAATTTTTACAAATTCTAGAACACCTGCGCGATGGCTCTGTGTCACGGAGGGCATGCTCTGCGTTACCCTCCGTGACACATTGAGGTGTATATTGCGACGGGTCACACCGGGTCGCCGGGTGACCCGCGCGAAAAACCACCCTTTTAACCCCGATTTTCCCTCATTTTTTCCCATTCCTTACCTCCTCTGCGACAAACAACCCGAAATTCCCCCCTTCCCCAATGTGACACGGCCTAGGAGTTCAATTTTATCAACTTTTCTTTGATATCATCGAATTTAAGGTATGTTTGTTAACTTCATCTCATTTCTTACCTTATTTTTCCGATTTTTCGCATAGGAAGTGAAGAAAACTTGCCCTAAGTAGAAATTAAGCTTAAATTCGATTGAGTTATTGTTGATTGACGTTCGAAGAATCATTGTGATTGCATGAACTCAAAAATTACATAGCTTGATAGGGTTTTTAATAAAAGCATAGCTAGGGCTTGAATTTGAGTGTGAAACGAAAAAATTGAGTTGAACTTTGGAATTCTAGCTGGGTTGTTTATGTTGGGTGAGATGAGTCGGTTGTGCTAACTGTAATATGCTAAAAGACCGACGGATTTCCGGGTTAAGGAAATTGTAGAAATTGCAAGAAATGGATGAATTATATGGATTCATGTAGATAAATTCTTTTCTTGTTTCTTTGTTCTCCTTGCTAAGTGCTATGTGATGAAATGTTATCGATGGTTATTATTGTAACTAGCTGTACGAAGTCTGAGTAGTACATAGAATGTATACCGTCGAATTCTCTGAATGCACTAAGAAGATTTGTTATGTTTTGTTGTTTGTTTGTGGAAATAAGTACGATCTTGTCGTAATGTTGTGATTTTGGCTAAAGACTAAGTGTGGGGTAGCCTAGCTTAACCCAACCTTAGTCGAAGCTAATTTTAATTGGCTTAACATTGAACTGGTCTGTTTTGTTTGACAGGAACAATAGCAAGCAGGCAAGACAAGGGAAAAGGCGCATCAACATCAGGCGCCGGAAGAAAAAGAATTAGGCTGGGAACTGCAGTCCCAGCAGCACTAGCAGTTCCACGCGGCCAACGCCGTTAATACGTAACCAGATGGGTGACAGAGGAGGGGAAGAAATGGTATGCGAAGCACAAAGAAAGCAAATACTTCCCCAAAGAACACATTGACAGGGAACCGGTGGCACAGGAGTTCCCCAGGATTGTCCACAGGATCGAGGCAGTCGGGCTGAATTTCATCTTTGAAGAGCCCAAGGAATGCAACTTGCACTTGATTCGGGAATTCTATGCCAACTGGAACCCGACTTTCAGAAGTCACACCATCAAGATAAGGGGGGAAATTGTCACTTTTGAGCCCCACCACCTTAATGCTATCTTAGGGGCTCGGGACACAGACGCTCATATGCTTTGACAGCTGAATATCACTCCACCATATGCGGACATCAGACGCACTTTCTGTGGAACCCATTCGACAGCTCGGTGGAGCAGGCATAAGGAGAGGGGCTACCATCAGACCTTGCCCTACTCACAGATGAACAGGGAAGTCAGGATATGGCTGAAGATTGTTTGTTCCTGCCTAATCCCAGGGGTGCATATGACAGATGTAACCCGGGATCGTGTATGCTTGGTATATGCCCTGATGAAAGGGTTGGAGATCAACGTGGGGGCGGTGATTATCTCCGCCATGAAGAGAGCCCGTTTGCATCAAGGGAACCAGTACAGGTTTGGTGGATTACTCACCATATTCCTGAGGGGCCTGGATATTGAGGAGGAGGCCCTTGACTACATCCCGCAGATGGAGTGGCAGGCCTTAGATGTCACCAAAACTAAGGCACCCGACACCACTCACGGGCCAATTCTGACACTTGCCGAGCGACATGCTCGGGATGATCAATACATGGCTCGCATGTACGGGATACAGATGCTCCAGCTGCGAATAGGCGGGAGGCCGGCAATAGAAGAGGAGTTGTGGCAGCTCGAGCTAGACTACCCTTTTGGTGAAAATGCCAGGGCTCTATATAGAGTGGGGCCAGCTTTTGTGGAGCCCACGGATTATGATGTACCCACAGATGAGGAGACACATCGTGACGACTCCGATGTGGAGTCAGCTGATGATGATGGGGGTGATTCAGACATGGGAAATGAGGCAGCAGCACCTGATGAAGAAGTGGAATACTTTGATTGATCAAGGAGTTTCACCACCCACTCTTGTGCTATGCTAATTTTTGTGAACACTGGGGATAGTGTTCGATTTAAGTGTGCGGTGGGAGTAGTTAGGTGTTGGTTGCTGTTGTTTTTAATGTATGTTTCTGTTTTTTTGTCGTGCATGTGATAAAATTGTGACCCTGTGATTATGATGGTGTCACACCCCGCCTTAGGGGGTATGACTGGCACCTGGTGCCCTACTAGGACCTGAACTGCTGAACTGCTAAGCCTGGGCACATCTGGTGCCTGGCTGGCTCTAACTCACATATCTGGAAACAAAGGGCTATATAACGGCTGTAAACACAGCCCCCGGCCCATTGGTCTATAGCCTCCTGTACTCGTACTAACAGCTGACCAGAAACATGTCAACATAGGGAAACCTATGCGGGCCGACAAGGCCACCATGCTGTCTAGTTATCTATAACTTAACCATGAAGTACTGGATGGCTACGTGACCGGCAAGGTCACCATTACTGTCGAACTATGGCCCCACACGGCCAACATAAAGGAAACACAAGTACTAACAGCTATACAACTGCACGGCCTCACACGACCGGCTCACTTGACCACAGGGAAATATATACAGACTGCAAGCCTCTAAGAATAACAATAGAAATGATCGGGACAGGGCCCCGACCTACCCATACTATACAACAAAAGAAAACGAAATACACCTCTGGAATTCAGTCTCCGGATTACAGGAGCTGAATACTCGATCGCTGACAGGAATCACACGGTATCGCCTGCTCGTCTATGAGTACCTGTAGGCAAGTAATGCAGCGCCCCACCGGGCGTCAGTACCGCTGGTACTGAGTATGTAAAGCAATAACTGAAAGGAATATCTGAAAACAACAATATAACTGATGAAATTGAAGTAGGAAGGAATAGATTAACTGTCTGATAATGTAAGTCATACCATCTCTTAATTATACTGGAAGGAGCAGGAGTCATACCTGAGGATTTATTGTTCTACTATCGATCTACTCGTATCTATTATAACACGGCACAACATATCATAACATACATAGAACACACAAACCTTACCCGGCCCCCATAAGCCGGGAGGTACAACCAACATGCAATCTATACCCCTACCCCGGTCGTCCCATCTCCTATAATAACTATAAGCATCCTGCCGGTCCCCTGGGTATGCACTTGGGCTCGCTGAGCCCCTGACTATAACTGTACCTGAGTCCGGAGGACTCCTGAATCAACACCCCGGGCGTATCCGCTCGACGGGGGTGTATAAGGGCCGACCAAGGCACAATATGGGGAAAACTGGCATCCCATCTTCATCCCCTGTGGGATGGCATGCCACTCCGTAGAGCGACGTATCCTCGTCCTCTAGCGGATGAGTTGATACAGCTATTAACCCTGGGGCGGTCATGGATGCTAGGTAATCCAACCCCAACCAATACAACGGTCTCAACTAGTAATACTATCTGCATATACCACATACTGAAGCTAATGATAATAAAGTGTTTGTACATACTGTATGCTGAACTAGTGATAGTGATATGTACGTATTTAATACATACTGAGACTGATAATAGTATATATATATAAATATAATCTTCTGCCATACTTTACTGAGTCTAATGCTGAACATGATATAGTATTTCTGCTGAAAACTATGTTGTATACTGAGTTTCTATAGTAACATGATTTACTATTCCTAACATGCTTTCCAACTTCATTTTAACTTATCATTCTATTTCTGAGACGTCTTACAGGTATTACATCGCTTTACTGGGCTTCAACTGAATACAATGATATCCTAACATTCTGTGTCAGATCACATACTGAGCATGCTGTGGAATTCCTAATACTTATATTAGAATCTATATCGCGCCAGCAAGTTTCGCGCAAGTTATAACCTGATGCTTCTAATATCGTACCAACATTCGTAATAAACATAATACATGGCTTTTGACATTCTATTGGCCTTTAAATTACGGTACTGTACCGAGATTACTTAACTTGCCGAGGAAACTAACTTTACATACCTTATCCTCGAACTATCCGTCTGTCGGACGAGGCTCAGCCGGTACTTCAACTATTTCCTCCCAACTGCATTCATAAATATGTCAATTAATACTAAATACAGCTTTACTGTAAAGAGCAACGTCACTTTCGATATAGTTTATAGCCTAAACTTAGGCTTATCGAAAGACGGTCGAAAACTCGCTATTTTTCAGAGGTCTAGAAGGGAGAAATATTCACTTCACAGCTAGGAACACATAGACACTAGTTTAGAGCAATTCCACTTACCTTAGCTCGGTAGCTCGACGGTTCGTCGGCCGTATTTCACGAAACTAAATCCGTAGGAATGCTCTCTGCTGCTAAATACCTCGGTATCTGAGGTTAATTTGAGTTTGGACAACGTTTAGCAGCATAATCGGATGAAAATTATATTACTTCTTCGTTCCTTTCCCTTCTCCTGCGTTTTCCTCTTTGTTTTCTGGAATTTTATAAGTGTTTAATCATTTAAAGCCGAAGTGGGGCTTTATATACTTGGGCCTGGACAAGGCCAACGTGTCACGGAGCCAACGCGGAGGCTCCACCTCCGTGACACGCTGCCATCGCGGAGGGGCTCTGCCTCGGCTCCTTCCGTGATGGTTCGACAGATTTCTCGTCCGATCTTTTCCCGGGCCTTTCTTTAGCACGTATGGCTTTCAAATATGCTTAACCAACGTGCGAATAGGTCATTTAGGTGCCGGAAATTCTACGGGGTATAACAGATGGGTATGTTTTGCATTGTAATTAATGTGAAGCTGTTGTGTGCTGTTGAATGTTGTTAGCTGGCTTTGTACATATTTTTGTTTTATCGAAATGATCGATATTTTTAAAATTTTTTCATGAATTTTTAAATTTTTGGATTTCTCAGCGTTTGTTTTCGGTTCTTTTACCGAGAATAGTCCCATTGAACCGAAGTCTTAGTTAGTGACCGTTCCCTATGATGGATGGATGACGACCGTCTTAAGGGAAATATAGTCGTTAGGATTAGATTTTTTTTCTCATTTATTTTTCAGTTTTTTTCTTTTGTGGGTTGCATCCCAAAACCTGTAGTTACTTTATGGTTGCGGAATTCTGGTTGCGTGTTGTACATGATATTTGAAATGCAAAGGTGATTCGTATGAAAGCATGCAACTGTGTAAATATGTTGAGATACCTAGGCCATAGAGTCGATTCAGTGTGATTGAGGCTTAATGTTTGAATTCTTGTATTTAGCTAGTTGAAGAGTCTGTGAATACGTCTTGAATTGAGCATGTGCAATAAGTGTATGGTGAGGTTTTATTTATTCCATGCTATTGTGAAATGTCTAGAACTTGCCTGGTGTGTGTATGAAACGAAATGAAGGACGTGTATTGTAGGAAAGGATGTAGGCATTTCTTTGTTTTAACCGAAAGTTTCTTTTTCATTATTGTACCCACCTTGAATGTACACCCTAGTTAGCCCATTGAGCCTTTAGCCTATTATTTTTCTTTTTTCAAAAAGGTGTAAACCGAGTTTAACCCCTTCTTTTCATTATCCGTGAATTTGATCCAAAACTCTTAAGCGCTTAAGAAGAGAAAATAATTTTCCCACAGTGTCAAAGAGTGAGAATGGTGAAAAGAAAAGAAAAGCAGAGTGATGAAAGGAAAGAAAAGGTTGAAGGTGCACTCGTTATAAATTAAATATAATGAAGATGTATGAATAATCTTTGTTATTGAGTCAAGTGTGCTTAAAGATATGGGTCAAAATAAAGACAGACTTCAAGAATGGGAGGATGAAGGAAGAAACAATACCCATTAGGTTGATGGGACATTTTGGAAAAGCGCTTAAGGATGCTAGTGGCTATTATTGGTTAGCCCAATATTTACTAGTTCCGTAGCTTACATTACAACCTGTTAAGTCCTACGTGATCCTACATCACATTTCCTTATATTAGTGGAGTAATACACTAAAGGCAAGCCTATGGTTCATAACATGATGCATGTGAATTCTTTTGGGAGAGAGAGCGAAATTGTGTTTATATGCCCCTGCATGTAATCTTTTGAGTCATGTGATTAAAAAGGGGAAAATTCTCTTGTGTTGTGAGGGCACATGCTTGACGAGAGATTAAAATTCGTGTCAGATATCTTGATCAGCTAATTTGCATGCGTTTGCCAATATCGTGAGTCGATTCTTGAGTCTAGGAGGTCTTAATGTGTTGAAGGTTATTGTATTGATAAGACCATGCATGTTTTCTTGATGATTTGCTGTATTAAATAATAGGTATAACCATAGCTTGAATTGTTGAACCAAAGTAGCCAGGTTGGGGTGTCAATTGCATGAGGTGTAAGATTGTTGTTCAGGGACGAACAAGGATTTGAGTGTGGGGTAAGTGATCTTGAGCAAATTTATATGCCCAAGTGATACTCAAATGTGTCATTTTTTCCTTGTTTATCTATCGATGTTTATACATTCTCATGTGATTTGTAATAAAATGTGAATTTATACTAACCAACGTGATTAGCGTTGTTTTGCAGGTGAAATATAATTTTGGGAAGCTAAAATTCATGTTGGGAGAGATCGGGATTGGACTCGGACGCTAGCAAGGGAAAAAGTACTTGAAGGCACAAATTAAAGGGGCTCCGCGATGGAGCCGTGTCACGCTGCCATCGCGGATGCCTTCTACCTGGATATGGAATTTTTGCCAAATTCCAGTGAAGGTGCACGTTGGGACCGTGGCACGTTGGCCTAGCCCCGCGTTGCATGCCGTGCTACGTTGGGCCTTAACACCTGGACGACCAAATTCCAGTAAGGGTCCGCGTCAGTGGCGTGTCACGGAGGCAGTGCTCCGCGATGCACTCCGTGACACGTTGCTTGTTATTCCGGGAAAAATTCCCACTAGTATAAATAGAACACTTAGGTTCATTTTTAATTATTCTAACTTGGTGGAGCAAGAACGTGGGTTACAGGCAGTTGAGGGGATGAAAATCTCAGGGTTTTTCTCTATCTCCTTCCTCTTTAATTCAATTGCTTGTATGATTAACACTCATTTAACGATGTTTAATCCACACATGAGTGGCTAAATCCTCTTCTTGGTGAGGTTAAGAACAATTGTATTGAAATGTAGTTATTGATCAATTGGTTTTTCATCTTTTCTTCCATGGTTGTTCTATTGATTCTTGTTCTTACTGCATTAATGTGTGGCCAATGTTAATGTATATCTAAAAAGTACGGTTTCACTCGAGAGAGCAAGAAATTGGAAAGTTGTGAATTGATAGGATATGATCTTTTCTTAGTTTGGAAAAATTGAGAATTGATTTACCTTCAGGATAGAGATATACCTGAAAGTCGTATTAGTCAATTAAGGAATCGGTTTTGTAAGGCTAGAACATGAATTTCGTTTTATCACAGAAATGTAGGTGGACGGTTCATGCTTCTTAAGTTGGGTTAAATACGAGAGTTTTAATCCATTGGCAATAATTCTTGACTAGAAACCGGAGGAAAGATTAACCAAATTGTATTGATGATTCGTTTCTTTACATGTTCATTTAACCTCAGCATGCTCATATTCATAGTTCAGACTCAAATTATATATTCATTTTAGACTTAGCATAAAATTAGAAACCAAAATATCAAACTCTTCTTCACACTGTGTCTGCATTTTTAGAGTTAAAGTATAGTGACACTTGAGTATATTGTTACCCTAGCCCAGTCCCTGTGGGATCGATACTTGGCTTACTTAAGCCACTTTAATACTTGTTCGACCACGTCACTTGTGTGTAGCTATATACCCAAACAAAAGCACCGAACACTCTGCCCTTGATGGCTGTTACTCCCCCAAGAGAAATTCGGATGATTTCTCCAATTCGAGTTGTAATTGTTGCCATACTGTTGGTGATTATTTCTCTGTACATTCCCAACAAAGTTCACTGAATCTGGATTTGCACCACAACACTCTGCTGAGTGTTCATTACTACCGCATACTTCACACTAAAACTGCTGCACTACATTGACTGGGGCTTGAGGTTGATTCAAGTTCATATTGCTGAAGTGGGTGCTGAGTTGGTTTGGCAACGCAGGCTATCTGTGCAGCGATAGCTGTAAAGCCATCCACTTCCAAGACTCCTGCCGCTTTCCTTGTTCCTCCTCTAGAAGAGTCCGCAGTCCACTCTGGATTTCCCTGCGAAATACGGTTTAACAAAGTATACAGCTCCTCATAAGTCTTTTCTAATGCTTGTCCCCCAGCTGCTGAGTCTAGCAAAATTTTTGTGTGGGGTTCCAAACCCTCTATGAAAGTATGCACCAGCACATCATTGGACTGGTGATGGTGAGGACAATCCCTTAGCAATGATTTAAACCTTTCCCAAGCTTGATATAGATTCTCCCCCTCTTTGTTTAAAACATAGAATCTAACTTCTAAGTCTTGCTGTTTTCCCGGATGGAAAGAACCGTATCAAAAATTTTCTTGCAAGATCATCCCAAGTGGTGATAGAGTTAGGTGGCTCAACTTTCAACCACCTCTTTGCTTCTCCCAATAGTGAAAATGGGAATAATGTAATCCTTACGTAATTTGATGATACTCCAACGGGGATGTAAGTGTCACTTATCTCCAAAAAGTTTTGGATATATTGTTGTGGATCTTCGTGAGGGAGACATGTGAATTGCCCGCTGGTGTACAACAATTGCACCATATTCTGTTTCAGCTCAAATCTCCCTCCTGGCTCAAGTTTACGAATACTTGATGTAACATTGTTAGCATGTGGGATTGCCACTTCGCGAACCGACCTAGCTTCCATTTCTTCGGGCATTAACACTGCCCTCACAGGTGGTGGATTCTGCTGTTGCTCCAGGATTGTCTGTCTGAGCAACTATAGCTTTCTCTCAAGATCTTCCCTTCTTTGACAATGGAATCGTCTTTCCGGCTCTAAGTATGAATCCACCAGCTCCTTGTCTATTGTCAGTGTTCAATAGAATTCAATATCTGCAAAAGACAGGCTAAGATCAAGTTGTTAGCACTTATATAGAAATTGTAAACTAACACTAAGAAAACAATTTTACCAATTGCCAGTCCCTAGCAACGGCGCCAAAGACTTGTTCGGTGCTTCGGTGGTGACTACATGCAAGTGCACGTGGTCGAGCAAGTAGTAAAATGGATTAAGTAAGCCAATTATCGATCCCACAGGGACTGAACTGAGGTAATAATTAACTTTAGTGTTACTAAACTATAACTTTAATAATGCAGACAACCAATTAAAAAATATTTGGAGAGTTTGATTTTCCTAATTTCTACAAATCTAAAGAAAAATTATAAAGTGAGTCTGAACTATAGTAATGAGCATGCTGAGGCTAAAACGAACATGCAGGGAAGTAATTTGTCAATACAATTCAGTTAATCTTTCCTTCGGTTGCTAGTCAAGAATTATTGCCTATGGATTGAAACTTTCGTATCCTACCCAACTTAAGAATCATGAACCTTCAACCTACATATCTGTGATAAAAGAATTTCATGTTCTAGCCATACAAAACTGATTCCTTAATTGACTAATACGACTTTCAGATATATTTCTATTCTGAATGTAAATCAATTCTCAATTTTCCCAAACTAAGAAGAGATCATATTCTACCAATTCACAACTTTCCAATTTCTTTTCTTTTCAAAATCAAAATTGGATTTTTTAGATATATATTAACATTGGCCAAATATTAATGCAGTAAGAACAAGAATTGACAAAACAACCATTGAAGAAAAGATGAAAACTAAAATGATCAACAATTACATTCCACTGCAATTGTTCTTAGCCTCAGCAAGAAGTGAATTTAGCCACTCATTTGTGGATTAAACATCATCAAATGAGTATAAATCATACAAACAATGGAGATAAAAGAGAAAGAGATAGAGAGGAACCCTAGGATTTTCGTCCCCTCAGCTGCCTGTAACCCACGTTCTTGCTCAACCAAGTCAGAATTCTTAAAAAATAAACCTATGTGTACTATTTATACTAGTGGGAATTTTTCCCGGAATAACAAGAAACGTGGCACGGATTGTATTGCGGAGCACTCCCTCCGTGCCACAGTGCAAATGCGGACCCTCACTGGAAATTGATGTTCCAGGTAAATATAGGCAACATGCCACGACTTGTATCACGTGGCATTGCCTCAGTGTCACGAAGGCAATGCGGACCTCCACAGGAATTTGCCAAAATAGATCACCCGAGGCAGAATGCCTCCGCGATGGCAGCGTGACACGGCTCCATCGCGGAGCCCCTATATTTGCTGCTCTTCCTTGACCTTTTCCACTGTTTTCTTTCAAGTCCATTCCCGATTTTTACCAATATGTATCTTAGCTTCCTAAAATCACATTTTATCTGCAAAACAACACTAATCATGTTGGTTAGTATAAATTCACATTTTAACTACAAATCACATGAGAATGCACACATAATAATAGTTAAACAAGACGAAATGAAGCGTTTGAGCTTCACTTGGGCATATAATTTTGCCCAAGATCAATGCTCATAAACATGGGTAACTTGGATTCATGCATTTCCATAATCAATAGACATAAAATAATGAATATTCATCAAAAATCGTACTTTCCATGAACTTCCATAAATGGGAACTTTAGATTTAAAAAGATTGAAATGTGATTTTGAAGAAACTAATATGAAACCTACCCATCATGCATATTTCAATAAATAAAACTCAATTAAAACATACCCTTAAGGAGGAATCACATTGACATGCTTTGGGTAAAACCCCATGGAATTTGAGTAGGAGAATTCATTACTTTAATCGAAATTGGGCATGGGTGAGAAAGAATTTCACTTATTTTAAAACCCTACATACCTGGGAATAGATAGACTTAAAGTTCCTTGAACACCCATAAAGAAATTGATGAAAATTTGGGGAAGAAGGCCTTGAATCTCCCAAAAACCTTTCTAAACTTTTTCATGAGAATGGGCATGCAATAGGGACTTAACTCCTCTCATCACACTCATAAAATATCCAAAACAATGTAGTTTAGGCCTTAGGGACTTAGGAAATTACGAAAACACCCTCATTAAAACGCAGGATATTCTGGTCGCCAGTCCTCACGAGGGACCTAACGGATTATTGCCACAAGGCACGACTAGTGGCCTTGATCTGTTGATTCCACTGCCCAAAACTCCAAGGGAACCCCACGGGTGACTTCACAAGTCATGAGGTCAGACCACGACTCGTGCTCACCTTCTGTGGCCTACAGTGCCTATCCCAATAATTCCAAATCCTCCAGGGTTGACCACGGGGGACCTCACGAGTTGTGAGATATGACCACGACTCGTCGTCAGGCCCGTGGCCTCCTCACTCAGATTTTTCCAACCCAAGATGACCACAAGTCATTTCACAACTCGTGGTTACTCCTCACAACTCACCTCATGAGTCGTTCTGTGACCTGGTACGAATTTTCAATTTTTCTCTGTTTTCACTTTCGGGTCTGATTCTTGGGTTCCCGGGGTATAATAGTTATTATAGTGTTGTGTTTGAGATATTTGTGTTGGACCTTTCTTCATTTCAGGGTTTTCAGATAGTCCATATTACAGGGAGACTCTGCTGAAATTTTTTTTTCCAAGATAATAGTTGAAAGAATTAAACTCCTGTGGACTACATTCGAGGATGAATGATCCTAAGGGGGGGATAATGTTACACCCCGTAAGTTCCTAACATTTATTTGTCCTATTTGTATGTTAGTCAAGAGTTTGAGAGTACGACGCATACGAGAAAGGGCCCGGGGAAGAGGTCTAACGAGCGTAGAGTCAAGCTTGCAAGGGAGAGGGCCGGACCAGCTGCCCAAAGGGGCAACATGTTAGAGACCCCTCCCTGGTGCGTTGGGCTCCGTGGCATGCCCATGTTTTGGAGCGATGGGGTCCGTGCCACGGATAAGTTGCTTTTATTGTTTCATTTTATATATATGTACCTTCAGGCAAAAAGAGTAAAGGTCAAGGGAATTGAGGAATTTTCATCCGTTTATGCTATGAAATGCTACCTGAATTCAAATTAACTTCGGATACCAAAGTTCAAGGCCATAGGGAGCATTACTATGGGTCAGTTTAGTAAAATTCTCCCGGCAAATCGTAACCCCGTCGAGTCAAAGTTGTTGAAATGACTCCAAAATAGTTGCTATACGATCATAGGCTTCAAGTAAGTATTCTTCCCTTCTGAACTCTTGGGAAATTATACGTTTTTGGCCATGTTTCATTAAGTTGAAGTTTAGTCAATATTAGCATTATAAGTTATTGTTTCTGCCGAATTTAGTAATGAAACTAGTGTCATTCTCTCAGTAGTACGATTCTAGTTAGGAAGGGCTATTCAATACCAGTTGAAACTCACCAGTACTAAAGGAACAACAAGCGAGGTATGTCAAGGCAAATTCCTTTGGCAAGTTTGCTTCTTTAGTATTGTAATATAGTTTGAGTCCCAGTGAAAGAGTTAAAGGCATATCTATTATGATTAGCTGAGTTCTGTGACACTAAGGCCGTGAGGGCCATACTGAGTTCCATTGTACAGAGGCCACAAAGGACATATCGAGTCCTATTCGACTGAGGCCGCGATGGCCATAACGAGTTCCATTAGATTGAGGTCGTGAGGGCCATAGTGAGTCCCACCAGATTGAGGCTGCGAGGTCCATAGTGAGTTCTATTAAATCGAGGCTGTGAGGGCCGTTTTGAGTTATCGTATACTGAAATCATTAGCAATCAAATAGTAGAACATATATTGCTTGTACCTGCCGAGGCTTATGGGGGCCAAGGTAGGTTATTCTTGTATGGATTGTACCTTCCAGACTTTTGGGGGCCTGGTTAGGTTCTTGTTTTGTATATATGTGTACCTTGTTAATTAAGTACTATAGATAGCGAGACTATTTAGGTTAAGCTCTTTCCTTCTATATGATTATCTCAGTTCTTCAGCTCTCGTTCAGTTATTACTTTACTGCCTTACATATTCGGTACATATTGTGCTGACGCCCTTTGTGGACGCTGCATTACTTGCCTGCAGGTGCGGATAGGCATAAACTAGGACCTTCATAGCATCCAGCTAGGGTTAGTAGCACAGTTAGCTCCCTTCCTCCGGAGCTAATAGTTAGAAGGTTTTTTTATTATTCAGTTTATGGGTAGGTCGGGGCCTTGTCTTGACCAATATTCTACTCTTTAAGGCTTGCAGATGTACAGCATCTTGTGGTTAGTCTGTAGTTGGTCGTGTGGGGCCAAGATGTATATTTCATTTTGTGATGACAGCTGTGTGAGGCCTTGTTTAACTATTGAGTATTGGCCTTATCAGCTATAGCATGTGTAAGCCGCTTGATTTTAATTACAGTCATAACTAGACAGCATGGTGGCCTTGTCGGCCCGCATAGGACTCCCTATCATTATCTATTTCTGGGTAGCTGTTTTATTTTACAGGTGGTTATGCGGCCTTGTCGGATGGGGGTTGTTTTTACAACTGAGATATAGCCCGTTGTTTTCTTGATTTGGGAAGTAAGTTTGCACCAGAAGTGCATAAGTCCAGTCATATCAGTCCAGACCCTAGTGGGACACCAGGTGCCAGTCATACCCCCCAAGGCGGGGCATGACAAAAGCTCCAAACTTGAGGCTTGATCAGTTAAATGAGCTAGATAAGTTTCGGTTGAAAGCCTATGAGAGTTCTGAAATTTACACACTAAGGATGAAAATTCAGCATGACCGAAAGATTGAGAAGAGAGAATTCAGCCTGGGTGATATGGTGTTACTATTCAATTCTAGGCTTCGTCTATTTCCTGGCAAGTTGAAGTCTAAATGGCTGGTGCCTTTTCGAGTGGTTTAAGTATTCTCCCATGGGGAAATTCAACCAGAAAATCATGAAGGAAAGAGGTTTAAATTCAATGGTCAACGAGTGAAAGCATATCTATGGAAGAGCGAAGAAATAAAGTTGGTGGATCTCTGGGCTCTGGGTGAAATCTGAATAACCCAGGGACTTGCGTCGTGTCGTGGCGTTAAATCGGGCGCTGCATGGGAGGCAACCTATGGAGTTGTTTTGGTGAATTCTGAGTAGTCAAAATACCTGTGTCGTGTCGCGATGTTAAATTAGGCGCTTCTTGGGAGGCAACCCAATTTGTACATTTTAATGTAAATATAGTGTCCACAGTTGTTGAAGAGTGCAGGTATAAGGCAAAGGAAAACTTGAATGATTCAGCTCAAGGCTGAAACCACGACTCTCATAATGGGCTGTTGCAAGAAGGAATGACTCGTGGTTCATAGCCATTGTTACTTATCTGGAGTGCCGTGTTTCTAAGTCTAATCAACGGGCACTCAGAACGGTCCATCGTTTTTTCACACGGGTCGTGGTGTCACCCATTCTAACAAAGTCCTATAGGCCTGAAAACCAATGAACGAACCTACGGATGAATAGTACGGGTCGTTGTGAGAACAAACGGCTCATGCTATTAGCCCGTAGGCTCCACAGGTAAGTTCCCAAAACTTTAAACCACAGCACATAGGTACGGGTCGCGGTATCTTCATATGACCTATTGGACAAGTCGTGGTCAGAGATAAAAATTTCCATACCTGACCCAACTCGCCCAGACATAACCTATTTAAACCCCTTACACCCGATTTTTTTTTGCACACTTCTCGTTCAAAATCAACTCAAACACTAAACTTCCACTCCCTCTAGGCTTGAACAATGACACCAACACTGCTGCACCACATTTATTGAACTATTCATTAAAAATTTGTGTGGTTTTCTTGCAAAAGTGAGTATTTATTTGATGTGAAAAGATAGCCTTATTTTTTTCAGTTGTTCTGTCATCATGGTACCCGTCCGAATTATAGTTGCATTGTGGCAAATTTCTCATTGAAAACTTATGCATAGGGAGTTCATACTATTTGAAATTAACTAATTGGGTAGCTCTGTGCAATTGGGGAAATAATTGGCATCAGTGAAAAGTGAAAATTAACCTAAAATGGATGTTATGAAATTTTGATGGGGGTAGAGGGTTAGTAAATCCTCACATGTTTGATTCAAGTTCTAAACTAATTCTTGTGGGGCTAACTGAAGCTTGAAGGGTGAGGTTAGGTTGCACGACCCAATCAACAACCCGTTGTTCTTCACAATGGCTCGTTGATCGAGTCGTTGGACTGCCCCAGACATAAATCTGAACCCCTCCCACGGACCAATCATACGGGTCATTGTATCTCACAACGGACCGTTATATTGGCTCGTGGTTATGTTCAGAAGACCACACTTTTAGAATTCCATTCAACGACAGCAGCAACGGGTTGTTGTTAACTATAACGACCCGTACTGACGGTCGTATGTTGTGATTAAACAATGTGCTAACTGGGTTTATTTTTTGTGAATTTAACAATATGTCTCATAGGTACAATGACTTCACCAGTAAACAAGAAGCAACAGGAAGCTGCTGCACAAAAGGAAATTGCAAAAAGGTGGCAGCTCCATGATGAGTCAGAATCAGACAGTTCTATTGGTTCGGATGTGCACTACAACATTACAAGCTCTGACGAATCTCCAATGTTGACCGCTAAGGAAAATTCCAAATCCTAAGAAGCTGCAGCGGCTACTATCTCACCTCCCCAGTCTGATGAGGGAAGTGATGAGGCCGAATCTGATTGTGACAACCCTCCTACGAATAATGTAGAGAACGGCAATGATCATGCTGAGGAGTCAGGGGATGATGATACTAATGCAGAGGAGTACGGTGACAATGAAAGTGCTGCTAAAGAGTCTAATGAGCAGGTAGAGGACTCTGAACCTAGCACCACACCCAAAGCAAGGTCTAAGAGATGGTTCATATAGAGCTCCAGAGATGTGTATTTTGCAAGGCTCAATCTCAATGAAAAAGGAAATCCCAGTCGTAGTATTCAGGAGGAGCCAAAGATTAAGATCAATGCCCTAAATGAAGTTCCATAGCTTAAAAGGCTCTTCGAGGGCTACAATATGTATTGGATGGAAAAGACTCCAGGCAAATACAACATGGAGATGGTCTGTGAGTTCTACGCAAATCACTACTGCACCTTGGAGAAGAAGGCTTCCTCAAAGAAGGCCATTAAGAAGGAGCCCGTGCTAGACTCTATCAGGGTAAGAGCTATGCCAGTTGATATATCAGATAGGGCCATCACCAGAGTCTTGATGGGTGGTGACTTTACATTGCCGACCAAAACTACTGAATATGATTACCGAATGGAGGCAATGAAGGGGATCAGAAAGTTGAGAACTGAGAATAAGGTGTTTCAATTTCAATAAATGTCCAATATTATTGTTGAAGACAAGGAGGGAGCAAAATGGGTCACGAGCAGAACCCATCGTTCGACATCGCCTCTCCCCGATAGTGAATGATAATGTTTTGAGCACAGATAGGGCACGTTGTTGGCATGCATTATGTCTGAGTACCTAGTGAACATTCCTAGGATTATTGCCATAGAAATTCGAGAGCGGGTGGTCAAAGAAAATACTACACTTCCATTCCCGAGCCTGATCTATCAACTATGCATGGAGTATGGAGTGCCTGTCTTCCCAGATATCAATCATATGATTAAAAAATCAGGGCGATAGACATAGCATTGATTAAAGATGACCTGAATCCGGTGGCCAGGGTCTGAGTTCCATTTGGTGGACCCAGATTGAGTGAGAGTACACCGAGAGGAGGTGAACAGGGTGACACTTCCAGCCAGGAACAGCATACCATGGAGCTTCCTTCCACTCAAGCAGATGATGTTGCAGCAACCACTTCTATTCCATTAGGAAGCTTAGCCCAGCCCATTCCCACTAGATACTTGTTGGTCCCATAGAGTGACATGAGAAAAATGGCCAAGAGACTACCAATTACAGAACGTAAGATTGACAAGTTTCTTGAGAAAGTTAAGCCATGGGTTAAAAAAGAAATAAAAGATGCAGCACATTGGTTACATATGCGGTTGGATAGTTTTGAGGTATGTCTCAACCAGTTTAGGTCTGATGCTCAGACTCGGGATTGGGACACTATGGAGAGAGAGCTAGCAGCATTGAGAGCCTCAGTGCTATAATTGTCATCCAGACCTACTCAACTTTTACCACCACAAACTTTATCAGTAATAGATGAGGACTTGGATGTAGAGATTTCTCAGTTCTTTGACCTTGATCCGGCCCAGCATGAAAAAGGCAAAAAGAAGTGGGCCGCTGATTGTGCGGAGGATTAGGAAAGAAGGAAATAGAAGAAGGAGAAGCGGGCATTGAAAGTTGCCCTCAAGGAAAGTTGACAGACTGCCGATGTGCATGAGAGAGATAATGGAGCGGGTTAAAGGTGCCGGCAGCTCTAGTGTGCGAGATGTGCTTGAGGAGAGTGGGACATGTAGTTAATTCTCCTGCGCGGACAATGTTGGAGACCGCACAAGCCACAGATGATGCCACTGTTACACAGACTGGATTCGTGAATGAGACTCTAGCTGCTGAGGATTTTGGGGTTGCATCTGCAGCCCTCTGTGACCAGACCACTGGCATCTAGGATGCCCAGGTACGTCCCTATTCTTATGCTTTACTTTTTGAATGCGTCGAGGACGTTGCATATTTTTTTTGATGGGGGTAGGGTAGTACTTGAGTAGTACTTGATTTTGGTTTTTCTGAACATAACTTGAGGGTTTTTCTTGCTGGATATCTTTTCCCTCAGGTGTTCTTTATCTAGTAGAATCGGCATGTTTAGGGTTTTTGTTTTATTTTATTTTGTTGGTTAACTTGAAGAAAATAGGATGTGTATGAGCAGTCAAACAAAGCATGTGATGAATTGATTTTGTGATGTATTAAAAATGACCCCCTTCCTAAATGCTTTTGTGTGATTATACTTGTGCTGTGAGGCGTGACCAGTATGGATCTTTGTATGGCATCATAGGTATCGCTAGGATAACTAATGTCAACAATGTGCATGAACCTAGTGGTTGGAACTTAGCTGTGTAATCAAGTGCTTGTGTGAGTAAGGTTCAATAGTTGAATTCTGTCGTGTGTGTCAATCTAGAACTTGCTTGGTCAATCTACCGAGGTAGAATATCGGAAACTAGGAAAGAATCATAGTCCATTTTTTATGAATGAGTCCACTTTAGCCTTAAAAGACCTACCAAAAGAAAATAAATATCCCTTGATCCAAATTTTTAGCTTAAATTGACTTTTCTTTTTCTTTACACCAATTAACCTTCCTTCTTTGATTAAAATGAACCTATTTTGGCCCTGGTCCCTCCTTGGACGGTGTAAACCTCAACGAAGGAAAATTGCCTAATTTGAGGGTGGCTATTATAGGGGTGATTAAGAAGAGTAGGGTGGAATGAGATTGAGTAATGAAAATGAAAGAGCGTATGCAGTGTGCACAACGAAAAGGAAACAAAGAAATTTTTAAAGAGAAAAAGAGCATAAAAAAAATGAATAAAGGTGATTAATCCTTGAAAGAAGAAACACCGCATTCGTTGTTGCAAAAGAAGATAAAAGAAGAAGAGAGCAAAGGAAAAAGGGAGCGAAGTGAAAAAATAGGTTAAGTGGAGGCAAGGTTAGTATAGTGCCAAGGAGGGTTAAGTTACTATTCTCATATTTACCATACCCAACCCCGAGCCTACATTACAAGTTGAAAAAGTTCTATAGTGATCTTAGTTCAACCGTCTGAAAACTGAAGTATTAAAAGTAAAGGCAAGCTTATGGTATTGTATTCGCACAGTTAGAATTTCTTTGTGAGCGTGAATGAGTTCTTTCCCAGTCCCAAGATGAACATTGGAATGATCATGTGTATATATGCATTTGTGGGATTTCTTTGTGGTGAGAGCACGTGATTACATGGGTTGATCTCTAGCTGTCTAGGGAAAATGCCAGTTGTGTGTGCTTGGTTGTGTAGTGATAATATGCTGCCATCCTTTGATCCCATTGTGTCATGTTGAGAAGTGTTGAGTTGTCACACTGAATTCTATTTTAACCCGGTAGGAGGGAAGTTGATTGAGTGAACATTTTGTCTATTTATAAGTTTGGACTGCTATGCATCTCCTAAGTTTCCTCTAGTTAAACGTCGCCATGGGTTGATTTTATTTTTTTTGCCTAAGGACATGCAAACATGCTAAGTTGAGGGTGTTGATGTACCGTGAATTTATTGCAATGGCAATGCTTAAAACTCTATGAATGTGCATGAATTTAGGTACATTTATGTGGATATGACGCATTTTGGTAGTTTTGAAGGAAAACGGGTCGTAGGAATAAAAGTTGAGAAAAAGAACTGAACACAGAAAAGATGCCTCAGACGAGCTGCACTATGGACCATTGGTCCTCACCATGGGCCGTCCTATTCATCCATTGCATGTAATTCAGAAAAGTTGTTAAGTAGAGTGCTAAGCAACGGCTAAAACCCACGGATTGTACTAGCTTACAACGGGCCATTCTGATCTGCCATGGAAAGATACAGAAAAGAATGTCAAACTAAAGTCTCATACGACGGATGATTCCTACGGGTCGTGTGAACTTACAACAGACCATCCTGTCCGGTCTGGAAAGAATCAGAGGAATTGACTAAGATCCGGCTGCATGTAACGGACAAACAGGATGGGCCGTACTTTCTAAGGACGGGTCGTTCTGAGTGCTTGTACTTTTAGGTTCATAAAGAATGATCAGGAGGCCAGGAAACAACGAACAGGACCAACGGCTCGTAGGATCTTACAACGAGCCATTGTTCGAAGCCATATGTTGAAAGGAGACAAGTCTGAGGGAAGCAACGACTGGAACAACAGACACTCTAACAATTTGTTGAAGCTACCAACGGACCGTGGTACCTGTCGACATCAGAATCCTAGTTGATTTATGAAAGGATTTGTTTCATGTCTATAAATAATTTGTTTAGGTTTATTTTACAAGTTACGAAATTTTACAGCTTTAAACAGAAATTTTGGGTGTTGTTAACAATCATTCTTGGTTCAAGAAACAAAGTTTGTAATTTTGTTATTGATTTAGAGAAGTAAATATCATTGGAGTTTTGTTCATCGGTTTTGGAGTTATGTTCAATTCACATGGTTTTCTTCTACGAATTTTTTGTAAGTTACAATTATGATTTTTTCTATATTTTATGATCGTGATATTTCAACTATGAGTAGCTAATGCCATAACTAGGATTTTGGGAATCATGATGAATTAACACACATAGGTTAAACACTTACTGATTCTTGAACAGAGTTTAATGCATGTATTATTTTTCCCTTCATTTTAATTATTTCTTAACGGTTGCAAATGTTAGAAGTTGCCTTATTCTTACTTACCGGATCAAGGGGGTAGTGAATGGGAAAAGGGATTAACAACGGAGATTTGAGGTTATCAACCTTCATTTAATAGCTTGAAATTTTCCGGGAATAGCTAATCCGATATTAAAGGTAAGGGTTAATTAAGCATACACACGTATACAGACCAAGTTACGGGGTGATAATCATCTAGATAGGGAACCAACCATTTAGGTGAACTTAACTTACCAATATTGCATGTTAAACACCAGAATAGATCACTAGTGTAAAAGTCTTGTGGTTATGAACTCATTGGGAACACAATCCTAGTCAATTTATTGATTGAATACAAACCGAAATCGATTTAAGCATCTACTAGTTATTTACTCTTGTTTATTATTTTATTTTTCAATTCTTTCCCCCCAGGAAATAAGTAATCCAATAGTAATATCTAATCACATTAACTCAAGTTCTTTCCATATTCCCTGTGGGATCGACCTCAATCTTTGTTGGGTTTTATATTTGACATCGACCATTTTATATCTCAATTGCGAGGTGTAATTTAGGAGTGATGTGCTGTGAATTTACAGCACTATTGATGCTCCAAACTAAGAAAATAGCATGAACTTAAGTGTATTTATGTGGATATGAGGCACTTTTCCTTTGACTTAAGGATAAATGGGTGTTGGAACAATAAATTCAAAAGGGAATGAAAAGTGTGCAAAAAGTGGTAAAAAGAGCATACCATAGTATGATCTGTAGGATGGACCTACAAGTCGTACTGAGGGCCTTGATAAGAAGTTGAAAGATAACCTAGAAGACTGAACTTATGAGACTTGTCACGGATTGTACCATGGTGGTACGAGTCATGGTAAGTCAGTCGTGAAGAAATCTAGGAGAATTGCACAGAAGGCTAATTCTCAGTACGAGAGCACCTACCACCCGTGAGATGAAGGTATGAGTCGTACCACACCGGTTGTAGTGAAGTTCAGAAAAAGTTCAACAGATCAGGATCAAGCCACAGGTGTCAATGTACGAGTCGTGGAATGATGGTACGAATCGTATCTCTACCCGACACTTAGCCAAAATTCAGCCAACACTCCAAGCCATGAGTTGATTTCACGACCAGTGAGAAGCCCCTAAGAGTCATAGGTGGACCAGTGACGAGGTCGGCACCAGTTATGGAAAGCAGTCCTGTTAGTTTAGGAAAAGGATTCTTGTGTCTCTATAAATACTTTTTATGTTTATTTTTTATAAGGGGGATGACAAATAAACTTAATTCTAGTAGGAAAACATTGTAGTAAGCGATTTAACATCATTGAGAGAGAAATTGAGTTGGTTCAACCTTGTGATCAATCTTTTCTTGAATTCATCTTCTTCTTGCTACTTGTTATTCAAGATTTCATGGTTTAATTGAAGGAATTATTTTTTTCAATCATCTTTGTAAGTATTGTTAGATGTTTTCAATAATGAACACAAATCACAACCTTGCAACTATGAGAGGCTAAAACCTCCATAGCTAGGGTTGTGGGAACCATGGTGGATTAACTAGCTAGGATTTCACAAAGTGATTTTAAAACCAATATTAAGTACTTATATTGTATTCTCTTCATCTTTAATGATTCTTAGAGGTGTAGAACGTTAGAAAGTGCCTGAATTCTTTACTTGCTTTGGTCGAAGAGGTAGAGATTAGGAAAAGAGAATCGCAATAGAGCCTTGATCTTGATGATCATTGTATTAACTTGAGTTGTGGTCGCAGGATAGTTATATCTAGAACTTAGTGATAACGGTTAGTTTGCAAAACTCATGAGACTTGGTCGAGTAATTAAGGATAGTCATTCAATAGGGATTGGTCGATCATTTGAATGAACCTAAGTTATTAGTTCTGTAAGTAAGTATTTGTAAGGATCACGAATGTATACCCAAAGTTGTCATGAACCCATGGGGAACATAAACCCTAGTTACCTTTCAATTATTGATTCACAAATATAATCTTGACTGCTGCTTATTTTTAATATTTCTTTTTATTAGAATTCTCTCATTGTGAAAGTAATTACCATACAAGTTCATCTACCAGCTGTAATCTAGATCTTCCATAATCCCTGTGGGTTCGACCCCAACCTATAAGTTTGGATTCTTTATTGACAACGTCCCCTTCATACTTTAGTTAGAAGTGTGGTTTGAGCATAATCAGGGAGACATCATGTTTCAAACTAAAGATTATGCCAGTAAATGCTTAAGGAGTAGTTGGTTATATGGATCCCTAACATCTAATAAATTCTGACAGAGAGGTACAACGCACAGCTAGGTTCTGGAGAGGTGTTAGAACAGATTGGGATGCAAGTTAATTTGAGTATGCCTTCCCATCCCCAGGCAAAGAGCCGAGAAGCGCACTTGATTTAGGTGCTTGGAGATATATATAGGTCCCCTATATGATGGCCTAAAGTAAATAATCAGGACTAATTGAACCAGGCATAACACATTAATCAAAGGGGAAAGGCTTAACTCATTAGAGAGTACTTACAGACAGTGCAAGGTAGTCAAGAGTCCTATTCCAGAATATGGTTAAAGATTGAAGCAATGATGAGATATTCATGAAAATTTCGTCAATGGAGGGCGTTAGGAAATCTGATAAGAAGGGCAAGCCCAGCCCTAGATTCACTAAGCTCTATCAGACCCTCTGGAAGAATGACCAAGAGGCCTATGAGATAGAGTTGCCTTCAGGGATAGGATCTATGTATCAACACTACACAAGTGCAAAGGAGATCTTTTCTCAGATTGACCCAGTTGAGAATGCTTAGATTACGGGAGTGTTGTCGCACACGGAGGCTCCAACAGTTATACTAGATCGCTAGGTCCGTAAGGGCTACGTTGAGAATCAAGATGTGATCCATTAAAAGTCTTAAAGAGGAACAGAAGTTTAGACAATGTGAAATGAGAAGCTAAGGATGACATTAAGTTTGGATACCCTCAGTAGTTCTAGGCTCTACGCCGATAGTGTATAAACATAAACCATCATAATCAAGGAAAAGTAGTTCAGGTGTTGTATAGCTACTTTTGTTGCCGTTATTATCAGTCCTTTATATACATATGTGGTGAAGCTATGTTGTATCGCTGCTTGTAGCATCCTGTGAGATGCCTATGTTGGACTTTTCGGTGTTTCAGGTTTCTGGATAGCCCATATTATAGAAGAGACTCTGCCAAAAATTTTTCTAGCAATAGTTATCAGAGTTGAGTCTTTTAAGCCTGAGGATGACATTTGAGGATGAATGTTCCTAAGGGGGGAGGATGTTACACCTCGTAAAATGTTAACGATTAGTAGGTGTAAAAGTGGATTTGTGACGAGTAAGGAGAGCTCAACGCGTATGGGAAAAGCCTTGGAAGTAGGGTCTGCCGAGGCTAGGCTATGAGGGGCCAACAAGACGTGCCAGTTGACCTGTGCTGTTACACCCTATAAGTTTCCATCATTTAAGTCGGCATATTCGTACGTTAGTTAAGATTTTAGAGTGTGACGCGTATGAGAAAGGGCCTGGGGAAACGACATACGAGCGTGGAATCAAGGTAGCGAGGGAGAAGGCTGGAGCAGGCTGCAACAGGGGCAGCGTGTCACGGACCCCCTCCCTCCACATTGGGCGCCATGATACGCCCATAAATCGGCACATTGGGGGCCCTGACACGGACCCCCCGGTCCACCAGCCAAATATTATATAAGTTCATATTTTCATTTGTTTTCATTTCATATATATATATATATATATATATCTTTGTCCAGAGAGAGAGGGACACAATTCTCAAGTAATTTCCTTCAGAATACACTGCTAAACGCCACCCAAATTAAAATTAACTTCAGGTATCAAGTTATATGCCTGCAGGAAGCATTGCTACGGAGTTAGTTTCTCGAAATTCGCCTGGCAAATCACCCCGCCGAGTAGAAGTTGTCAGAATTGCTCCAAACTGATTTCTATACGATCACAGGCTTCAAGTAAATATTTCTCCCTTCTGAACTCTTGAGAAATTATACGTTTTCGACCATATTTTGTTAAGTTGAAGTATAGTTAATATTAGTATTATAAGTTATCGTTTTTGCCAAATTTAGTACTGAAACTAGTCTTGTTCTCCCAGAAATATGATTACAGTTGGAAAGAGCTATTGAATACGAATTGAAACCCTCCAGTTAATCAGAAATCGGCGATCGAGGTATGTTAGGGCAAATCCATTCGGCAAGTTAGTTTCTTTAGTGTTATAACTCAATTTGAATCCTAGTAAGAGATCCAGAAGTATATCTAATTTGATTAGCTGTTGTTATTAGCTGAGACCAATATTCTATGTTTAGTTTAGGATTGACTTTACCCTGCATAACCTTCCATAACCAACCCCAGGGATACTAGCTATTTTGATGCCCACCATAGGAGAGATGATATCGCTCCAAGGAGCGGTATGCCGTTCGTGAGGGAAGAAGATGGGGTCCAAGGGCCTCATATAGTCCATTCCATGGATGGACTCTTATATGTCATATCGGCACCACACCCCCGTCGAGCCTGGTGTCCAAGGTGCAGTTATCAGGAGTCCACTAGACTCAGACACAGCTACAGTTTAGGGGCCGGGCTCAGTTGCAGACCCAGGGGACTGGTAGGCCGGCTATAGTTATTAGTTGACTCAGTGTGACCTTGTAGGGGTATATAAATTGAAGTGTACTCACCAGGGCTTATGGGAGCGCCGAGTGGGTTATTCTGTGCTAGTTGTACCTTCCGACTTATGGGGGCCAGGTAAGGTTCTTGTTTGCATTAGTTACTAATAGGTTAGATAGTAGGAAGTTCAGTTATTCAAGTAGTATTTCTACCCCTTTCTTTCAGTTACTTTCAGTTTCATTTTCATTCATTCAGTTATTTACAGTTACTGCCTTACATATTCGGTATATATTATACTGATGCCCTTCCTGGGGCACTGCATTACTTTCCTTCAAGTGCCGATAGACGCGGAGCTAGATCTTCTTAGCTTTCAGTCAGAGTTAGCAGAATAGTCAGCTCCTCTCCTCCGGAGCTAACAGCTAGAAGGTTTACTCTTTTTGTTTGTACAGTTTATGGGTAGGTCAGGGCCTTGTCTCGACCATTATATTACTCCTAGAGGCTTGCAGATTGTTTCAGATTCCCTTTGGTTAGCTGTTGATGGTTGTGCGGGGCCCGTGTATGCTTTATCTTAGGTGTTTTACATGTAGGGCCTTGTTTAGCTGCTAGTTAGCAGCCTTATTGGCCATAACTTAGTTTAGTGCTGGATTTAATTTACAGTTATAACTAGATATCATGGTGGTCTTGTCGGCCCGCATAGGATTCCCTATTATTACTTGTTTCTAGTTAGCTATTTTCTTTTACAGGTGGCTATAAGGCCTTGTCGGTTGGGGGCTATGTTTACAGCCGAGATATAGCCCGTTGTTTTCTTGATTTAAGGATTAAGCATGCACCAGAAGTGCATAAGCCCAGCCAGGTAAGTTCAGATCCTAGTAGGGCACCAGGTGCCAGTCATGCCTCCCAAGGTAGGGCGTGACAAACTTGGTATCAGAGCAGATTGTATCCCAGGGAGTCTACAAGCCGTACTAAGTAGAGTCTTGTCTATGGATGTGTTGTGCACCACATTCTATACAGGAGGCTACGAGGTATGATAGGATGGTTACTCTTCTTTCCCTTCCGATCGTGCTGTGAGGGCGGTAGGGAGACTCCATCTCGGTCTCCCCAACAGTCTCTGCCCCGTCAGGAGCCACCCAGAGCAACAAATGTGTTGGCACCACTTCCAGCAGTCTCTATACCGATGTCATCAAATCAGGAGGTTAGGAGTGTTGTTTTTATGATAGCTCAGATGATGGCTGCACAGCATCAGCCAGGGGCACCCGTGGTTGCAGAGTCTTCAGGAGGACCTGGTAGTTCGAGGGTCTAAGATTTTCTCACTCTGAGTCCCCCGCAGTTCACAGGGACGGACCGAGATGAGGACCCTCAGGACTTTTTGGACCATCTGTAAAGGATCTTCAGGGTAATGCATGCCACACCTACAGAGTCGATTAAGATGGCGGTATTTCAGTTGCATGACATAGCAGTATTATGGTACGAGAGTTGGGAGAGGTCCCAAGGTAGATATGTTCCCCCTCTGACTTGGTCCAGCTTTTCAGGGGCCTTCTTGGACTATTACTTGCCGCAAGAAATCCGACAGGCCCGGGTAGATCAGTTTCTACATCTGGAGCAGGGTTCGATGAGTGTTCGGGAGTATGCTATGTGATTGACTCCTTGGCATAATATGCACCAGCTTTTGTAGATACTATGCCAGTCAGGGTGCACCGGTTCATTTTGGGGTACTTCCAGAGTACGTAGAAACTTGTATCACGGCTACGCTACGAGAGGACATGGACATTGCCCCTATTCAGGAATTTGCTTAGAATATTGAGGGAATCAGACAGCGACAGTGGGAGATAGAGAGGGAAAACCAGGAGCAACACCGCAGGGCTAGACTTAGTGACACTCAGGCGGAGTTTTAGGGCAAACCTAGGCCGCGATTATCAGGCAGACCACCTAGGCCCCCACCTCCATAGTAGTAGTAGGGTGGTAGACCAGGTCGTGGGGGACAATCAGGACCCGGCGAGAGCTCACAGCCATCAGGTTTGCAGCAGCAGAGAGGGCCAAAGCAGAGTAGATTCACTATGCCACTTTGCCCTATCTTTAATTGACATCATCCTGGGGCATGCAGGTATGGTTCTTCGGCGTGTTATAACTGTGAACAAGAGGGTCACCTGATGAGAGACTATCCAGCCAGGGGTAAGAGTGATCGGGACCGACAGGATAGATTTTCAGTAGGGTCACATGCCCCAGCATCTCAACTCCAGTCGGTAGAGGCCAAGGCAAGTCAGGGGCATCTAGCTCAGGTGCCAATCCAGATCGCACTTATGCTTTATCGGGGCGACTGGAATCAGAGTCATCACCGAATGTGGTGACAAGTATCTGGACATTTTCTCTCATTCTGTTTATGTTTTGATAGACCCGTGTTCTACTTTGTCTTATGTGACGCCACTAGTAGCCCGAAAATTTAGTATCATACCAGAATTGCTTCAGCAACCTTTTTCAGTGTCCACACCTGTCGGTGATTCTATTATAGCTAAAAGGATCTACTGGAGTTGCACAGTAGAGGTTGTTGGTCACCAAACTTTAGTAGATTTGGTGGAATTAGAAATTTTTGATTTTGATGCAATTATAGGTATGGAGTGGCTAGCACCATATTATGACAATGTAGAATGTTGGAACAAGACCGTTCGGTTCCACTTTCTAAGGGAGATAATACGAGAGTGTAAAGGCAATGCAGAGGTAGGTTTATTATCCTATCTTTGGGCGAGGAAGTTGATAGCAAAGGGATGTATTTATCACATTGTCAAGGTTCAAGATGTCCAGGAAGAATCCCCGACTCTTCAGTCCATTCCTGTAGTCAATGAATTTTCAGATGTATTTCCAAATGAACTCCACGGCATCCCTCCAGAAAGGGAAATCAATTTTTCTATTGATTTTCTACCTTCGTATAGAATGGCTCCTGCAGAGCTCAGAGAATTGAAAGAGCAGTTGAGAGATCTGCTAGATAAGGGCTTATCGGGTCGAGTACTTCACTGTGGGGTGCGCTAGTTCTAGTTGTGAGAAAGAAGGATGGCTCCCTCCGCATGTATATAGACTACTGGCAGCTAAATAAAGTCACTATCAAGAACAGATACCCACTTCCCATGATAGACGACTTGTTTGATCAGTTACAAGGGGCAAAGTATTTCTCTAAGATTGACTTAAGGTCTGGATATCACCAGATGCGGGTTCGGAAAAGAGATATCCCAAAGACGACCTTCAGGACTAGGTATGGCCATTTTGAATTCCTAGTCATGTCCTTCTTATTGATGAATGCTCCTGGAGTGTTCATGGATCTGATGAACAGCATCTTTAGGCCGTGTCTGGACTTGTTTGTGATAGTATTTATTGATGATATTCTGGTATATTCTCTTTCAGAACCAGAACATCGAGATCATTTGCAAACAGTGCTTTAGATTCTCAGGGATCGCCAGTTATATGAAAAAATTTCTAAATATGAGTTTTGGCTGAATTCTGTGGCCTTTTTGGGCCATATCGTGCCAGAGGATGGTATTTAGGTAGATTCACAGAAGATCGAGGCAGTAAAGACATGGCCTAGATCTACAGCTCCAACTGAGGTACACAGTTTTCTGGGGTTAGCTGGATATTAAAAAAGATTTGTAGAAGGGTTTTCTACCTTATCAGCGCCTCTGACCAAGTTGACTCAGAAGGCAACCAAATTTCACTAGACTGAAGCGTGTGAACGGAGTTTCCAAGAGCTGAAGAACAAGTTAACATCAGCGCCAGTACTATCCTTGCCAGAAGGATCAAAAGGTTATGCAGTGTATTGTGATGCTTCACGTGTGGGTTAGGGTGTGTTGTAATGCAACACGATAAGGTAATTGCTTATTCTTCGAGAAAACTGATAAAACATGAAAAGAACTACCCCACCCATGATCTGGAGCTAGCCACAGTAGTTCATGCCCTAAAAATATGGAGGCACTATCTGTATGGCATCCATGTAGATATTTTCACTGATCATAAGAGTCTCCAGTATATTTTCACTTAGAAAGAGTTGAATCTACGACAGTGTCGTTGGTTAGAATTGTTGAAAGACTACGACGTAGACATTTTGTATCATTCGAGAAAGGCCAATATCGTAGCAGATGCCCTTAGCTGTAGATCAATGGGGAGTTTGGAACATTTGAGACCCGAACAATGGGAACTAGCCTGAGAATTACACAGGTTAGCTAGCTTAGTCGTCTGAATAGTGGACTCTGGAGATAATAGGGATATAATTCAAAATACAGCAGTATCGTCCCTGGTAGTGGAGGTAAAAGAATGGCAGTATGAAGATCCTCATTTAGCATAGCTCATAGATAAGGTACTACAGGGGGAAGTATCAGTTTTCGAGGTAACCAAAGATGGGGTCTTGAGATGTAGGGGTCGCCTTTGTGTTCCAGATGTGGCAGAACTTCACCAGCAGATCATGGCAAAGGTACATTATTCCCGTTATTCTCTTCACCCAGGTTCAACAAAAATGTATCATGACATAAAAGAGATCTATTGGTGTCTAGGAATGAAAAAGGGGGTAGCAGAATTTGTAGCACAATTCCTTAACTGCCAGCAGGTAAAGGCTGAACATCAAAAACCCGGTGGATTAACGCAGGAAATAGCAGTGCCTATGTGGAAATGGGAGGCAATCAATATGGATTTTGTTATAGGATTACCCCGTACCAGATGTAGATTTGATTCTATCTAGGTTATAGTTGATAGGTTGATGAAGTCAGCTTATTTTCTGCCAGTCAGGACCATTTTCTCAACCAAGGACTATTTCAAGTATACATTAGGGAAATAGTTAGACTACATAGTGTCCCAGTATCTATCATTTCTGACAGAGGAGCACAATTTACAGCTATATTCTAGAAGTCATTTAAAAGAGGCTTGGGAACACAGGTTAACCTGAGTACAGCATTCCATCCTTAGACAGACGGGCAGGCGGAACATACAATTTAGACACTTGAGGACATGTTACGGGCATGCGTGCTAGACTTCAGGGGCAGTTGGGATGAACATTTATCTCTTATTGAATTTGCTTATAATAATAGTTATCATTCTGCAATTCAGATGACGCTTTATAAGGCCTTATATGGGTGGAAATGCAGATACCCAGTTGGTTGGTTCAAGGTTGGAGAATCAGGGTTAATTGGACCAACTATAATCCATCAGCCAGAGGAGAAAGTGAAGCATATCAGAGAGCACTTGTTGACATCTCAAAGCCGCAAGAAATCTTACTCTGATGTGTGGCGTAGGGATCTGGAATTCAATATAGACGACTGGGTGTTTTTGAAAATTTCGCCAATGAAGGGAATGATGAGGTTTGGTAAGAAGCAAAAGCTTAGCCCGAGGTTTATTGGATTATATCGAATCCTTCGGAGAATAGGTCAGGTGGCATACGAGCTAGATTTTCCTTCAAAATTGGAATCTGTTCACCCGATCTTTCATGTGTCGATGTTACAAAAGTGCATAGGGGATCCATCTTGAGTTGTGCCAGTTAAGGACGTCCAGGTTACTGAGAAGTTATCCTATGAAGAAGTTCCAGTGGCCATATTAGATCGACAGGTTCGCAGGTTGAGGACTAAAGATGTTGCCTCTGTTAAGGTACTGTGGAGAAATAAGAATAGAGAAGAGATGACCTGGGAATTCAAAGACGACATGAGATCCAAATAACCTCATCTGTTCCAGGGTTAGTCCAGACTATGTGATTAAGGTAAGGTTGTTGATTTAGTTGTTGTTTATGGTTTATGTTATATATATTGTTCAGTTGACTACAACCTTATTGTGAAAAAGCTTTTATAGTGTTATGTGAGATATCTATATTGGACTTTTCTATGTTTCAGGGTTTTCAGATAGTCCATATTATAGGGGAGACTCTGCCGAAATTTTTTCCAGAATAATAGTTAAAAGAGTTAAACTCTTGTATGTTGAAGCTGAAATTCGAGGACAAATGTTCCTAAGGGGGAGGATGTTACACCCCATAAGTTTCCATTATTTAAGTCGACATATTCATAAATTAGTCAAGAGTTTTAGAGTGTGACGCATATGAGAAAGGGCCCAAGGAAAGGACGTATGAGTGTGGAATGAAGGTAGCGAGGGAGAAGGCCGGAGCAGGCTGCAATAGGGGCAGCGTGTCACGGACCCCCTCCCTCGGCGTTGGGCGTCGTGACATGCCTGTAAATCGGCGCATTGGGGGCCGTGACATGGACCCCCCTGTCCACCGCCCAAATATTATATAAGTTCATGTTTTCATTTGTTTTCATTTGTTTTCATTTCATATATATATCTTCGTCCAAAGAGAGAGGGACACAATTCTCAAGTAATTTCCTTCAGAATACACTGCCAAACGCTGCCCAAATTCAAATTAACTTCAGGTATCGAGTTGTAAGCCTACAGGAAGCATTACTACGGAGTTAGTTTCTTGAAATTCGCCTGGCAAATCATAATCTCGTTGAGTAGAAGTTGTCAGAATTGCTCCAAACTGATTTCTATATGATCACAGGCTTCAAATAAACATTTCTCCCTTCTGAACTCTCGAGAAATTATACGTTTTCGATCGTATTTCATTAAGTTGAAGTATGGTTAATATTAGTATTATAACTTATCATTTTTGTTTAATTTAGTACTGAAACTAGTCTCATTCTCCCAGAAATATGATTACAGTTGGAAAGAGCTATTGAATACAAATTAAAACCCGCCATCTAATCAGAAATCGGCGATCGAGGTATATTAAGGCAAATTTGTTCAGCAAGTTAGTTTCTTTAGTGTTGTAACTCAGTTTGAATCCCAGTAAGAGAGCCGAAAGTATATCTATTGTGATTAGCTATTATTATTAGCTGAGACCAGTATTCTATGTTTAGTTTGGGATTGACTTTGCCCTGCATAGCCTTCCATAACCAACCCCAGGGGTTACTAGGTGTGTCGACGCCCGCCAAAGGCGAGATGACGTCGACCCAAGGAGAGGTATGTCATCCATGAGAGACGAAGATGGGTTCCAAGGGCCTCGTACAATCCATCCATGGTTGGACTAGTATATGTAGTATCGGCGCCACACTGTCATCGAGCCTGGTGCTCGGGGTGCAGATATCAGGAGTCTACTAGACTCAGACACAGCTACAGTTTAGGGGCCGAGTGGGCTCAGTTGCACATCCAAGGGACTTGTAGGTCGGCTATAGTTATTAGTTGACTCAATGTGACCTTGTAGGGGTATATAGATTAAAGTGTACTCACCAGGGCTTATGGGGGCCTGGGTCGGTTGTTCTGTGCTGGTTGTACCTTCCGGCTTATGGGGGCCAGGTAAGGTTCTTATTTGCATTAGTTACTGATAGATTAGAAATTAGGAAGTTCAGCTATTCAGGTAGTATTTCTACCCCTTTCTTTTAGTTATTTTCGGTTTCATTTCTGTTCATGTAGTTATTTACAGTTACTGCCTTACATATTCAGTACATATTGTACTGACACCCTTTCTGGGGAACTGCATTACTTGCCTGCAGGTGACGATAGACGTGGACCCGGATCTTCTTAGATTTTAGCCAGAGTTAGCAGAGCAGTCAGCTCCTCTCCTCCGGAGCTAACAGCTAGAAGGTTTACTCTTGTTTGTACAGTTTATGTGTAGTTCAGGGCCCTATCTCGACCATTATAACACTCCTAGAGGCATGTAGATTATTTCAGATTCCTCGTGGTTAGCTGTTGATGGCCGTATGGGGCCCGTGTATGCTTTATCTTACATGTTCGCCGTGTGGGGACTTGTTTAGCTGCTAGCTAGTGGCCTTGTCAGCCATAGCATAGTTTAGTGCTAGATTTACTTTATAGTTACAACTAGATATCATGGTGGTCTTTTCGGCCCGCATAGGATTCCCTGCTATTACCTGTTTTTGGTTAACTGTTTTCTTTTATGGGTGGCTATAAGGCCTAGTTGGCGGGGGTTGTGTTTACAGCAGAGATATAGCCCATTGTTTTCTTGATTTAAGGATTAAGCATGCACCAGAAGTGCATCAGACTAGCCAGTTCAGTTTTGATCCTAGTTGGGCACCAGGTGCCAATCATGCCACCCAAGGTGGAGCGTGATATGTGCACTGGCCAGCGCGGCGCGCCAGGCCTACTGCCGCTTTGAGGGGCGCAACATGGCACAAGGATGGGTGCTATGGCCGGTGTGAAGCATCCCTGTGTCACCGGCCATGTGTATATGTATATGCCCCTCACTTATTTTCAAATCATTTCGAAAGAACCCACGACCAAAGATCAAAGAAGGCATGCACTATTCACCAAATTTTCGTTCGATTATACTACCAAATGCCAACCAAACGCAAATTAACTTCAGGTAACAAGTTCTAGGCCTATGGGAAACATTACTACGGATTTATTTCTCGAAAATTCGCTCGGCGAATCAGAACTCTACAGAGTAAAAGTTGTCGTAATTACTCTAAATTGAATCCTAAATGATTACAAGCATTAGGTAAGCATTTCTCCCTTATGAACTCTTGGGAAATTATAGGTTTTCGGTCGAGTTATTCGAAGTTGAATTATAGTTGATATGATTATTGAAAGTCATCATTTTTTGTCGAATTTAGTATTGAAATTAGCCCTATTCTCTTAGCATTGAGATTTCAGTTGGGTGGAACTGCCATTTACAAGTTGAAACTCGCCAGCTGAACGAAAGTCGGCATTCGAGGTATTTCAGGTTTATCCCTTTGGCAAGTTATTCTCGTCATATAATGATACGACTTTTGTTCTTGAATGGAAATAATGGTCCCATATGTTGCAAATATTTGCTACCAGTAGATTATTATTAGATATGTTGTGGTCAGTTGTCATCTGTAGACTATGAATATATATAGGTTATGGTTAGCTGCTAGAAAGCGTATCGAGAGTATATTGCGGTATCCTTCGTTAGGAAAGAGTATGTTACGTGTGGCTCACGCCAGGAGCGTCATAGAGACTCCCCTATCGTCTGTCCACTATATTAATAGAATTTTGACGTCTTACTATCACGCAAAGGCCTCGGAAGTTTAGGTTTAGTTATTGGGCCTGATTTCATAGGTTAAACAGCATCGGGTGCAGCCAGGTGATATAACTTTCAGTTGGACGCCTGTATTGTCACTGAAGCACGCCTAGAGGCCATTGGCGTACCTTCACGCCCCAGGGCCAAAAATTAGGTAGGATGGCTATACTTTAGAGTCAGCGGCACAAGGGTTGTCTACTAAACTTAGTGACAGCCTACCATCTAGTTAGTTACTGCCAGTGACTGTCAGTTCCCGTTGACTTAGTATCCATCATACAGGTCGCTCAGGAAGCCATCCCAGTCGTTCATTTCAGATAGACCCATGGGTACCCTAAGGAGAGGACCTTATTAGCATTTGGATGTGGGGCCAATGCCCCAGCCTGCTCTCATAAGATACTCAATTACAGGTTGCCGTGAGCAGTTAGGTCCAGATAGACTTACCGACGAAGTTAAGAATCGTCTAGCAAAGACATAAGAAATCTGAACATACCAAATTAAGGTCTAACGGACTAGAACCATGTTAGTACAGTATTACCTTTAGGTTAAGAATCCTATTAAACTGCCTGGGGAAGATTAGGGGCTGACGGCTCAGGAGCATGATCGATCCGTGGAAGCCTTGCAGTTGTTCTAAGCAAAAGAATTAAGTAATTGGTCGTTTGTGACCCTACAGTTGCTTATGAGTTATAGTTGTCTGAGCAGGACATTTAGAGTATCATTTAGGCAACTCCAGATCTCAACCCTACTCGGTCTAGACCATTGGAGATTATGATCACTATCAGGACCCTCTAATCAGATACAGGTACATGGGGTGTGCCTGCTAGTAGCTATACAGATTATTCTAGGGGTGAGCAGCGATCACCTTAGGCCAAGAAGGCTAGATACGCCTTTTGAGTTGCTAGATTGAGATTGAGACTTCAGTATAGCACATCGGCTGAGATTACCCTTACCTAGGATAGCCTTCCATCCAAAACATCAGGGTTACTAACTGTGTCACTGCCTACGGGGATATATGATGTTGCTCCAATGAGCTATATGTCGTCCTAAGGGACGATGCTGAGGCCCAAGGGCCATATCACAATCCGTTTCATAGCTGGACTATTATTTTATGTCGTATCGGCATCATTGACCCTCATCGAGCCTGGTGCCCAGGGTACAGTTACAGGAGCCCACTGGGCTCAGACACAGTTAAAGGAGTCCAGCGGGCTCAAATGCGGACCCAAAAGCCAGGTAGATTGGCTTTAGCACCAATAGAGTCATAGAACCCGGATAGGGGTATATATATTGAATTGTACTTGCCAGGGCTTATAGGGGCCAGGCTAGGTTCTTGTTTGTACTCTTGTCTGCTAGTTATCATTATGAATATGTAATTGTGCAGTCTTTGCTCATATACGTGTAGTGTTTTACTAGATGCAGGTTCTGAATAAGCAGACTTCCAGGTTACTTTCTGCCCCTTCCCTCTACTTACTTTCAGTTTTTAACAGCTTTTATTCAACTTATTTACTGCCTTACATATTCGATGCATATTGTACTGATGCCCAACTATGGGGCGCTGCATTACTTGTGTCATGATCCGAGAGTACACCCGGATCATAGACATGGGACAAGGAGCCCCGAAAGACTCCCGTCAACCCATGGCGTGAGCATATATCTAATTCATACACATAAGGAGGAAGACTTAAATTAAAATCATGAATTTAAAGGAGACGTGACATGAAATATAAGAACGGTAATACATAATCCAAGAATAAATAGCAGAATACTACAATTAAGTCTAAAAGTCTCAAATCATAATAGACAGGTTGAAGGGACAAGACCCCAACTAACCCCAACATTCTAAAATAAAAGATAACAAGGTCCGAACATGAAGCCCTCGAATTATGAAATTAGTACTACTCCCAAAACATGCAACGTGCTCATAAAAATTCATACATAACATGCATGGCTAGTTAAATTGTGATAATCATAATGTGCTTGAGAATTCGTAATACTAGCCATGGAATTTGGGCCCGTGGATCGGCCAAAACTATAGTTCATAAATCATAAGTGACATGTGGGCATTGCCCATAGTTTTCAAACATATATGAAATGCTTAAATTTATAGGAAATATGATCATAATAACATGAATAATTGAAAATATGCTTAAAATTTATATGTTCGTACCATGCTTGAGAAATCACCATAACCATAAATTTCACTAAAAACCCCATGATTTGAGCCCATGTTTTTGAGGATTTAAATCATCAAATATTGAATAAAATAAGTGGAAACATCCCAATAATTCGAAACCCATGATTTTAGTCATACTACAACATGCTCATATCAATTTTTGAGGAAACATGCATTTGGGTTATGACCCATCAAGAATTGGTAACTTAAATGTAGAATTAGGGAGAAAATTGGGCATGGGTAGAGACTAAACTACCCATTCGAAACCCCACATACCTGGAAATTTCGTGATTCTTAACTCCCTTGAAGAAGCCTAGGTGGAAACTTGAAGAATTGAAGAAGAACACTTGAATCCATTTCCTCCTTCCTCTCTACTCTTACATGTACCAAATGAGGTTTATCATGAATGATCTCCCCTTAAAAGTCCCTGTCCTAACCTCAAAATGACGTAGTTTATGTCTTAGGAACATAGGAAATTACAAGAAGGCCCTTACTAATTCATCGGAAATAACTGCTAGGTGACCCTAACGGGTGACCTAACGACTCGTCAGGACAGGCAATGACTCATCGGGTCACCCGTCAAGTACACTGGATATCAGGTCGACTGGGCTCATAACGGGTGACTCAACGACTCGGCACTAGTGACCACGAGTCGTGGTCACCTTCCGTCAAGTACACAACCTCATCCTTACATAAATCCTCAACCTTTCCCCAAGGTGGACTTGATGACTCGTGGTAGCTGACCACGAGTCGTTCCCACGTCTTTGGGTACCTTAGCTCCTCAGCCCATTCAAACCTTTCCACGAGCCACCTGAAGACTCGTGGGGTCTCCTCACGAGTCGTCTAACGACACGTTCTACACTGCTGCAACTTTTTCCAGATTTTTCCCCGTTTAACTCTCGAGTCTAATCCTTGGGTTCCGGGGGTATAACAATATCTCCCCTTTGGGAACATTCATCCTCGAATGTTAGAAACATGCAGAAAACTCAAGAACAAACAACCACCATATACAAATACTGATTATTTAAGACAAAAACTGACGGAACGACTACCCTCGAAAAGAACTACATAGATGGACTGGATTCAGACATCACATACATATATCATATCATAAAAAAAACTTGCACGCATAAATGAAACATGAAAAACTGAATAGAGGTTTAGGGCAAAACTGATACCTCGAACTGAAACTGAGTCGGTAGGGAACAAATGGGGTATTTAGCTATCATATCCACTTCGGCTTCCCACGTAGCTCCCTCGACATGCTGATTTCTCCATAACACCTTTACTCAAGCTACTTCCTTGTTCCTCAGCCTCCGAACCTGACGATCCAAGATCGCAACGGGAATTTCCTCATAACTGAGGCTATCCTTCACACCAACACTTTCCATCGGAACCACTAAGGCTAGATCTCCCAAGCACTTTTTCAAGCGCGATACGTGAAATACGGGATGAACTGAAGCTAACTCTGAAGGTAACTCTAACTCATAGGCTACTTTACCCACTCGTCTCATAATCCGGTATGGACCAATATTGCAGGGGCTGAGTTTTCCTTTCTTTCCAAATCTCATTACTCCCTTCGTAGGAGATACCTTCAAAAACACCCAATATCTCGAACTCAAGATCTCTTCTCCTTACATCCTCATAAGACTTTTGGCGACTTTGAGCCATTTTCAGCCTTTCTCTTATCAACTGAACTTTCCCCATAGCCTCGTGAACTGAATCTGTACCCACTAATGAAGCCTCACCTACCTCAAACCAACCAATGGGCGACCTACACCTTCACCCGTAAAGAGCCTCGAACGGTGCCAGTTGGATGCTAGAGTGATAGTTGTTGTTGTAGGAAAACACAATAAGAGGTAAATGCTCATCCCATCTACCCTTGAAATCAACAACGCAATCCCTCAACATGTCCTTAAGAGTTTGGATAATCCGCTCAGCCTGGCCATCTATTTGGGATGAAATGTTATGCTAAGCTTGACCTGGGTACCAAGTCCCTTTTGAAAAGATCTCCAGAACTGAGAGGTGAACTGAGTACCTCTATCTGATATGATGGATAAGGGCACTCCATGCAATCTAACCAACTCTCAGATATAATTTGGCATAATCTTTCGTTGAATTGGTGGTTTTGACCGGTAGAAAATGAGCAGCCTTGATTAACCTGTCCACCATAACCCAAATGGAGTCATACTATCTACGAGTGCAGAGTAAACCTGTTATGAAGTCCATGTTGATTTCTTCCCACTTCCAAGTAGGAATTCTGATGTCTAGAAGTACACCTCCCGGCCTCTGATGCTCCACTTTCACTTGTTGGTAATTCGGACACTTGTCTACAAATTCTGTAATGTACCTCTTCATACCATTCCACTAGTAAATTTCCTGCAAGGCATGACACATATTGGTGGCACCTGTATGGATAGAATATCTAGATCTGTGAGCCTCATGTAACATCCGGCTCCTCAAATCACCCACGTTTGAAACACATAAGCGACCCTGGTACCGAAGTACCCCATCTCCCCCTTTGGAGAAGACTTCTACCTTCTGATTTTGAATAGCTTCTTTCAACTTCACCAATGTTGGATCTTCATCTTGCTTAGCCTTCACCTCTGTTACAAAGGACGACTCTGATCCATTCTGGACAACTACACCACCATCGGTCACGCCAACTAATCTAACTCCTAATCGTGCAAGTCGATGTACCTCCTTCACCAGCTCCTTCTTGTCTTCGCTCACATGCAACAAACTCGCCATATAGAGTCTACTAAGGGCATCCGCTACCACGTTGGCCTTACCCGGGTGGTAAATGACACTCATGTCGTAGTCCTTAAGCAGCTCCAACCACCTCCGTTGTCAAAGATTTAGTTCCTTCTGCGTGAACACATATTGTAAGCTCTTATGGTCCATGAATACATCTACATGAACCCCATACAAGTAGTGTCGCCATATCTTCAAAGAAAACACCACCACGACCAACTCAAGGTCATGGGTCCGATAATTCTTCTCGTGAATTTTCAGGTGTCTAGAAGCATATGCTATGACTTTCCCATGCTGCATCAATACACATCCCATTCCGACTCTAAAAGCATCACAATATACCACAAAACCATCAGTACCCTCTAATAAGGTCAACACCGGTGCTGAAGTGAGTCAGGCCTTCAATTCCTGGAAGCTCTTCTCACAAGCCTCCGACCATTGGAATTTCACCTTTTTCTGAGTCAATCTAGTCAATGGGGCTGCAATGGATGAGAAACCTTCTACAAACCTACGATAATAACCCGCTAAACTCAAAAAGCTCCTGATCTCCGAAGGGTTTACCGGTCTGGCCCAGTTCTTTACCGCCTCTATTTTCTGGGAGTTCACCCTTACACCTTCCCTTGATACTACATGTCCCAAGAATGCAATTGAATTCATCCAGAACTCACATTTGCCGAACTTGGCATATAGATGGTTATCCTTGAGGGTTTGGAGTGTTACCTCTCAGGTGTGCGGCATGCTCCTCCTCGCTCCTGGAGTATATCAATATGTCGTCAATGAACATGATCACAAACATATCCAGATATGCCTCAAATACCCTATTCATTAGATACATAAAAGCTGCAGGGGAATTGGTTAGTCCAATATACATCACAATGAATTCATAATTGCCATACTAGGTCCAGAAAGCAGTCTTCGGGATGTCTCTCTCCCGAACCCTGAGCTGGTGATACACCCGAACCTGAGGTCTATCTTGGAGAAATATTTGGCACCCTGAAGCTGATCGAATAGGTCATCAATCCTAGGTAAAAGGTATCTATTCTTGATGGTTACCTTATTCAACTGCCTTTAGTCAATACACATCCAAAGAGAACCATCTTTCTTCTGGACGAACAACACCAAGGCACCCCATGGAGACTTACTCGGTCTAATGAAACTCTTATCTAGCAAGTCCTTCAACCGCTCCTTTAACTCTCTTAGCTAGGCTGGGGCCATTCGGTAAGGAGGAATTGATATGGGCTATGTGTCGGGTAAAAGATCAATCTCAAAATCAATCTCCCTCTCGGGAGGACCACCTGGTAAGTAATCTAGGAATACCTCAGATACTCAGATACCATGGGGACTAACTAAATGGTCAGGATCTCGGACGTGGCATCCTTAACCCTAACTAAATGGTAAATACAACCCTTAGCAATCATTTTCCGGGCCTTGAGATAGGAGATAAAGCGGCCTACAGGTACCACTGAACTACCCTTCCATTCCAAAACGGGTTCACCTGGAAACCGAAACTCCACCGCTCAGGTTCTATAGTTAATAGAAGCATAACATGCAAACAACCAATCCATGTCCAAAATAATGTCAAAATCAGTCATATCCAATTCTACTAAGTCTGCGGAGGTAACCTTATGCAATACTATAATGGGAAAACCTCTATATAACCGCCTCGCGACTACTGAATCCCCAACCAGAGTAGACACAGAAAATGGTTCTGACAAACTTTCAGGAATGACCCCAAAGTGACCAGCAATGTAAGGCGTCATAAAAGAAAGTGTTGCTCCCATATTTAACAAAGCATAAGAATCAATATGAAAGACTCGAAACATACCCGTAACCACATCAGGAGAAGTCTCCTGCTCCTATCGAGAGCCAAGTGCATAAAATCGGTTCTAGCATTGACCGCCAACTGGACCAGTCGAAGTACCCTACTGAGTAGGATGTGCCACTGGAACTGCTGAACTAGTTGCTGAAGTGCGGGCTCCACCACCCCCTGACCTAGCTGTGGGGCAATCCTTGAGTCTGTGCCCGAGTTTGCCACACCTAAAAAACGCATTTGAGCCCACCAAGCATTTCTCTAGGTGATTCTTGCCACAATTAGCACAAGATGGAAAAGTGCGCTCTGTGCGCATGCTATTATGACCCCTCGAACCTGAGGCCCTGCTCCTCTGATCATCCCTAGGCCTGGATGGGGTACTGGCTGAAGATGTTGCTGATGTAATTGATCTGTGCTGGGACTACTGCTGAGGCCCACCCTCTGGCCTCTGCTATCAGTTCTGGCCCTTTTGGCCTCTTTCTACCTCATATGAGTTGCATCCATTTGTTGGGCATAAAGGACTATTTGTGGGTAGTCTATATCCTGATGAAGCATGGCTGTTGTACAGTCCTTGTCTAGATACTCAGCTACCCCTGCACGAATCTACTCAGCCGCGCCCTATGGTCCATCACTAACTCAGGGGCATACTTTGATAGGCGAGTGAACTCAAGTGAATACTCTAACACCGTCGTCTTTCCGTGTTTGAGGTTAACAAACTCGGCTGCTTTCAATTCCCTCATCTCTCGAGGGAAGAACCTATCGAGAAAGGCCATATGGAACTCATCCCAGATAATAGGACCCACTCCCGCTGCTCTGCTGTCCTTCCATTGCTTGTACCAAATATACGCGACCTCCTTCAGCTAATAAGAGGCCAAGTCAATGCACTCTTCACTCGTCAACCCCATCAGCTGAGTGACCTTCAAGATCCCTTCAATGAACTCGTGGGGATCCTCGTCACCCTTTGCCCCTGTGAACTCGGGAGGGTTTATCCTTAAAATGTCCCTGATCTGAGCTACCACTACATTGTCATTCTATGGAGCATGCGCAACGGCCTGCTGGTTGACCTGAGCGGTCAAGGCCTGCGCCAACATTTGAATAGCTGCCCGAAACTCGGCGTGGGCGGCTGGCTCTAGTGCTTGGGGCTCCTGAGCAGGTGGGCCTTGCTGACGCCCGTTATCATGGCCACCCTCATGGCCTTCATCATTTGTTCCTCCTTCCATTTATTCTTCTGGGAGCCATAATTTTCTGCAATCACGAATAGCATGAATTAGAAGGATGGAGGGATTTTCACCGCACGACATAGATCATGAAAGAAGGGAACATTTCCTAAAATGTTTAGTAGACTCTTCTTTATAAGTGTGGCACACTTCACACCCATGAAAAAGACTCTACCTAAAGCGGCTTTCAGACTTCCTAGGACACACCTGAACCTATTGCTATGATACCAAGTTTGTCATGACCCGAGAGTACACTTGGATCATAGACACGAGACAAGGAGCCCCGAAAGACTCCCGTCAACCCATGGCATGAGCATATATCTAATTCGTACACATAAGGTGGAAGACTTAACTTAAATCATGAATTTAAATAAGACCAGACATGAAATATAAGAACGGTAATACATAATCCAAGCATAAATAGCGGAATACTACAATTAAGTCTAAAAGTCTCAAATCATAATAGACAGGTTGAAGGGACAAGACCCCAACTAACCCCAACATTCTGAAACAAAAGATAACAAGGTCCGAACATGAAGCTCTCGAATCATGAGAACTCACCGCTGAGAGTTGAGAGCAGAACTGAGGGCAAGCTAGGAATGATGCTGAACCTGCGAACCAGATCCTGAAAATATGTGGGTCAGTACTTAGAAGGTAATGAGTATGTAAGGTTTGCAAAATCATACTTAAACCATAAAAGTTATAGGAGTGGGGACATCATGATCATAAAATTGAAAACATAAATATATCATAAGGCTCAAGATTTCCAAACTATTCGTAAACCTGTCATAGTCGTAACATGTGGTAAAACATTTCATAAAACACAACTTGAGCCAAAAGAACATAATCATACATGCATTAAAACCCTGAGGAACAATGGGAGATTTCTATAACCGACATACCCCATATGAGCACACATGGAGCCCGACCTGTAAACCTAGTCGGGAGGTCGCCCATACCTTTCCAAGGGTATGAACCATGAAAGGCGTGATATCACTCATGAAGGTCCCGTAGGGAAAAAAAGGGACAGTCATTGAGGAGGTCCCAACATAACCTATGGTGGCACGTAGTTCTGAGATTCGGCACATAACCTAAGCCCTGAACCTACTCGGTGTTAAGTACTACCCCCAAAACATGCAACGTGCTCATAGAAATTCATACATGACATACATGGCTAGTTAAATCGTGATAATCATAACGTGCTTGAGAATTCGTAATACTAGCCATGGAATTTGGGCCCGTGGATAGATCAAAATCATAGTTCATAAATCATAAGTGACATGTGGGCATTGGCCATAGTTTTCAATCATACATGAAATGCTTAAATTTATAGGAAACATGATCATAATAACATGAGTAAGTGAAAACATGCTTAAAATTCATAAGTCCGTATCATGCTTAAGAAATCACCATAACCATGAATTTCACTAAAAACCCCATGATTTGAGCATATATGATTTTGAGGATTTAAATCATCAAATATTGAATAAAATAAGTGGAAACAGCCCAATAATTCGAAACCCATGATTTTAGTCATACTACAATATGCTCATATCAATTTTTGAGGAAACATGCATTTGGGTTATGACCCATCAAGAATTGGTAACTTAAACGTAGAATTAGGGAGATATTGGGCATGGGTAGGGACTAAACTACCCATTTGAAACCCTACATACCTGAAAATTTCGTGATTCTTAACTCCCTTGAAGAAGTCTAGCTGGAAACATGAAGAATTGAAGAAGAACACTTGAATCCCTTTCCTCCTTCCTATCTACTCTGACATGTACCAAATGAGGTTTATCATGAATGATCTCCCCTTAAAAGTCCCTGTCCCAACCTCAAAAAAACGTAGTTTAGGTCTTAGGATCCTAGGAAATTATAAGAAGGCCCTTACTAATTCGCAGGAAATAACTGCCAGGTGACCCTAACGGGTGACCTGATGACTCGTCAGGACGGGCAACGACTCGTCAGGTTGCCCCTCAAGTACACTGGATATCAGGTCCACTAGGCTCGTAACAGGTGACTCAACAACTCGTCACAAGTGACCACTAGTCATGGTCACCTTCCGTCAAGTAGACTGCCTCATCCTTACTTAAATCCTCAACCTTTTCCCATGGTGGACCTGACAACTCGTGGTAGCTGACCACGAGTCGTTCCCACGTTCGTGGGGACCTTAGTTCCTCAGCCCAGTCCAACCTTCCCACGATCCACCTGACGACTCGTGGGGTCTCCTCACGAGTCATCTAACGACTCGTTCTGCACTGTTGCAACATTTTCCAGATTTTTCCCCGTTTGACTCTCGAGTTTGATCCTTGGGTTCCCGGGGTATAAAAACTTGCCTGCAGGCTTAGAAAGATAGGTTGTGAGATTTCCTGAGAGCTTTTCAGAGTCAGAACATTGGCCAGCTCCTTCCATTTGGAGTCGCTAGGGTGTAGAAGATTACTTGTCTTTTGTTGTGCAGTATTTGGGTAGGCCAGGGCCTTGTCCCGACCATTATTTGTATTATTAGAGGCTTGAAGACTACAGTATTCAGTTAGTTAGTTGTTGTTGGCCGTGTGGGGCCCAACTATGTCTTATTTTATGTGTTGGCCATGTGGGGCCTAGTATAGTTGCTTATGCCCCTTTCTGTTATAACTAGACAGCATGATGGTCTTGTCGGCCCGTATAGGATCCTTATTGATGTATGTTAGTTGGGTTAGCTATTTTCTTTCACAGGTGTTGTGTGGCCTTGTCGGCCCGAGGCTATGTTTACAATCGAGATATTATTTCCTTGAATTTGAATCAGTGGTAGGCACAAGAGGTGCCTGTGCCCAGCCAGGTCAGCCCAGATTCCAAAGTGGCATTAGGTGCCAGTCATGCTTCTCAAGGTGGGGCATGACAAACTTGGTATTAGAGCAGGTCATATCCTAGAGAGTTTGTAAGCCATGTCTAGTATAGTCTTATTTATTAATGTGTTGTGCACCACATTTTATAAGTATGAGGATATGAGGCATGATAGTATGGTTACCCTTTCTTCTTCTCAGATCGTGCTATGGAGCCGAGTTGTACGGGGTTGAGTCCCTAAGCTTTCATTGTTATGTCTATCTAGAGTAATATCTGATATAAGACAGACTCTAGCCAGCCGCAAGATAACTATTGCTGATTTGAGGGGCGCAGCGCGGCACAAGGATGGGCGCTATGGCCAGCGCGAAGCACCCCTGTGTCACCGACCATGTGTATATATATATATATAACTCTCACTTATTTTCAAATAATTTCCAAAGAACCCAAGACCAAAGATCAGAGAGGGCATGCACTATTCACCAAATTTTCATTCGATTACGCTACCAAACGCCATTCAAATGCAAATTAACTTTAGGTAACGAGTTCTAGGCCTACAGGAAGCATTACTACAGAGTTATTTCTCGAAAATTCGCTCGGCAAACTGGAACTTCTCCAAGTAAAAGTTGTTGGAATTACTCCAAATTGAATCCTAAACGGACACAGGCATTAGGTGAGCATTTCTCCCTTATGAACTCTCGGGAAATTATAGGTTTTTGGCCATATTATTCAAAGTCGAATTATAGTTGATATGATTATTGAAAGTCATCGTTTTTTTTGAATTTAGTATTGAAATTAGCCCTATTCTCTCGGCATTGGGATTTCAATTGGGCGGAACCGCCGTTTACAAGTTGAAACTCGCCAGCTGAATGAAAGTCGGCATTCGGGTATGTAAGGCTTATCCCTTCAGCAAGTTATTCTCGTTGTATAATGATACGACTAATTTTCTTGAATGGAAATAACAGTCCCATATGTTGAAAATAGTTGCTATCAGTAGATTGTGATTAGATATGTTGTGGTCAGCTGTCATCTGTAGACCACGAAGATATATAGGTTGTGGTTAGCTGCTAGAAAGCATATCGAGAGTATATCATAGTACCCTTCGTCGGGAAAGAGTATGTTAAGTGTGGCTCACGCCAGGAGCGTCATAGAGACTCCCATATTCGTCTTTCCACTATATTAATAGAATATTGATGTTTTTCTTTCACGCCAAGACCTCAGAAGTTTAGGTTTAGTTATAGGGATTGATTTCTTAGGTTTGTTACGAACTGAACAGAGGCTCAGATCATAGACATGGGACAAGGGACCCCGAGAGACCCCAAGTCGACCCATAGTATAAGCATACAACTAACTCATTCAACCTACTAAAGAAATCATGAATATAATCTCAGCAGAAGTTTAATCCAACATCACATCAGAATAACATCCGAAGCTACACATACATAAGTCTGAAAAGCCTCTAATCTGGATGAGTTGATGGGAAGGGACCCCAACTAACTCAACAATACAGAACCAAAAATACATAAGGAACTGAATGTCCAGTCCTCGAAGAATGAGGACTCACCAATCAAGTAGGAGCTAACTCTGACATCCGACTATGCACGGGGCTGAGCCTGGGAGCTGGGTCCTGTATCATGAAATGATACAACATAGGAAGTATGTGGTCAGTACGTGGAATGTACCGAGTATGCAAGGTAAATTAAACCGCTCAAGCAAAGTAAATCATTTAAAACATTTCATAACAGATCATAAGCTTTTAAATATAAGAGGGAGGTTTACATGCATTCATTCTGAGATCATAATCTTATCATGACGTGACTATGCATAGCATTACAATATCAAGACTAACCCCAATGACTCAAAGTTGAATCGTAACATTTATGATAAAAGCTGAACAATGAGTCAAACCTTGCTTTTAGAACATGCATGCTTATAGTAATGATCATGAGTGATGAATATGAAAATCTGAATGATGTAGACAGTGGGAGACTCGTCACTTAATTAACATACCACGATAGAGCTTACGTGATCCAAACTATCGCACTCAAGTGGGTAGAGCCGTCCATAACCTTGCCAGGGCGATGGACGATACCATGATATTGATATTAAGCTGAAGGGCAGATCGGGCCGGGGATAGCTCACAAGGGAGGCCCCAATATTATATATGTATCAACTTACGTTGGCGCGTAATTCTGGGGCATAGGGTGATTGGCCCTTAACCCGCTCGGTGCTAGACTCTTTTCCCAAAAACATGTAATGCTCTACATCGTATAAAATGAAGCTCAACATTGTCTACTGACGAAGCTCAACATGAAATCATGCATAGCTCAACATCACATGAAACGAAGCTCAACAATGCCTATTGACAAAGCTCGTTAATAAAATCATGCATATACTCGACATCATATGATAATGAAGCTCAACATTGTCCTTTGACAAAGCTCAATAATGACATACATCTCAATTACGAATTCATGCATATGAGAAGCTTTATTTCGAAACATACCACAAGCTCAAGTATAAGTGGGAGCATCAACTCCAAATCATGTGGTAAGCTACATGTAGCAATATTTATCTCAACATTCCACAAGCTAGAAATCATGAAATTTGGGAGACTTCACTCCAAACAATGTGGTAAGCTTATTTTGGGAAAAATCATCATTTTAAAATCAACATGTGGGCATTGCCCAAAGCTTTATCATACTTGGGTCTACTCAAATCCATTTTGGAAACAACATCAAAATCATGGATAGCTTTAGAAACATGTCTTTCATAATCAAATCTCATCATCATCATACATTCATCATAATCTTCTTCTTTTACGAACTTTTCATCCATGGACATTTAATTTCACAACTTAGATAAATAATTTGTATTGGAAACAATTTAAAATCTGCCCAAGCTTCACAATTCATCAATATAAATATAATCTAATCATGCCCATGTATAGAGATTGAAGATTTATGCAATTTGGGTAAAAAACCTCATACTTGATCATAGGTGATTTATCATAATTTGATAGAAATTGGGCATGGGTGTGGAAGAAGACACCCACTCATAACCTTACATACCTGAGAGAGATGTTTTTAACACTTCAAGATGAGATTCCAATGAAACCTTCAAAACTTGCTCTAAATCCTCTCTTCAAACTCTCAAGTTTGCATGCATGGAATGAACTAGCTTAGAATAGGTTTTCCCCTCTTAAAACCCTGTAAAACGAGCCTTAAATGACGTAGTATAAGTCTTAGGAACTCAGTAATTACGAAAAGGCCCTTACTAAATTCACAGAAAATCACTGTCAGGTGGTCCTAACGGATGACCCAATGACTCATTACTGGAGGGGACGAATCGTCATAATGCTCGTCAGTACGCTTCTTGCATCTTATCACTTTACTTACAAGTCACCCCACGAACAACACCAGGACTCGTTGCCTGAGCTAACGAGTCGTGGTCTGCTCCCTTCAAGTACACTGGTTGACCTCTTAAATGTTTACACACCCTTACCCCACAATTGACCTAACGATTCGTGGTGACTGACCACGAGTCGTTCCCTCACCCATGGGAAACCCTTATCCTTCAACTTCCTGCTCCTCACTGGCCTTCCCCATGAGCCACCTGACGACTCGTGGGCTGGTCTCACGAGTCGTCCAACAACTCATTATGTGCCTGCAATTTGAATTTTTAGTTTTTTACCGTTTGACTCCCGGGTCTGATCCTTGGGTTCTCGGGGTATTACATTATCTCCCCCTTGGGAACATTCATCCTCGAATTTTAGAAACACACAGAAAACTCAGAAACAAGCAATCATCATATGCAAACACTGATTATTTAAATTGAAAAATGATGGAATGACTACCTCCGAAAAGAACTGCATAGCTGAACTGAATTCAAACATCACGTACATCTATCATAACATAAATCAAACTTGTGTACATGAACTCAACGTGGAAACTGATTAGAGAATTAGGGAAAAAACTGACCACCTCAAACTGAAACTGAGTCGGTAGGAAACAGGTGAGGGTATTTAGCCATCATAGTCACTTTGGCTTCCCACGTAGCTCCCTCAACATACTGATTTCTCCACAACACCTTCACCGAAGCTACTTCTTTGTACCTCAGCCTCCAAACTTGACGATCTAAGATTGCAACTAGAATTTCCTCATACTGAGGCTATCTCCCACACCAACGCTTTTCACTAGGACAACTAAAGATGGATCACCCAAGCACTTTTTCAAGAGCGATACATGAAAGACGGGATGAACTGAAGATAACTCTGATGGCAAGTCTAACTCGTACACTATCTTACCCACTCTTCTCATAACCCGGTACGGACAAACATACCGGGGATTGAATTTCCCTTTCTTTCCGAACCGCATGACTCCCTTCATGGGAGACACCTTTAAAAATACCCAATTGTCCACCTCGAACTCCTACTCTCTCCTCCTCACATCCGCAAATGACTTTTGACGACTCTGAGTGATTTTCATCCTGTCTCTTATCATCTGAACTTTCATCATAGCCTCATGAACCGAATTAGGTCCTATCATAGCTGCCTCACCATCCTCAAACCATCCGATGGGCAATTTACACCTTCGCCCATAAAGAGCCTCGAACGGTGCCATCTGGATGCTGGAGTGATAACTGTTATTGTACACGATCTCGATCAAGGGCAAGTGATCATCCCAACTACCTTTAAAATCCATCACACAGGCTCTCAACATGTCCTCGAGAGTCTGGATTGTCCACTCCGCTTGACCATCCGTTTGCGGATGGAATGTTGTGCTGAGTTTAACCTGAGTCCCAAGCCCTTTTTGGAAAGACCGCCAAAACTGAGAGGTAAACTGAGTACCTCATTCTGAGATAATAGACAAGGGCACTCCATGTAATCGCACCAACTCCCGAATATACAGTTTGGCATAATCATCTGCTGAATCTGTGGTTTTGACCAGTAGGAAGTGTGCAGCCTTAGTCAACCTGTCTACCACCACCCAAATAGAAATCATAGTGTTGGCGAGTACGGGTAGGCCTGTAATGAAATCCATATTAATCTCTTCCCACTTCCAAGTGGGAATGCAAATATCCTGAAGTACGCCTCCCGGTCTTTGATGATCGACTTTCACTTGTTGACAGTTCAGGCACTTGGCTACAATTCTGCAATATCCTTCTTCATGTCATTCCACCAATATATTTCCCGCAAATCATGATACATCTTGGTGGCACCCGTATGGATAGAGTACTTGGAACCATGTGCCTCATGAAATTTTCGGTCCCTCAAATCATCGACATCTAGAACACATATACAACCCTTTTACCACAGTACACCATCTCTCCCTTGGGAGAAGGCCTCCACCTTTTGACTTCGAATGATTGTTCGGTGCGTTTGTTGGGTGTTAAAAACCGACACGCAAGTGCACGTGGTCAAACAAGTAGTAAGTGGCTTAAGTAAGCCAAGTATCGATCCAAGGAGACTCTGGATAAGTAAAAATTGCTTAAGTATACTATATTCTATCTCACTTCTATATATGCTGACAACAACGTAACCAACAATTGAAAAGTTTGTTTTATAAATTATGTACTAAAACTACTAACAATTATCTACTTTGAATTTAAACTATGGTTATGAGCATGCCAAGGTTAAGAACATGTAATGAACTTGATTATAATCATAAATTGGTTAATCTTTCTCTTCCAGTTGCTAGCCAAGAACATTAGCCAAGAGATTAAAACTCTCGTATTTAATCTCACTTAAGAATCATAAACCATCCGTCTACATTTCTGTGATCAAATGCAATTCATGACCTAGCAATACAATTCTGGTTCCTAAATTGACTAATACGGCTTTCAAGTATATTTCTATCAAGAAAGCACATCAAAACCCAATTTTCCCAAATCAAGTTAAGAATAATACCCTATTAATTCACAACTTTCCAATTTCGTGCTCTCTCGAGTGAAATCGGACTTTTTAGATATACATTAATATCAGCCACACACCAATGCAGTAGAAACAAGAATTAATAGAACAACATGGAAGAAGAAGATGAAAAACCATATAATTCAATAATCAAAATTCATCACAAATGTTCATAACCTCAGCAAGGAAGGGAATTAGCCACTCATTTGTGGATTAATCATCCTAAAACAAGTGTTAATCATACAAACAATTGAGTTAAAGAAGAAACAAGGAGAGAAAAAACCCTGAACTTTTCGTCCCTCAACTGCCTGTAACCCACGTCCTTGCTCCACCAAGTCTGAATTAATTAAAAATAAGCCTAAGTGTTCTATTTATACTAGTGGGAATTTTTCCCGGAATAACAAGAAACGTGTCACGGAGTGCATCGCGGAGCACTGCCTCCGTGACATGGCGTGGATGCGGACCCTCTCTGGAAATTTGGGGTTCGGGAATAAAGCTTCAACGTGGCACGGCATGCAACGCAGAGGCTTGCCTCCGTGACACGGAGCTGCCGCGAGGCTCCACTGGAATTTGACTAATATTTCACCCTCCAGGCAGAGTGCCTCCGCGATGGTAGTGTGACACGGCTCCATCACGGAGCCCCTTTATATTGTGCAGTCCAATGCCTTTTCCGTGCTCTCATCCAAGTCCAACTCCGATATTGCTCCAACATGCATTTTAGCTCCTCAAAATCACATTTTACCTACAAAACAATGCTAATCATGTTGGTTAGTATAAATTCACATTTTATTACCAATTACATGAAAATGTATACATATTGCTAGATAAACAAGGCGAAAATGATACGTTTGAGTATTACTTGGGCATATAAATCTGCCCAAGATCACTTACCCCACACTTAAATCCTTGTTCGTCCTCGAACAACAAACACATAATTCATGCAAATTACATCCCAACCTTCGCCACTATGGTGCAACAATTTGAGCTACGGTCATACCGATCATTCAATATTGCAAATCATCAAGAAAACATGCATGGTCTTAACAATGCAATGACCTTTAATACATCAAGACTTCCTAGACTTTAAGAATCGACTCTCGATATCGGAAAACTCATGCAAATCAGCTAATCAAGATATCCGACACGAAAATCAATCTTTCATCAAGCATGTGCCCTCACAACTCAAGAGAATCTTCCCCTTTATGCTCATGTGACACACAAACATTCAAGTAGGGGCATGTAGAAATTAATTTCACTCTCTCTCCCAAAAGAATTCACATGCATCATGTCATGACCCATAAGCTTGCCCTTAGTGTATTACTCCACTAATATAAAGAAATGCAATGTAAGATCACGTAGGACTTTAATGGGTTGTAATGGAAGCTATGGAACTAGTACATACTGGATTAGCCAATAATAGCCACTAGCATCATTAAGCGCCTTTTCAACACATTCCCATCAACGTATGGACATTGTTTCTCTCTTTTCTTTTTTTTTCATCATCCCATTCATGATAGTTTACTTTCGTATGGCCCATTTCATCAAGCACACTTGACACGACAACAAAAGTTTTTCATGCACCTTCATTATCATTTAGTTATAGCAAGTGCACCTTCAACCTTTTCTTTTCTTTCCTCACTCTGCTTTTCTTTTTCTTTTCACCCTTCTCACTCTTTGACACTTTGGGAAATTTTTTGTTCTTCTTAAGCGCTTAAGAGTTTTGTATAGACTTTACGGCTAATGAAAAGAAAGAATTAAGCTCAGTTTAAGGTTTTTGGACAAAAGAAAGAAATAATCGGCTAAAGGCTCAATGGGCTGACTAGGGTATACAATCACATCAAAAGGGGAGTATCACAAGAAAAAAAATAGAAACTCTCGGTTAAAACAAAGAAATGCCTACATCCTTTCCAACACTACACCTCCTTCATTTCGTTTTGTACACACACCAGGCAAGTTCTAGACACTTCACAATAGCATGGAATAACAATACCTTACTTCACACTTCATGCACATGCTCGACTCAAGATGCATTCACAGACTCTTTAATTAGCTAATTACATGAATTCATAAATTAAGCCTCAATCACACCGAATCGAACTCTACAGCCTAGGTATCTCAACATATTTACAAAAATGCATGCTTTCATACAAATCACCTTTGCATTTTGAATATCAAGTACAACACGCAACCAACATTTCACAACCATATAGTAACTACAGGTTCCGTGATGCAATCCACCAAAGAAAAAACTGAAAATAAATTAAAATAACTACTCCTACCGACTACATTTCCCTTAAGACGGTCGTCATCCATCCATCATAGGGAACGGTCACTAACTATGACGTCGGTTCAATGGGACTATTCTCGGTAAAAGAACCGAAAACAAACTCCGAGAAACCCAAAAATAAAAATCGAAAAATTTTGCAAAACATCGATCATTTCGATGCAAAAATTATTTACAAAATATTTTAAATATAAACAAAATATTTTTGCAAAATTTTAAAAATATCAATCATTTCGATAGAGAAAAAAACATAAGAAATAAGAAAATATTTACAAAATTTTTTACAGATTTACAGACTTAGCTGGCAACAACAACTTTCCACAACACACATCAATACCACAAATATGTACAGATACAGAACAGTTTGCAATTCACAAACACAGGGAAACATACATACAAAACAGAGGAAGGCACACAAGCAAACCAGCCCAGCCCCAGCACCTAACTACTCCCCACCCTACACTTAAATCGAACGCTGTCCCCAGTGTTCACAAAAATTAAAAATCACAAAATTTGGGTGGTGGAACTCCCTGATCAGTCAAAGTATTCAACTTCTTCATCAGGTGCTGCTGCCTCATAGCCCATGTCCGATTCACCTCCATCGTCGTCATCGGACTCCACATCGGAGTCCTCCCGACGTGTCTCCTCGTCTATGGGGACATCATCGTCAGTGGGCTCTACAAAGGCTGGCCCCACTCGGCATAGAGCCCTGGCGTTTTTGCCAAACGGGTAATCCAGCTCGAGCTGCCATAGCTCCTCCTTCGTGGCTGGTCTCCCTGTTCATTTGAGAATACGGCAGAGTCTGGTGGTAACCCCTTTCCTTATTTCTACTCCATCTGGCTGTGGATCGAGCCCCACACAATGTGCGTCTGATATCGGCATATGGTGGGGTAATGTTCAGCTGGCGGAGAACGTGGGCGTCTGTGTCCCGCGCTCCGATGATGGCATTTAGCTGCTGGGGTTCCACAGTGACTATCTGCCCTCTGATCTTGATTGTGTGGCTTTTGGTTGCCGGGTTCCAATTAGCATAGAACTCCCGGACTAGATGTACGTTGCATTCCTTGGGCTCCTGAAATATGAAGCTGAGCCCAGCTGCCTCGATCCTTTGCACTATGCGGGGGAACTCTTGTGCTAGTGGTTCCCGTGCAATATGCTCCTCGGGGAAGTATTTATTCTCCTTGTGTTTGGTGTACCACTTCTTCCCCTCATCAGTTACCCACCTAGTTCCGTATTGGCGGCGCTGGCCGCGCGGAACTGCTGGTGCAGCTGGGACTGCTGTGCCCGGTCTAAGTCTTTTTCTCCCGGTGCCTGAAGTTGATGCACCTTTACCCTTATCCTGCCTACTTGCCATTTTACCTGTCAACACAAATAAACAAGCGCAATGTCAAGCTAAATGAATATTAACTTCGGTTAAGGTCGGGTTAACTAAGTTTACCCCACACTTAGTCCTTAGCTACGGTTACGATACTACGTCAAGAATAACTTTATTTACACCAAAAACTAACAACTATACAATTCATGCTTAGTGCGTTCGCAAAGAAAAATTCGACGGTATAACTTTAGCGTACTACTCAGACTTCAAACAGCTAATCCCAATCACTACCATCTCTAGCAATTCAACCATCGCACTTAGCAAAGACAAACAACAAACAAAAACAACAACAAAAATTCTATATATACAAACCTATACAACCAACCCAATTTGAACAATTTTCAACATTTTCCCAAAAACCCGAGAATTCGTCGTCTATTACATTCAAACAATATTCTAAAACGACTTATCTCCTTCAATACATAGAACCCGGCATATAATTCACAAATTTAGCAAGTTACCCATTTCGATTCCAACAACCAAGCCCTAGAATTGAATTTCGCAATCAAATTCGAATCATTCACGCAATCGACAAGTTCAAACGCTCATTACAACATTCCGAACATTTATCAATCAAGGAATAACTCAATTTCATGCTAAATTTTGACTTGGGGTGATTTAGTTCACCTCCCATGCTTAAATTCGAATAAAATAGACAAAAACTTGAGAGATAATCGGAAAACATACCTCGTAGTTGAAGAACCGAAGAAAATTTGATAATTCTTTGCTTTATACCGTGGCACGTTGATGGGCAAGGGAATTTTGGGTGTTTGATCACGGAGAAATGTAAAAATGAGGGAAAAAGGGGCAAAATCGGGGGTTTAAAATGAAGAAACACGCGGGTCACCCGGCAACCCGGTGTGACCCGTCACAATTTATATGGCAACGTGTCACGGAGTGCATCGCGGTGCACTGCCTCCGTGACATGGAGCCATCGCGACAGCTTACTGGAATTTTTGAAAATTCCAGATTACACTTCAACGTGTCACGGAGGGTAACGCGGAGGCCCTTCTCCGTGACACGGAGCTATCGCCCCAGCTCACTGTCTTCAACATTTTTTTATTTTTTCATACCTCGCTTTTCCTTCACGATTCCGTGCACATTTTTCTCTGTTTAACCTGAAAATCATCTCACTAAATAAAACTGGTTAGATTAATAGGTTTCACCTAACTAAAATACAAAAATACTAACTAAAACAAAAAACATTTGTACTAAATCAAGAAAAAGAAAAATAAAATAAAATCTATTTACACTTTACAAAACGAAAGAAAAAAATTATTCACGGGTTGCCTCCCGTGCAGCGCCTGGTTTACCGTCGCGGCTCGACGTCCGTTATGCTCAATTGTCCGCTAGGGTGATGGACGATTTCTTACGATCATTGTCCTCCCCCCAGTAGTGCTCACACCTATCCGGTGGTCTTCCCATCAACTCTCGGGAATCATCCATTTGTTTAGCATTCCCATGATCAATTACATTGATCACCGAGAGTTCTTCATTCACCATCGGGAGCTTGGGTGCCTTGTACACATCGAACACCTCTACCTTGTCATGTGCTCGCATTGTGAGTTGACCCGCAGCTACATCGATTAATGCTTTCCCGGTTGCCAAGAAGGGTCGTCCCAAAATAAATGGGACTTCCGCGTCTGGTTCAAAATCCAGAACAATAAAATCTACCGGGAAAACGAGGGAGCCCACTTGCACAAGCACATCCTCAACAATGCCATCCAGCCTAGCTAAGGATCTGTCTGCCAACTGCAAGATTACTGTTGTAGGTCTAGGACTCCCTAGACCCAACTTTCTGAATACCGAAGATGGCATCAGATTTATGCTTGCTCCCAGGTCACACAATCCACGAGCTCAGATACTCTGCCCAATAGTAAGCTGGATAGTAAAACTTCCAGGGTCTTTTAGCTTCGTGGACAGTCTATTTTGGATCCGGGAAGTGCACTCCTCCGTCAAAGCTACCGTGGCATACTCAGTCAAACGACTTTTGTTGGCCACGATGTCTTTAATGTATTTGGCATATTTAGGCACTCCCTGCAAGACATCAACAAGAGGTAAATTAACATGTACCTATTTAAGCACCTCCATGAATTTCTTGAAACACGCCTCCTCCTTGTGTTTCTTGAGTCGTTGAGGGAACGGGGGTGGAGGTCTTTCTGATTCAGCTTCTTTGGTCTTCCCCCTTTCCGAAGTTTGTTCTCCCTCAACTTCTGTTGCTCCTGACTTTTGAGGTGGTCTTTCTGGTTCCACCTCCATCAGCTGCAAACCACTCCTTGTGATCACTGCATTTACCTGCTTCGGATTAGGATCCGTGTCGCTAGGCAGTCCTCCTCTGGGCCATGTATTTTGGGCACTAGCAAATTGCCCAAATTGATACTCAAGAGCCTTGGTCGCTAACTGATTATTTTTCACTTCGGCTGCCAATTTAACATAGTCAGCCTGCAATTGCGCTTGATTAGCGATCATGGTCTTGAACATCTCCTCAATGCTAGGTGATGGTGGTGGGGGAGGGGCATTATGATTTCTGAATTGAGATTGGTAGTTCTGTTGCCCTCCTTGATTTCTTTGCATACCCTGACCCGAACTTTGGCCTTGTTGGTTGTTGCTACCCCATGAAAAATTTGGATGGTTCCTCCAATTTGAGTTGTAGCCGCTACCAAACTGCTGTTGATTTCTTTGTGCATTGCCCACAAAGTTAACAGAATCAGGATTTGCTCCACAGCACTCAGCTGAGTGCTCATTGCTACCACACACTTCACACCATATTTGCTGGACCGCATTGACTGAAGCTGAAGGCTGGTTCAAATTCATGTTGCTGAAGTGGTTGTTCAATTGATTCTGCAAGGCAACTATCTGTGCAGCGATAGCTATAAATCCATCCACTTCAAGCACTCCTGCTGCTTTCCTTGCTCCACCTCGTGATGAATCAGCATTCCATTCTGGATTGCCCTGTGAAATCCGGTTTAGCAAAGTGTACAGCTCCTCATAAGTATTTTCCAGCGCTTGCCCTCCAGCTGCTGAATCTAGCAAAATTTTAGTATGGGGTTCCAAACCCTCAATAAATGTGTGCACCAACACCTCATTGGACTGATGATGATGAGGACAGTCCCGCAACATGGATTTAAATCTTTCCCAGGCTTGATACAAATTTTCCCCCTCCCTCTGTTTGAAACTTAGAATTTGACTTCTAAGTCTGGCTGTTTTACCAGAGGGGAAAAATCTTATCAAGAACTTTCGTGCAAGATCATCCCACGTTGAAATAGAATTTGGTGGCTCAGCTTTTAACCACCTCTTGGCTTCACCAAGTAATGAGAACGGAAATAATGTAAGCCGAACATAATCAGGTGACACTCCAGCGGGTATATAAGTGTCACTTATCTCCAAAAAGTTTTGGAGATGTTGTTGTGGGTCTTCATGAGGGAGACCGGTAAATTGCCCGCTTGTGTGCAACAGTTGCACCATATTTTGCTTGAGTTCAAATCTCCCTCCAGGCTCTGGTTTGCGGATACTTGATGTTACATTATTGGCATGTGGGATTGCCACCTCGCGAACCGGCCTTGCTGCTGCTTCTTCGGGCACTAACACTGCCCTAACAACCGGTGGATTTTGTTGCTCCATAATAGTCTGTCTGAGCAACTCCAGCTTCTTTTGTAGAGCTTCTCTCCGTTTACTATGAAATATACGTTCAGGCTCTATATAAGATTCCACCAGCTCTTTGTCTCTTGCCAGTGTTCACAGAAATCAAGTCTGCAAAATACAGGCTAAGACCAAGTTGTCAACACTTAAGTAAAGAAAAATAAAAATACAGTAAATTTACACTTAATACAATTTCACCAATTGCCTAGTCTCCCCGGCAACGACGCCAAAAAACTTGTTCGGTGCGTTTGTTGGGTGTTAAAAACCGACACGCAAGTGCACGTGGTCAAACAAGTAGTAAGTGGCTTAAGTAAGCCAAGTATCGATCCAAGGAGACTCTGGATAAGTAAAAATTGCTTAAGTATACTATATTCTATCTCACTTCTATATATGCTGACAACAACGTAACCAACAATTGAAAAGTTTGTTTTATAAATTATGTACTAAAACTACTAACAATTATCTACTTTGAATTTAAACTATGGTTATGAGCATGCCAAGGTTAAGAACATGTAATGAACTTGATTATAATCATAAATTGGTTAATCTTTCTCTTCCAGTTGCTAGCCAAGAACACTAGCCAAGAGATTAAAACTCTCGTATTTAATCTCACTTAAGAATCATAAACCATCCGTCTACATTTCTGTGATCAAATGCAATTCATGACCTAGCAATACAATTCCGGTTCCTAAATTGACTAATACGGCTTTCAAGTATATTTCTATCAGGAAAGCACATCAAAACCCAATTTTCCCAAATCAAGTTAAGAACAATACCCTATTAATTCACAACTTTCCAATTTCGTGCTCTCTCAAGTGAAATCGGACTTTTTAGATATACATTAATGTCGGCCACACACCAATGCAGTAGAAACAAGAATTAATAGAATAACATGGAAGAAGAAGGTGAAAAACCATATAATTCAATAATCAAAATTCATCACAAATGTTCATAACCTCAGCAAGGAAGGGAATTAGCGACTCATTTGTGGATTAATCATCCTAAAACAAGTGTTAATCATACAAACAATTGAGTTAAAGAAGAAAGAAGGAGAGAAAAAACCCTGAACTTTTCGTCCCTCAACTGCCTGTAACCCACGTCCTTGCTCCACCAAGTCTGAATTAATTAAAAATAAGCCTAAGTGTTCTATTTATACTAGTGGAAATTTTTCCCGGAATAACAAGCAACGTGTCACGGAGTGCATCGTGGAGCACTGCCTCCATGACACGGCGTGGACGCGGACCCTCTCTTGAAATTTGGGGTCCGGGAATAAAGCTTCAACGTGGCACGGCATGCAACGCGGAGGCTTGCCTCCGTGCCACGGAGCTGTCGCGAGGCTCCACTGGAATTTGACTAATATTTCATCCTCCAGGCAGAGTGCCTCCGCGATGGTAGCGTGACACGGCTCCATCGCGGAGCCCCTTTATATTGTGCATCCAATGCCTTTTCCGTGCTCGCATCCAAGTCCAACTCCGATATTGCTCCAACATGCATTTTAGCTCCTCAAAATCACATTTTACCTACAAAACAATGCTAATCATGTTGGTTTGTATAAATTCACATTTTATTACCAATTACATGAAAATGTATACATATTGCTAGATAAACAAGGCGAAAATGATATGTTTGAGTATCACTTGGGCATATAAATCTGCCCAAGATCAATGACTTCCTTCAGCTTTACTAAAATCGTATCCTTATCTTGTTTGGCTTTCACATCCGTCACCAAGGACGATTTTGATCCATTTTGCAACACAACGCCGCCATCGATAGATTCGACCAATCTAACTCCCAACCTTGCAAGTCGATGGACATCTTTCATCAACTCCTTCTTTCCCTCATCCACGTGGACACACTCTCCATAGATAGCATGTTAAGTGCATCCGCTACTACATTAGTCTTACCCGGGTGGTAAAGGACACTCATGTTGTAGTCCTTTCTCCAACCACCTCCTTTCCCGAAGATTGAGATCTTTCTGCGTGAACACATATAGCAAGCTCTTGTGATCCGGGAATACATCCACGTGGACCCCATACAAGTAATGCCTCCATATCTTCAAGGCAAGTACCACCGCAGCCAACTCAAGATCGTGGGTTGGGTAATTCTTTTCATGAATTTTCAACTGTCTTGAGGCATATGCTATCACTTTCCCATGCTACATCAACACACACCCGAGTCCGACTCTTGAAGCATCAAAATGCACAACAAAGCCATCCATACCCACGGGTAGGGTCAACACTGGTGCTGAAGTGATTCGGGTCTTCAATTCCAGGAAGCTTTTCTCACAAGCCTTCGACCAGTGGAACTTTACCTTCTTCTGAGTCAACTTGGTCAAAGGTGCTGCAATTGATGAAAAGCCCTCAAGGAACCTCCGGTAATAACTCGCTAAGCCCAAAAAGCTTCTGATATCTGATGGTTTCACCGATCTGGGCCAATTCTTTACCGCCTCGATTTTTTGAGAATCTACCCTGATGTCCTCACTCGATACCACATGGCCCAAAAATGCCAGAGTCCAACCAAAATTCACATTTGCTGAACTTTGCATACAACTGTCGATCCTTGAGGGTCTAAAGCACTACTCTCAAGCAAGCGGCATTCTCCTCCTCGCTTCGACAGTATATGAGGATATCATCGATAAACACAATCATGAACATGTCTAGATATTCCTTGAACACCCTGTTCATTAGATCCATAAAGCTGCAGGGGCATTGGTTAGTCAAAAATATATGACAACAAATTCATAGTGATCATACTGAGTTCTGAAAGCAATTTTTGGGATGTAACTCTCCCGAAACCTGAGCTGGTGATACCCGGATCTGAGATCAATCTTGGAGAAACACTTGGCACCCTAAAGTTGGTCAAACAAATCATCGATCCTGGGGTAAAGGATACCTATTCTTAACAGTGACCTTGTTTAACTATCGATAGTCAATACACATGCGAAGGGAACCATCCTTCTTCCGAACAAATAATATTGGTGCAACCCCAAGGAGACTTACTCGGCCTAATAAAGCCCTTATCTAACAGTTCCTTCAACTGATCCTTCAACTCTTTTAGCTTAGCTGGGGCCATTCTATAAGGCGGAATAGATATGGGCTGCATGTCGGGAAGATCTATACCGAAATCAATCTCCCGCTCGAGAGGGATACCTGGCAAATCATCAGGAAAGACCTCTAGATACTCACGTACTATTGGTACAGACTAGATGGTCGGGGTCTCGAAATTCACATCCTTAACCCTAACTAGATGGAAACCCTTAGAAATCATCTTCCTAGCCTTAAGGTAAGAAATGAATTGACCTACAGGCACAACTGAACTACCCTCCATTCTAAGACTAGCTCACCAAAAAATCTAAACTCTACTGTCCTGGTTCTACAATTAATTGAAGCATAGCATGCAAATAGCCAATCTATGTCGAGAATAACATTGAAATCGATCATGGCTAACTCTATCAAGTCTGCTGAGGTGACCTTATGAAGGATTGAGACTGGGCAACCTCTATACACCCATCTAGCTATAACTGAGTCACCTACTGGAGTAGAAACTAAGAAGGGCTCTGACAAGACATCATGACTGACTTCGAAGCTACCGGCCATATATGGTGTCACAAAATATAGGGTAGCCCCCGGATCTAGCAAAGCATAAACATCAGTATGGAAGACTCGCAACGTACCAGTAACCACATCGGGGGAGACCTCCTGCTCCTGAAGAGAAATTAAAGCATAGAACCTGTTCTGGCGCTGACTGCCAGATGTGCTAGTAGATGCCCCCTGATGAGCTAAGCATGGGGGAGGGCTGCTGAACTAGAAGCTGGGCCTCGGCCCCCACCCTGATCCTATCTCGTAGCTGGACAATCCCGAAGCATATGTATGGGCTACCCACAACCAAAATAAGCTCCTGAAGATTCCAAACATTGTCCTGTGTGCCCTCGCCCACACTTGTGACAAGCTAGGATACTAGGATCTGCAGGTTTGCTGCTCTAACCCCGCGAGCCTGACACTCGCCCCCTCTGATCATGTCTGGGCCTGGATGGCATACTCATTGCTAAAGATGCTGGGGTTGACGATCTCTGGTGGGTCTGCTATCGGTGCCCACCACCGGACCTCTGCTGAGGGAATCTATGATCCTCGGTCCTGGCCCTCTTGGCCTCCCTCTCCATCGAATGTGTCGCCTCTATCTGCTGGGCGTACAACACCATGCGAGGAAAGTCCATATCCTGGTGGAAAATAGCTGTCCTACAGTCCTTGTGCAAGTAACCTGCTATACCATGCACAAATCTGCTCATCCTACGCCCGCTGATGGGCCACTAACTCTGGGGCATACTTCGATAAACAGGTGAACTCAAGAGCGTACTCTTGAACAGTCATCCTTCCTTGCTTTAAATTCACGAACTCAGCTGCTTTCAACTCCCTCATCTTTCGAGGGAAGAACTGATCTAGGAATGCAACCTGAAACTCCTCCCATGTGGTCGCACCTGCTCCTGTGACCCTACTGTCCTTCCATTGGTGGAACCAGATATGCGCAACCCCCTTCAACTGGTAGGAGGCCAACTCTAGGCACTCAACACTACTCACCCCTATGACTTGGGTGATCTTGACAATCTTATCAATGAAATCATGCGGGTCCTCATCACCTTGGACCCCAAGAACTCCAACGAGTTCATTCTCAAGAAATCTCGGACTCTGGCCGCCACTACATTGCCATTTTTAGGAACATGTGCAACGGCCTGCTAATTGACCTGAGCAGTCAAGGCCTGCGAGCATCTAAATAGCAGCCCGGAACTCAGTATGAGCATCTGGCTCCGGTGCCTGGGGCTCCTGAACTGGTGGGGCTGGCTGCTGCCCATAACCATTTCCATCCTCGTGGCCTTCACAACCTCCATTCCTCCTTCCATATATTCTTCTAGGAGCCATGATTCTGCAATCGTGAATAACACGAATTAGAAGGATAGAAAGGCTTTTCATCGCACGACATGGATCATGAAAGAAGGGAACATTTCCTAAACATCTAGTAGCCTCTTCATCATAAGTGTGGCGCATTTCACACCCATGAAAAAGACTCTACTTAACGCGGATTTCAGACTCCCTAGGACACATAAAACCTATGGCTCTGATACCAAGTTTGTCATGATCCGAACGGAGGCCCGGCTAGTAGACACGGAACAAGGGACCCCGAGACTCCAAGTTGACCCATGGAATAAGCATACAACTAACTCATTCAACCTACTAAAGAAATCATGAATATAATATCAGCGGAAGTTTAATCCAACATCACATCAGAATAACATCCGAAGCTACAGATACATAAGTCTAAAAAGCCTCTAATCTAGATGAGTTGATGGGACAAGACCCTAACTAACTCAACAATACTAAACTGAAAATACATAAAGAACTAAATATCTAATCCTCGAAGGATGAGGACTCACCAATCAAGTAGGAGCTAACTCTGACAACCAACTATGCACAGGGCTGAGCCTGGGAGTTGGGTCCTGTATCATGAAATGATACAACATAGGAAGTATGCGGTCAATACGTGGAATGTACTGAGTATGCAAGGTAAATAAAACTGCTCAAGTAAAGTAAATCATTTAAAACATTTCATAATAGATCATAAGCTTTCAAATATAAAAGGGAGGTTTACATGCATTCATTCTGAGATTGTAATCTTTTCATGATGTGACCATGCATAGCATTACAATATCAAGACTAACTCGAATGAATCAAAGCTGAAATGTAACATTTATGATAAAAGCTGAACAATAAGTCAAACCTTGCTTTTAGAACATGCATGCTTATAGTAATGATCATGAGTGATGAATATGAAAATCTGAATTATGTAGATAGTTGGGAGACTCGTAACTTTACCAACATACCATGATAGAGCTTATGTGGTCTTAACTATCACACTCAAGTGGGTAGAGCTGTCCATAACCTTGTTAGGGTGATGGACAATATCATGATATTGATATCAAGCTGAAGGGACAATTGGGTCGGGGATAGCTCAAAAGGGAGGCCCCAATATTATATATGTATCAACCTATGTTGGCGCATAGTTCTGGGGCATAGGGTGATCGACCCTTAACCCACTCGGTGCTAGACTCTTCTCCCAAAAATATGCAATGCTCTACATCATATAAAATGAATCTCAACATGAAATCATGCATAACTCAACATCATATGAAACGAAGCTCAACAATGTCTATTGAAAAAGCTCATTAATGAAATCATGCATAGACTCGACATCATATGAAAATGAATCTCAACATTGTCCTTTGACAAAGCTCAATAATGGCATACATCTCAATTACGACTTCATGCATATGAGAAGCTTTATTTCGAAACATACCACAAGCTCAAGTATAAGTGGGAGCATCAACTCCAAATCATGTGGTAAGCTAAATGTAGGAATATTTATCTCAACATACCACAACCCAGAAATCATGAAATTTGGGAGACTTCACTCCAAACAATGTGGTAAGCTTATTTTGGAAAAAATCATCATTTAAATCAACATGTGGGCATTGCCCAAAGCTTTATCATACTTGGGTCTACTCAATCCATTTTGGAAACAACATCAAAATCATGGGTAGCTTTAGAAACATGTCTTTCATCATCAAATCTCATCATCATCATCATACATTCATCATAATCCTTTTTTTTTACGAACTTTTCATCCATGGGCATTTAATTTCACAACTTAGAAAAACATAATTTGTATTGGAAACAATTTAAAATATGCCCAAGCTTCACAATTCATCAATATAAATATAATCTAATCATACCCATATATAGAGATTGAAGAATTATGCAATTTAGGTAAAAACCCCATACTTGATCATAGGTGATTTATCATAATTTGATAGAAATTGGATATGGGAGTGGAAGAAGACAGCCACTCATAACCTTACATACCTGAGAGGGATGTTTTTAACACTTCTCTAATTGCCCAAGATGAGATTCCGATGGAAACCTTCAAAACTTGCTCTAAATCCTCTCTTCAAACTCTCAAGTTTGCATGCATGTAATGAACTAGCTTAGAATAGGTTTTCCCCTCTTAAAAGCCTATAAAACAAGCCTTAAATGATGTAGTATAGGTCTTAGGAACTCAGAAATTACGAAAAGGCCCTTACTAAATTCGCAGAAAATCACTGTCAGGTGGTCCTAACGGACGACCCAACGACTCGTTACTGGAGGGAACGAATCGTCATGTTGCTCATCAGGTATGCTGCTTTTATCATATCACTTTACTTGTATTTCACCCCACGATTCACACCACGAATCGTTGCCTGACCTAATGAGTCGTGGTCTGCTCCCGTCAAGTACATTAGTTGGCCTCTTAAATGTTCACACACCCTTAGCCTACGATTCACCTAACAACTCGTGGTGGCTAACCACGAGTCGTTCCCTCACCCGTGGGGAACCCTTATCCTTCAATTTCTTGCTCCTCACTGGCCTTCCCCACGAGCCACCTGACAACTCGTGGGCTAGTCTCACGAGTCGTCCAACGACTCATTCTGTGCCTACAACTTGAATTTTTAGTTTTTCACCATTTGACTCCCAGGTCTGATCCTTGGGTTCCCGAGCTATTACAAGGTTAGACAGTATCGGGTGTAGACAGGAGATATGACTTTCATTTGGATGCCTGTATTGTCAGTGAAGCAAGCCCAGAGGCAACTAGGGTACCTTCATGCCCCAGGTCCAGAAATTAGGTTGGATGGCCATACTTTAGAGTCAGCGGCACTAGGGTTGTTTACAACCTGCCATCTAGGTATCTACTTCCAGTGACTGTCAGTTCCAGGTGACTTAGTATCCGTCATATAGGTCGCTCAGGAAGCCATCCCAGTCGTTCAAGTCAGATAGACTCGTGGGTACCCTATGGAGGGGACCTTATTAGCATTTGGATGCGAGGTCAACGCCCCAGCCTACTCTCATAAGATACTCAGGTACAGGTTGTCGTGAGTGGCTAGGTCCAGATAAACTTACCTACGAGGTTAAGAATCGTCTAGCAAAGACATAGGAAATCTAAACAGACCAACTTATGGTCTAAGGTACTAGAACCATGTTAGTACAGTATTACCTTCAGGCTAAGAATCATTATAAGCTGCCTAGGGAAGATTAGGGGCAGACTTCTCAGGAGCATTACTATTTTGTGATAGCCTTACAGTTGTTCTAAGCAAAAGAATTAAGTAATTGGTCATCTGTGACCCTACAATTACTTATGAGTTATAGTTATCTGAGCAGGACATTCAAAGTATCATTTAGGCCACTCCAGACCTCTCCTTACTCAGTCTAGATCATTAGAGATTATGATCACTATCAGGATCCTCTAATCAGATACAGGTACACGGGGTGTGCCTGCTAGCAGCTATACAGATTATTCTAGGGCTGAGCATCAATTTCATTAGGATAGAAGGCTATATACACCTTTTGAGTTGTTAGATTGAGACTTCAGTATTGCACATCGGCTGGGATTACGCTCACCTAGATAGCCTTCCATCCACAACTTCAGGGTTGCTAACTGTGTCATCGCCTAGGGGGCAATATGATGTTGCCTATGGGGCTATATGATGCTGATCCAATGAGATATATGTCGTCCCAAGGGACGACACTAAGGCCCCAGGGACATATCACAGTCCATTCCATGGATGGACTATTATTTTATGTAGTATCGACATCACTAACCTTCGTCGAGCCTGGTGCCCAGGGTGCAGTTACAAGAGCCCACCAGACTCAAACATAGTTACAGGAGTCCAACGAGCTCAAATTCTGACCCAGAAGCCAGGTAGGTTGGCTACAGCACCAGTAGAGTCATAGAAACTGGATAGGGATATATAGATTGAATTGTACTTGCAAGGGCTTATGGGGGGCCCCGGTAGGTTATTTCTGTGTTGCTTGTAACTTCCAGGCTTATGGGGGCCAGGTTAGGTTCTTGTTTGTACTCTTATCTACTAGTTATCGTTATGAATATGTAATTGTGCAGTCTTAGCTCATATATGTGTAGTGTTTTACTAGATGTAGGTTCTAAATAAGCAAACTTCCGGATTACTTTCTGCCTCTTCCCTTTACTTACTTTCAATCTTTAATAGCTTTTATTCAGCTTATTTACTGCCTTACATATTCGGTACATATTGTGCTGACGCTGAACTATGGGGTACTGCATTACTTTCCTACAGGTTTAGACAGACAGGTTATGAGATTTCCTGAGAGCTTTTCAGAGTCAGCACATTGGTCAGATCCTTTCCTTTGGAGTCTCCAGGGTGTAGAAGATTACTTGTCTTTCATTATGCAGTATTTGGGTAAGGCAAGGCCCTGTCTCGACCACTATCTGTATTATTAGAGGCTTGCAGACTACAGTATTCAGTTAGTTAGTTGTTATTGTGTGGGGCCCAAGTATATATTATTTATGTGTTGGCCGCGTGGGGCCTGGTATAGTTGCTTATTCCCCTTTTCGTTATAACTGACAACATGGTGGTCTTGTCTAGGGGTGGGCATTCGGTGTTTCGGTTCGGTTTTTTTAAATTTCGGTTCGGTTTTTTCGATTTTCGGTTATGCATAAGGAACACCGAACACCGAACCGTTTTAATTTGGTTCGGTTAGGTTTTTTTTTAATTCGGTTTGATTTATTTATTTTGGTTATTCGGTTTTTTGGGCTGGTAGATGGGCTTTTTTATGGTTGTAAAATGGGCTGCTTTTTAAATAAAATATAAATTATTTCAAGCTTTTAATTCAAAATGATCTACTTTTAACTATTGTGAATATTTCTTTTATTAATATCAATTACAAATTTATAACAAAATTAAAATTTTATAAATCGAGTGCCTACCGCCTACCGGCTACCGGTACCAGCTACCGCCTACACTTCAAAATGGCATAACTTACCATCTCAAATTCTCAATAACAAGTTGACAACCCAAACAAACACAGACATAAAGCATCACTTGATGGCTGATGGGCACCTGGGCATTCCCAAACCCACACAGACACAAAACATACAAATTTGAAATTACAATACACACACAACATGACAAAAATCATAATCAACATTCAGCACTTCAGTAGTGCCAGCGCCCAGCAGCCCAGCACACACACTGGTATGGTACACACAAAGTCACAAACTGCGTGGGACTTCAAATTTAAAATCACAAAAAAAAACACCAAATTCATTGAACCACTCCATAATATTAAATACGAATAACATTGAGATTACGCTCAAGACACTTCTCAACATGCTTCTTCAAGTGTGTTGTTCCACACAATTTTGGATCACAATTATAGATCACTCCACATCTCAAGCACCTAGCTTTACGCCCTTCTTCATTGTTTTGAACAACCTCAAAGTATTTCCAAACGGGTGAGCTAAATTTAGGAGGCATGATTGAACTTGAACCGTTGAACGTTGAGCCTAATAAATAGTAAGATAAAATCAAAAATTAGAATATAACTTTCAAGATACAAAAATAATATTACAAAAGATATCATCAATGACAATGAGACTATGAGAGAGTATGAGACAAACGAAAATGACCAAATGAATAAAGTAGTCAATAATTCAAATCACCGGGCACTAGTAGGCCGCACCGCACTAGTAGCAAATTGCAAATTGCAATCATACATCAACAAAGACTCTCTTCCATTTATTGCCATCTCTAAAGATAATTTAATCAAATATGTCATAAAACACAAATTAGTATACTATTAATTTATTATTGCATTAAAACTTAAAAGTCTAAACAACCAACTAAAAATTATAAAATCTTACCAAGCTCAAGTTTCTCAAGATACTCCAAACTTTCCTCAACACAAATAGGATTAGTCTCTTGTCTAAGCCAATCTTGGACACAAACAAGAGATTGCACACATTTAGGAGTCAATGAACTTCTAAATGGATCAAGAATACGACACTAGTACTAAATGCACATTCTGAAGCCACACTTGAAATTTGAATAGCCAACACATCACGAGCTAACTCTGAAAGAACAGGAAACCTGGGAGAATTAACCCTCCACCAATCTAATATATCAAAATCATCAGAATCAGGCTCTTGTACTTCACTAATGTATCTATACAACTCCAATTTAGCACCTCCACTTCCACAATCTTCTTTTTGTTTTTTCAAGTATAGCTTAGTTCTCAAGGCTTTTGTTCTCATACTTAGAGAAGCGCCAGAACTAGATGTATCAGATGTGTCCTGAGATGAAGTAGATCTAGATGGAGATGATTGATTAGATCCTTTTGAATATTGTCTTATATATACTTCAAACAAAGAAGTCATATAATCACACACTCCTTCATTTATTTTCTTTCCTATTTACTCCCTAAATAGTTCTTCAAGTGCAAAGCTAACATACATAAACTTATTTCGAGGATCCAACACAAAAGCAATAAAAATTATTTTGTTCATCTTTTCAGGACAACCCCAATATTTCTTAAACTTTTGTTTCATCCGTTCAGCCATATTGCTCAAATTAAGATCTTCACTTGCTAAACACACATTCAAATATGCATCAAGCTTATATATATCCTCAAAATGAACATTAGAAGTAACATAATGTGAACCTGAAACCTTTACAGTGAGCTCGTAGAATCTTTCAAGAAACTTAACCACATTCCTCACATTCGCCCAATCATCACATTCGAGCGGACCTGCAACACTTCCATCTTCACACACATTAGTTGAAGACAAGGATTAAATTGTTCATCAAAAAGATCAAACCTATCAAAGGCCTTCTCAAACTTTTGTGCCATATCCAACATCAAATAGGTGGAATTCCACCTAGTAGGAACATCTAGCGACAATGTTTTATCACATTCTACCTTTTGGACTTCACAACATTTCTTAAAGTTTCTTGTTCTTGCAGGGGATGATTTAACATACTTCACCATTTGTCAAACCCTTTTGATAGAAGGATCAATTTCTTTTAAACCTTCTTGCACAATCAGATTAACTATGTAAACCATACATCTCACATGAAGATGTTTACCTTCCATTATATTAGTTCCCCATATATTCAACTGTTTAGACAATTCTTTAACTGTAACATTATTAGAAGACGCATTGTCAATAGTTATATAGAATACCTTGTCCAAATGCCAATCAAGCAAACAATTACTAATAGCCTCTGCCATTTGCTCACCCTTATGACTAGAGATTGGGCAAAAATTTAATATTCTTTTATGCAACACCCAATTTCTATCAATAAAATGAGCAGTCAAACACATATAATTAATTCTTTGCAATGATGTCCATGTGTCTGTGGTAAGACAAATCTTTGGTTGTACTTCTTTAAAAGACTTCTTCAAATCTTGTCTCAATTCACTATAAATTTCATAACTATCCCTGGCTATTGTTCTACGGGAAGGAATTCTAAATAGAGGTTGGGCTTTGCTCATAAACTTCTTGAAACCTTTATTCTCTAGAAAGTTAAATGGTAGTTCATCGATAATTATCATTTCAACTAAAGCCCTTCTAACTACATCTTGTTAAAATTTCCAAAGCGGGGCATCTTGAGTTTGAAAAGATATTTTCATTTGAGAAGAAGTTTCAACAATAGTTTTATATGCCTTGCACCTATCCAAATATTGTTTCAAACCCGTTGTTCCATTTTTACTTGTATTGGCAGCATAAGTATTGTTACAATACTTGCACTTTGCTCTACCAATACCATTTTCAACTACCTTATCAAAATGAGTCCAAACCCCAGATCTTGGTTGCATTTCTTTCCTTTTCTTTGTATCCCCAGTTTGAGTATCAAGTGAGTTGTCAGTTGAACCAACATCACTTACTCTACTTTCATCATCCATCTATACAAAATTAAAAAGAACAATCATAAATAATTAATCAACAAATCAACAACCAACAGATGATATATCAAAAAGATAAAAACTATTCAAAGAATCAAAGTATTAACTATTAAGTATGTATAGTGAAAGTGATTCCAAAGACTATTAAAAATAAACAATATTAAGGGTACTTGGTGAGGAAGCAAAAGGTGCAAAGCTATGCCTATGCCTATAGCCTATAGGAGTCTTCTGAGTTCTGAGAAGATGTCCAAATTTCATTACTTAAGTTTTTTCTTTTTCCTTCTTTGTATTTATACAAAAGCTATCTTTGCCGATTCTTGAACTCTTTAACTTTATCCTTTTTATGTTGTACTCTGTCCATAAAATATAAAGTTTAAGTGCTCTAGTAGTCTAGTATTACATCTTACCAACAAACTAGGTGGCTTGTTTCTCTTATGTTCCACTTAGTCTTTGATCTATATTCCATTTATGTTGAACTTTGAATAGAATGTTACACTATTAGGTGGAGAAGTCTTGATTATAGATGTCAAATAAAGTCTTGAATACTACTATACTAGTTTGTTGGTAAGATGTCAAATAAAGTTTAAGTGCTATATACTCCCTGCTTATTTGACATCCTTTTTATGTTGTATTCTAGTAAATCCCATGTATAATAATATAATATGTTATTATCTAGGAGAATCTCCGGTATGGGCGTATGGCTATGATTCAATTCTTCCCATTCATCATATGTAATATTACTTTCACTACGGTTGTATTTTTCTTTTATTTATTTCTGGCAATCACACAACATCACATTCACAGTCACAGGCTCACAGGCCACAGCATCACAAATCACAATTCACAGCAAGTCAGCAATGCCAATCACAGTTCACACTTCACAACTTCAGTATTTCACACTTCACAGCATCACAATTCACAGCAATCTGCCAATCTCAAATTCTCAATATTACTTTCACTACGTTTGTTTTTTTCTTTTATTTATTTCTGGCAATCACAACATCACATTCACAGTCACAGCATCACAATTCACACTTTCATAGCAATCACAGACCACAGTTCAGTGAACTTCACAACATCACAAATTCACAATTCACAATTCACAGGTGACAGGCTGCCAATCTCAAATTCTCAATATTTGGGAATTGGGATAATGGGATTGTTAATTTGTTACTCTTTTACTTACCTGCTGAGGTTCGAGGCCGGCGATTGAGAGGCGAGATCGGAGAGGCGACTGTGAGTCTGTGACTGGGCGAGAGAACAGGGAGGAATTTAGAGGAGGCAGATGGTGGAGTTGACGCCGACGAGTCGACGATGACCGAAAGACAAGACTGAGGTGGAGGTCAACACTGGACCTGGAGGCTGGAGAGGTAGAGATGAGAGAACTAGAGACAAGTAGAACGATGGGGAGTTGGGGAAATGGGGGAGACGTCGGCTCGGCAGTCGGCACGTCGCGGGGAGGGCGGTGTGCGGAGGCGGCCAGGCAGGAGAGGAGAGGAGTGAGAGGACGTGAGGTTTCTCAGTTTATGAGAATAGGAACGAAGGTCGAAGAGAGTATTAGGATTTAGGGTTTTAGGGTTTTTAATTTTTTATTTAATTTAATTATTTATTATAAAAATAAAATAAAATAAATTTAATATATATTTGGTTTTTCGGTTAAACCGAATAATCGATGAACCGTAACCAAAAAAAAATGAAAACCAAATTACGTTATAAAAACACTGAAACAGAACCGAAAAATCAAAAAAACTGAAATCGAAAAACCGAATTAATTCAGCTCGGTTCGATTTTTCAGTTTTTGATTTTTTTGCCCACCCCTAGTCTTGCCGTCCCGTATAGGATCCCTATTGATGTATGTTGGCTGGGTTAGCTATTTTCTTTTACAGGTACTGCATGACCTTGTCGGCCCGAGGCTATGTTTAGAGCTAAGATATAGTAGTTTGTTTTCTTGAATTTGAATCAGTGGTAGGCACCAGAGGTGCCTGTGCCTAGCTAGGTCAGCCCAAATTCCAATATGGCATTAGGTGCCAGTCATGCCTCTCAAGGTGGGGTGTGACAAACTTGGTATCAGAGCAGGTCGTATCCTAGGGAGTCTGTAAGTCGTGTCTAGTAGAGTCTTATTTATAAATGTGTTGTGCACCACATTCTATAAGTAGGAGGCTACGAGGCATGATAGTATGGTTACCCTTTCTTCTTCTCAGATTGTGCTATAGAGTCGGGTTGTATAGGGTTGAGTCTCTAAGCTTTCATTGTTATGTCTATCTAGAGTAATATGTGATATAAGACAGACTCTAGCCAGCCGCAAGATAACTACAGCATCAGGAGGAAGTACCAGTGAGGTGCCATGGTTGGATGATAGTTAGCTTGAAGGCGGAAGCAGACGTCTTTTAGATTTCCACCATCACCTTCCCGGGACACCAAGGAACCTCATATGGTGATAAATATGCCAGTATTATCCCCAGTTCTTTCTGCAACCTCGGAGTGGGAGGTTAGGAAGTATGATATATATATATATATGAGTTGGCTCCTTTTGTACACATTAAGAATTAGGCATAGGCGGCAGTTAATGTGGGTTACCTGAAATATGCGAAGGATTTTGCGAGGGTTGTACCTCCAGCTTTTATAGTTTTTTGGATTTTGCGCCTTAGCCCTATTATAGAGAAATGGGGTCATTTTCCACCTCCCAACTTGTTTTTTCAAGTACAACAGAAAGTGTAATTATCAGTGCCACATTGCCTAGAATAAATAGGAAAGGAAGGCTAGAATTTTCGACTTCGAGAGGAATTAGAAAGTGGTTGAGACCCTTAGTGGTTACAAAGGTGTCTAGACCCTTACAATAGTGAATCAGGAGGGCGGATAAGATTGCCAGTAGCACTCAAGTGCATGTGAGAGAGTCCATCAGCGATAAAACCCTAACAATAGTAAGGTTCAGGTAAAAAATAGGTTGATTTTTCCATAATGTGCTAATAATGATAAGGCATACCTGTAAGATAATGACTATGGCCCTAGTTTGTTATGTCGAAGGACAAAAAGATCATATGAATAAAATAGGCCTGAGTGCGGGTTAGAAGGATACAAGTCGGTAGACTTGGCCAGTAATATCTTTGGCAGTATGAGGCAGAGGGTACGAACTCCAGATCTCAGCCTAAGGAAGCAAGGGGAAAGGCACGAGTATCTAATTCTGGAGGAAAATAGAATCACCTCCAAGTTGAAGTAGATTGACAAAGCATGGGACCATCGTTGAATGTTAAGAAATAAGCATCGGGATGACAGTTAAGAGATAGTGAGGTTGTAACCTAGAATGCTGCAATATCACCACCAGTTGTGGAGGTAAAGGAGTGGCGACACAGAGACTTTAACATAGTACATCCCAGAGACAAGGCCTAATAGAAAGTTATTGGCCTTTGAGATAGTAAGGGGCAGAGTCGTGAGACCCAGGGGTCGACTTTGCATTCCAAAGATGGTAGGACTTCATTAGTAGACTATGTCCAAGGTGCATCATGTCCATTACTCCCTCCACCCAAAGTCTAATGAAGACACTTCAGGTCAGAAAGAGAGACCTGCTGATGGCAAGGGAAGAGGAAAGATATTGTTGAGTCGTAGCATAGAGCTCCAATGACCAACTAGGAAGGGCTGGATAGCAAGAACCGAGCATGCCAATTCAGGAAATTGTCATTCCTGCAAGGAGGTGGAGATTAATCAACATAAATATAGTTATGGAGTCATCTCGTACTAGTTGTAAATTGACCCTATTTTAGTCAGTATAGAAAGGCTAACGAGATCAACTTATGCCTTGCCAGATGGAATTATGTTTCAACTAAAGATTATGCTGAGTAAATGCTTAAGGAGTAGTTGGTTATGTGGAGCCCTAGTATCTAATAAATTCTGACAGAGAGGTACAACGCATAGCCAGGTTCTGGAGAGGTATCAAAACAGATTAGAAGGCAAGTTAATTTGAGTATGACTTCCCATCCCCAGGCAAAGGGCCAAGCAGCGGAGACATATATAGGTCCCTTATATGATGGCCTGAAGTAAATAAGTCAGGAATAATTGAACCTGGCATAACACATCAGTCAAAGGGGAAAGGCTCAACTCATTGAAGAGTACTTACGGACAATGCAGGGTCGTCAGGAGTCCTATTCCAAAATATGGTTAAAGATTGAAGCAATGACGAGGTATTCATGAAAATTTTGTCAATGGAGGGTGTTAGGAGATCTGATAAGAAGGGCAAGCCCAGCCCTAGATTCACTAAGCTCTAACAGACCCTTCGGAAGAACGGCCAAGAGGCCTATAAGATAGAGTTGTCTTCGTGGCTAAGATCTATGTATCAACACTATGCAAGCGCGTAGGAGATCTTTTCTCAGATTGACCCAGTTGAGAATGCTTAGATTACGGGAGATCCATCGCACACAGAGGCTCCAACAGTTATACTAGATCGCTAGGTCAGTACGGGATACGTTGAGAATCAAGATGTGATCCATTAAAAGTCTTAAAGAGGAACAGGAGTTTAGACGAGGTGAAATGAGAAGATAAGGATGACATTAAGTTTGGATACCCTCAGTATTTCTAGGCTCTATGCCGATAGTGTATAAACTTAAACAATCGCCATCAAGGCAAAGTAGTTCAGGTGTTGTATAGCTACTTTTGTTGGTGTTATTATTAGTCATTTATATACATATGTGGTGAATCTATGTTGTATCGCTGCTTGTAGATTCCTGTGAGAAGCCTATGTTGGACTTTTCTGTGTTTCAGGTTTATGGATAGTCCATATTACAGAGGAGACTCTGCCAAAATTTTTTTGGCAATAGATATTAGAGTTGAGTATTTTAAGCCTAAGGATGACATTCGAGGACGAATGTTCCTAAGGGGGAGAGGATGTTACACCTCGTAAAATGTTAATGATTACTAGGCGTATGCGTGGATTTGTGACGAGTAAGGAGAGCTCGACGCGTATGGAAAAAGCCTCGGAAGTATGGTTAGGAGAGGCTAGGCTGCGAGGGGCCAACGCAACGAGCCAGCTACCTATGCACTGGCCAGTGCGGCGCGCCAGGCCTACTGCCGCTTTGAGGGGCGGGACGCGGCACAAGGATGTGCTCTATGGCCGGCGCGAAGCACCCTTGTGCCAATGGCCATATGTATATGTATATTCCCCTCACTTATTTTCAAATAATTTCCAAAGAACCCGCGACCAAAGATCAGAGAGGGCATGCACTATTCACCAAATTTTCATCCGATTTCGCTACCAAATGCCGTCCAAATGCAAATTAACTTCGGGTAATGAGTTCTAGGCCTACGGGAAGAATTACTACAGAGTTATTTCTCGAAAAATTTGCTCGGCACACTGGAACTCTGCTGAGTAAAAGTTGTCAGAATTACTCCAAATTGAATCCTAGATGGCCATAGGCATTAGGTAAGCATTTCTCCCTTCTGAACTCTCAGGAAATTAGAGGTTTTTGGCTGAATTATTCGAAGTTGAATTATAGTTGATATGATTATTGAAAGTCATCGCTTTTTTTCGAATTTAGTATTGAAATTAGACAGGCGATATGACTTTCAGTTGGACGCCTGTATTGTCAGTGAAGCACGCCTGGAGGTCATTGGCGTACCTTCACGCCCCAAGGCGAGAAATTAGGTAGGATGGCCATACTTTAGATTCAGCAGCACTAGAGTTGTCTAGTAAACTGAGTGACAGCTTGCTGTCTAGTTAGCTACTGCCAGTGACTTTTAGTTCCAGTTGACTTAGTATCCGTCATACAGGTCACTCAGGAAGCCATCCCAGTCGTTCAGGTTAGATAGACCCGTGGGTACCTTTAGGAGGGGACCTTATTAGCATTTGGATGCTGGGCCAACGCCCTAGCCTGCTCTCATAAGATACTCAGGTACAGGTTGCCATGAGTGGCTAGGTCCAGATAGACTTACCTACGAGGTTAAGAATCATCCAACAAAGACATAGGAAATCTGAACATAACAAGTTAAGGTCTAAGGGACTAGAACCATGTTAGTACAATATTACCTTCAGGCTAAGAATCATCATAAGCTTCCTAGGGAAGATTAGGGGCTGACTGCTTAGGAGCATGACCGATCCGTGGCAGCCTTACAGTTGTTCTAAGCAAAAAAACTAAGTAATAGGTCGTCTGCAGCCCTATAGTTGCTTATGAGTTATAGTTGTCCGAGCAAGACATTCAGAGTATCGTTTAGGCCACTCCATACCTTGCCCTACTCGGTTTAGACCATTAGAAATTATGATCACTATCAGGATCCTCTTATCAGATACAAGTACATGGGGTGCGCCTGCTAGCGGCTATATAGATTATTCTAAGGAAGAGCAGCGATCGCGTTAGGCCTTGAATGCCAGATACACCTTTTGAGTTGCTAGATTGAGACTTCAGTATAGCACATCGGCTAGGATTACCCTCACCTAGGATAGCCTTCCATCCACAACTTCAGGATTGCTAACTGTGTCATCACCTACGGGGCTATATGATGTTTCCTATGGGGCTATATAATGTTGCCTACGAGGCTATATAATGTTGATCCAAGGAGCTATATGTTGTCCCAAGGGACAGTGTTGAGGACCACGGGCCATATCACAGTCCATTCCATGACTGGACTATTATTTTATGCCATATTGGCATCACTGATCCTTGCCAAGCCTGGTGCCTAGTGTGCAGTTACAGGAGCCCACGGGCTTAGACACAGTTACAAGAGTCCAACGGGCTCAAATGTGGTCCCAGAAGCCAGGTAGGTTGGCTACATCACTAGTAGAGTCATAGAACATAGATAGGGGTATATAGATTGAATTATACTTGCCAGGGCTTATGGGGGGGCCCCCAGGTTATTTCTGTGTTGCTTGTACCTTCTAGGCTTGTGGGGGTCAGGTCAGGTTTTTGTTTGTACTCTTGTCTGCTAGTTATCGTTATGAATATGTAATTGTGCAGTCTTAGCTCATATACATGTAGTGTTTTACTAGATGCAGATTCTAAATAAGCAAACTTCCAGGTTACTTTCTGCCCCTTCCCTCTACTTACTTTCAGTCTTTAATAGCTTTTATTCAATTTATTTACTGCCTTACATATTCTATACATATTGTACTGACGCCCAATTATGGGGCGCTGCATTACTTGCCTGCAGGTTTAGACAGATAGTTTGTGAGATTTCCTGAGAACTTTTCAGAGTTATCACATTGGCCAGCTCCTTTCATTCAGAGTCGCCAGGGTGTAAAGGATTATATGTCTTTCGTTGTGCAGTATTTGGGCAGGCCGGGGCCTTGTCCCCCATTATTTGTCTTCTTAGAGACTTGCGGACTATAGTATTCAGTTAGTTAGTTGTTGTTGGCCATGTGGTGCCAAAGTATGTCTTATTTTATGTGCTGACTGTGTGAGGCCTAGTATAGTTGCTTATTCCCCTTTCCGTTATAACTAGACATCGTGGTGGTCTTATCAGCCCGCATAGGATCCCTATTGATGTATGTTGGCTGGGTTAGCTATTTTGTTTTACAGGTGCTGCGTGGCCTTGTCGTCCCGAGGCTGTATTTACAGTCGAGATATATCAGTTTGTTTTTCTTGAATTTGAATTAGTGGTAGGCACTAGAGGTGCCTTTGCACAGTCAGGTCAAACCAGATTCCAGTGTGGCATTAGGTGTCAGCCATGCCTCCCAAGGTGGGGCATGACAAGTATTTATGAATTTTTCTACTTCGGTATGATATTAGATATTTTGATATTTTTTTTTTATAAATACTGAATACCATAAATCTTAAAAAACATAAAATACCATATTAAATAGAGAAAACTCATAAATCCCCCTTGAACTTGTACATTAAACTTACTTTAATATTTTAACTTTACGAGTAATTCTTTATCCCTCTATTTTTATTTTAGGTGAATCTAATATGAATCAGATTGTTGACATGAAAAATTAAATAAAAAAGATTACGTAATTAAAAAAAGGCGGGCCCGTTGATATGTATATTATAAAATAAAAATAATAAATAAAAATGACCCCCTGCCCTTTTATCCACCACCTACCCAACTTTATTTTCTTCTTCAAACCCCTCCACCCCCTTCTCCTTCTTCAGATCTGTCCAACCATTTCTCCTTCTTCGTAGCCTCCACCCAGTTTCTCTTTTTTCTTAAACCCCCCTCCCAGCCCTATCTCTTTCTTCAAACCCCCTCACCCCACACCCCCAGCCCCTTTCTGTTTGTTCGAACCACCCCATCATTTCTTCTTCTTCGAATCCCCATCCTATCGTTTCTCCTTTTTGGCCCTTACCCACCCAACTCACCTCCAACTTACAAAGTACACTAGTCTATAAATTTCTTTACCTTGTACTTTCAAGATTCAATTTTTTTAAAAAATTTTCTTGAAAATAAAAGACAATTACCGGAGAAAAATAACCTCCGTTTTCTTGAATTAATTAGGAATTAGAAATTAATTAGTATACAAAAATATAAGTAAGAGAAAAAATTATTCGGAATAAGCAAAAAAAATCAAAAAATCAAAAAATCAAAAATCATAATATAGATAATTTTCGACGTGACTCTGATGTTGAACTGATGTGGTGTTGATGTGTCAATGATGTAACGTGTTTGTAATGCACTTCACATTGTGAGATTGGTATAACACTCTTAGAGCAGTATTTAGAAGACTTCAAACAAGAATAAGGGGGTAAGAATTATTTGTATGTTTTCTCTATTAACTATCATAATATCAAAATCGCATTATCAAAAATTTTAATTTTAATATAATATTATATATCTATTGTACCATGCTCACCACTACTTATAACTGAGCAAGATTAGAAGTCCCTCTATTGCAATTTATGTGACACATTTTCTTAATCAGTCACATAAAGAATGTCACATTTTTATATTTTGTAAAATTTAATTTTAAAATATCTATTTTATCTTAATGAAATAATTTATATCCATATAAATATTTATGATTTATTCTAAATTATAAATTTTAAAAAATTTCTATATTTTTTTTGGAAATTTATGTAAATTAACTCCATCAAATAAATTGGTATAGACAAAGGAATGGTCAAATCTAAGCTTCAATTTTGTGGGCCAAAGCCACTACCTACTTTCCACTTGCAATAATAATGCATCATCCGGTAAAGCATGTGGATGTACAAAAGAATTCAAGCTTAACGTCGATCGTGTGTTTCCAATTCAATCTTCATTCTCAACTCTCAGTGTCTCCAACTTTTCTAATGTCTTTCTACTCTTACTTTCACTATTAAATTATTCCCTTTCAATCTCTCACCAACGACAGCTGTTATCTAGCTCTCGATCAAGCACCATATTCTAAACGACCCCTTTTCATGTTTTCTTTCTCCATTTACCTTTCTTGATTTGCTTTTTTGTTTTCCTTTATTGATTTTGTCCAGCTCACCCATGATTTGGCGCGTGTATGCTTTTTCATGATTTGGGTTTTCTTTTATTACTCCATGTTAATTTTCTGTTACCCATTCTTCATTATCAGCTCAATCATGTGTTAATTTCTGGATAAATTAGAACGGGATCTCTAATTTGTATTCTCTCTATGTACATTTCTGCTACAGTGGAATTGGTCAAATCACATAATTTTCTATGTGAACGGAATTTCTAAGTATTATGTTATGTTATCCATTCTGAATCAAATGTACCAGTCTATATCTGTGGTCTAACAAATAGATTTATTGATTTTGCTGGAGAAACGTGTTAAAATGGATATGGCAGTGCAGTTAAAGAGAGGAATATCGAGGCAATTCTCAAAGGGTTCGTTTAGGAAGAGCGGAAAATTCAGCTTCAAGAGGCAGAATTCATTGGATCCAAGGAGGAATAATTTGAGGTTCAGTTTTGGCAGGCAGTCATCGCTTGATCCAATTCGAAGGAACCCTTCGATTGAAAGTGGTGAGCTAACTGTGCCAGAGAATCTTGATTCAACGATGCAGCTGTTATTCATGGCGTGTAAAGGGGATGTGATGGGAGTTCAGGACTTGTTGGATGAAGGCATTGATGTGAACAGCATCGACTTGGACGGAAGGACTGCTCTTCATATTGCTGCCTGTGAAGGCCATGTGGAAGTTGCCAAGCTATTGTTGAGTAGGAAGGCTAATATTGATGCCCGTGATCGTTGGGGTAGCACGGTATAAATCTTATTATTTTGATTCCTTTGGTGATTATTTTGAAAGCAGCATCTTTTTCCTTTTGTTGTTCGGTAAGTTGTTGTAGGATATGTGTGATAAACTGTAGTTTTGAATTTTACACTATAGTTTCTTGATTTTACTAGGGGCAGTGCAGAAAGATGTGGTACGGCATTATTTCAGTTAGTAAAAAACTATAAAGAAATGGGTTGGACTGCCAAGTTTAAAACTGCTGAGAAAACTTCTGAAGAATTGTTACTTATGAATAGGATTAGAGAAAGAAGAGGTTTCTGGATACAAGACGCTAAAGGACTCCATAAATGGGAGTTTCACTTGTAATGTTACTGAGAAAGAACTGTTAAATGGGAAAACATTCTTTTGCTTCCTTCCTTCCTTTATATCCAAATACTTTACTGTTGGAGATTCTCTTCTTTGAGAAAATATTGACATCCTGCTTGTTATTCTTCTAATGAACAAGATCTTTTACGAGCTTTTCCATCTCATGTGTAATCAGATTAGGTCCTTTGAATGTGCAAAATGCTACAACTATGGACAAGAAACCAATCAACAAAAGCTCATATTTTATAGCAATTAAGCAATTAACAAGTCTGGGTTTAGTAGTACTGAATATCTGAATGTAAATCTTGATGCTCTCTGAATTCAACAGCATAAGTAACTGTGGTGCTTCCTTTTCTTTTTCCTTCCCTATGTGCACTATATTCTTTGTCTATTCCTCCTATATTCCACAGAAATGGCTGGCTTTTCTTCATCCAAAAGGAAAAGAGAGAGAAAAGAAACGAAAAAGAAATGGCTGGCTTTCTCTTTTACAGTTTTTGTGTTTTTTTTTTTTTACTTTTCTGGTCTTTACTCCATCATATATCAATGTTGTTTTAGTTAACTTTTGAATTAAAGTAATTTCGTCAAAAAATCTAATTGGAATAAAATGATACTAATTAGAGCTTAAGGCCTAAACTATTGATTTCAGGAAAATTTTTTAAACCTTTTACTTTTTCCCTATTTTCAAACTTTGACTGTTATAAGAGGCTGTGACAGGCGGCAGCTGATGCCAAATACTATGGTAATGCTGAAGTTTACAAAATATTGAAGGCCCATGGAGCCAAAGTCCCGGTAAGTGGGTAGAAAGTCCTAATTAGACTGAGGTTCTTTATGTTCTGGCACTCATAGAAGCATGTGTTATGTTTCTAGAAAGTAAGAAAGACACCGATGGCAGTAGCAAATCCACGAGAAGTTCCAGAATATGAACTAAACCCTCTGGAGCTTCAAATCCGCAAAAGTGATGGAATCTCAAAGGCAAGTGTTCTATGTTTTTTATTTAATCAGCACTGTGATGTTTCAATTATGATTGAGTGATGAAAGCACAATTCAGCTTGAAATACTTACCTTCCCTTTAAAATTAAAGGAAGCCTGAACCATTTAGATTCTTTAACGATTTTTGTTTCTTTCTTAGCTTCATGAATGAAGCCATGAGACGCCAGGCCCACTTTCATTTCATGTGATGCTATAGGGTGCCTACTTTTTGAAATTATCCCAAAAATTTGTCTACAATTTTCCTTTTTAACTTTTGACAGGGTTCATATCAAGTTGCTAAATGGAATGGCACAAAAGTTTCTGTAAAAATACTTGACAAGGATAGCTATACAGACCCTGAATGCATGTATGTTTCAGCTTCTCTGCAACTCCAATTTCATGTGTGATGCTTATTGAAATTCTGTAGATACTCTGTATTTTTGCTTCTGTGTCCTGTGTCATCAGAGGCCTCATATCAAAATGTTTATTGGATTATGCAATCTACAAGTAAAACCCCGTCTGACAATTTAATATGGACTTTTAATTTGGATCCTCTAACCTCATGGCTTCACTAATCAGTGTAAGGATGAGTCACATACTTCAGTTATCTTTTCATTGAAGCTGATATTTCTAAACAGCAAAACTTGATAGAATGATGAACTTATGCATAGTTCAGGAAAATTCAACTGAAGTAGGATAGAAATGGTACTACTTAGTATTTACAATCATGTAAGTTGGTGAAGCTGGCAGAATGCTATTGGTGATCAGTTTATTTTGTCATGTGCTATATTTGTACATGGGTTATAGATCTTTGATTTGTATCCTTATCTCTAATTAAGGTTAAGAAGTTCGGTTTATCATCTGTGGTATTTAGCTTTCTTCTTGCCCTGTCATCCTAAAGTTTCCAATTAGACTTGGAGTCATACTGATTTTAAAAAAAAAAAAAGACTTGGAGTCATTATCAGGAAGCAAGGTATTTGTAATTTCCCTGTTTTTCCGGAGAAATGTTAGGGGCATTCTTTTTTTATTTCTCAATTGTTTTAAATCTTATGGACCATGTTATATATTCAGTCGGTGATTGAAAATTTCTGGGAAATTCAATATTTAGGCAAAGCAAGCCATATTATATTCTTGCAGATTATCTTCTTCAATCTTATATGGACCATGTAGCTGCTTAAAGTCTGTTTGAATGTGGCCTTCCTTGCTTTACTCAAGCAGATTCTTAATAATTTTCTCCTTTGAACAAGTATTGTGCAAAATTTATAGTTCCATGAGCCTGACTTTGGATTTGATATCTAACTTCGTGTTATTTCCACGACTGCATGCAGAAATGCTTTCAAACATGAATTAACTTTGCTAGAAAAAGTGCGGCATCCAAATGTAGTTCAGTTCGTTGGAGCAGTTACACAAAATATACCGATGCTGATAGTCTCGGAGTTCCATCCAAGGGTAGGCTCTATCAATCTTCTCCACACTGACCTATCACCCAACAACTTAGCTTGTTCACCTTTTTTATCAATTCAACTTATGTTAATATTCCTTATTATACTAATGGACACTCAACATTGGCTAAAATTTTAGCTAGAGGTGGCAATAGATTCAACTTCTTTGTTGTAAAGATCTTGATGCTTATGGATTTTTGTATGCTGTTGATCTCAATTCTTACCTTAGCCTTGCAATTATGACATTTGGCATTACATACATATGCGCTTTTCAGGGTGATCTAGGTACCTATCTTCAGAAAAAGGGACGTCTATCTCCTTCTAAGGCGCTTAGATTTGCTCTTGATATTGCTAGGCAAGTCAATCTTTCTCATAAAAGTGAAATGATGTCTCATGCTTGAGTCTGTCCTTTGGCAATTCCTCTACTCTTTGGTAACTTGTGATTGTTTCAGTTACTTCTTTTATCTAAACATATCTATGTTGTATCATGTTGGTTAATTTTCAGGGGTATGAACTACCTTCACGAATGTAAACCAGATCCAATTATCCATTGTAATCTAAAGCCAAAGTAAGACAACTAAATGCTTTCGTTCTCTAAGGCTGTTAACTGATCATTTTGACTGTAGTCATTGTGATTTCCTATTGTTTTTAATATTCAGAATTTTGGTAAGGTGCCAGAAATATTTTGCTGGATAATGGAGGTCACCTGAAAGTTGCCGGATTTGGTCTGATTAGATTGTCAAAAATTTCACCTGACAAAGCAAAGTTGGTGCAGAAGGAGGGTGTTGACCGTTCAAGTAAGTTTTTCAAACTTTGAGTATATAAACACTAAATCATAATATTTCCAATTCTGAAAGAAAGCATTCTCATGTAGTAGTAACTTCTGATAGATCAGAAACTTCTGGCGATGAGTTGGAGTATATTGTTTGCTCATTGCATGAAAGGATTCACCTTTAAGTGTTTATGTTGATTACTTTACTGATTTTTTTTCACTTGTAGGTCCCTATGTGGCACCTGAGATTTATAAAGATGAAATATTTGACCGGAATGTGGACATATATTCATTTGGCCTTGTACTCTATGAGGTATGGTTTCTTTTTGTCAGATACTTCAATTAATGCTGTAGCTAAATCCAGAAATGGTGTAGACTTCTTGATATCCCATTCTGGTGCAACACTTTGTGATAATTGGATGATCTTATCTTATTAAAATGCAATTGTTGGTGTTTTTTAAAAGATGATGCAGCAAAATGGTTAAAAATGTTGATCAAAATGTCTCTCTATGTTTTTCTTATGCATAGGATGGCTTCTAATTGCAAACTTACAATAAAAAACTGCACAACTCAAATTTCAAAAGAACAATAATATCTCAACAAACTAATCTATCCAATAGAAATTTAAAAATTCAAAGTATATTCATCCTAAACCTAAGAAACTTATTATACTAAATAGAAAATTATTGCAGTAACTGAAAAAACCCATTTTCGACAGCAATTCTGTCCTCTATTTATCCTGATATCCACCTATCAGCATTCTGGAAGCGTGAAATGCCTTATTGCTCTTTTTTCTTCTGCTCTTCACAATCTATTTATTTTACTTTATTTGGCTCAGATGATGGAGGGAACACTGCCTTTTAGTACAAAGTCTCCTCAAGAGGCTGCTAGACTGATGTGCTTAGAAGGCCAAAGACCAGCATTCAAATCGAAATCCAAATATCCTCCAGAACTTAGAGAGTAAGTCCAACTATTTACCATTCCTTGGGGTATGATCACATGTTGTGCAGTTCACATGCGCTTAAATATTAGTAACATATTTTGCCAGTTTAGCATGATCTTCTATTCTTTACTGCTAGCCATTGAAGTGCATCATGAATTCTTTTTGAAAAGCCTCCGCGAAGATTCTCGTTCTGCTGCGTTGGTTTTCTTAATAATGTATGTATGTTTAAATTTCTTCAGCTATAGGTTTTTTCTTGGCTTGGTGATTTAGTAAAAGCTCTAGCCATGTGCAACTCAACTTGCATGTGTTAAGCTCATGGACTTCGTTCAATTTCTAGCACCCTTTTTGTCAGATCCTTCTAGGCCTTGAGCATTTAATGCTCATCTTTTGATGTTCATCTCTAACAAGATTAAATAACTGAGACTTTGTTATGTACATGACCTCATTTATGCTTAAGTTAAGAGTACCAGAATAAGCTTTTGATAGTTGACATTGGGTTATTGGAGTTTTAGTTTACATACTCTCAGATGAGTGTACCACCTGCAGGCCCCTCAGGCAGGACTAGATGGCTCTCCCAGTCCACCATTATCTTATTAGCTTAGCATTCAATAGCGATACTTGTATTCCCTCTTGACTTCTGCTCAATGCGTTGTATTGCTAGGTTGATTGAAGAATGTTGGGATCCAGAAGCTTTTGTACGGCCAACATTCTCTGAGGTCATTGTGCGGATGAATAAAATATTTGCTAACTGCTCAAAACAAGGATGGTTGAAAGATACCTTTAAACTTCCTTGGTAATGATTCTACTGCACTATTCATTATTTATTCTAGAAATTTAACATTTGTTTTTATATTATGAAAAAGAGCCTTGAACTAAGAGGAAAAATTTCGTCCTGGATAATTTTGCGAAACTGGGTGACTGTATGTGTTAGAAGCATAATATTGGTAAGTCTCTCTCCCTAATGTACACACAAACATGAGCGGGCGCACACATAGTCACCCAATTGATCATGTCAATGAGACCCATAAACACATCTATGCAAAAAGTATAACTGACTTGATAGCTTCCCTGATGATAAAATAGAGCGAAGGTGCATTCATGCTTTGTATGTAATAATGGATGTTTATGAGCTTCTTGTACTTTTATTCAAGAACTCGTCACATTAAAAAGTATCCCACATTGATTGATTAGTTCTATTAAAGAGTTCCAATTTTACCAAGGTAACCAACGTCAGGGCTTTAGTATCGTGTTATCAGGTACTCGTATAATTGTTCTGAAAGTATATTCAGGTGGTGACCAGCCTGGTCAGACCAGGTGAAATTTGTAATACCAGATTTCTTGTTAGCTTTCTATCCCATTTTTTACAGTTTGACGAGCCAGTAAAACTTGTTTACAAGATTGGTTTGCCATTGCAGGGATCATTTTCAAGATGAATTAGTAACTTTAGTAAGTTGGTCTATGTGGCTAGTACTGTGTAGCTTCCTTACCTGATTCAACAGATCTTTGGTGCAGGTTGTAAGTGTGCATAAAAGTGCAAAGAAGGTATATCAGCGGAAGATTCTCGTGGAGCTTTCCACTTATGATAAACCTAATAAGCAAACCCTCCTTGTGATTAACCAAATAAAAGGGTGAATGAGATTGGATTACAATTTAACCTTGGCTCTCTATGTCTCCTGTTCTCAGTTAGTTTGAACTCTACTATTTGTAATGTGAAGCGTATTTATTAAATCTATAGTATTTGAACATGGGTGAACCAAAATGTATTACAAGGGGGAAAACAAAAAGGTTATATAAGAAAGGACTGGATACTATGTATCAATCTCTCTATTCTTCTACTTCCCTTTACTTGTTTGATTTTTAAGGCTACTATCCAGAATTCATTTCTAATACTGTTTTATTTGTCCAAATATTTTGATGGTGTTTTCCCCTTTTCTCTGGTTTCCAACAAGCACCCAAGTTAGGGCACCAACTCACAACAAAACCTTTTCTCAGGGACTTAAAAATTCTTGGGAAGCTTAGATTCTTCAGAATCTGTCACTACCCACAAGAAATGAAAATTGATTTGTGCTAGACCCCAATAATTATTCCTCCACTTGTTCTTTTGATTTCTCATCAACCAACTGTGGTGATGTAATCAAAGGTCCAAAGGGTGTTGATTGCCTTCCATAAGAAAAAAAATAAAGATTAGTAAATAAAACCAATCAATAAAAAAGTAAGAATGACGCTGTACAGGAAAAACTTTGACTAGTGACTTATATGCTATACTAACATCAATTTGCTACGCGAGTTGATCGAAATATTAGAAAAAGTTTCATGGCTCGGCATCATTTGTAAGTTAGATGTTTTACCTAGCAATGTGGATTGGGTTTTTTCATGGGTCAGAAATTATCTGTATAAATTAACTGGACAGATTAAAGTTCTCATAAGCGGCTTTTTCAACTTATCTATATCTTCTATTTTGACATCTTATCTAGGACTTAGTCTTATTCAACACTTTCTTAAAAACCAGCTAAAAATGCAGTGTGTAATATATTCACCAAAGACGTAGCAAAGTAACAATTTAAATAAGTATATGTGGTATTTAGGGCATAAAATAATGATAAAAAAAATGGATTATGACGAAAAAAAACGAATGAAAAACTATTTTTAGCAAATTAAAAAAACAAAAAAACAAAAAAACAAAAAATAAAAGAATAAACTAAAATCTAAAACCTTGCCCCACCCACCCAAACCCGCCCTTCCCTTTCTTCTCATTTCATCAGATTTCACGTGTCGGTTGTCCCCTAAATTAACTCCATATTTTTTTTTGTGTTAGATCTAATTCCTCTTTGGTTCTAAATCTGGTTTTTTGAGCTTTAGATCTAATACTTTTCAAGAAAACGAGAAGGAGGATGAGAGGGGAAAAAGAGAGAGAGAGAGTAGTGGCAGTAGTGCGATCTCTATTTTTTTCTAGCTTGAAAGATAATAATAATGACACTTGTTAGATTTAAAGAAAAAAGAGGAGAAGAACGTGGTGATTTCAAGATCTAAAATGTTGAAAAAACGGTAACTGCAATGGTGGCGGCCGCGGTGAATCGTGATGGCAAAAGGTGGTGTCTGCGATGGGATGGTGGAGGAAAGGTGACAAAGAGAGAATGTGGAAGAAGTGACTCGAGAAAATGTAAAAAAAAAGGCTAAAGAAAGCCTTTCATGTGTTGTTATTGGGTGTATCACACGTATCAAACCATGTCAATGAACAGTATTTCATAGCTATATCTTCTTATTAGTGTAAGTGTTCAAAAGGTACAAATCTTAAATAAGATGTCGATGTGAATGATGCGGATAAATTTTAGACGCCGCTTATGACTTTAGCCAACTTTTTATTTTAAAAGAATATTTTAGTTAGAAGAATCAAATTGCACTTCTTAAACTAAAAGAGCTTGATAACTTACTCAGAAAACACATGATATGATGGGTTGAAATAACGAACTCCGAAAGCACATGATATGATGGGTGAAAATAATTTTATGGTAGGACATTCGATAGAGAGAATTTTGCATACATTATAGTGAGTGAATAATGAGGTATCAGTGTTTTAGTTTTATGACTACTTTCCTAACAAGAGAAAAGTCCCAGTTAATTCAACCCAATCAGTGTATGAATAAGGCACCACCAAATAAAGATCCTTCACTCGTCTCAACACATGACCATGATCTGCGGTGCCCTGCATATACCTAAAAATACATTGCACATCAAGAAGGTGAGCAGTATGAATGGCATGTATGAATTAAGAAATAAGATTTACTGCACAAGTGTCACGCCCCAACCCTGGGCCTAGACGAGACTGGCATTCGATGCCTTAATTTATCCAAACGAACCAGCTAACATGATATAACTCTTAACATGTGTGGAACATATGAGATAAATTCATATCATAAGCAAAATTCTTTAAGAAGAAAGAAATTTCCATTTCAAAAGTTTTCATTTAGATCAAAAAGTAATAAAGAAATTTCCATTTCAAAAGCTTTCATTTAGATCAAAAAGTAATATTTCATAAATAGATAAATTTGTCAAGTTTACATCATTGAACATTATAGACTCATTTAATCTATGAAGCCTTTAATATAGATGAATAAACTGTTTTACCTGGACGAGACCCAGACCTACCTCTAGCAAAAATTAGAAATACTAAATGTAAAACTAGGTCCTAAAAGCAAGCGCGGCTCACCAAAAGTAGAATGTGTGGAACCTAACATGTGACTCGATCGTCTGCTTGTATACCTAAGTCTACATTATTAAAAATGCAGCGCCCATGGAAAAAGGGACACAAGTACATATGAGAATTATACTACATGTAACATGGCAGAATGAAAATATGAACATAACTGAAATAGAAGGACAACCAAGAAATATAATCATAGCATTGAGGGAATTAAAGGATTCAAAATCAGTAGGTGGCGTATTGTGTTCATTTTTCATAATTCCTTATTTCGTTATGGGAGGTTCTTAGTTTAACCGACATAATCCACCATGTAAGCATATATCTGATTAGCTAAATCACCTCATACCTTGTTGGTGTATGAGATGTGATGTATCGAAAATTTGTGACACATCTTTGCTTCATTTCGTAGTATTTTGCATGTCTTTAGGAGCTAGATTAAGTTGAAACTAACCTAAGTATTCTATATTTCAGGAACCCAGAGGATTGAGAAAAAGAGGAGTCACAACCAAAAATCTGTCCAAAAGACTTAGCAAAGGATGAATCGTCTGTTTGAAGGACGTCCCGCATGTTCAGTCGTTCAGCCAGGGCCAATGTTTCTAGAAACCATTTTGAAGAGAACCTTAATCGATGGATTGAAGGACATACCATTATTCCAGAAGACGGTCTATCAATTGAAAGACAGACTCATGAGGAGATAGAAGACAACTTTAATCGACGAAGCCACAGATGGACCGTCTTTCAAAAAGACAGTCCGCTGATCAAAGGACGGAAGGTTTCTAAGCATAAGACAATTTTAATCGATGGGACAAAGGACGGTCCATCCCTGCATGCTTGGGATTCCTCGAGTTTAAATTATTTGGGCTTTTTGAGATGTAGTATAAATAGATTTTTTCTTCTTTTCTTTCTAAGAGTTATTTTTGTGATAGAGAGTAAAGATAGATATAATACTTTACTTTTCATTAATAGTAGAGTAGATCTTAGATTTAGCTTGTAATTTTGAAGATTCAAGTTCATCAATTCAAGCTTTCTTCTACAATTTGTAATTTTTTTAGTACGAATATCTAATAACTTACTTTCTCCTCTTCTCCTTGCTATGGATAACTAGATTCAGATCTAGGGTTGTGAACCCAATGGGTTGTAAATCCTAATAATCCCAATTTGGTAAAATTGATTGTGGGCTTAAGAACATTTGATTGATTTTTTTAATAGAAGTGTGTGATTGACGATGAAAGTCATGTAATCCTGGCCAATTACCTTTATGAGGTTTGAAAGAGAAAATTTAGGTTAGGTTAGCATCAATCAACAATAACTCAAGGCATAGCCCTTCTTTAATGGATTCTCCTAGACATAGGTTGAATTCTGATTGGAAACAAGTAAATTGGTAGAAGGGAGTTCTATTTAATCTGACAAAATTAAAGTAGATTGACACATATAGTTCTATTGAAATATACCCATGGGTTGTCTAAGTCTTTGCTTGCATCTTCATCCATAGACCACTCTCAATTTACCCATATTGGTGATTTAGGGGGATTGACCCATGATTAGGGTCACTTCACTAGTATTTCCATCAATTGATTTAACTATAAGCAATTAACAATCATTAGTTGCAGTTAATTTTTACCTAATCCTAATCTGAACAGTCTCTAAATCTGTAAATCTAGATTGAAAGGTACAAAATAGTTTGGATTTAATGTAGTCTCTGTGGATATGACCCCTACTCAATGTTGGATACTATACTTGCTATGACCATTTACACTATCATAAATTGGAGTGTATTTGAGCGGCGTATCAAATATAATGGCGCCTTTACCAGGGACTACGACATAAGTCCTATCTAGCATTATCAGTTTAGTTTGTTCGATTAGACCTATTCTTTGACTTTTTATTTTCTTTGACTTGTTAAGCAGGTGTACAAGAGATTCATTATGGAATCATGGAATGAAAATGGGTTTGGTCATTGCAACCCATATCTTGATGACCTATGTCCATATTGTGGAGGACCCCATATTTGGCAAGATTATGAATATTCCCTCGAAAGAGAGATTCCGCATCTTATCATTTATATAATGGATATAATTGCAATTTATGTGGTGGTCAAGGTGGACATTCCGGTGATTGTCCCAACTATTATGTATTCTCCCCAAGATGCTCCAATGAAAATGCTAGTTGTCCTTTTGATTTGTCATGAACAATGACAAGGTATATGAAGGAAAAAATACTAGATTTGAAACAATCCAAGTAATGATCCAAACCTTGTTGGATCAGATTCTAACTTGGAAGATATCAACAAATTCATCTCAGCAAATGTCATGGAATGGGAAAGAGAAAAAGATTCATTTGACGATACACTCTTCATTCCTATCGAATCGTCTATTCCTCAAGAGGTAATTGTTAACGAAGAGATTTCCACATCAATAGATGAGCCACAAAGTCTTTATGACCATAATGACTATTGTGGAAACGAAGAAGAAGATCAAAATATTGAAGAAGAAGTCTGTACATCTCAAAAGCAGAGAGTTTAAAGAGATGTCGAGGGTTTTGACCCAATGGTGGGAAGATGGTCAATATGAAGAAGAGGTCAAGATGGATTTTGAAGAGCAAAGGGTGATTTACCAACCTACCAACCCAAAAATACTACAAGATGCTGAAATTGAAGAAATAACACTAGAGTTTCAAAGAAAAGTCCATCAAATCATTCTTGAGGACTCTAGTGCATTTGAGGGTGAGGATGTCAAGAATAAAGCAAAGTTGAAAATGGAGAGACTTAGACCGCATTCCAACCATTTCAACATTGTGCTTAGTTGAATGTGTGGAAGTCGAGACAACCAAGTCAGAATTTTGGAGGAGGATCAAAGTATTTCATTTTGAAGTTTGTCCTCACAAGAAGAAAAAATGACATTCCTCACTTGAAGGAAAAAAAATGCAAAATACACTACTTAGGAGATGGCCTATTTGTATTTATACCGTTGCCCCATGAGCATCACCAAAATCTTGATTCAAAGTTGGGGCGATAGTTCATATCCTCAAAGTAGAATGAAAAGTGGAATAATACTTAGCTTCTTAGGAGGCAACCTAAGAGATGCTACACTATGTATAGAATCCACATCATGCCGCAACGTTAAATCAAGCGCTTCTTGGGAGGCAACCAAGTGTTTTTAGACTAATGGGTGTTGATACATGCAAGTACACTTGAAAAGAAGGAGGAAATTGATCCAAAACATAATAGGGAAATTTTGCATTCAAACGATAGAGGGACAAATAGACCGTCTTTACAAAGGACCATCGTTCCTGCCGTCGATTAAAAAAGGGGGTTCTGGTAAGGCAAGCCAAGAGATGATCCAATGTGCAGACCATACTTTGGCTAGACGGTCCGCCTTTTGGACCGTCTTTTGATTTTAAAAATTTGGCACGTGGGTCCTTGTTGAGATGGATTTGGGTCGGGTTATATGAAAATGGGAAGGGTTGGTCTTTAAAAAGCCACCCATGGGCCAAACCGATCTGACCCATTATCTTTTATTTTGAAATTAAAAAGGCATATCGGGAAACCCTTTCCCACTACTTGTTTCCCTCCCATCTGTCCCACAATATTATCCCCTTTATATTTCCCTTCCACTTGCTAAAAACCTCCATAACCGCTCATTTTGTTGTTCTCATTGCTTGCATCCTATCCATCACACACACAAAGCCGATGTGCACGCAAACTAGGGTTTTTAAAGCCTTGCATTTTGTATCTTCAATCAATCAAGCACACGAGCATTGTGGAAACTCATTTAGGTACTTACTCTCTTGTTTAATCTCTACTATAAATGCCTAAAGTGATTTACATGATGCTTTGATTTGTGGGAAACTTAGAACCAATGCTTGGAATTGGAGGGAGAACTTGGGTTAAGTTTATTAGAAAAGAGGACGGGGCTTAGGTGAATGCTTAGAGTTTGAATGTTGATGATATCTTCTAAATGATCCTAAAATTGGTAAAGCCCTATCCCATGTTGGTGCTTTTTGTTAAAGTCAATTGCCCAAAAAGTTGAAAATCTTGTGAAACCCCCAAAGAGCGGAGAAAGTGATGGACCGTCTTTCTTAAAGACGGACCTTCCTTGCTCCATTTGTTTAACCCAATGTTCAAATTCACTGTGTCAATAGAAAATTTAGGGGATGGACTATTCTTTCAAAAGACGATCCGCACTTTGAACCGTCTGTTGAAACAGAGAACCTGTTATTCTAGATTCAATAGACGGAACAAGGTACGATTCGTCTCTTCAGAGTATAGACAACTCCTTCCTCCGTACACTACTTTAATTTTCTGAGTTCATGTTACCCTGATTCCATGTACTAAAAAATTATTGCATAATCACAGGTAAATGGCAGCCAAAAGAGTTTTACCTAGAGGAGGCAAGAATAATACACAAAAGAAGTCCCGATTCAGGGATGAGGATAGGGATGAGTACTTGCCTCCAGGCACTAGGAGGACCACAACTCAGGCATTAGAGGTGTCACCCATCCCTTCAGCTCGGGTTGCATCTACAAAATCACCATCTCTGGGATCCGCATCCCAGTCTGGTGAGGAGCATGATCACGCCCAATCCAGTGGGGCCTAGATTGACATTTCCCCTGGAGAGTCCACTGGGGAGGACTCCACTAGCCAGGCTCCCTCTTCCTTAGTAGCTATAACAATGTTGAGACAAAAGTAGGGGGAGGACATGTATAGGCTGAGATGGGTCATTTAGGGAGCTAGATATTGGTATTTGCAAGGGCAACAAGCCCACAAGGGTAAGCCTCGCAGGGGTATCACAAAGTAGCGCATCATCAATGTCACTAGGTTGGAGATCTACCCCAATATCATGGAGCAGTTGCAACATTAACATTGGGAGTTCTTATTCTGCCCCATGTGCCAGTATATTCAGACGTTGGTCTGTAAGTTCTATGTAGTGTACGGGCAATCATTTTGAGATTAAACTCAGTTTTGAGATCATAGATAGAGCCACTTATGTCAGTGGCGATTAGAGGAGTATCGATTGACATCAATCCAATGACAATCAACCAATACTATAGGGGGAATGACTTTGAGGCGAGCGACACCGCTGAGTATGATACTATAGTAGCTCAGGGCCAGTGAGCTTGAGGGTGGATGACTAAAGTGATAGCTCGCGGTACTCCTATATGGGATGCTCTTGAGATAGTTGCTAAATACAAGAGAGAGCTATAACTTTTGACTAAATTTTGGTGGAATATGGTGTGCAGCTGGATATGCCAGAGTAAGAGCGATAACGAACTTCTATTCGGACATGCTTTAGTCATAGCAGCAATAGTGGATAAGAAAAAAATTAATATAGGCCAACTGTTGCGCTTGGAGCTGAAGGAGAGAGATATACAAACTGCTACCTCCTTGCCATTCCCGTGCTTAGTGACAACATTGTGTCAGAGAGTAGGTGTGTCGAATCCTGCAGAGGGAGGACTTGTTTACTAATGCTTTCTAGGTGACAGATATTACTATGATAAGGGATGACACCATGGTGACTTTTGCGAGCCATCCTAGCTCCGTCTTATCAGTTGGGCCTACTATAGAAGATCAAGGTATCCCGACAGAGGGTCCCACTTTATAGCCCACGGTCGAGATAGATGCAACAGTAGTAGATTCAGCTTCCCCTGAGGCATAGACTACCCCAACCACCACTAAATCTTCTCCAGCTTCTCCACAAAGTTCATTACTGAGCTTCAGAGACTCCTTTTGCGGCTTAGCCGTGAGACTTGACAGAGAAGAACAACAACTGGCCAGATTGATAGAGGATTTGCCAGCTTTTTTGGCCACCATTTTTGAGCATGCTCCAGGAGACTATTAGGAGCTCTCACAAGATTTTGAGCTCCCGTTTAGAGGCCACGGACGCTAGATTGAGCCATCTTAGGCATGGTGCCAGTTCGTCCGACATCTCGAGCCTCAAAGCTGAATTAGCTGAGACTAGAGTCATAGTGCTGGATTTGCAAATGAGAGATAGGCAGCTTGAGGAGGTACGAATACCACTAATGGATTAGACACCACCTATCACCAGCCTTATAGAGTTGCTTCTTCGAGCGATTCTAGTCCACTAAGACCAGGCTCAGGCCTCATTACCGTTAGTCTCAATCTTCAGGACTACCATTGCCAGCACTCCACAGGAGTAGGTTTGTGCTCATACTCCAGCCTAGACAACTTCTCCTATCCCTTCACTTGATAAGCTTAAGAGCCAGATACAAGAGTCTTCACCAGTTGATTCAGATATACCCGCAACAGTGGATGAGGCTCTCAGGACAGCGATAACAGCCTCACGCTTGCACACGCGAGGCCTATCTTATCACTGGGGCCAATCCCTCCATACTAATTCAGTGATGATTTAGATTAGTGTGATCTGAGTGCTATAAGGAGTTTTTGCCACCCTTGTTCTTTCATTTTATTTTGTATGTGCATTAAGGGAACTGCACCATTTTAGGGTGTGGGTGGATGTTATTTGGACCTGTGTGTCATATTTAATCATTGCTTGTATGTCGCTTGTTTTAAACATATGTTTGGTATGATATGGTGCTTTTGATTAAGTTTATGGATGTATGTGATGACAATCTATTTTAGTCCATTTTATTGCGTTCATAGTATAACTTCTTATTCTTTCATAGTATAGAGTCCTCTTTGATTTTAGCTATGGTTCTTTCCAGGGAGACTTACTTTCTATAGAATCTGGCATAATATTGTAGTTTAAGTTTTATAGTGTGTGGGCCCCATGATAGATTGCTTGGCGACATTCTTATAGTAACCAGCCTACTTGTTGAGTCATCTTTGATTGAACAAAATACTTTTTGACTTAGGTGGTGGTGGTAATTGAGTGCCTTACATGCTGGTATTGATTTTTTTGAAAAGCATGCCCCCCCTCAAAATATTTACAGTAATTGTTTGGTATTGACTTGTGTACCTCCACTTTTGACATGAAAATTCTGACAATGTGTCTCTAGTTGAGAGTTATGTGTTTAGCCATTTTGATATCCATGTGCCAATGTGTGGAAAAGAATTTTACTTTTTCACTTGATTTGTTCACACTCTAGATTGCCTTGCTACTTGTGCTCAAACTTAGGATTGACTATGGGTTCTAGAGATAAACTTAAGGCTTCTTTGTGCTTCACAAGCCACAATTGCCTAAATAGACCTACCAAATGATGCATGTATCCCTAGTCTCCCCTTTTTGAGCCTTTGGACTTTTTCTTGATCAACTACAATGAATGCCAAAACCAATTCTCAAGTTGATCCTCTTTTGGAACCCATCATCCTTGGCACTTTGAAATGCGTTGAAAAATGAGCAAAAAGATGTATGTTGAGGGTGATAAGATGGAAAAGAAAGAAAAAGGGAAAAGATAGTTTTTTGATCATATCCCAAGGTGTAATTAAACAATAAATAAAAAAGAAGAAAAAGAAAAGACAACAAAAGAGAGAAAAGAGAAAAATAAAAAATGAGTTCACAAAAACACTTTGGGTTGTGAAAAGTTGCCAAGAAAAGAGAAGGGAAGAAAAGAAGGGATCTAAGGTGTACAAAAGTTATGGAAAAGTGATGAAATATTCAAAGATGGTAAATGAGTCACTAAAAGCCATATTTGTACCCTACCAACCCTTGACTCTCATTACAAGCTTAGAAAAATTCTTATGTGATCTCAACCCGGATATTTGAAAGAAAAGGTAATTGAGTAAACAGACAAGCATATGGTAGTTGTGACCTATCTTGTGAACTCCTTTGTGAGAGTTGAGTGTGTTTCTCTCCTCTCTCGATCTTGTGTGTCCTTGATGCATATGCTATCATTGCTTAAGAAAATAGACATTTTTCTTTGTCTGATTGTGAGGTCATAATATGAATGGCTGACACATTTTACCTCTCAAATCTAGGTGTATGCATGTTGATATGATGTCACTAGTAGAGATTGCAGGTTTAATCCAAACAGTTGTGAGAAAATTGATTTTTGTTAGATAGAGGGGGTGACTGGACTGAATGTGTGTATTTGTAGTCATAAGCCGAAACTGCCCTAGTCATTTCATTTTGTGATACTGGAGGAACATTAGTTTAGGTTCTAGGATAGTTTTTTCTTTTTAATTTCTTGGGGATAAGCAAGTGTATTTAGTTTCTTTAGGACAAGCATAAGTTTGAGCAACGTATGCTATTTGCGATACATCTTTGCTTCATTTCATAGAATTTTGCATGTATTTAGGAGCTAGGTTATGTTGAAACTAACCTAAGTATTCTATATTTCAAGAATCCAAAGGAATTAAAGAAAAGTGGAGTCAAAGCCAGAAATCTGTCCAAAAGACTAAGCAAAGGACAAACCGTCTGTTTGAAGGAAGACCCGCATATTCAGTCGTCTAGCCAAGGCCAATATTTCCAAAAACCATTTTGAAGAGGTCCTTAATTTATGGATAAAAGGAAGTTCCGTATTTCCAGAAGATGACCTGATAATTGAAAGACGACCCATGAGGAGATAGAGGCCAAATTTAATAAATGAAGCCACAGATGGACCGTCTCTCTAAAAGACTGTCCGTTGGTCAAAGGATGAAAGGTTGCTGGGCAGAAGAAAATTTTAATCAACTAGGAAAAGGATGATCCATTATTGCACACTTGGAACCCTCCGAGTTTAAATCATTTTGGGATTTTTGAGACATATTATTAATAGATTTTTCTTCCTTTTTTTAGAGAGCTCTTTTTTACAGTAGATACAGATAGAATACTTTACTTTTCATCAATAGTAGAGTAGATTTTAGATTAAGCTTGTAATTTTGAAGATTCAAGTTCATCAATTCAAGCTTTCTTCTACAATTTGCAATTTCTTTTGTAAGAATGTCTAATTACTTGCTTTTTCTTCTTCTTCTTGTGATGAGTTTGTAATTTACCAACTCATTAGGCTCTTAAGTATGAGATTTAGATTAGTTTTCAAGTCATTTAGATGAATTTTATGCCCTTTTTGCCTTTTTATGTGTAGGTATCTGAGTTGAAGAAAAAGAGCAAGAAGTGGAGTAAAAATGATGAAATCGGGTGAAAATCGGTGCTCCATTAGAGGACAACGGAGAAACGCCAGTCAAACATAGATAACCACTGATTTGAGGAGAAAATGCAATCGGCAGTCGTGGACATGAACCGACGACTCAATGTTTAAATCGCCGACAAGCGCTGGATCTTGCTGGACCGAGGAGGAAATTTATCGGCTGATCGCAGATGGAAACCGAAAAACCGCCAAAGATGTCGCTAAATGGTCCTGGAACATCATTGGATTGCAAAAGAAAATGAATGAAGGTTCGCAAAATGCAATCAGCAGCCGTGGACATGAACCGACGACTCACTGTTTAAATCGCCGACAAGGGCTGGATCTTGCTGGACCGAGGAGGAAATTTATCGGCTGATCGCAGATGGAAACCGAAAAACTGCCAAAGACGTCGCTGAATGGTCCTGGAACATCATTGGATTGCAAAAGAAAATGAACGAAGGTTCGCAAAATGCAACCGACGAATCGTTGGTTCCACTGTAAGTGAAAAAAAGGCCTGAATAGGGGAAATTACGTCTAGCACTGAAAAATAGGAGATTGATTGTCCTATTTTTGTATATAGTCTAGAAGAAAGTATTCTCTAAATACTTTTTAGATTTTTTGAAAATTCCTTTTGCTTTGGAGAGAGAGAACCCCATTGGAGGAGATTGTTGAATATTGCTTTTCCTATTTTCATCTTCTTCCTTAGCAAGGTATATCCATTGTTGCCGACATATTTTGAGTTTGATTTTGCTTGCTCTTAGTAATGAAATCATTGAGTTTATTATGAATATAATCTTTAGTTTCTTAGTCATGAGTAGCCAAATCATCAACTAGAGGTGTGTAATGATGGGTGCTTAATTAGATCGGGTATTGCTAGATTCAACTCAATATTGCTTAATTAGTGTAAATCTATTGAGTTCTTTCCAATTTATAATTGATGATCCATAGTTGCAAATGTGGGTCTACTTTTCTTACTTGAGTTCAGCTTGAAAGAGAAGAATTCAAGTATTGGGAGGGAATTTGATGGTGGGAATGGATGTGATTGCGTAGAGTTGTGCTAGAAATAGTCAAAACCATATTCATAATCCTAATTAGTAGTTGATGACTAAAGATATCTCAGCTATTAACCCAAACTCTATTGGGATAATTGAATTGTGTCTTGAGATTCGAAAGGACTCGAGAAAAAGGCATCCATGAGAATGTAAAACATAAGGCGCTATCTTGTCCAAAGTTATTTACACTTATTCACAACGATTTGATGAGCTAACATATCCTTATTTGATTAGCACCCCATCTACACCACACCTCTAGTCTTCACTCATTATTGTCTATCAATTTTGACTATTTTGGTATTTTAGCAAGCTGATTTAGAATCCACAATATTGTTGAATTCATTTCTCCCCCCAAAAATTTACTGTTTTATTTTCCTTGATTGGTGCGAGTTAATTCAAATTTTCTAAAACAACGCTTACGTAAATCATCACTAGTCTCTTGGGATTTGACTTTGATATCTGTTGGGAATATTTGTTTTGAGAAACAACCGTGTACGCTCTCTTGTTAAGAGGGGTGTAGTTTGGACGCTATCACCTTGCTATGGATAACTAAACCCAGATCTAGGGTAGTAAACCCTAACGATCATAATTTGGTAAAACTGATTGTGGACTTAAGAGGATTTGATTGATTTTTACTTTGTAGTGTGTGATTGAGGATGTAAGTCACTCAATCTTGCCTAATTATGTTTATGAAGCTTGAAAGAGAAAATTTAGGTTGGGTTAGTATAAATTAACAATAAATCAAGGCATAACCTTTGTTTAATGGATACTCCTAGACATAGGTTGAATTCCAATTGGCAACAAGAAATTGGGTAGAAAGGAGTTCTTTTCAATTTGACAAAATTGAAGTAGAATGACACATATGGTACTATTGAAAGATACCCATAGGTTTCCTAAGTCTTTTCTTACATGTTCAATCCATAGCCCATTCTCAATTTACCCATATTAGGTGATTTAGGAGGATCGACGTATGATTAGGGTCACTTTCCTAGTATTTTCATAGATCGATTTAACTCTAAGCAATTAGCAATCATTAGTTATGGTAAAAGTTTACCTAATCCTAATCCGAATAGTCTCTACACCTGTAAATATAGGTTGAAGGGTACTAGATAGTTTGGGCTTAATGTAGTCTTTGTGGATATGAGCTCGACTCTATGTTGGGTACTATACTTGCTACGACCATTTACACTACCATAAATGGAGTGTATTTGAGTGGCTTATCAAGTTATACTGACATGATTGCTAGAAAGAATCCATTATAAGACTTACCAGGGTGCATAGAGGATTCACCTTAATCAACAAAGTGATACATATCCTACATTGGCATACATGCTTTGAGAATGAATGCCTTTTCCATTATTAATACTACTTCCGTTGATTACATTATGAGATTAGCTCATAATATCATTTAGCTACATAATCTCATAAATCATACTTCAATCATTATGTCATATTCATAGTTCATATTCGTTAAACACATTCATAATTCATATTCATAGTTCATAAAAATCAACGAAGGCTTCTCTTTTCGAAGAAAATCATAGTTTATGTAGTTGACACTTTGTAACACCCCTAAAAGTCCCTAAGATCAGACCCGAGGGTTGAAATAGAGAAAACAAGAAAATCTACATGAGGTCATAGAATGACACTACTACAAAAAGGGGTTTTAGCGACAATAAGCTAATTGCCGCTAATATATTCATGGGAGGTGAAATAGCAACTTCTAAAGTATATTGTCCAGCAATAAATATATTTTTAGTAGCAATTCCAAAGAATATCCGGTAAAACTTTAATTCCTTTTTCTCTTTCCGCTATAAATCCTTATTTTTAACATTCCGCTGTAAATCCTTTTTCCACTCTAATTATAATTTTTTTCCTATTTTCGCTGCAAAGCCTTTTCCCACTCTAATTTTAACTCCCGCGTTCATCAAAAATAAAAACCTCTCCTACACGCCTAATTAAAGAAAAAACTTAGACAAGTTTTAGGTTAACAGCGAATCCATCGCGCAGCAGTAACCTCTCAACCCTAAATCGCGAGTTTCAGGTACGTTGATCTCTTCTCTTTAAATTGGAAGTGATCATGTTCTCTCCTCTGTTTCTATATGGTTTGCCTTCGTTTATCTTTGTTACTTGTGGATCTCCTTCATTATTTTAACCTTGTAATTTTTGTTGTATCATGTTCATTAATCTGGTATTCTGGCATTAACTGGGAATAAAATTAAAATATACTCACTCTGCTTAGTTCGTCAAGCTTCTGTAGGATTTTCAAGTTTTAGTAGGATTTTTATTATTGGTTACGCAATAGAATTAGTCGATTAAGGTATTTACTGAAATAATGGAGAAATAAAATATGGTTTCATGGCTATTGGACCTAATCGTTGTCAGGTTTACACCAGATTACTATCTGTAATATAAGTTTTTCCCTGTTTGTTTTATATATTTTAAAAAAAATATTATTGGAGAATAAGAACAAACTGATGACATTATGATTCTATTGTTGTGTTACCTGTATTATTTGGTTCTTCATCGCTGCTTATTGTTTTTTTATGTATGACTGGAAAGAATATAAGTTCTGCCCTATTCATTTTATATATTTTAAAAAGATAGTGTTGGAGAATAAGAACAAACTGATGATGCTATTGCGTACCAGTGTTATTTTGTTCTTCGTGGTTGCTTGTTTTTTCTTAAAGTATGACTAGCTGCAATATATGTTCTGCCCCATTCGTCTTATATATTTTAAAAATACAGTGTTGGAGAATAAAAATAAACTGATGATACTATTTTCTTAAAACAAACTGATGACACTATTTTCTCAATCTTTGCTGACTCGATTTTCTCCCTCTCATCGGTCTACATCTTCTCTTTTCATGTAGATTTCAAGGCTGGTACGAGAATTGATTTTTTCATTGTTTGCTAAGTCGTGTTTGTGCTCTTTGGCTACTATTAATTTAATTGAATCGTTTTCTCTATTTCCCCTACTATTTTATGAATTGTATTGATTCTTGTTGCATAAGGCAGTAGTTAATATATTTAGGTTTTCATGATTGTTTAGAAGTTCCATTGTGAATACGAAACACATACAAGAAAACTATTTTATCGTTTGACTACCACTTAAGTTCTCTTGTTAGCTATTCCTTAGCTGCCTCGCTACTCTAGAAAAGTAAATATGGTATCTCTCCTTTCATGAAATTGCAGTATTAACTGTAACATGTACGTACCACAGGTGAGTAAGAAAGCTGTACTTAATCCATTTGGCAGCGAAATCAGGGGAAAAACATATTCAAATAGTGCCTGTAGGTCATTCCCATGCAATAGCTTAAGTGGTCTTTCTTCTAAGCGTATATAAAATGAATATTTAATTTGAAATACATTTTTGATTAATTTTTCCCCTTTTTTACTAACATATTTTAAGCTCTTACGATAATTGCAGAAAATAAAAGAATATCTTGAACTTCATGGACAAGCCTAGAAATAAAAGATGGATGTCCTCTGATAGACTTAGTAAAGAATACTTGGATGGAGTACATGGTTTCTTAAACCATGCATTTTCTAAAAAACAGGATGAAGAAAATATTTTATGTCCTTGTATGGAATGTGTGCTTATCCATCAAGTAAATCAGGCTACAACATATGATCATCTCGTGGTTAATGGTATTATGCAATCATATGATAAATGGTTTTGTCATGGAGAGTCTTTAAAGGGATCTAACAATACTCACATGGATAATAACAACCAATCAACTTTATGGGGCGATGATATGAGAGGAATGATACATGACACTTTTGGAAGCTTTACACAGTTCATGGATAGTGACGTTAGTGGAAGGAGCGAGATGGAGCCAAATCTACAAGAAAATATTGGTCATCCATCTGGGATGCAAGCTCATCCAGAGATGGATAAGTTTGAATGACTCATGAAGGAGGCAAATGAAGAACTATATCCTGAATGTAAGAAGTTTATTAAACTGTCCTTTATTCTGCATATTATCGTACAAAATGCATGTTCAAATGGTCAAATGAATCCTTTAATTCTTTTCTTGGACTATTGAAGGAGGTGTTGCCTGAAGGGGAAATATTGCATCCTTCTTTCTATGTGATCAAAAAGATAGTTGAAGGCTTGGGCTTAAAGTATGAAAAGATCCATGCTTATCCCAATAATTGCATGCTTTTTAGAAAAGAGTTCTCCAGTAAGGATGTCAATGAATGCAAAATTTGTGAAACTTCTAGATGGAAAAATAATGCTAAAAAAATTCCAGCCAAGGTCCTAAGGTATTTTCCTTTAAAACCAAGGCTGCAAAGATTGTTTATGTCTTCAGAAATTTCTAAAGCAATGTGATGGAATCACGAAGAGTGCAACAAAGATGGAGTTCTACAACATCCTGCAGATTCTGAAGCTTGGAAAAGTTTTGATAGTAAGTATCCCGAATTTGCTGGGGATCAGGATTATCTTTTGATGGTTTTAATCAATTTGACACATTGAGGACTGTTTACAGTACATGTCCAGTGATTTTAATGTCATACAATCTTCCACCATGGATGTGCATGAAGCAAGAGTTTTTCATTTTTTCTTACTTATTCCTGGACCAAAAGCTCTTGGAAATAATATTGATGTCTTTTTATAGCCTTTAATAGATGAGTTAAATGAATTATGGGATGTTGGGATAGAAACATGTGATGCCTCTACTACGAAGATATTGCAAATGCGAGCAGCTCTTATGTGGACTATAAATGATTTTCCAGCATATGAAAATCTTTTTGGTTGGAGCACTTATGGTCAGTTTTCATGCCCTTGTTGCAACATAAACACTCATTATAATTGGATCAAACATGGCAAAAAGTTCTGTTTCATGGGGCATAGACATTTCTTGAAGTCGGGCCACAAATATCGGGATGACGCCAAATCATTAGACGGGACTAAAGAAACAAGACCTGTACCTTGTGTAGTATCTGGGTTGCTAGTTCTAGATCAACTTAAATATATAAAATTTACTTTTGGCCAGTCGAGTGAAGGGATAAGTGGAGTGATGAAAAACACATGGAAAAAGAGGAGTAGTTTTTTCGATCTTCCTTATTGGGAGTTTAACTTGATGCGCCATAATCTTGATGAGATGCACATAGAAAAGAATGTGTGTGATAACATAATGTATACACTATTGGGTATTGACAAAAAGCGTAAAGACAACTTAGAAGCTCTATTGGATCTGAAGGATATGAAAATAAGACCAAGCTCATGGCCTCAATATTTAGCTAGTATAAGGACATATCTTCCTCCTACTTATTTCACTATGACAATGAAGGAAAAAGAGTTGTTTTATGAAGTATTACAAAATGCCAAGTTTGCACATGGCTATGCATCTAATATTTCATGTTGGATTCAAAAATGAAAGTTATTTGGGCTAAAAACTCATGATTGTAATGTTATAATGCAAAAAATTCTTCCTCTTGCATTGCGAAAATCAATAGATAAAAGAATCAGTTCCATTTTGATTGAACTATGCACATTCTTTAGTGTTCTATGTAGAAAAGTACTAAAACTAGAAGATTTAAAGTTACTTGAAGAAAAATTCTAGAAATATTATCTACTATGGAGAAACTCTTCCTCCCAGGATTCTTTACTATTATGGTACACTTGGTTACTCACATGGCAATGGAGGCTAGACTTGAGGGGCCACTACATTATCACTGGACGTATCCAATTGAGAGGTTTAAAGAATATCATTAAATCTTTCTTGAATTTATTCAGTTCTTATTATAATATCGAACCAATAACCTAACTTTATTCTATAGGTATTTGGGTAATTTAAGATCATATGTCCGTAATCGTGCATGTCCAGAAGGTTCAATAGCAGAAGCATACATAGCAAATGAATGTATGGCGTTTTTCTCACTCTATTTAGAGGGTGGAGATTTAAGGTATTATTGTTCAAAAAAAAATGTGATGATCCAATTGAGCATGATTGTAATGCCCCAAAAATTCAAAGACTAGACCCGGGACTTAAATTAGAGAAAACTAAAAAATCTGCAATAGGTCACAGAATGAGTCGTTCTATGACCCGTGGGAAGTGACCACGAGTCGTTAAGTAACTCGTGGTGAGGCCTGGGAGCTTAGTTTGACATTTGGTGTATGGATGACCATGGGTGTGACCACGAGTCGTGGTCAACCCCTACGAGTCGTGGTCAACTCCCACGAGTCGTGATTTGACCTATGGTCAAGAATTATATAAAATCAGGAAAGGTTAGGCAGTGCACCTGATGACTTGTCACCATGAGTTATGGTCCATGCCACGGCCCGTTAGGTGACTCATGGCCAGGACTTGGTCAAGAGTTAGAGGAGGTTGACAGTGTACCCAACCGGTCATCACCACGACTCGCTTGGGACACCACGAGTCGTGGTGTAACCCTTGGGGACTCGCAGAATATTTAGGCAGTGTAGTCCATGAGTCATAGTCACTAACCATGAATCGGTAGCTCCCTTCTAGTGACCATCAGTGGGTTCCAGGCAGTGCATCTCACGAGTATGACCACGAGTCGTGGTCACTGACCACGACCCGTTAGGTCTCCTGTGAGGACTGACGATCAGGTTTACCCTGTGAGTTTTCAAGGCTCTTTCAGTAATTTCCTATCTTCATAGACTCTAAACTATGTCGTTTTAGGCATATTTCCAGACTTATTAGAGTGGTTAAATGATTTCTTTCCTCATTCCCCACTCAGGCCTTTAGAAACAAATCGTAAAATTCTCTCAGGAACTCTCAGAGCAAGAACTAGGGAAGTCTACTTCTCCTCAGATTCTCAAGAAATTCTTCGGGCTTCTTCACCAGGTATGTGAAAATTCAACAAGGGAATAGTTCTTTCCTTGTGTCCCCAAATTCCTCCCTATTTCTCTCTATCGGTTGGAGCCTTGAAATAACTGAATGTTAAGAAATTTCTAGTCATACTTTGTCTAAATCATGTGGATTATTATACCACGGTAATTAGAGATATTTTCCACCAGTTTGTGATGAAATGATGCTAAATCTTGTGAAGTGAAATTTAGCCCTATTTCTTGAACTAGAAAATCTTGAAATTTGCATTAGTGCTTGAATATCGAATTTTTGCTTAGATTTATCAGTGTTGTGGACTCCCATGTTTCTAGTAGCATTGAAACTAAGCTAGATTATTATTGGTTTAGTTTTAGTAAGAATGTTAGAATTCTCTGTGTCAGTCAGAAAATATCAGCTGATTGATTTGATTATAGAAATTCCCGAGGTGTCAGTAGTACGTCTCAGTTATCAAAATTAGATTCAAAATTTAGTTTTATTGGTCTACTAGGTGGTCATAAAACTTTAGATAAACAACTCTAACTAGCCTTAGGACCCTAGTTTCAAATTTTGGTTTGTTCTATAGACAGTCATGATGCTTCTAGATAAGCAGCTCTTACCACTCTTAGATCCCAGTTTCAGAATCTGGTCTAATAAGATTCTCAGGATGCTTCTAGATATGTATCCCTGACTAGTCTTGTGCCCCAGTTTTTAGTTACCAGCTTAGTAATCAGACTAGGGCTATCCAGTGGGAGTAGGACTTATCACCGAGCGGATTGGGGTTCCAGCTCACCCAGGTTCCCAGAACTATGTTGCCACCGTAGGTTACAGTATTTATTAGCCTGATTGGCCCCAGAATCTGGTGATCACCCAATTCATGCCTTTATACCCTGGCAAGGTATATTAGGTCCTACCGATATGGTGTATACATCGAACTCCACGTCTAGGTCACGTGGTTATATGTCGATTATAGACTCTCCCATTAGTTAGTTTAGTCTAGTTTAGTTCAGTTTAGATCAGTATTCTAGATTTACAACATGCTTTGACCATCAGACAGTGTCTCTCAGACCATCTCAGTTATTTTAGTCATTCAGTTCAGTAGCTTTAGTTGGTCATTGTATGTCGTTTCAATTTAGCATTTTTATCCCATTGTGTTATGTTTCTCTCACCTACTCAGTACATTTAAAGTACTGATGCATACTTTAATGATACAGCTGCAGAATTTCAATCTCAGCCTCGCTAGTCGATCATCCAACGAAGACTTTAGCTGTTCTAGTTGGTGAGTCCTCATTCTTCGAGGACGGTGATTTATTGCTTCAGTTATATTTTCCTTCCTTTTTATTTAGATTTGGAGTTAGCTGGGGGCTTGTCCCAGCAACTCATCAGTCATAGTGGCTTTCAGACGCAAATTGGTTTTTCAGACTTGTAGCTTTGTTCTAATATGTTCAAATATGATGAACCAGTTTTATTTCTTTTAAGTATTTATATTTTTCTTTAAACTTCTGCCGAATAAATTTATATGTTACTTAGAACGCCAGTATATGGTAGACCAGGGGTTGACTTGGGGTTACTTGTGACTCCAAGTATCGTGTTCTGTCCAAGGTGTAAACTCGGGGCGTGACAAACTTGGTATCAGAGTACTAGGTTCAAAATATCCTCGAATGTCTAAAAGCTGCATCGAGTAGAGTCCTTTTCATGGGTGTGAAGTGTGCCACACTTATGATGGGGAGGCTACGAGATGTTATTAGGAAAAATTCCCTTTATTTCATACTCCTTATTGTGCGTTGAAATTCAGTTCCAGAATCATTCTCCTAACTCGTGCTCTATTTCATTTCAGCAAATGATGCCTCCGCAACATGGTAATGGAAGAAGAGCCGGTAATGCTCACCGACTTGCCCCACCAGTCCCGGCAGCCCCTTAGGACGACTCGGTGTCTACCGCAGAATTTAGGGAGGCCATTCAGCTGCTCGCCCAAACTGTTGCCAACCAGGTGAACCAATAGGCGGTTCCAATCAACAACAATGGTTTCACAGCAGCTGCCCGAGTGTGGGACTTCACTCAGATGAACCCTTTGAAATTTTATGGATCTAAGGTGGGAGAAGAACCACAAGGATTTATGCACGAGATTAAAAAGATCACCCAAATTATGGGTGTCAGTCCCTCAGAGAGTGTCAACTTGGCTTCCTACCAGCTGAAAGGGGTAGCCCAAGTCTGGTAAGAGCAGTGGAAGGAGGGGAGGCCAACAAAAGTAGGACTGGTGGAATTGGAGGAGTTCACTACAACCTTCCTGGACAAATTCTTCCCTCGTGAGCTCAGGGAGGCAATGGTAGCGGAGTTCATGAACCTGAGACAGGGAAATCGGACAGTAGAAGTGTACACCCTGGAGTTCACCAAGTTGTCCAAATACGCTCCAGAGATGGTGGCCGAGCCAAGGGCTCGCATGCTGAAATTTATAAATAGGGTGTCGAACCTGGTCCTCAAAGAGTGCAGGACAGTGATGCTGATTAAGGATATCGACCTCTCCAGCCTAATTGTCTATGCCCAACAAATTGAGGCTGAAAAACTGAGGGACATGGAGCGAAAGAACAAGCGAGCAAGGATTGGCCAATCAAATTATGGCTACCAGAGGTCTGGCGGTAGCAGCCACCCACAGCAGCAGCAGCAGCAGTAGCAGAGGGCTCCAATGCCCAGTTCAGCTAGCACCCCTACCTTTCGGTCCATCCAGGATCAGAGGGGTGGAGCATCTTGATCTCAGTACTAGAGCTACAGTGCCGGTAATAGGTATTCAGCTTGCCCCAAGTGTGGCAAGAACCACCCAGAAGAGTGTCTTCAGGATTGAGAGGGTTGTTTTGGTTGTGGACAACTTGGTCATCGACTTAAGGAATGTACGTCAACAGGAGGGGGAGGGTCACAATCCACTACCTCAGCGGCTCCAGCAGACTGATAAGCTCAGCAGGCTAATACATTAGGTACGGAGGGTGGTTAATGCCAAAACCATTTTTATGCATTATCATCTTGTCAGGATCAGGAGAACTCACTGGATTTGGTCATGGGTATGTTATGTCTTTTCCATCTAGATGTATATGCCCTACTTGATCCGAGGGCCACACTATCATTATTGATTCCCTAAGTAGCAGTCCAATTCGATATCAGTCCAGAGGTCCTCTCAAAACCATTTTTAGTCTCCACCCCAGTTGGCGAGTCAGTTAAAGCCTGTCGAGTGTATAGAAACTGCCCAATCTAAATCTTCAATAAAGTCATTCTAGCTAACCTTGTAGAGCTAGACATGGTCGACTTAGATCTCATTCATGGAATGGATTAGTTACACTCCGGTTATGCCTTAGTCGACTGCAGAACTAGGGTCATCAGGTTTCAGTTCCCTAATGAGCCAGCTGTGGAATGGTCGGGCAGAGCCTAAGGGTAGGTTTATTTCCTACCTTAAGGCCAGGAAGCTCAAATCTAAGGGATGTATTTACCATCTAGTTTGGGTCAAGGATTCCGACTCTGAGACCCCAACTATCCAGTCCGTCCCTGTTTTCAGCGAATTTACAGATGTGTTCCCCGAAGATCTTCCCGGAATTCCTCCTAAACGGGGAATTGACTTCGATATAGACCTTATTCCTGATACTCAGCCCATATCCATCCCTCCTTATAGAATGGCCCCGGCTAAACTTAAGTAGTTGAAGGAGCAGCTAAAAGATCTTCTTGATAAAAGTTTTATTAGACCCAACATCTTTCCCTAGGGTGCTCCAGTGCTATTCGTGCGAAAGAAAGATGGTACCCTCAAAATATGTATCAATTATCGTCAGTTGAGCAAGGTCACAATGAAGAACAGGTATCCCCTACCCAAAATTGATGACCTGTTCAACCAACTTCAGGGAGCCAACTTTTTCTCCAAAATAGATCTCAGGTCGGGGTATCACCAACTAAGAGTCAGAGAGTGTGGCATATCGAAAATAGCTTTTAGGACTCGGTATGGTCACTACGAGTTTGTGGTTATGTCCTTCGAACTAACAAATACCCTTGCAGCCTTTATGGACCTAATGAATAGAGTATTTAAGTAGTATCTAGATATGTTCTTCATTGTATTTATCGATGACATTCTGGTATACTCCAAAAATGGGGAAGAGAATGCTAATTACCTGAGGATAGTGCTTCAAACACTCAAAGACCGCCAGCTGTTCGCCAAGTTCACCAAGTGCGGATTTTGGTTAAAGTCCGTGACTTTCCTGGGTCATGTGGTCTTGGGTGAGGGTATACAGGTTGATCCTCAAAAGATAGCAGCAGCGAAAGACTGGCCCAGACCTACCTCCCCAACAGAAATCAAAAGTTTCTTGTGTCTGGTTGGGTATTACTGATGCTTTGTGGAAGGATTTTATTCTATAGCATCTCCTATGACTAAGCTGACTTGAAGAAGGTGAAATTTCAGGGGTCAGATACGTGTGAGAAGATTTTCTAGGAGTTAAAAACTCGAATCACTATTGCTCCAGTGTTGACCCTACCGAAAGGATCAGATAGATTTGTAGTATATTATGACACTTCCAGAGTTGGACTCGATTGCGTTTTAATGTAGTGGGGAAAGGTAATAGCCTACGCCTCTAGAAAACTCAAGGTTCATGAGAAGAGTTATACAACTCATGACTTGGAGTTGGCATCGGTGATGTTTGCGTTGAAAATATGGAGACACCATCTGTACAGGTTCACATGGATGTTTTCACATCTTAAGAGCCTTCAATATGTATTCAGTTAGAAGGACCTAAATCTTCATCAGGGAAGATGGTTAGAGCTCCTGAAGGATTATGAAATGAGAGTGCTATATCACCCGGGCAAAGCCAATGTGGTGGCTGATGCCCTAAGCAGAGTGTCTATGGGTAGCGTGACTCATGTTGAGGAAGAAAAAAAGGAATTGGCAAAGGATATTCACAGACTAGCTCGGTTAGGGGTGCAGTTGGTTGACTCAACTGAGGGTAGAGTGGTAATGCAAAATGGGTTTGATTCCTCTTTGGTTGTTGAAGTTAAGTCCAAACAGGATGAAGATCCCATCTTTCTTAAACTTAAGCAAGCGGTTCTCAGGAAAAAGGTTGGGGCTTTCTCCAAAGGGGGAGATGGTGTGCTCCGTTACTAGGGCATATTGTGTGTACCGGACATTGGTGACTTGAGACAACATTTATTGGCTGAAGCACACAGTTCGAGGTACTCAATCTACCCTGGTGCTACTAAAATGTACCGCGATTTGTGGAATATTTACTAGTGGAACGACATGAAGAGAGACATCGCTGAATTCGTAGCTAAGTGCCCGAACAACCAGCAAGTCAAGGTAGAGCACCAAAGACCGGGAGGTATGACCCAGGATATCAGCATACCCACGTGGAAATGGGAAGAAATAAACATGGAATTTATTACGGGTCTGACTCGAACTCATCGACAACATGATTCCATCTGGGTAGTAGTAGACCGAATGACTAAGTCAGTACATTTCCTCCTAGTTAAAACTACAGATTCAGTTGAGGACTATGCTAGACTTTATATTCGGGAGTTGGTCAAGCTTCATGTGGTGCCATTATCCATCATCTCAGATAGAGGTACCCAGTTCACCTCATATTTTTGGAAGTCTTTTCAGAAGGGACTTGGTACTCAGGCCAAGCTCAGCTCAACTTTTCACCCGCAGACAGATGGGCAAGCTGAGAGGACTATTCATACCCTAGAAGATATGTTGAGAGCATGCGCGATCAATTTCAAGGGCAATTGGGATGACCAGTTGCCTCTTATCGAGTTTGCGTACAACAATAACTACCACTCCAGTATCCAGATGGCCCCGTTTGAGGCATTGTATGGTAGGAGGTGCATGTCTCCTATTGGATGGTTTGAGGTTGGTGAAGCTACTATAATCAGGCCAGACTCGGTTCATGAAGCTATGCAGAAGGTATAACTCATCAGGGAAAGATTGAAAACAGCTCAGAGCCGTCAGAAATCTTATGCTGATGTGAGGAGAAGAGAATTAGAGTTTGTTGTGGATGATTGGGTCTGTTTGAAAATTTCACACATGAAAGGGGTGATGAGATTTGGAAAGTAGGGAAAGCTCAGCTCGAGATATATGGGACCCTACAGAATTATAAGGCGAATTGGCAAGGTGGCTTATGATCTGGAATTACCTTCAGAGTTAGCGTCTATGCACCTTGTATTCCATGTGTCACTATTGAAGAAGTGCATCAGTGATCCAACTTCAATTGGACCATTGGATAGTGTGGGAGTGAAAGATAGTCTCTCATACGAGGAGGTTCCAATCCATATCCTTGACCGTCAGGTTCGTAAGCTGAGGAACAAGGAGGTAGCTTCAGTCAAGATTTTATGGAGAAATCAACATGTTGAGGGAGCTACATGGGAGGCTGAAGAAGATATGATAGCTAGATACCCCTATTTGTTCCCTTCTAACTTAGTTTCAGTTTAAGGTATTAATTTCCTTTGCCAAAACTATTTTTAGTTCGTATGTCTCAATTTCTTTCATGTAAATGAATAGATGCATGATTAGTGAATGCAATTCAGACTTGTGATTTAGTTCAGGGATAGTTATTCCGCTAGTTTTCAGCTTTCATGATCAGTATTTGTGTATAAAGATTGCCATTCTCTACTTTATTGTGTGTTTTACAACATTCGAGGATGAATGTTCCCAAGGGGGAGATATTGTAATGCCCCCAAAACTCAAAGACTAGACTCAGGACTTAAATCAGAGAAAACTGAAAAATCTGCACCAGGTAACAAAATGAGTCATTTTGTGACCCATGGGGAGTGACCACGAGTCGTTAAGTGACTCGTGGTGAGGCCTGGGAGCTTAGTTTGAAATTTGGTGTATGGATGACCACGGGTGTGACCATGAGTCGTGGTCAACCCCCACGAGTCGTGATATGACCTTTGTCAAGAATTATATAAAATCGGGAAAGGTTAGGTTGTGCACCTAACGACTTGTCACCATGAGTCAGCGTCCATGCCATGACCCGTTAGGTGATTCTTGGTCAGGAATTGGTCAAGAGTTAGAGGAGGTGACACTGTACCCAACGGTTCCTCACCACGACTCGTTTGGGACACCACGAGTCGTGGCACCACCCGTGGGGACTCCCGGGATACTTAGGCAGTGTAGTACATGAGTCGTTGTGACTAACCACGACTTGGTAGGTCCCTCGTGGTGACCATCAGTGAGTTCCAAGCATTGCACCTCACGAGTGTGGCCATGAGTCGTGGTCACTGACCACTACCCGTTAGGTCACCTTTGAGGACTGACGATCAGTTTTTCCCTGTGAGTTTTCAAGGGTCTTTCAATAATTTCCTATCCTCCTAGACTCTAAACTATGTCGTTTTATGCATATTTCCAGACTTATTAGAGTGGTTAAATGATTTCTTTCCTCATTCCCCACTCAGGCCTTTAGAAACAAATCGTAAAATTCTCTTAGGAACTCTCAGAGCAAGAACTAGGGAAGTCTACTTCTCCTCAGATTCTCAAGAAATTCTTTGGGCTTCTTCACCAGGTATGTGGGAATTCAACAAGGTAATAGTTCATCCCTTGTGTCCCCAAATTCCTCCCTATTTATCTCTATCGGTTGTAGCCCTGAAATTACTGAATGTCAAGAAATTTGTACTCATACTTTGTCTAAATCATATGGATTATTATGCCATGGTAATTATAGATATTTCCCAGTAGTTTGTTACTGAAATGATGCTAAATCTTGTGAAGTGAAATTTAGCCCTATTTCTTGAACTAGAAGATCTTGAAATTTGCATTAGTGCTTGAATATCAGATTTTTGCTTGGATTTATCAGTGTTGTGGACTCCCATGTTGCTACTAGCATTTAAACGAAGCTAAATTATTATCGGTTCAATTTTAGTAAGATGTTAGAATTCTCAGTGTCAGTTAGAAAATGTCAGCTGATCAGTTTAACTACAGAAATTCCCGAGGTTTCAGTAGTACCTCCCAGTTATTAGAATTAGATTCGGAATTCAGTTTTATTGGTCTACTAGGTGGTCATGAAACTTTAGATAAACAACTCTAACTAGCCTTTGGACCCCAGTTTCAAATTTTAGTTTGTTCTTTAGACGGTCACGACGCTTCTAGATAAGCAGCTCTGACAAGTATTAGAACCCAGTTTCAGAATCTGGTCTAATAAGACTCTCAGGGTGCTTTCAGATATGTATCCCTGACTAGTCTTGGGCCCCAATTTCGAGCTATCAGCTTAGTAATCAAACTAAGGCTATCTAGTGGGAGTAGGACTTAACACTGAGTGGACCGGGGTTCCAACGCACCCAGGCTCATAGAACTACGTTACCACCGTAGGTTACAGTATTTATTGGCCTAATTGGCCCCAAACTCTTATGATCACCTAGTTCATGCCTTTATATCCTGGCAAGGTATATTGGGTCCTACCGATGGGGTGTATACATCGGACTCCACATCTAGCTCACGTGGTTATATGTTGGTTATAGACTCTCCCACTAGTCAGTTCAGTTCGGATTAGTATTCCAGATTTAGAACATGCTTTGACCATCAGACAGGGTCTTTCAGACCATCTCAGTTATTTTAGTCATTCAGTTCAGTAGCTTTAGTTGGTCATTGTATGTCGTTTCAGTTTAGCCTTTTTATCTCATTGTGTTATGTTTCTCTTACCTACTCAGTACATTCAAAGTACTGACGCATACTTTTATGCTGTATCATTTTATGATATAGCTGCAGGATCTCAGTCTCACCCTCGCTAGCCGATCACCCACCGAAGACTTCAGCTTTTCTAGTTGGTGAGTCCTCATTCTTCGAGGACGGAGATTTATTGCTTCAGTTATATTTTTATTCCTTTTTATTTAGATTTGGAGTTAGCTGGAGGCTGGTCCCAACAACTCATCGGTCGTAGTGGCTTTCAGATGCAGATTGGTTTTTCAGATTTGTAGCTTTGTTCTAATATGTTCAAATATTATGAACCAGTTTTATTTCTTTTAAGTATTTATATTTTGCTTTAAACTTTTGCCAAATAAATTTATATGTTATTCAGAAGGCCAGTGTATGATAGACCAGAGATTGACTTGGGGTTACTTGTGACTCCAAGTACCGTGTTCCATCCAGGGTTTAAACTCGAGGCGTGACAATGATACTAGTAAAGAAGAATGTCTTTTCCTGACATTGGGTAGTCAGAAGGCGGGGTAGATGTATTTGAGTTAGATGAGAAAACATGGTTGCGAGCACATCGACATGTTCTTTTGAATTGCGAGTCATAGGTGGTTGAGAATTATAAAAAGTAAGTGTTATATCTATTACTGAATATATGTATATTACTTTATTTGATAACAAAATTGATAAATGCGAGTTTACATGAATAGTGAACATATTGCTGAAATCAAGAGATCACATCGTAAGCGTCGTTTGACACAACGTCAACTTGACAAGTACAATTCGATACATTTTCTGAATGGTTCAAGGATAAAGTAAGTAGTAGGTATAAGTCATTTGTCAAGTTAAATTGGTTTCCTTTTACTTATATTTGTATTTATAGTTGTGTCTTTCTATTTGGTTAGGTAAAGGATTTGGAGGCCACATCTAACATCTTAAAGGATGTTAAAGTCCTTGCACAAGGGTCGTCTTATATTGCAAAAAGATTTAATGCATTCAATCTAAATAATGGGTATCGATTTGAACTAAACAAAGTGAAGAGTTTAAGAAGACACAAAATAGTGGTGTTATGGTCATTTCAAAGATTGAAAGTTATGCAAGTACAAATGATAATGCTCCAAAATCAGCAAATATCACATATTATGGCAGATTAAAAGATATTGTGGAGTTAAACTACTATGAAGAATTTAAGGTTGTATTATTGTCACGACCCGAGTTTACACCCTAGACGTAACACGGGACAAGGAACCTCAAAAGGCTCCAAGTCGACCCATGGAATAATCATAGGATAACACTTAATAATATAAACATCTGACAAAGCATAACTGAGCCGAAACTAACTTTGAAATACAAGATTAACATTTAAAGACATAATCTAACAAAACGAAATACATAGATTGAATCTGATTACACATGTATGAAAGCCTCTACAAACTTATGAGTTGCTGGGACAGGTCCCCAGCTACCTCTCAAAGTCTGAAAACTGAGCTACAACTGAATTAGAGCATAGACTTCGTTCTCAAGAGATGAGTACTCACCACAATCCACTGAGATGGAGGGAGGAGCGTGTCTATCCATGGGGATAGGTCTGGATACCTGAATATATATCATGAAACGATATAGCACATAAAGGTGTGCGGTCAGTACTTGAAATGTACTGAACATGCAGGAAAAAACGTAAACAACTAAATATGTAAGTATACAATCATCAGAATGACAAAGTACATTGACATAACTAATTTAACATGCAACAATCCTCTTATGAATCACATACACACATATATATATACACACATAAAATCTTCTTATGGATCTCATATCCTGAAATATCATTGAACTCATGCATAAGAGTCAAGTACTGAACATCTAGTAAGAGCCGAAGCTAAGGTTAGTATCACTTATGATATTGAATAACTATTGATAACTGAGTTTGCATCTCATTATATCATATCTATTATAAACTGAAGTATGAATCATACGGAATTGAATCATGCTGATACATAGCTAAGGGAGTCATTCTCTACTATGGAGAGTCCCGACTGAGCTAGGGAGTCACTCTCTCCTATGGAGGATCCCGACTGAACTAGGGAGTCACTCTCTGCTATGGAGGATCCCAACTAAACAAGGGAAACATTCTTGGCTACGGAGAGTTCTTGGCTGATTAGAACATAAGGAGTACTGATCTGGCATTATACATCTGGTCTATGCTACTACAGCTAGTCTGAAACATGAACATTCACTGTTTTTATCATGCAACATTTATTTCGAAAGCATTAGGGCTACTTTCTACTAACAACAAGCCCGAAAATCTGAGATATCATACTCATGTTTTATCATCATAATTCATATCTTCATTGTGCCAAATCAATATTTCTTCAAATGTATTACATTAGCAAGCATCTATAGATTCACATCATGCATTACCCTTCCACAACATTCAAGTTCTGAATTCATATAATTCAACATGTATCATAGGGTCATTTATGGTCCATAGGTCCAAATTACACTTTAGTGTAGATACATTGTTTCACTTACTTAGATTTACGGAAGCCCATGCACTTAACTCATACATTAAGCAGTTATAACAAATTCATGGGAGAAGCATAAATTTTTATTTCATAAGACCCATTTCATAATTCACTCAAATTCATAAGAAAAATGCAATAATTAGGCCATTATCATACATTACCTCATACCCAACCAGCTCCATTGAAAATATAATGAAAATACATGTTTTACTTTCAATTGATCAAAGCCCATACACTATGATCTCATCTCAACATATTTAGCAAATAGGATATTCTAATCATTAGCGAATTCTTAAAATCTTAACATATTTTATACATGGATACGAGTCATTGATTTAATTGAATGAACAATAAAAAAACCCCAATCATTATTCAAGCCATCTCATGAAGAACATTCTATAACCATGCATTTTCACCATCTAACACATAATTCAAGACATTCAAATAGTTTCATAATCACATTTAGCTCATAATCCTAGTGGGATTTAGAATTCAAGAAGACATAGAAGAAATCACCCATCAATCAAAACCCTAGGTTGTGCTTTTCTAAAATAATTGAGATTGGGTTTTTGATAAAACATTTTGGGGCACAAGGATGGAAAAATGTCCTTGTTGAAAAACCCGCATACCTGCTTCGAAGAATTTCCCATTTGAACTTGACCTTGAATCCTTTGAATAATCCCTTGAAGAATCCTTAGTCTTGAGAGAGTGGAGGAAGAAGGGTTTGAAAGTGATTTTTGATAGAATGAGGGTTTAGGCTAGTTATTCCTTTAAAAATGTCCCATAACTTGCTCAAAATGATGTAGTTTAGGAGTTATAAGCATAGGATTTTATGAAAACACCCCTCGAAAAACATAGGAAAAATTCCCCTGCCAGTTCCCACGAGGCACTCCACGAGTCGTGGGGTAGGCAATGACTCGTGGGGCCAAGTCTTGGAGTGCACTGGCTAAAATTTCTTTTTCTGCTCTTCCCTCCCCATGGGTAACTTGATGAGTCATCAGGTCCATGATGAGTCATTCGTCCTTCCGTGGTTTCCACCATATCAGAACCTCAACCGGAATTTCCAATCTTCACCTAATGGCCGAACTAATGAGTTGTGGGGTAACCTAACGACTCGTTGGGTTGTCCGTGGCCACTGGTCCATACTACACCTCTTGACTGCTCCCCACGGGTCTGACCACGACTTGTGGGGTCACCTAACGAGTTGTCCCCCAACTCGTTCTGTGGCAAAATTTTCACCTTCTGAGTGAATTCTTTCTTTAAGTCTGAAATCTGATCTTAGAAACATTCGGAGTGTTTCAATTATATAAGTGTGATTGGGTTGATGTAATTAAAGATAGAGGAGTTAAGGAAGATGAATTGGGTTTCACACTTGTGAATTCTCACACCTAGCAGACTTTGGAGTTCGAGAACGTCATGAGCCCTTTATATTTGTAGAACATGCTCAACAAGTAATATTAGTTCAAGATCCTCAAGATCATGAATGGTTTATCTGTAGGATAATTAAACCTCAAGACATTTTTGATATCGGAGAGGAAAATAGTGTGCAACTTGAGTCATTAATGCAAAGTGATGCCACTGACTTGGCTCTCTTAGAAAATGCTTGTGTTCCAGAGTCTAACTGTAATGATTGGGTAAGAAGTGATGTTGATAGGATAGTAATTGATACAAATGAACATTCACAAGCTTCTCCAAATGATGGTGAAGCTAATGTTGAGAGGGAAAATAACATTGAGAATGAAAGTGATTAGGAATAATTTAGGTGGTACTTATAATTTTATTTTTGCAAGTTTTGTTGAAGAACTTATTGGGGTTGGTTATTTTTTTTAATTCAAAATTTGAACAAAATATCTTTTTTTGCTTTCAATCTTAAGTCATTTTATCGAAGATGTATGTTGGTCAGCTATGGATTTTTCATGTTTGTATTTGTTGATTATTGAATATTTGAATGAATTCTTTGTTCTTGCTTTATATTTTATCAAGCGTACCCCTTGGATTTTGATATGATATGGTGCTCTTATCATTGGAGAATTTTTTTTCATGGTGCACCAATATCTCTAATCTTTGGAACTATCTTTGTCGCGATACTTTATTTGCGTGCAGTACAAATCACTATTTATGTGTTTTGCACAACTTGAGATGATGATACTTCCTCCTATTTTGCATGTGACCTATTGATATTTTGGATTTAATTTGGACTTAATGCAACTATATAATTCCTTCACTTTAGAGAAGGAACTATGCAAACTAGAGGTCGCAACAGATTGGTAATTGAACAAGATGATGATGAGGTGAGATAATATACCATACCTATCTTGGATGTACATCCTAGTTATCCCCATTGAGCCTTTAGCCTATTTCTTTTCTTTCTTTGAAGAGGTAGAAACCGAGCTTAATCCCTTCTTTTCATTAGCCGTGAATTTGATCCAAAACTCTTAAGCGCTCGAGAAAAATAATTTTCCACAATGTCAAGGAGTGAGAATTGTGAAAAGGAAGGAGAAGCGGAAGTGGTGAAAGTAAAGAAAAGGTCAAGGGTGCACTTGCTGAAATTAAAGAAAATAAAGATGTATAACTAATCTTTGTTATTAAGTCGAGTGTGCTTAAAGGAATGGGAACAAAAATAAAGAGAAAAATTCAAGAATGAGAGGATAAAGGAAGAAACAATGCCCATAATGATGGTGGTATGTATTGAAAAGCGCTTAAGGAAGCTAGTTGCTATTATTGGTTAGCCCAGTATTTACTAGTTCCTTAGCTTACATTACAACCCGTTAATCCCTACATGATCTTACATCACGCATCCTTATATTAGAGGAGTAACACACTGGAGGCAAGCTTATGGTTCACGACATGATGCATGTGAATTCTTTGGGAGAGAGAGCGAAATCGTGTTCATATACCCCTACATGTAATGCTTTGGAAATCATATGATTGAAAAAAGGGAAATTCTCTTGTGTTGTGAGGGCACATGCTCGATGAGAGATTGAATTTCGTGTCGGATGTCTTGATTAGTTGATTTGCATGAGTTTGCCGAGATCGAGAGTCGATTCTTGAGGTTAGGAGGTCTTAATGTGGTGAATGTCATGGTATTGATGAGACTATGCATGTTTTCTTGATGATTTGCTATATTAAATAATCAGTATAGCCGTAGCTTGAATTGTCGAGCCAAAGTAGCTATATGTGGGTGTCAATTGCATGAGATGTGAGAGTATTGTTTGAGGACGAACAAGGTTTTAAGTGTTATACCCCGTAGAATTCCCGGCACCTAGACGACCTATTCGTACGTTGGTTAAGCATATTTGAAGGCCATACGTGCTGGAAAAAGGCCCGGGAAAAGATCGGACGAGAAACCTGTCGAACCATCGCGAAAGGAGCCGAGGCAGAGCCCCTCCGCGATGGCAACGTGTCACGGAGGTGGAGCCTCCATGTTGGCTCCGTTACACGTTGTCCTTGTCCAGGCCCAAGTATATAAAGCCCCACTTCGGTTTTAAATGATAAAAACATTTATAAACTTCCAGAAAACAGAGCAAACCGGCAGAGGGAGAAAAGGAACGAATGAGATAATATAATTTTCGTCCGATTACGCTGCTAAACGTTGTCCAAACTCAAATTAACCTCAGATACCGAGGTATTTAGCAGCAGAGAGCATTCCTACGGATTTAGTTTCGTGAAATACGGTCGACGAATCGTCGAGCTACCGAGCTAAGGTAAGTGGAATTGCTCTAAATTAGTGTCTATGTGTTCCTAGCTGTGAAGTGAATATTTCTCCCTTCTGGACCGCTGGAAAATAGCGAGTTATCGACCGTCTTTCGATAAGCCTAAGTTTAGGCTATAAACTATATCGAAAGTGACGTTGCCTTTTAAAGTAAAGCTGTATTTAATATTAATTGACATATTTATGAATGCAGTTGGGAGAAAATAGCTGAAGTACCGGCCGAGTCTCGTTCGACAGACGAATAGTTCAAGGATAAGGTATGTAAAGCTAGTTCCCTCGGCAAGTTAAGTAATATCGGTACAGTATAGTAATTTAAAGGCCAGTAGAATGTTCAGAAGTCAAGTGTTACGTTTATTGCGAATGTTGGTACGATATTAGAAGCATCGAGTTGTAACTTGCGTGGAACTTACTAGTACGACATAGATTTTAATACAAGTGTTAGAAACTGCACAGCATGCTCAGTATGTGATGTAATACGAAATGTTAAGATATTATTGTATTCAGTTGAAACCCCGCAAAGCGATGCAATATCCGTAAGGCATTTCAAAAATAGAATGGCAGGCTAAAATATAGTTTAGAACGCATGTTAGGAAGAGTAAATTACGTTAATACAGAGACTCAGTATACAACATAGTTTTCAGCAGAAACACTATATTTGGTATAACATTTGCCCCAGTACAGTATGGCAGAAGATTATATTTGTACATATACACTATTATCAGTCTCAGCAGGAATTAAGTACATACATATCGCTATCACTAGTTCAGCATACAGTAGACACAGATACATTATAATTATTGGCTTCACAATGAGATATATACAGATAGTATTACTAGTTGAGACCACTGTATTGTCTTGGGGTTGGATTACCTAGCATCCCTGACCGCCCCAGGGTTAATAGCTGTATCGACTCGTCCGCCAGAGGATGAGGATACGTCGCTCTACGGAGTGGCATGCCGTCCCACAGGGGACGAAGATGGGATGCCAGTTTTCCCCATATTATGCCTTGGTCGGCTTTTATACACCCCTGTCTAGCGGATACGCCCGGGTGTTGATTCAGGAGTCCTTCGGACTCAGGTACAGTAATAGTCAGGGGCTCAGCGAGCCCAAGTGCATACCCAGGGGATCGGCGGGATGCTTATAGCTATTATAGGAGATGGGATGACTCGGCGGGATGCTTTCAGTTCCTTTTGTTGTATAGTACGGGTAGGTCGGGGCCCTGTCCCGATCATTTCTATTGCTATTCCTAGAGGCTTGCAGTCTGTATATATTTCCCTGTGGTCAGATGAGCCGGTCGTGTGAGGCCGTGAAGTTGTATAGCTGTTAGTACTCTTTCTTTCTTTATGTTGGCCGTGTGGGGCCATAGTTTTCCAGTAGTGGTGACCTTGCCGGTCATGTAGCTTTCTGGTACTTCATGATTGAGTTATAGATAACTAGACAGCATGGTGGCCTTATCGGCCCGCATAGGTTTCCCTGAATTGATATGTTTCTGGTCAGCTGTTAGTACAGGTACAGGAGGCTATAGGCCAATGGGCTGGGGGCTGTGTTTACAACCGTTATATAGCCCTTCATTTCCAGAAATATGAGTTAGAGCCAGCCAGGCACCAGATGTGCCCAGGCTTAGCAGTCCAGCAGTTCAGGTCCTAGTAGGGCACCAGGTGCCAGTCATACCCCCCAAGGCGGGGTGTGACAAACTTGGTATCAGAGCAGGTTGTGTCCCAGGGAGTCTGCAAGCCGTGCTAAGTAGAGTCTTGTCTATGGATGTGTTGTGCACTACATATTATAGGCACGAGGCTGTGAGGCATGATAGGATGGTTACCCTTCCTTCTCAGTCAGTCGTGCTTTAGAGCGGTACAGTATAGGGTTGAGTCCCTAAAAACTTACCGTATTCTTTGATTACAGATATAAAGGCAATCCGCATCACCCTGCTAGAGGCAGAAGATTAGATAACAACAGAAGAAGGCATCAGCCAGTTACATGATTACAACAGCAGCAGCAGGAGGTGCCTGAAACCTCCCAACATGATACCTTTATCGGTACTATCCCCAGTATACATTGATAACGTCAAAATAGGAAGTCAGGAATGTAATGTACATATGAGTTGATTTATTTATTAGCTATATAAGATCTGATTAAGATTACAGATAAGGTCAGACCACCAGGTAAGTATAAGAAAGAGAGGGAAATGCAGGAATCCCAAATACATCTTTTGGATATGGTACAGTTAAATGCTTTTACTTGTTGCAATAAGAAAAGGGCTATCCCTACCTCTTTATTTTGATGCCAGTATAGTAAGGGGGCATAAGACTTGAGATGGGGCTGCCAAATCAAGCAGTAAGTAAAGATGGGCTGATTGATCCTAGTAAGTATTGGAAAGTATAAAGAGCCCCTATGATTCCGTAAGTTGTACAGACCCTTATGATAATAAGCCAGTAAAGGAAGTAAGACCGTTAGCTTACTCGAAGCAGGGGTAAAAGACCTGTTAGTGATGAATGTCGGGTAATAGTCAAGTTCGAGTCAGAAAAAGGCCAAGTCCGCCACATATGCTAACAGATAGCAAGACATACCTGTAAGATTGTGGTTATGATCCGGTTGTGATATCAAAAGGGTCATGTGAATCAGGTAGGTCTGACTGCAAGTCAGGGGAAGTATGAACTGATACAGGACCAACAATCTTGTTAACAATGAAGAGAAGGTACCTTGAACCCCAGAGTTCAGCTTAAGTAAGATGAGGGAAAGTAGCAGGAATGTCAAATCTTGTGGGGAAATTAGAATTACCCCCGGATTGATAAAACATCGTATTAAGGATTAAGCCTCGGGCTGACAGTAAGATTGCGGTTCAGAATACCGCAGTATGTCCGCTATGGAAAAGTTAAGAAGTTACCGATACAACAATTCTAATCTAGTGTGGCCTAGAGATAAGGCCCAGCAGACAGTCATGGGCTCTCAATATATGCTCAGTAAGGATACCAGATTCAAACGTCGACCCCACCACATCGCAAGAGTGGTGGAATTTCAAACAACAGACAATAACTAAAGTGTTTATGTTTGTTACTTTCAGAATGGGGTGACAATGCAATGAAATGATAAGTCAGGGCAGGAGATATTATTAGGCCGTAGAAGCGATGTATCATGTACGGTATGAGACTCAGCAGAGCATGTCAGAGATTATGTATTACTGCAGAACTCAGTACATATTGTACGTAGCTATTGATATATATATTTATATATATACAGATAATAGATATGCTGTGAGTGGCTGCCTATAAGGGCTACAATCACAGATGCTGATTAGTAATAGAAAGCATGTACAAATTGCATTACAGGACACCCCCCCTTGTAAAAAAAAAAAGAAAGAGGGAGAAGAAAGAAAGAAAAGGAGAAGGGAAAAGGCAGATTGAGTGTGGATTATGTATGAAGTCATAGAAACTATCTCAGTTCTCAGTTATTAAGTTAATAGACTTATGTGTTGTTGCCAGATCTAGGCTCTAGGAGCTTACCAGAGTTAATGGCCTAAAACAGAAGGCTTGATGAGAAGGGCGCAGTTAGACGGTCTACCGACCAGCTGACGCCCGTATTAGCAGGGAAGCATCCCTGAAGATCGGTAACATTAGTGCATATGCTAGAACCAGGATTAGAGGCCGAATAGGCAAATTTTAGAGATTAGCAATACCAGAATTTTCTAGTATGTTAAGTGGTCGTACGTCATTTTCCCAGCCTTGTTGGTGAGAGTCGGCCTTAGTCAACCTAGCAGTTATTATGTGGAGCACCCCATAAGTCACCGGCCGTCCCAGTCAGAATACCCGTGGGTACCCCAAGGAAGGGTCCACATCAGTAGTCAGCGACAGACTAGTACTTCAGCTGGTTCTCATAAGATATTTAGATACAGAGCCCTGGCAGAAGGCTAGTAATTACAGAATAGCTCATAAGACCGAGAATTCCCCAGAATAGCAGTATAAATCCAATTGGATACACACAAGGCGTAAGAAATTGATAGTACCCTGCTAGCACAGTGTTTATTAAGACCAGGGGATCAGTAGACTCCCCGTGAAGATCCAGAGATTGATCGCCTGGGAGTAAGTTGATTAAGCCCAGCCTTACAGTGGTTTAAGCAAAATAACAGAGCAATTAGATACCCACAAGTCTGCGGTTATGCATGAACTATAAGCACTCAAGTAGAACGGTTAGAGTATTGTTAGACTACTGCCACATTCGGGTCATTCAACCCGACTATTCAGTTATTTAAGATTATGCAGCCATGTCATTAGAGGTCACGGTCAATATCAGGACCCCCCGACCAGATACGGGCACGTGGTGTGCAGATAGTCGTTCAAGGTTACCTTAGCAACAAGTAGCCTTAGCATGCGGCCAGGAGGCCAGATAAGCTCTAGCTATACTGGTAGATTACTTGTCAGATTCTCCGGTATAATAAACTAGTATGACCGTCAGTTATATGCCAATTTTTTTAAATGTGAATTTTGACTGAGTTCAGTAGCCTTTTTGGTCACATTATGTCGGAGGTTGGTGTACAGGTAGATACACAAAAAAAATTGAAGCAGTGAAGACATAAGCCTAGAACTACCACTCCGATCGAAGTACGTAATCCCTGCGGTTAGCTAGGTTTTGCAGAGGGTTTGTGGAAGGATCTTCCACCTTAACAACACCTCTGACTAGATCGACACAGAAGGCAACAAAGTTCCAGCAGACTGAGGCGCGTGAGCAGAACTTCTAGGAGTTAAAAGCCAGATTAATATCAGCTCCAGTGTTAGTATCGCCAGAAGGTGCAAAGGATTGATGTAGCATGGTAAAGTAATAGCTTATGCTTTCAGGCAGTTGAAGAAACGTGAAAAGAATTACCTTACCCCTGACCTGGAGTTAGCTGCAGTAGTTTATGCTTTAAAAAGTGAATATTTTGTATCACCCAGGAAGGGCTAATGTGGTAGCAGATGCCCTTAGCCTGAACAGCCTGAACAGTGAGAATAGACTCGAGAATTACACCAGTTAGCTGGTTTAGCCGTTCACATAGCAAAAAAAATAAAGGATAACAGAGCGATAATACAGAATGTCGCAGTGTTGTCGTTAGTGGTGGAAGTAAAGGAACGGCAATATGGAGACCCTAGCCGGGTTCAACTTGAACACATGGTTCAGTAAGGAGAGGTGACATATTTTCAGATAACCGGGGATGAAATGTTGCGATATAAGGCCGCTATTCTCTCCACCCAGGCGCAGGGAAAATGTACCATAATATCAAAGAAAACTACTGGTGGCCAGGTATGAAAAGAAATTGCTGAATTTGTAGCTCAGTGTCCTAACTGCCAACAGACGAAAGCAGAACATCAGAAACCAGGCGGTTTGACCCAGGACATAGCTGTGCCTCTCCGGAAAGGGGAAGCGGTAAATATGAATTTTGTAGCAAGATTACCCCGTACTAAACACAGACATGACTCTATATGAGTGATAAGTGACAGATTGACAAAACCAACTCATTTCTTGCCAAGTAAGAACTACTTTCTCGGCCGAAGATTATGCTGAGTTGTATATCAGAAAGATAGTCAGATTACATGGAATACCAGTATCCATTATTTCAGACAGAGGAGCACAATTCACAACTAGATTCTGGCAGTCATTTCAGAAAGGTTTGGGAATGCAGATAAACTTGAGCACAGCATTCCATCCTCAGACAGATGGGCAGGCTAAACGTACAATTCAGACGCTCGAAGATATGCTACGAGCGTGTGTGCTAGATTTTGGTAGTAGCCAAAGTGAGCATTTACCGTTAATTGAATTTGCCTACAATAATAGCTATCATTCAGCCATCCAGATGGCGCCTTTTGAGGCATTATACGGGCGAAAATGCAGATCGCCGAATGGTTGGTTTGAAATTGAAAAGTCAGTGTTGGTTGGCCCAGACATTGTTCGGCAGTCAAAGGAAAAGGTAAAGCTTATTCGAGAACGTTTACTGACTGCTCAGAGCGACCAGAAGTCCTATGCAGATATGCGGCGCAGAAATCTAGAATTTGTGGTAAATGACTGGGTATATCTGAAGGTGTCTCCAATGCAAGGGGTGGTGAGATCCGGCAAGGAAGGCAAGCTTAGCCCGAGATTCATTGGGCCATATCAGATTCGGCGAAGCATAGGCCGAGTTGCATACGAATTGAACTTGCTTCCAGAGTTAGCATCTGTTCACCCAGTATTCCATATATCCATGTTGAGGAAGTTCGTCACAGACTCTTCTACAGTAGTTCCAATTCAGGATGTCCAGGTCACAGAAGAGTTAGCATATGAAGAGGTTCCAGTAGCTATTCTAGACAGACAGATTCGCAGGTTGAGGACTAAAGATGTTGTGTCTGTCAAAGTATTGTGGCGTAACAGAAACCGTGAGGAAATGACATGGGAAGCTGAAGAAGATATGAAAGCCAAATACCCTCACCTATTTCAGGCCTAGTCAGGCGACAGGTATGTTCGTATTATTAATTATGCAGTACCTTATATGTCACACCCCACCTTGGGGGGTACGACTGGCACCTGGTGCCCTACTAGGACCTGACTTGTTGGACCGTTAAGCCTTGGCACATCTGGTGCCTGGCTGGCTCTAACTCATATTTCTGGAAACAAAGGGCTATATAACGGCTGTAAACACAGCCCCCGGCCTATTGGCCTATAGCCTCCTATACCTGTACTAACAGCTGACCAGAAACATGTCAATTCAGGGGAACCTATGCGGGCCGACAAGGCCACCATGCTGTCTAGTTATCTGTAACTCAAACATAACATACTGAAAAGCTACGTGACCGGCAAGGTCACCACTACTGGCAAACTATGGCCCCACACGGCCATTACAAAAGAAAGAAAGAGTAAAGGCAACTATACAACTGCACGGCCTCACACGACCGGCTCATCTGACCACAGGGAATATATACAGACTGCAAGCCTCTAAGAAGAATAATAGAAATGATCGGGACAGGGCCCCAACCTACCCGTACTGTACAACAAAAGGAACTGAACTACACCTCTAGAAATTCAGTCTCTGGATGACAGGAGCTGAATACTCAACCGCTGACAGGAAATCACGTAGAATCGCCTGCTCGTCTAAGAGTACCTGCAGGCAAGTAATGCAGCGCCCCACCGGGCGTCAGTATCGCTGGTACTGGGTATGTAAAGCAACTGAAATAACATAACTGAAAACAACACCTGGAAGCAATAATATGACTGATGAAGCTGAAGTAGAAGGAATAACTTATCTATCTGATAATGTAAACCCTACCTCCTCTCAATCTTTACTGGAAGGGATAAGAGTCGTACTTGGAAGATATCGTGCTACTGCTGATCTACCTTTAGCTAACATAACATGACATAACATGAAATAACATAACATAGCACACACAAACCTTACCCGGCCCCCATAAGCCGGGAGGTACAACCAGCACTGAATCTATATCCCTACCCCGGTCATCCCATCTCCTATAGTGGCTGTAAGCATCCTGTCGGTCCCAGGGTATGCACTTGGGCTCGCTGAGCCCCTGACTATAACTGCATCTGAGTCCGGAGGACTCCTGAATCTGCACCTGGGCGTATCCGCTCGACTGGGGTGTGTAAGGGCTGATCAAGGCACAAATATGGGGAAAAACTGGCATCCCATCTTCGTCCCCTGGCGGGACGGCATGCCACTCCGTAGAGCGACGTATCCTCGTCCTCTGGTGGACGAGTCGATACAGCTATTAACCCTGGGCGGTCATGGATGCTAGGTAATCCAACCCCAAACAATACAACGGTCTCAACTGGTAATACTGTCTGTGTATCTCACATGCTGAGGCTAATAGGGGTAAAGTATCATATATATTACATGCTGGGCTAATGATAGTAATCTATACGTATTTAATACGTGCTGAGGCAGGTAAAGATATATAAATATGAATATAGTCTCCTGCCGGCTGTACTAGGCAAATGCTATATAAGATAATGTTTCTACTGAAAACTCTGCTGTTTACTAAGTTTCTGTATACACTATATGCTGGACTAGTGATAGAAATAAGTACATACTTAATACATGCTGAGGCTGGAAGTACTATATATGTATGTACAAATATAATCTTTCTACTGAACTACGCTGTATACTGACTTTCTATAGTAACATGATTTACTAATCCTGACATGCTTTCTGAACTTCATTTTAGCCTAATATTCTATTTCTGAAGTGCTTTACGGGTATTGCATTACTATACGGGGTTTCAACTGAATATAACCATATCCTGACATGGCATATCACATTACATACTGAGTATACTGGGCAATCTCTAATACTTGCGTTAGAATCTGTATCATACTGATAGGTTTCATATACATTACAACCCAATATTTCTCACATCACACCAACATTCATAATAACGCAATATTCGACTCCTGAACATTCTACTGGTCCGTAATTTATTACACTACACTGATATTACTTAACTTGCCGAAGGAAACTAACTTTACATACCTTGTCTTTGAATTATTCGTCCGTCGGACGGGGCTCGGCTGGTACTTCAACTATTTTCTCCCAAATGCATTCATAAATACGTCAATTAATACTAAATACAGCTGTATTGTAAAGAGCAACGTTACTTTCGATATAGTTTATAGCCTAAACTTAGGCTTATCGAAAGACGGTCAAAAACTCGCTATTTTTCAGTGGCCCAGAAGGGAGAAGTATTCACTTCTCAGCTAGGAACACATAGACATTAATTTAGAGCAATTCTACTTACTTTAGTTCGGTGGCTCGCCGATTCGTCGGCCGTATTTGGCAAAACTAATTCTGTAGAAATGCTCTCTGCTGCTAAATACTCGGGTATCTGGGATTAATTTGAGTTTGGGCGGCGTTTGGCAGCGCAATCGGACGAAAATATTTAATTTTCTTCGTCTTCCTCGGCTTCACTGCGTTTCTCTGGAAATTTATAAGTGTAATATGATTTTAAACCGAAGTGGGGGCTTTATATACTTGGGCCTGAACTTGGGCAACGTGTCACGGAGCCATCGCGGAGGCCTCACCTCCGTGACACGCTGCCATCGCGGAGGGGCTCTGCCTCGGCTCCTCCCGCGATGGTTCGACGGGTTTCTCGTCCGATCTTTTCCCGGGCCTTTCCCTAGCACGTATGGCTTTCAAATATGCTTAACCAACGTGCGAATAGGTCATCTAAGTGCCAGGAATTCTATGGGGTATAACATTCTCCCCCCCTTAAGAACATTCGTCCTCGAATGTATACTGTCATCTAGAGGACTACTTACTTTACTTTCTGGAAAAATTTTGGCAGAGTTTCCCCTGTAACATGGACTATCGCAAAAACATGAAATGCAGAAAAGTCCAACATAGGCACTGCACACAATATTCTAAGATTCACTGGACAACTAAATGTCACCTCTTCTTTATCATTTACAAACGCACAATCATAAGATACTGTATAAGTAATGATACGGACATACCTGTTGTTTGACTAGGCCTGAAATAGGTGAGGGTATCTAACTTTCATATCTTCTTCAGCCTCCCATGTCATTTCCTCCCGATTTCTGTTACGCCATAATACTTTGACAGATGCAACATCTTTAGTCCTCAGCTTGCGAATCTGTCTGTCTAAGATAGCTACGGGAACCTCTTCATAGGCTAACTCCTCTGTGACCTGAACATCTTGAACTAGAACTACTGTAGAAGGGTCCCCTACGAACTTTCTTAACATAGAAACATGGAATACTGGGTGAACCGACGCTAACTCTGGAGGCAAGTTTAACTCGTATGCCACGCGGCCTATTCTCCGCCGAATCTGATACGACCCAATGAATCTTAGGCTAAGCTTGCCTTTCTTGCCAAACCTCATTACCCCTTTCATCGGGGACACTTTCAGATATACCCAGTCGTTCACCGAAAATTATAGATTTCTGCGTTGCCTATCTGCATATGACTTCTGGCGGCTCTGAGCGGTCAGTAAACGCTCTCGGATAAGCTTTATCTTTTCCTCGGACTGCCGAACAATGTCTGGGCCAACTAATGCTGATTCTCCTATTTCAAACCAGCCCACCGGTGATCTACATTTTCGCCCATATAATGCCTCAAAAGGCGCCATCTGAATAGCTGAATGGTAGCTGTTATTATAAGCGAATTCGATTAACGACAGATGTTCATCCCAGCTACCCCCAAAATCTAACACACACGCTCGTAGCATATCTTCGAGCGTCTGGATCGTACGTTCAGCCTGCCCGTCTGTGTGAGGATGGAATGCTGTGCTCAAATTAATCTGCGTCCCCAAACCTTTCTGAAATGACTGCCAGAATCTAGCTGTAAACTGTGCTCCCCTGTCTGAAATGATAGATACCGGCACCCCATGCAATCTAACTACTTCTCTGATATATAATTCGGCATAATCCTCAGCTGAGAAGGTAGCCCTTACTGGCAGGAAATGAGCTGATTTTGTCAGCCTGTCAACTATTACCCAAATGGAATCATTTCTGCGTCTAGTACGGGGTAACCCTGTTACAAAATCCATGTTTATTACTTCCCATTTCCACATAGGTATCATTATCTCTCGAGTCAAACCACCCGGTTTCTGATGCTCTGCTTTCACTTGCTGACAATTAGCACACCTAGATACAAATTCAGCTATCTCAGCTTTCATACCTGGCCACCAATAGATGTCTCTGATGTCGTGGTACATTTTCGTCGCCCCTGGGTGAAGGGAATAGCGAGCGTGGTGTACCTCATGCATGATCTACCCACGAAGTCCTGAAATATTTGGGACACAGAGGCGGCCCTTACAACGTAGCACATTATCTTCGGTTATCTGAAAATCTGGCTCCTTACCCTTCTGAACTCTATCTCTGAGCTGGACTAAATCGGGATCCTCATACTGCCGTTCTTTTACTTCTGTAATTAACGATGACACTGCAGAATTCTAAATTACTGCTCCATTATTTTCTGTTTCCCTTACTCGTACGGCTAGATCAGCTAACTGATGAATTTCCCTGGCTAACTTCCATTTCTCAGGCCGTAAATATGCCAAACTCCCCATTGACTTTCGGCTCAGGGCATCTGCTACAACATTAGCTTTTCCGGGGTGGTATAGAATATTCACGTCATAATCTTTCAGCAGCTCCAACCAGTGGCGTTGCCGCAGATTCAGCTCCCTCTGAGTAAAAATATACTGTAAACTCTTATGATCTGTGTATATATCAACATGGATGCCGTACAGATAATGCCTCCACATCTTCAAGGCATGAATTACTGCGGCCAATTCCAGGTCATGGGTAGGGTAATTCTTTTCGTGTTTCCTCAACTGTCTGGAAGCATATGCAATTACTCTACCATGCTGCATCAACACACAGCCCAGCCCGACACCTGACGCGTCGCAATAAACTGAATACCCTTCTGTGCCTTCCGGCAATGCTAATACTTGGGCGGAGGTTAATCTGTCTTTCAGTTCCTGGAAACTCTGCTCGCATGCCTCCGTCCACTGAAACTTTACTGCTTTCTGTGTCAATTTAGTTAGAGGTGCTACAATGGTTGAGAATCCCTCAACAAACCTCCGATAATACTCTGCCAACCCCAGGAAGCTACGAACTTCAGTCAGGGTGGTAGGCCTAGGCCATGAATTAACTGCTTCTATCTTCTGCTTGTCTACCTGTATACCAGCGTCTGAGACAATATGCCCTAAAAAGGCTACTGAGTTAAGCCAGAATTCACATTTCGAAAATTTAGCATACAACTGGCGGTCCCTGAGAATCTGGAGCACTGTCCGCAAATGAGTCCGGTGATCTGCTTCAGAGCGTGAATACACCAGAATATCATCAATGAATACTATCACGAACAAGTCCAGGAAAGGTATGAAAATACTGTTCATCAGGTCCATAAAAACTGCTGGGGCATTCGTTAGCCCGAAGGACATAACCAGAAATTCAAAATGCCCATATGGGGTCCTGAATGCTGTCTTAGGAATGTCCCTCTCACGTACTCGGACCTGGTGATATCCGGACCGCAAGTCAATCTTAGAAAAGTATCTGGCCCCCTGTAGCTGATCAAATAAGTCATCAATTCTGGGAAGCGGATACTTGTTCTTTACTGTAACTTTGTTTAGCTGCCGATAATCTATGCACATTCGGAGCGAGCCATCTTTCTTTCTCACAAACAAGACTGGCGCACCCCACGGAGAAGTACTCGGCCTGATAAAACCTTTATCTAACAAGTCTTTCAACTGATCCTTTAATTCTCTGAGTTCTGCAGGAGCCATACGATAAGGAGGTATTGATATTGGCTGAGTGCCTGGTAACAAGTCGATAGCAAAGTCTATTTCCCTTTCTGGGGGAATACTAGGTAACTCATCAGGAAATACATCTGGGAATTCATTTAGCATTGGGACAGACTGGAGTGTCGGAGATTCTGCTTGGACATCCTGAACTCTGACAAGATGGTAAATGCACCCCTTAGATATCAACTTTCTCGCCTGAAGGTAGGAAATAAACCTACCTTTTGGCGTCACGGTGCTGCCCTTCCACTCCCGTACTGCTTCCCCCGGGAAGTGGAATCGGACCGTTTTGGTCCAACATTCAACATTCGCAAAGCATGGCACTAACCAGTCCATACCCATTATGGCATCGAAGTCTATCATTTCTAACTCGACCAGATCTACTGTGGTCTGACGGTCAACAATCTCTACTGTACACCCGCGGTAGATTCGGATAGCTGTGATAGAGTCACCGACGGGCGTAGATACTAAGAAAGGCTGTTGTAGTGATTCTGGTACAATACTAAACTTCCATGCCACAAATGGAGTAATATAGGACAAAGTAGACCCTGGATCAATTAACACATAAGCAGGGTGTGAGCAAATAGTTAGCATACCTGTCACGACATCAGGCGATGCTTCTGAATCTTGCCTCCCTGGTAAGGCATATGTGCGACTTGGACCCGCACCTGTACTGGAGGCCCCTGATCTGCCCCGACCCCTGCCTGCTGAAACTGGGGGCCTGCGCCCAGTCGAGGATGCTGTGGCTCGTGACCCTGCTGATGTCCTATCCTATCTATCGCGGTCCTCTCGACCTCTGGCTGGGCAATCTTTCATCAAATGGCCTTCTTGGCCACAAATATAACATGCGGTGGAGCCATATCTGCATGCTCCAGGATGGCGTCGATTGCATATAGGGCAAAGTGGTAGGGTATACCTACTCTGCTCTGCCCTCCTCTGTGATGGTGAATCTGCCATCTGCGAGCCTCTACCAGTCCCTGACTGCCCCCTGCGGCTGAATCTACCCCCCTGTGACTGTGGCGGAGGCGGGGGCCTGGGCGGCCTGTCTGACAATCGGGGCCTGGGTCCTCCCCGGGCCTCTCCCTGTAATTCAACTAGCCTGTCCTGGCGACGCTGTTCCTGATTAACCCTTCTGACCTCTCGTTGCCCCTGTCTGATGCCCTCAATATTCTGAGCAAATGCCTGAATGCGAGCAATATCCATGTCCTCTCGCAGTGTGGCTGTAGTGCAAATCTCAACATATTCTGGATTCAATCCCGTAATGAAGCGATGCACTCTGGATGCCATGGTATCAACGAAGGCCGGTGCATATCGGGCTAAGGAATCAAACTGCAAGGAATATTCTTGAACACTCATGGCCCCCTGTTCTAGATGTAGGAACTGGTCTACCCGGGCCTGTCGAATCTCCCGCGGCAAATAATGATCCAGAAAGGCTCCTAAAAAGCTGGGCCAGGTGGGAGGGGAAACATCTCTCCCTCGGGACCTCTCCCAGCTTTCGTACCATAACACCGCAATATCCCGTAAACGGAATGCGGCCAACTCAACTGACTCGGTAGACGTGGCATGCATAACCCTGAAGATTCTCTGCATCTGATCCAGAAAATCCTGGGGGTCCTCTGTTCGGTCCGTGCCTGTGAACTGTGGGGGATTCAGGGCTAAAAACTCTCGAACCCTCGAACTACCGGGCCCTCCTGATGATTCTGCAACTGTAGATGGCATTGGCTGACGCTGAGCAGCCATCATCTGTGCTAACAGAACTACAGCACTCCTAACCTCCTGGTCAGAAGGAGTCAATATAGGGGCTGCTGAAGGTAATGTCGCCCCAAGTAGCTCCTGACGTGGTGGAGACTGCTGAGGAGGCTGGGATGATGCCTCTGTAGTGCCCTCTGATCGGGCTGTCTCCAAATGAGGGGGAGGCATCCTGCTGGTGCCTTCTCCTGCTGCAATGTCTAAGTTCCGACCTGTAATAGGATGGCGCTGGTCTGACATTATCTGTAACCAAAGAATATGGTAAGATTTTAGGGAATCAACCCTATACTGTACCGCTCTATAGCACGACTGAATCAGAATAAAAGACAACCATCCTATCATGCCTTGCAGCCTCCTACCCATAGTATGTGGTGCACAACACATCCATGGACAGGACTCTACTTAGCACGGCTTGCAGACTCCCTGGGATACGACCTGCTCTGATACCAAGTTTGTCACACCCCGCCTTGGGGGGTATGACTGGCACCTGGTGCCCTACTAGGACCTGAACTGCTGGACTGCTAAGCCTGGGCACATCTGGTGCCTGGCTGGCTCTAACTCATATTTCTGGAAACAAAGGGCTATATAACGGCTGTAAACACAGCCCCCGGCCTATTGGCCTATAGCCTCCTGTACCTGTACTAACAGCTGACCAGAAACATGTCAATTCAGGGGAACCTATGCGGGCCGACAAGGCCACCATGCTGTCTAGTTATCTGTAACTCAAACATAACATACTGAAAAGCTACGTGACCGGCAAGGTCACCACTACTGGCAAACTATGGCCCCACAAGGCCATTACAAAAGAAAGAAAGAGTAAAGGCAACTATACAACTGCACGGCCTCACACGACCGGCTCATCTGACCATAGGGAATATATACAGACTGCAAGCCTCTAAGAAGAATAATAGAAATGATCGGGACAAGGCCCCGACCTACCCGTACTGTACAACAAAAGGAACTAAACTACACCTCTAGAAATTCAGTCTCCGGATGACAGGAGCTGAATACTCAACCACTGACAGGAAATCACGTAGAATCGCCTGCTCGTCTAAGAGTACCTGCAGGCAAGTAATGCAGCACCCCACCGGGCGTCAGTACCGCTGGTACTGGGTATGTAAAGCAACTGAAATAACATAACTGAAAACAACACCTGGAAGCAATAATATGACTGATGAAGCTGAAGTAGAAGGAATAACTTATCTATCTGATAATGTAAACCCTACCTCCTCTCAATCTTTACTGGAAGGGATAAGAGTCGTACCTGGAACGTATCGTGCTACTGCTGATCTACCTTTAGCTAACATAACATGACATAACATGAAATAACATAACATAGCACACACAAACCTTACCCGGCCCCCATAAGCCGGGAGGTACAACCAGCACAGAATCTATATCCCTAACCCGGTCATCCCATCTCCTATAGTGGCTGTAAGCATCCTGCCGGTCCCAGGGTATGCACTTGGGCTCGCTGAGCCCCTGACTATAACTGCATCTGAGTCCGGAGGACTCCTGAATCTGCACCTGGGCGTATCCGCTCGACTGGGGTGTGTAAGGGCCGATCAAGGCACAAATATGGGGAAAAACTGGCATCCCATCTTCGTCCCCTGGCGGGACGGCATGCCACTCCGTAGAGTGACGTATCCTCGTCCTCTGGTGGACGAGTCGATATAGCTATTAACCCTGGGCGGTCATGGATGCTAGGTAATCCAACCCCAAACAATACAACGGTCTCAACTGGTAATACTGTCTGTGTATCTCACATGCTGAGGCTAATAGGGGTAAAGTATCATATATATTACATGCTGGGCTAATGATAGTAATCTGTACGTATTTAATACGTGCTGAGGCAGGTAAAGATATATAAATATGAATATAGTCTCCTGCCAGCTGTACTGGGCAAATGCTATATAAGATAATGTTTCTACTGAAAACTCTGTTGCTTACTAAGTTTCTGTATACACTATATGTTGGACTAGTGATAGAAATAAGTACATACTTAATACATGCTGAGGCTGGAAGTACTATATATGTATGTACGAATATAATCTTTCTACTGAACTACGCTGTATACTGACTTTCTATAGTAACATGATTTACTAATCCTGACATGCTTTCTGAACTTCATTTTAGCCTGATATTCTATTTCTGAAGTGCTTTACGGGTATTGCATTACTATACGGGGTTTCAACTGAATACAACCATATCCTGACATGGTATATCACATTACATACTGAGTATACTGGGCAATCTCTAATACTTGCGTTAGAATCTGTATCATACTGATAGGTTTCATATACATTACAACCCAATATTTCTCACATCACACCAACATTCATAATAACGCAATATTCGACTCCTGAACATTCTACTGGTCCGTAATTTATTACACTACACTGATATTACTTAACTTGCCAAAGGAAACTAACTTTACATACCTTGTCTTTGAATTATTCGTCCATCGGACAGGGCTCGGCCGGTACTTCAACTATTTTCTCCCAACTGCATTCATAAATACGTCAATTAATACTAAATACAGCTATATTGTAAAGAGCAACGTTACTTTCGATATAGTTTATAGCCTAAACTTAGGCTTATCAAAAGACGGTCAAAAACTTGCTATTTTTCAGCGGCCCAGAAGGGAGAAGTATTCACTTCTCAGCTAGGAACACATAGACATTAATTTAGAGCAATTCTACTTACTTTAGTTCGGTGGCTCGCCGATTCGTCGGCCGTATTTCGCGAAACTAATTCCGTAGAAATGCTCTCTGCTTCTAAATACTCGGGTATCTGGGATTAATTTGAGTTTGGGCGGCGTTTGGCAGCGCAATCGGACGAAAATATTTAATTTTCTTCGTCTTCCTCGGCTTCACTGCGTTTCTCTGGAAATTTATAAGTGTAATATGATTTTAAACCGAAGTGGGGGCTTTATATACTTGGGCCTGAACTTGGGCAACGTGTCACGGAGCCATCGCGGAGGCCTCACCTCCGTGACACGCTGCCATCGCGGAGGGGCTCTGCCTCGGCTCCTCCCGCAATGGTTCGACGGGTTTCTCATCCGATCTTTTCCCGGGCCTTTCCCTAGCACGTAGGCTTTCAAATATGCTTAACCAACGTGCGAATAGGTCATCTAAGTGCCGGGAATTCTACGGGGTATAACATTATAGTTGTATGTGTGTGAATGAGAAAGATTGATACTTAGTAATCCACTGGATCCTAAAATATTACGTGCAGTTCCTGTGTTGGACTTTTTTGCATTTCAGGTTTTTGCTATAGTCCATATTACAGGGGATACTCTGCCGAAATTTTTTTTCTAGAAAGAAAGTAAGTAGTCCTCCAGATAATAGTGTACATTCGAGGATGAATGTTCTTAAGGGGGGGAGAATGTTATACCCTGTAGAATTCCTGGCACCTAGACAACCTATTCGCACGCTGGTTAAGCATATTTGAAGGCCATACGTGCTGGAGAAAGGCCCGGGAAAAGATCGGATGAGAAACCTGTCGAACCATCACGGAAGGAGCCGAGGCAGAGCCCCTCCGCGATGGCAGCGTGTCACGGAGGTGGAGCCTCCGCGTTGGCTCCGTGACACGTTGTCCTTGTCCAGGCCCAAGTATATAAAGCCCCACTTCGGTTTTAAATGATAAAAACATTTATAAACTTCCAGAAAATAGAGCAAACCGGTAGAGGGAGAAAAGGAACGAAGGAGATAATATAATTTTCGTCCGATTACTCTGCTAAACGTTGTCCAAACTCAAATTAACCTCAGATACCAAGGTATTTAGCAGCAGAGAGCATTCCTATGGTTTTAGTTTCGTGAAATACGGCCGACGAATCATCGAGCTACCGAGCTAAGGTAAGTGGAATTGCTCTAAATTAGTGTCTATGTGTTCCTAGCTGTGAAGTGAATATTTATCCCTTCTGGACCACTGGAAAATAGCGAGTTTTCGACCATCTTTCGATAAGCCTAAGTTTAGGCTATAAACTATATCGAAAGTGACGTTGCCTTTTAAAGTAAAGCTGTATTTAATATTAATTGACATATTTATGAATGCAGTTGGGAGAAATAGCTGAAGTACCGACCGAGTCTCGTTCGACAGACGAATAGTTCAAGGATAAGGTATGTAAAGCTAGTTCCCTCGGCAAGTTAAGTAATATCGGTACAGTATAGTAATTTAAAGACCAGTAGAATGTTCAGAAGTCAAGTGTTACGTTTATTGCGAATGTTGGTACGATATTTGAAGCATCGAGTTGTAACTTTCGTGGAACTTACTAGTACGACATAGATTTTAATACAAGTGTTAGAAACTGCACAACATGCTCAGTATGTGATGTAATATGAAATGTTAAGATATTATTGTATTCAGTTGAAACCCCGCAACGCGATGCAATATCCGTAAGGCATTTCAAAAATAGAATGGCAGGCTAAAATAAAGTTTAGAACGCATGTTAGGAAGAGTAAATTACGTTAATACAGAGACTCAGTATACAACATAGTTTTCAGCATAAACATTATATTTGGTATAGCATTTTCCCCAGTACAGTATGGCAGAAGATTATATTTGTACATATACACTATTATCAGTCTCAACAGGAATTAAGTACATACATATCGCTATCACTAGTTCAGCATACAGTAGATACAAATACATTATAATTATTGGCTTCAGCATGAGATATATACAGATAGTATTACTAGTTGAGACCACTGTATTGTCTTGGGGTTGGATTACCTAGCATCCCTGACCGCCCCAGGGTTAATAGTTGTATCGACTCGTCCGCCAGAGGACGAGGATACGTCGCTCTACGGAGTGGCATGCCGTCCCATAGGGGACGAAGATGGGATGCCAGTTTTCCCCATATTATGCCTTGGTCGGCTTTTATACACCCCTGTCGAGCGGATACGCTCGGGTGTTGATTCAGGAGTCCTTCGGACTCAGGTACTGTTATAGTCAGGGGCTCAGCGAGCCCAAGTGCATACCCAGGGGATCGGCGGGATGCTTATAGCTATTATAGGAGATGGGATGACCGGGGTAGGGGTGTAGATTCTGTGCTGGTTGTACCTCCCGGCTTATGGGGGCCGGGTAAGGTTTGTGTGTGCTATATTATGTTATGTTATGTCATGTCACGTTAGATACGAGTAGATCAGCAGTTGAGTGATACGTCTCCAGGTACGACCCCTATTTCCTTTCAGTATAAATGAGAGAAGGTATGACTTACATTATCAGACAGTTAATCTAATTCTTCTTACTTCAGTTTCATCAATTACATTGTTGTTTTCAGATTTTGCTTTCAGTTATTGCTTTACATACTCAGTACCAGCGGTACTGACGCCCGGTGGGGCGCTGCATTACTTGCCTGCAGGTACTCATAGACGAGCAGGCGATACTACGTGATTCCTGTCAGCGATCAAGTATTCAGCTCCTGTCATCCGGAGATTGAATTCCAGAGGTGTATTTCAGTTCCTTTTGTTGTATAGTACAGGTAGGTCAGGGCCCTGTCCCGATCATTTCTATTGCTATTCCAAGAGGCTTGCAGTCTGTATATATTTCCCTATGGTCAGATGAGCCGGTCGTGTGAGGTCGTGCAGTTGTATAGCTGTTAGTACTCTTTCTTTCTTTATGTTGGCCGTGTGGGGCCATAGTTTACCAGTAGTGGTGACCTTGCCAGTCACGTAGCTTTCTAGTACTTCATGATTAAGTTATAGATAACTAGACAGCATGGTGGCCTTGTCGGCCCGCATAGGTTTCCCTGAATTGATATGTTTCTGGTTAGCTGTTAGTACGGGTACAGGAGGCTATAGGCCAATGGGTCGGGGGCTGTGTTTACAGCCGTTATATAGCCCTTCGTTTCCAGAAATATGAGTTAGAGCCAGCTAGGCACCAGATGTGCCCAGGCTTAGCAGTCCAGCAGTTCAAGTCCTAGTAGGGCACCAGGTGCCAGTCATACCCCCCAAGGCGGGGTGTGACATTAAGTGTGGGGTAAGTGATCTTGGGCAGAATTATATGCCCAAGTGATGCTCAAATGCTTCATTTCGTCTTGTTTATCTATCGTTATGTGTGCATTCTCATGTGATTTGTAGTTAAAATGTGAATTTATACTAACCAACATGATTAGTGTTATTTTTCAGGTAAAATGTAATTTTAGGAAGCTAAGAAAACATGTTGGTAAAATCAGGAATAGACTTGGAAGCGAGCAGTGGAAAAGGTCAAGGAAGAGCAGCAAAAATAAGGGCTCCGCGATGGAGCCGTGTCACGCTGCCTCACAGAGGCATTCTACCTCAGATGATTTAGTTTGGCCAATTCCAGTGAAGGTCCGCGTTGCCTTCGTGACACGGAGGCAATGCCATGCGATACAAGCTGTGGCACGTTGGGGACATTGACCTGGGACATCAACTTCCAGTAAAGGTTCGCGACGACGCCGTGTCACGTTGGCTTGGCTTCGTGTTGCAGGTCGTGGCACGCCAAGGAGAAATTGTTGAGGAACCTAATTCCAGTGAGGGTCCGCGTTTGCACCGTGGCACAGAGGGAGTGCTCCGCGATACACTCCGTGCCACGTTGCTTGTTATTTCGGGAAAAATTCCCAATAGTATAAATAGCACACTTAGGTTTATTTTTAATTATTCCGACTTGGTTGAGCAAGAACGTGGGTTATAGGCAGTTGAGGGGACAAAAATTCTAGGGTTCTTCTCTATCTCTTTCTCTTTTATCTCAATTGTTTGTATGATTTATACTCATTTGATGATGTTTAATCCACAAATGAGTGGCTAAATTCACTTCTTTCTGAGGTTAAGAACAATTGTAGTGGAATGTAATTGTTGATCATTTTAGTTTTCATCTTTTCTTCAATGGTTGTTCTATCAATTCTTGTTCTTACTGCATTAATGTTTGGCCAATGTTAATGTATATCTAAAAAATCCAATTTTGATTTTGAAAAGAAAAGAAATTGGAAAGTTGTGAATTGGTAGGATATGATCTCTTCTTAGTTTGGGAAAATTGAGAATTGATTTACATTCAGAATAGAAATATATCTGAACGTCTTATTAGTCAATTAAGGAATCGGTTTTGTATGGCTAGAACATGAAATTCTTTTATCACTGAAATGTAGGTTGAAGGTTCATGATTCTTAAGTTGGGTAGAATACGAAAGTTTCAATCCATAGGCAATAATTCTTGACTAGCAACCGAAGGAAAGATTAACTGAATTGTATCGACAAATTACTTCCCTGCATGTTCGTTTTAGCCTCAGCATGCTCATTACTATTGTTCGGACTCACTTTATAATTTTGTCTTAGATTCGTATAAATTGGGAAACTAAACTCTCAAAATCCTCTTTAAATTGTTGTCTGCATTTTTAAAGTTATAGTTCATTAACACTTAAGTTAATTATTACCCTAGTTCAGTCCCTGTGGGATCGATACTTGGCTTTACTTAAGCCACTTTACTACTTGTTCGTCCACGTGCACTTGCGTGTAGTTAACGAAACGTCCGAACAATAGGTTTGAAGTTTCCTAGGGAGTATGAAAGCTGCGTTAAGTATAGTCTTTTTCATGGGTGCGAAGCGCGCCACACTTATGATGAAGAGGCTACGAAACATTTTAGGAAATGTTCCCATCTTTCATGATCTATTTCATGCGATGAAAAGTCTTTCTATCCATATAATTCGTGCTATTCGCAATTGAAGAATCATGGCTCCTTGAAGGATGAACGGAAGGAGGAATGGAGACGGTGGAGGCCACGAGGATGGCATGGGTCGTGGGCATCAGTAGGTCCCACTAGTTCAGGAGCCCTAGGCACCGGAGCCAGATGCTCATGCTGAGTTCTGAGCTGCCATCTAGATGCTTGCGCAGGCCTTGACCACTCAGGTCAATCAGCAGGCCGTTGAGCATGTTCCGTAGAATGGCAGTACAACGGCGGCTCGAGTCAGGGACTTCTTGAGGATGAACCCCCCAGAGTTTCTTGGGTCCAAGGTAGATGAGGACCCGTATAAGTTTGTTGATGAGATCGTCAAGATCACTCAGGTTATGGAGGTGAGTAGTATAGAGTGCGCAGAGTTGATCTCCTACCAGGGTAAGGGGGTTGCGCATATTTGGTTCCGCCAGTGGAAAGACAGCAGGGTTGCTGGAGCAGGTCCGATCACATGGGAGGAGTTTTAGGTTGCATTCCTCGATCGATTCTTCCCTCAGGAGATGAGGGAGCTAAAGGCAGCCGAGTTTGTAAATCTGAAGCAAAGGAAGATGACAGTACTAGAGTATTCCCTTGAGTTCACCCGCCTATCAAAGTATGCTCCTGAGTTAGTGGCTGACCAAAGGGCGCGAGTGAGTTGGTTTGTGCATGGGATAGCAGATTACTTGGATAAGGAATGCAGGATTGATATGCTCCATCAGGATATGGACTTCCTTCGGATGGTGTTGTACGCCCAACAGATGGAGGCGACACATTCGAAAGAGAGAGAGGCCAAGAGGGCAAAGACCGAGGACCGCAGATTCCCCCAGTAGAGGTCCGGCAATTGGCATCGACAACAGACCCATCAGAGATCGTCTCCCCTACATAATCAGCCGTGAGTGTGAATTTGGACGTTAACGTGATCATAGGGGGCGAGCGTCTGGCTAGAAGGATCATAGAAGCAGACCCTCAGATTCCGGCAATCCGGCTTGCCGCAGGTGTGGCCGAAGGCACACAAGCCAGTGCTTAGCAGGATCAGGAGCTTGTTTTGGGTGTGGGCAGCCTGGACATATGGTCAGAGATTATCCAGCGGTGAGGCAGGACCAGATTGGGGCCTGAGGCTCATCTTCCAATTCAGCATCCCCTCCCCCACGCACAACACATCAAGGGGCATCTACTAGAACCGCTAGCGGGCAGCGCCAGAACAGGTTCTATGCTTTAGCCACTCGCCAGGAGCAGGAGGCTTCGCCAGATGTCGTTACTAGTATGTTACGAGTCTTCCATGTTGATGTTTATGCCTTGTTAGATCCAGGGGCCACGTTGTCCTTTATGACACCTTATGTAGCCAGTAGCTTCGGAGTCAGTCCTGATGTCTTGTTAGAATCCTTCTTAGTTTCCACTCCTGTAGGTGACTCAGTTATAGCTAGATGGGCGTATAGAGATTTCCTAGTCTTGGTCCTTCATAAAGTCACCTCAGAAGATCTAATAGAGTTAGCCATGACCGATTTCGATGCTATTCTCGGCATAGATTGGTTGTATCCTTGTTATGCTTCCATTAATTGCAGGACTCGGTCAGTAGAGTTCAAATTTCCGGGTGAGCCAGTCTTAGAATGGAAAGGTAGTTTAGCTGTGCATGCAGGTTGCTTTGTTTCCTACCTCAAGGCCAGGAAGATGATTTCCACGGGTTGCATATATCATTTGGTTAGGGTCAAGGACGTTGAGTCCGACAGCCCGACTATCCAGTCACTCCCAGTAGAACGTGAGTATCCAGAGGTTTTTCCTGATGATTTGCCAGGTATTCCTTCCGAGCGGGAGATTGACTTCGGTATTGACCTCCTTCCTGATATGCAGCCTATATCTATTCCTCCCTACAGGATGGCTCCAGCCGAGCTAAAAGAGTTGAAGGATCAATTAAAGGATTTACTATATAAGGGCTTCATTAGACCGAGCCATTCTCCATGGGGCGCACCAGTATTATTTTTTCGGAAGAAAGATGGTTCCCTTCGTATGTGCATTGATTATCGACAGTTAAACAAAGTCACTGTCAAGAATAGGTATCCCTTACCTAGGATCGATGATTTTTTCGATCAGCTTCAGGGTGCTAAATGCTTCTCGAAGATAGATCTCAGGTTTGGGTATCATCAGCTCAGAGTCCGGGAGAGTGATATCCCGAAGACGACATTCAGAACACGGTATGGTCATTACGAGTTTGTAGTTATGTCTTTTGGACTGACGAATGCCCTTGTAGCTTTTATGGACCTGATGAATAGGGTGTTCAAGCCATATTTGGACATGTTCGTGATCGTGTTCATTGATGACATCTTGATATACTCTCGGAGCGAGGAGGAGCATGCCACTCACTTGAGAGTAGTGCTTTAGACCCTCAAGGACTGCCAATTGTATGCAAAGTTTAGCAAGTGTGAGTTTTGGTTGGACTCCCTGGCATTCTTGGGCCATGTGGTGTCTAGCGAAGGCATAAAAGTAGATTCGCAGAAAATTGAGGCGGTGAAGAATTGGCCCGGAGTGGTGAATCCTTTGGATATTCGGAGTTTTTTGGGCTTAGCTGGCTACTATCGGAGGTTTTTTGAGGGTTTCTCATCCATTGCAGTGCCTTTGACTAAGTTGACTCAGAAGAAGGTGAAGTTTCAATGGTCGGAGGCTTGTGAGAAAAGCTTCCAAGAGTTGAAGGCTCAACTTACTTCGGCACCAGTGTTAACCCTACCTGAGGGTAACGATGGTTTCGTGGTGTAATGTGATGCTTCCAGAGTTGGACTTGGGTGTGTGTTGATGCAGCGTGGGAGGGTGATAGCTTATGCCCTTCGACAGCTGAAGGTGCATGAGAAGAATTACCTGACCCATGATCTTGAATTGGCTGCGGTGGTGTTCGCATTGAAGATATGGAGGCATTACTTGTATGGGGTCCATGTGGATGTATTTCCGGATCACAAGATCTTGCAATGTGTGTTCACATAAAAGGATCTAAATCTTTGGCAAACGAGGTGGTTGGAGTTACTTAAGGATTATGATATGAGTTTCCTTTACCACCCGAGCAAGGCTAATGTGGTTGCGGATGCGCTCAGTAGTCTCTCAATGGAGAGTGTGTCCCATGTTGATGAGGGGAAAAAGGAATTGGTGAAAGATGTTCATCGGCTTGCAAGGTTGGGAGTTAGATTGATCGACGCGACCGTTGGCGGGGTTGTTGTACATAACAGGTCAGAATCATCCTTGGTGGTTGATGTTAAATCTAGGCAAGACGAGGATCCAAATTTTAGGAAATTGGAGGAGGCGGTGCAGAGACAAAAGGTGGAGGTTTGCTCCCAAGGGGGAGATGGTGTGCTACGATATCAGGGTCGCCTATGTGTCCCAGATGTGGATGATTTGAGAGTTTAGATATTACATGAGGCTCATGGTACCAAATATTCTATTCATCCAGGATCCACGAAAATGTATCGGGATTTATGAGAAATCTATTGGTGGGATGGTATGAAGAAGGATATTGCGGAGTTCGTAGCAAATTGTCCAAACTGTCAGCAAGTGAAAGTCGAGCATCAAATACCTGGAGGCGTACTTCAGGATATTATCATTCCCACTTGGAAGTGGGAAGAAATTAATATGGACTTCATTGCAAGTCTACCTCGTACTCGCCGATAATAGAACTCCATTTGGGTAGTGGTGGACAGGTTGACCAAGGCTGCACACTTCCTACTAGTCAAGACCACGAATTTAGTAGATGATTATGCTAAGCTGTATATTTGGAAGTTGGTTCAGCTTTATGGAGTGCCCTTGTCAATTATTTTGGACTGAGGTACTCAGTTTACTTCTCAATTCTTGCATTCGTTCCAAAAGGGACTTGGGACTCAGGTTAAGCTAAGCACAACCTTTTATCCTCAGATGGACATCCAAGCAGAACGGACCATTCAAACCCTCGAGGACATGTTGAGGGCATGTGTTATGGATTTTAAAGGTAGTTGGGATGATAATTTTCCCTTGATCGAGTTTGCTTATAATAACAGTTACCACTCCAGTATCCAGATGGCACTGTTCGAGGCGCTGTACGGGTGAAGGTGTCGATCTCCCATCGGATGGTTTGAGGTTGGGGAAGTAGCTATGATAGGACCAGATTCGGTTCATAAGGTGATGGTGAAGGTTCAGTTGATAAGGGACCGGTTGAAAGCTGCTCAGAGTCGTCAAAAATCGTATGCTGATGTGAGGAGAAGAGACTTGGAGTTTAATGTGGATGACTGGGTGTTTCTAAAGGTATGTCCCATGAAGGGGGTCATGCGGTTCGGAAAGAAGGGTAAACTCAGTCCCCGCTATGTTGGCCCCTACCGAGTTGTAAGAAGAGTTGGTAAGGTGGCGTATGAGTTGGACTTACCTTCAGAATTTGCTTCAGTTCACCCGTGTTCCAAGTATCGCTTTTGAGGAAGTGCTTGGTTGATCCAGCCTTGGTGGTTCTGGTAGACAGCGTTGGTGTAAAAGAAAGCCTCAATACGAAGAAATTCCGATTGAAATTTTAGATCGACAAGTTTGGAAGTTGAGGAACAAAAAGGTAGCTTCAATTAAGGTTTTATGGAGGAATCAACATGTTAAGGGGGCTACGTGGGAGGCCGAAGCAGACATGATGGCTAGATTCCCGCATTTGTTCTCTACCGGCTCAGTTACAACTTGAGGTATCAGTTTTTCCCTAATACTCCATTTAGTTTTCATGTTTAGTTCATATGTACAAGTTTCTTTCATGTGTGTGAATGTGTATATGAGTCTGAATTTAGTTCAGCTATATAATCCTTTTCAAAGGTAGTCATTCTGTGAAAATTTCAGTTAAAATACTTAGTTTATGGCTGTGATGAGTTTTGTGATTCTATTTCTTGCTTTTTTCTAACATTCGATGATGCTTGTTCCCAAGGGGGAGATATTGTCATATCCCAAAAATTCAAGAATCAGACCCGAAAGTGAATCGGAGAAAAACTGGAAAAATGTTACAGCAGGGCAGGACGAGTCATTAGACGACTCGTCAATGGACCCCATGGTTGTCAAGTGACTCATGGGAAGGCCTGGAAGGATGAGGGACTCGAGGTCCCCATGGGCGATGTAATGACTCATGGTCAGCCACCAAGAGTCTTCATGTCAGTCGTGGGGTAGTTCTAGCGAAAGATTGGAAAATTGATCCAGTGCACTTGACGGGAGGTGGCAACAAGTCGTGGCTGCTGGGGACGAGTCATCATGATGCTCGTTAGGAGCCCCGACAAACCAGTTATCTAGTAAACTTCACGATCGAACCAACGGATCGTGAGCCCTGGTGACGGGTCGTTGGATCGTCCGTTAGGACCCCCCCCCTTTACAGTTATTTTCAGCGAATTCAGTAAGGGCTTTTCTGTAATTCCTAAGTTCTAAGGGCCTATACTACGTCATTTTAAGCTCGTATTAGAGGGTTTTTAGCATAGAAAAACCTATCTTAGGCTATTACTTCCATGCATGCAAGGTTGGGGGTTTGAGGAGAAGAACCAAGGCGAATTCTCAAGGTTTTCAAGGGGAATCTCAGCTGGTTAATTAGGAAGAGTTAGAATTCTTCAATCCCAGGTATGTAAAGCTATGAGTGGGTGCTTCCTTCCACACCCATGCCCATTCCCTATCAAATTGTTATTGGTTTGTAATGATCAAGTATGGGGTTTCATTCAATTGCATGATTCTTACATCTCTTTTCATTAGTATGATTAAATTGAGTTGATATTGATGATTTACCAAGCTTGGGAAGATTCTAACTTAATTTCTTTTACAAAAATTGTTTTTCTAAAAATTGAATCTAAAATGCCCATGTGTGGATAGTTCATAATAGAAGTGATTGTGGAAGAATGCGATGATGATGGAATAGATGATGAAAGGCATATTTCCAACCTTACCCATGATTTTGATGATGTTTGCAAAGAAGATTAAATAGACCCAAGTATGGTAGAGCTTTGGGTATTGCCCATATGATGTTTTCAAATTGTGATTTTCACCGACATGAGCTTACCACATGGTTGAAATGAAATTTTCCTTTTAACTCTTATTATGAATTCTAGCTTGTGATATGTTTCAAAGTAAAGCCTTCTATATGCGTAAATCCTTGATTGATATGGATATTATTGTCGAGTTTTGTCAAGGACAATGTTAAGCTTCATTTCACATGATGTTGGGTCTAAGCATGATTTTATTTTAAGCTTTGTCGAAACGACATTGTTGAGCTTCATATTTATATGATGTCTAGCGTATGCATGATTTCATAATGAGCTTTGTCAATAGACAATTTGAGCTTCGTTTCATACGATGTTGAGTTTATGCATGATTTCATGTTGAGCTTCATCACTAGACAATGTCGAGCTTCATATTTATACGATGTAGAGCATTGCATGTTTTGGGAGAAGAGTCTAGCACCAAACGGGCTAAGGGTCGATAACCCTATGCCCCAAAACTACGCGCCAATGTAGGTTGATTCTATTATATTATTGGGACCTCCTTTGTGAGCTATCCCCGGCCCGATTGGCCCTTCAACTTGATATCGATATCATGGTAGCTTCCTTATCCCTGGCAAGGTTTTGGATGGCTCTGCCCACTTGAGTGTAATAATCGGGACCACCTAAGCTCTATTGTGGTATGTCCGTTAGGTGATGAGTCTCTCACTGTCAATATCATTCGAATTTGCATATCCATTACTCATGATAATTATCTTATGCATGCATGTTCAAGAAGAAAGCTTTGACTCATTGTTCAACTTTTGATATAAATGTTATGTTTTAGCTTTGAGTCATTCGAGTCAGTTATGAGGTTCTAAAGCCATGCAGGAACACATTATGATAATAGTACAATTTCAGAATGAATGCATGTAGACTTCTACTTACTCTTAAAAGCTTACTATATGTATGAATTATTTTAAATGATTTATGTTATCAAAGTGGTTTTACTTACCTTGTATACTCGGTACATTCCATATACTGACCGAATACCTTCTATGCTGCATCATTTCATGATGTAGGATCCGTATCACAGGTTCAGCCTCGTCCGTAGCCGCTCATTAGGATTTGTATCTGCGTGGTTGGTGAGTTCTCATCTTTCGAGGACTAGACTTTCAGTTTCCTCTATGTTTTTCAGTTTCAGTATTTCTGAGCTAGTTGGGGGTGTTGTCCCATCATCTCGTCCAGATTAGAGGCTTATCAGACTTAGACATGTATTCAGCTTCAGACGTTCATTCTGTTGTTATGTTAAGTTAAACTTCAACTGAGTTTATGATTATGTTTTTTCATGTTTATTGCCTGAGTTAGTTAAATGCTTATGCCATTGGTTGACTTGGGGTCTCTCGGGGTCCCTTGTCCTGTGTCGACGATCTGGGCCTCCTCTTGGGTCGTGACATTTCAAGTGTTTGACCATATATGTTTCTTTCCATTTGATGACTTCAGAATCTTTTTCATTGAAGGTACTTTAGAGACAAGAAAGCCTCATGGGCCTACTTTACTAAAAGATATTTGGAAACTTCCTCTGGGGAAGACAATTGATGTGCCGTTTAATAGGCATAATAAATCTGTTGGAAAAGAAGGTCGAAGGCTTGCTAGCTTTTTAAGAATTATTTCGAGAACTCCAAAACTCACACCTCTACACGTAGATGATTGGAGAAATTTTGACAAAGATCAAATGAATAAATTATTGGAATTTGTGAGGGTATTAGTAATTATTATTATGGTGATGATGTGGACAAGCTCAATCTATACTTGATGTTAACTTCTAGATGTTTACTTTTATTTTTCAGAAGAAGTTCTCTATCCCAAAATGCGGAGAACACTTTGTCTTAACGTCACTAGGAAAGAAATGGAAAGATAAAAAGTGTGATTTAAAAGGTTATTATATTTCCAAATACAAGACTAAAGATGCTTTGCAAAAAAATAGACCAACTCACATACCGAGAGATCAATGGAGTGGTCTTGTCTCTTATTGGCATTCTGATAAAGCTAAGGTATGAACAAATCTTGAAAATACACCTAGTTGCATATTTTCATTGTGTTTTGATTTTAGTTATGCTATATTTTTATTTGTAATTTATAAGATATCATTTAATGTGTTAATGGAAGAAGCGTATCCAAGCAAATAGAAATAATACAGTCAAGAAAAAGAGGCATACCCAAGCACATAGAAATAATACGGTCAAGCAAAAGATGCCTCACACAGGAGGATCCAAAAGTATTGTGACATTGATGCAGGAGAAGGTAAACTTGTGGAAATTACAAACTATAATATTTTCAAACCCCCTTTTTTATGCATATCTTACATCAATTTTATTGCTTAGGCATAAAATGGGATAGATCCTACATGAGCTCAAATTTTCATATTAACTCATAAAAAACACCAGAATGGTAGACCACTTGAAGACGATTCTGCCAAGACAATTGTAACATTTCTTCTTTCTTTTGGTTTCTAAATTGTGAAACAGTTAGAGAAAAATACTTAAAAGTTAATAAATTAATTTCAAATTGGATTTATTGTGTATTCTATGGTTAGGACATGATAAACGAAAGGATGAGAAATAGTGAAAGAACTAATGACCAACCTCCTCACAGTGTTGCTTGGGAAGGTGATGTGTATTCCCAAGTATTGGGAAATGAAAAAAGGGGATATGTTCATAGTTTAGGACTTGGTCCAACTCCTTCATTGCTATGGGGTAGTAGATATCTATAAGAAATATTGTTGCAGAGGATTCGTCTAATGAAGTGTACAAAGGTTAGAACATGAGATAACCGAGTTAAAGTAGAAATAAAATAAATAAATGAATTTTATGAAACAAAATCATGAGAAATTGCAAGCAAAATTACTTCAAATGCTACAATTCATGCAAAAATATGCTTCTAATGAATCTATGCCTCAAGATATTAATGTGACCTCAAGTGAACAGGTAACTAGATTTTACAAGTCTTATATATTTTTAATCCTATAAAGGTATTATTAACTAACGTGTTAATATTAATCATTTTCCCAATAGAAATAGTGGCAAAGAAGGAGATCCACAATCATCAAGGATACCTAGTGTTTTTGAAATTACCCCACCTCATGGTACTACTCATCTTTATCCTTTTGTGCAACTATTTAAGTTTCCTACTTCGTAAGTTTTTGGGGTTGATGAATCAAACTTCAAATGCTGTAATTCTTACTTCCTTAGACTAGTGAATGCTCTTACATTGCTTTGATGAATATATTATTCAAATAAAGTAAAAATATTGTGTTGAGCTATATAATTCCAAGAGACAAAAAGGAACCTGTTGCACCATGTTCGTCACTCGATAAAGTATCATATGTATTATTGAATGTTTGTTGTGCAACCTTAGGACCCTTGTTAATTGGCGATCTAATCTCTTTCCTTGTCAAAATAGCCTACTCACCTTCAATATGATGTTGTGCGACCTTAGGACCCTCTGTTCTAGACATTAATAGTACCATCTTCTTGGTTTGGAACTGCTAAATTTTACAAGGCTGTCTCAATTAAGTTTCTGCACATAATTGACACCGACCATTTTTCTCTAATTAAGATGCATCTCCTCTGTTGATTGTAGCTATAACTCCTTCTCTCCCTGTTATGTGATGTTTAGAATTCCCTACTTCAAAATCACTCGAGTTCTAATCTTCAGTCGAATATGAATTACTTTCAGTTTAAACATCGTTGACAACCATCAGTTGCAAAACTTTTTCATTACCAGCTGCACCCTATTCGTCAGTCAAAATGCAACATATGTATTATTGAAGTTCTGTTGCATGACCTTAGGACCCTTTATTTGGCAATCCAATCCCTTTCCTTGTCAAAACAGCCCACTCAACTTCAATATGATTTTTAGTAACTTTTCTTTTAGCTTTAAGAAAATTTCTGATTTCCTCTAAATTACTAAGTGAATTTTCTACTTGAATAACATTTAGCAACATCACCTGTAGCACCTGCATTTTGAGCAACTAGTTTCCGCCCAGTTACATCGACTAAAGCTTGATGAGCAGTTGTGACAATGACTGGTTTTAGCACAGTTCCACGCCTCTGTTCTTCATATTATTAGTACCATCTTCTTGGTTTAGAATTGCCAGATTTTACAAGGCTCTCTCGATTATGTTTTTGCACATAATTGGCACCGACCATTTTCCTCTCATTAAGTTGCATCTCCTCTGTTGATTGCAGCTATAACTCCTTCTCTCCTTTTTATGTGATGTTTAGACTTCCCTACTTCAAAATCACTTGAGCTCTAATTTTAAGTTGAATACAAATTACTTTCAGTTTAGACATTGTTGGCAACCATCAGTTGCAAATCTTTTTATTACCAGTTGTACCATGTTCTTCACTCGATAATGCATTATATGTATTATTGAAGGTTTGTTGCACGACCTTAAGACCCTTATTAATTGGCGATCCAATCCCTTTCCTTGTCAAAACAGCTCACTTACCTTCAATATGATTTGTAGTAGCTTTGCCTTTACCTTTAAGAAAATTTCTTATTTGCTTTAAATTACTAAGAATTTTCTACTTGAATAACATTAGAAACATCACCTGTAGCACCTACATTTTAACCAATTAGTTTTTGCCCAGTTATATCGACTAAAGCTCAATGAGAAGCTGTGACGATGACTGGTTTCAACACTGTTGCATGCCTCTGTTCTTGACATTAACAGTGGCATCTACTTGGTTTAGAATTGCAGATTTTACAGGGTTGTCTCGATTAAGTTTCTGCACATCATTGGCAACGACCATCTTCCTCTCATTAAGTTGCACCTCCTCCATTGATTATAGTTATAAATAAAAGTCTGTAGGCTCAAAATAGTCTTTATTAACATTACATGGTGCACTAATAATCGTCTTCTTTGCAAAATTCCCTAATTGTTTTGTCACAAACTAATAGAAGAACCTCCGTGAATGAATTTTTAACCTCCGTGAATGAATTGTTCTTGATGGTTCAAAATAATCGTGATCCTCTTCTTACTCTCCATCTATATTAAGGCAGTTCTACCCCTTAAGTCTTATTATTTTTTTAGGAAAAGGGAGATTTGATGGAAATTGAATCTCCTTATGATTACAGACAAACTAAAAATGATAATCATTAATAAACCAATGCCCCTTCTACCTCCATGTTCTCTCTTCTAGATATCCTTTTCAAAGTAGTTGGTCGAAACCTGACGCTTATAGACAAGCTCCTACTAAAGTAAGTAATCTGAACTAGATATGAATTTGGAAGAATTTTACTTGCTTCCCATTTACATCGACTAAAGATCGATGAGTAGCTGTAACGATGGCTGGTTTCAGCACTGTTCCCCGCCTCTGTTCTTGGCAAATTTGTCCAACTCTAGTTTGTTATGAATGCCCTCCTTAACTGCCAAAGCCTTCCCAAATTATTTATGTGTAACACCTCTATTTTGAGGTATTTTTTCCCCAATTTGCATTTGATGCATCAATTAAATTAACGACATTATTATAAACTTCAATTGTAGCATTTTATTCCTCCACATCCTTTTACATTCTTAGTCTTTTTCCTAGGATTAAAATAAAGTAATTGTGATACTATGTGATAGAATAATATTACATTACATTTCATCTTTTGACACATTTATTTTATTATTTCAGGTCATACAATCTGAAGTTCGAAATTTTACATTTGAAAAGTTTTAATATGATGAAAAGTTTCCGAAATTGTTGGAAGACATTATTCCAGAGAATTGGTTATATTAGCAGAAACTATATAAGTTATTTTTTAAGTTGTGATATTAATATTTGGGATTAGTACTTCTTTTTTCTTGTCTTGATTTGATGAGATATATCTGTTTTATGAATTAATAGTAATATAATTCTAGCATTTGCCAAACTTTGTTGTTACTAAGAGGCTCCTTTTTACCAACTAGATCATTTTCTTGATGAGTGTACTAACTATTATTAGTTGTGGCTAAACAATTGCCGTTAAAGATGATAAGTTTTAGCATCAATTTAATTGAAGTTATTGTCCATAAAAATGGACGCTAAAAGGGGACATTAAGATTTCACAAGGGATATTTTGTCCTTTAGAATTGCCACCAAACAATTGCCGTTAAAGATAACGATTATTAGCGGCAATTTAATTCAATTTGCTTCCATTAAAATGGACGCTATAAGGGGTAACTAAGACATTTTCAGAAAGGGATATTGTAGCCATTTATTGCCACAAAAAATTGTCATTAAAACTACTGTCCTTTAGAGGCAATTCATTTAAATTTATCGGCTATAACAATTGACGCTAAAAGACCATAGTTAGCTGATATAAATTAGATTTAGCAGCCAAAATAATTGCCGCACACAATTGTTGTTAAAAAAAATATTTTTTAGCGATAATTAAAAATACCATTTACCAGCGTTTCCCATAATGGCTGAAAAAGCCTTTGCCGACCCCGACATTGCCGGCTAAAGACTATTGGACTGTATATGTTATAGCGGCGATAGTTATTGCCGTTAAAGCCATTCTTTTATTGCCGCTAAATCCCCTTTTTGTAGTAGTGCGAGTTTTCGCGTCACCTAACGAGTTGTTGGGTGTCTCGTTGGGTGTGATGAATGCATGTAAACTTGAGATTCAGAGGGTCAAGATGAGTGGTGAAGTGATCTGTTAAGTGTAGCAACACAAATCAATATCAGAAAGTTGGAATTTTGGCCAGTGGTGATGAGAGGACTTGATGAGCCATCATGAGGCCTAACGAGTTGTTATGCCACTCATTGGGACTGGCAGTGGCCTTTTTGCAGTCGAATCATTAAGGGTGTTTTCGTAATTCCTAAGTTCCTGACTCCTAAACTATGTCATTTTAAGCTTCCTAAAGAGTTTTTAAAGAGGGTTTAACCTAGCCTAAGTCATTATGCTCTCATTCATGCTTTGAATTCAAATTCTCTTCCAAGATCAAGCTAGGGCTCCTTATCAATTCCTTCCCCAATCTTCTTAGGTGTTCAAGGCAAGCATAGAAATCAAGTTACCTAGGTATGTAGGGCCATTGATGTTCTGTGGGTTTAAAACACTTTCGACTCTTAAAACCTAGAAAAGATGCATGGTCTTAGGTATGATTATATAGATATGGGGTTGTTTTACCTTGTTTTCAGGGAAATCATGTTTTGGAGTTTAATTCTGGAAAAGAGGAGAAAATGTAGAAAATAGGCCTAGTATAGTTCTCGGTATGAGCTGTACCAAGGTGGTATGAGCTGTACCTTGCACTCATGATAAAATGTAGAGGAGCTACGTAAGTGCTTGGCCAAGTACAACTCTTGGTACGAGTAGTACTATCCTGGTATGAGATGTACCAAGGAGTTGTGGAAAGATTCAGAAGACCTGCACATCTCTACACTCCTAGTACGAGTGGAAGATATGAGTCATGATGAGAACATACGACTCGTACCAAGGAGCTGCGGTGAACTTCAGAGAAAATGTAAGTTGGCAAATCCCAGGGTCTGAGAAGATCCTACGACTCGTAACATCTATGTATGGGTCGTACCTAAAGGCTTGTGGAAATATTCAGAGGATGCCATACTTAACAAGATCAGACCACGACAGGAATTATATGACTCGTAGTCACATAGTATGAGTCATACCAACTCCCAGGACTTAGAAGATTTCAAGACTGCCTTGCATAATACGAAGGAAAGCCACGACTCATAGCTTCATGCTACGACTCGTAGGACCTGGCGGCAACAGTTTTAGTAGTTTCCCTGTTAATTTAGGAAAGGTTTTCAATTATTTGTATACATACCTTTTAGGTTATTTTCTTTAAGGGAGCGATTCTTTAGAGTTGTATTCGTGATTCTTGAGTTGTCCAATATTCTAGGAGACCAACTACACGGCATTCTTGGAGAATTTATTCATTGTTCTTAAATTGTTTAGAGTTGAATTGTGCTATAATCAATTGGGTTCTTATTCAATTATCATTGTAAGTCATTAATTATATTTTCTTCCTTGAAATATAATTCTTTTCTTGCAATCATGGATAACTAAAACCTCCACAACTTGGTTGTGGGAACCATGGTGAATAAACTAACTAGGATTAATATAAAGTAATTCTAAACCAATACGTATGCTTGTGTTGTTCATCTCTTCATCATAAACATTTCTTGACGGTGCGCAACATTAGGACTTGCCCGAATTCTCTACTTTCTTGAACCTAGAGAAGTAGAGACTAGGTAAAGAGAAGAACAACAAAGCCTTGAACATTAAGTTTCATTAAATAACTTGTATTGTTGTTGAGGGATAGTTATTTTGAAATAGTTGATAACAATTAAAGTGAAAACACTCAAGAGACCTAATATGGTGATTGAGTATAGTCATCCAATAGGGATGAAATAGTCGTTTTGATGAATCTCTGTTATCAATTCTACAGGCTTAAGTATTGGGAAGATCACTAGTTTAATAACCCGAAGTTGTTATGAATTCATGGGGAACACTTCCCTAGTTAATTGTATAAATTTGATCACTACAACAATCTACTACTTTCTTACTTGATTCTTTCTTTAACCCCTCCCCCCAATTAGGAAATAACTGTATTAAAAATATAAATACTAGCGTTATTTTACATCTTGAGCATATTCCTTGTGGGGTCGACCCCAACCTAGTTAGGTTCTTTATTAACGTCTGCATCATACTTTTATTGGGGTGTGGTTTGAGCATTATCAAAAATGGCACCGTTGCCAGGGAATATGGCTTAGGATTAGATTAATTGCTTATGTTTATCTTTTAGTCTTTATTTCCTCATTTATGTTTTTCTTTTGTTTTTGATCCACCCTGGTTGCCACTTGGTGAATGCCAAGTACTCGACAAAGCAGTAACCTTCACATTCCACTTGATCTTGAGCTAAAACAAACTCTCATAAAAATGGACCGCAATGAAACCCCTGAGTAGATGTAATCCAGATTAGCTGCCGGAGCCTAGCAGGTAGAGTTAGCTCGGCAAGCTTCCCTGCGAGGGGCATAGGATGCTCATGAGGAGGTAGTTAATGCTGGCCATCTGGGAAGGGAATAGAGGCCATGGGCAACACCATTTCCATAGATATGCTCCTAAGTATGATGATGATAAGGATCCTGATATTAATAAAGCCGGATCGACAGGAGAAAGTGTACCCCCACCTTTGCTTGCTGGGGAAATATTTTACATCACTAGCACCATGATTCAGTTGCAACATGAAAGGGGTATTTAATGGTAATGCAAATGACGATGCAAACCTTCACCTGATGAACTTTGTAGGTATATGCAAGGCATATAGGTTGCCAGGCGTGAGCCAAGACACTATCAGGTTGAGGATCTTCCCATTCTCTCTATCAGGAGAGGCCACACTAGGTTGTCGGAGTTGCCCAACAACTCCATCACCAACTGGAGGGAGATAAAACAAGCCTTGTTGGAAAGGTTCTTCCCACTTTCTAGGATGCTACAACGAAAGGATGATATCTACAATTTCTTCCAATTGACGGTAGAGGCATTTCATGATACATGGCTGAGATTCAAGAAGAAGCTAACAAAGTGCCCAAATCACAAAATTCCCAATGAAAGTTTGTTGGAAATCTTTTATAGGTCTTTAAACAACAGAACTAAGGTTGTAGCAGATACAGTGGTGGGAAGAGAACTGATGAGTCACTCACGGGAGCAAGAAACTACCACACTAGATCGAGCAACCAAAACAAACAGAGCCTAGAAGACAAGGGAAGCTGAAGCAGCTACAGGTACATATGTTATAGGGATGACTACAGAGCAACACAGGAAAGAGGAAGAGTATGATCAGGAGTTGGCTCATATTGGACATCTTTAGAGCTACTCACAAAGCATATTATGGGGTCTGGAGCTCAGAAGGTAAATGAGTGAGAACTCAGGGTTGGGAACCAGGGTATGATCAGTCTGACTCTGAGGAGGAGGCAAACTTCTTGGACAACTGATAATCACTCCTGATAAAGTATGAAGTAAACATTGTCAATAAAGAACCCAACAAATGTTGGGGGTCGATGCCATAGGGAATATGGTCAGGATATAGAATAATGCTAGTATTAATCTTTTGAGTCAATTACTTCCTAAAAGGGAGGAAAATTATAAAAGTAACAGGTAACAATGTTGAAAATTTGAATGTTGATTTCAGACTAATGCAATTAACTAGGGTGAGTGTTCCTCATGAATTCATAACTAATTTGGGTGTTACACTTGCGATCTATCCCAATACTTTACTTATAGAACTAATAACTAGAGTTCATCCAAATGACTAGTACGTTCCTATTGAGTGACTATACTCAATTACTGAATTAGGTTTCATGAGTGATTTCACTTTAACTATTATCAATTTGTTCCAAAATTAACAATCCTGTGACCACAACTTAAGTTATACAATGATCATAAAGATCAAGGCTTTGTTGTAATTCTCTTTTCCTAATCTCTACCTCTCTAGGCTCAAGTAAGTAGAGAATTTAGGCAATTCATAACATTGTGCACCGTTAAGAAATGTTAACTATGAAGAGAATTACAATACAAGCATTTAGTATTAGTTTAGAATCATGTTGTGCTAACCCTAGCTTGTTAATTCTCGATGGTTCCCACAACCCTAGTTGTGGAGGTTTTAGCCTCTCATAATTATAAGTAAATTAATAGCATTAATAGATAAACACATAAATTAATACTTACAAAGATGATTGGAAGAAAAACACACCTGATTATTACAAGAACTAAGGAAGAAAAATTCAAGAAAAATATCTCAATGTATTTCGTGAACTAAAACTTCTCATCCTTTTCACATAGAAATAAAGGGTATTTATAATAGTAGATTAGACCTTCATTATTCCTTTTGATTTGGGATTTGTAGCTCCTTTTCCTAGTTGAAGTAGGAACCCATTGCTGGCCGCTGAACAAGCTTGGCGCGCTGTGCCTAGCATTGTGCAGACATAGCTTTGCATCGCGCCTCTGGTCGTACTAGCATGGCTGCACATTGCGCTGGTGGCTGTGCTGGTGTGGCCAATGGTGCTAAATGTTAAAATTTAGACTTGTCCAATCTGACTTCTTCATCTTCGTTCCAAAAGCCTCAAATACACCCAAATTCATCACTTTTAGCCCTGAAAGCATCTAATCATGTGCGTTAGCTCTGTTTCAAAACTATATATCATCAAACACATGCAAACACATATAATTTGTTCTCAAAACATAGTAAAATATAGGCAAAATATGGATAAGAAGTTCATAAATATGCACTTCATCAACAACCAGGTGGTCGGTTATCGGGCCAATGCCCGAGGGTCTGGTCAGGACACTTGGTGATAAGGGTTATCAGGCCAATTCCCAAGGGTCTATTCAGGACACTTGGTCACCAGTACAGAGACAACTATAATAGGAACGGGTACAGGGATATGAGCAGAGGTCGTGAGTGAGAAGGTGAGTGGAGAGAGAATGATGGTTACCACAATGACCACGCAGGCTTATATGTTCCTCCAAGGGCTCGAGAGGGTGATGCGGGACCCTTAAAGTTTGAGAGCATGATGGCTGATCTACTAAAGAAGACAAAATCCACAGATGATCAGCTAAAGGACATTCAAGGAGACATATTTGGCATGAGCTAGAAAGTTGAATCGTATGCCACAACGATCAAGTTGAGCAGCAGTAGGAGTCAGATACCTACATTCCTGAACCAAAAGCAGAAGTTACACTTCCTAGTAACATAGTCCAAAATCTAAAAAATGAAATTCACTACATGGCTGTGATGATTAGGAGTCAAAAGACCACCATCGACCCTCCCTTACCAGTTGTAGTTGAGATGGGAAGGCAGAAGGAGATTGAGTTGGACGATGAGGATGAGATTGTTGAACAAGTTATTGCAGGTGATGTTGACTTGACTAAGTCTCTAGGTTATGCAAAGGAGTTTATAGGGGACAAAGGGGAGGAAAACTGGGCCATATAGATTCTCAGGCCTATCCCTTGACCACCGCCACCATTTCCTCAGAGGATGAAAAAGAAGGTGGAAGATGGAATGTTCTAGATGTTTTTGTCATGCTGACGTAGTTATCTGTGAAAATACCATTGGTCAAGGCATTGGAATAGATGTCTAGGTATGCTAAGTTCATGAAGGACCTGGTGACTAGGAAGATGTAATACCCCGAAAGCCCTAAGATTAGATCCGAGGGTTGAAATGGAGAAAATAGGATTCTCTACACCAAGTCACAGGACGAGTTTTCCCATGGCCTGTGAGGTGCAGTATTAGATGACTCGTGGGGAAGAGGGAAGGTTTGGTTGGATTTTTGGATTGGGGGTTGACCATGGGTGAAACCACAAGTTGTGGTCAGCACCATGAGTCGTTATGTTAGCCATGGTTAGGAGTTTGACTTGAAGGTTGAAGGTTTTGGTAGAGCTCCTAATGGTTAGTCACCATGAGTCGTGGTGTCCCTCATGGTGACCAGTGATGATAAGTTTCCAGTGCTAACGAAGAAAGGCAAACCACGAGTCGTGGTCCTTAACAACGAGTCGTCCAGTCCCTCATTGGGACTAGTAGTGTGTATTTTCCTGTGAATTTATTAAGGGCTTTTCTATAATTCCTATGTTTCTAAGGCCTAAACTACATTGTTTTAAGCTCAGATAGGTGTGTTTTAAGAGAGGCTAACTCATTCTAAGCCTATTCCCTTCCATGCATGCAAGCCTAATAGTTTCTAAGGGTGATCAAGCTTAGGATTCTTCAAGTTCTTTCCCAGATTCCTTTGGGCATTCAAGTGGTTTGTACCAGGTATGTAGGGTTTTGAATGGGTGTATCCATCCACTCCCATGCCTAATCCCTCTTTAATTTTATGTTATTTCTAAGTTGATGAATCTATGGGGTTTTAACCCAACTTGTGAATTCTCCAAGTATCTATCATGGGTATTCTCTATGCATGTTTCTAATGTTGAATTATGATTTATGGGCATGTTTTATGATGTTTTCAATTACAAATTATGATTTCAAAGTTTTACAAATAAGATGCCTGGAAGTTCATGAAAAGATCAGATTATGATCTATGCTTCTAGTTATGATGAGATGTTCATGATGAAAGTATGGTTTTGCATTACCTATGTCTATGTTCATGTTTTGATAATCAAAGTCTATTTCTAGCATGTTTAAGTATTGGGCAAGCCCATATTATCAAGTATGTTTCAGGATTTATCTAAATTTCATGATATTAGCTTATCACATGGTTTTTGAGTCTAGACTCCCACTCTTTTTCAGCTTGTGGTATGGTTTGAGCCAAGGCTCTTCATGTTATGTTTTCAGAATATGTATGTCATGTCATGAATCAACTTCGTCACTAGATAATGGTCAGCTTCGTTGAAAAATGATGGAGAGCACATGCATGTTTTTGGGAGTAGTGTCTAGCACCGAGTACGCTAAGGGTCAGTCAACCCTATGCCTCCGCACTACGTGCCAATATAAGTATGTTTAGATTATTTAGGAATTCCCTTGCAAGCTTCCCCTACCCCAAGGGGCGTTCAGCTTGATATTATATCATGGTAGCGTCCCTAGCCCTGGAAAGGCTTTGGATGGCTCTGCCCACTTGAGTATAATAGTCGGGACCACATAAGCTCTATCGTGGTAATGTCGGTTATATGACGAGTCTCCCATTGTTCCTCATGATTTCAGTTATGCATGTTCATCAGTCATGATGTTATGTTTTCAGCAGGTTTGACCCAACGTTTAGTTTTACTTCTGAATGTTTCGTTTCAACTTTGGGTCACTCGATTCAGTTATGATATTCAGTTATGCTAAGCCATGCATGTTTTCAGATAATAGCATGCAAGCCCTACTCTCAGACTCTTATGATGAAATATTTTATAATATACATGATCTCTGATTTTACTTACTTAGAGGTTTTACTTACCTTGCATACTCGGTACATTCCACATACTGACCGCATACTCTATGTTGCATTGTTTCATGATACACGCTCAAATATTCAAGCTCAGTCCCGCCGCTAGCCAGATCTTCACTGTTAGCATCTCCCTTTCAGAGTTGGTGAGTCCCCATCTTTAGAGGGCCCTTCTTATTAGTTATATTTAGTATTTTCAGTTTTAGACTTTAGTGGGTTAGTTGGGGTCTTGTCCCATCAACTCGTCAGTACTAGAGGCTTATCAGACATAGTATGTATTCAGCTTCAAACTGGTGCTATGTATTTAGCATTTCGATGTTATCAAATTTTTACACTTTCGCTATGTTATATGTTAGATTTTTGAATTCAAAAATGTTGAGCTTGGATGTTATGTTCATGCCATGAGTCGAATTGGAGCCTCTCGGGGTTTTTTGTCCTGTGTCTCGATCCTAGCCTATGTTCGGGTAGTGACAGAAGAGGCCCATAAGCTATGAGCCGATTGTTAACTTGCATCATTGATGTGCTGTGTCCTCATGGGTCCTTGCCAAAAATAGGGATGACCTTGGTGGCTTCACCATCTCGTGCACTATTAGAGATTTCAAATTTGCAAAAGCACTGTGTGACTTAACTGGTAGCATCAACTTTATGCCATTAGCTGTGTTCAAAAAATTGGGCTTAGGAGCCGCACCACCTACTATGATGCGGCTATTAATGGCGGACTACACAGTGAAGAAGCTAGTAGGGATCCTACAGGACATGCTAGTGAAGGTGGACAGGCTTATCTTCCCAGCTGACTTTGTGATCTTGGATTCTGAGGTAGATTTTGAGGTCCTCATCATTTTGCGGTGACCATTCCTTGCCACTGAGAGATCCCTAATGAATGTTGAGGCGAGCCAACTGAAGTTTAGGCTAAATAAAGAAGACGCCAGCTTCAACATTTGTAGGTCAATAAAGTAGCCTAATGAGTTTAGGGTAGTCTCAGCCATAGAGGATGACTCCAAGTATCTTGAGGAATTCTGAGTAGTCAAGAGACTTGCGTCGTGCTGCAATATTAAATCAAACGCTTATTGGGAGGCAACCAATGCGGTGGTTTGGTGAATTCTGAATAATCGAACCAACTGCGTAGTGCTGTGACGTTAGATCAAGCTCTTCTTGGGAGGCAACCCAAGTATCTTGACTTATATGTGTTTAGTGTATAGGGGAAACAAAACAGTGAAAATTGTAGAGAAGACTGTACTACAACCCTTAGTACGAATCGTAGGATGATTGTACAACTCGTAGTGTTGTCCATGGTGAAAAACAAAGACTTGTCCAAGTGCATTATTCATATTACAGTTGGTCATTACGAATCGTACCTCCATGATACGAGTCGTAGTACCCACTGTAATGATGAACTATTCTAAGTATGGAAGTGCATAAATGCTGACCTACGTGTCATGATACGGGTCATGGCACCTCGGTACGACTCATACCAAGCACTCATAGATCCCTAATTAAGTTCCTCAGTCTCCAGGTACAAGTCCCATGGGACGAGTCATAAGTATGACCTTCGACTCGTGGTACGAGTCATGAGGACCTGACTCGACCTGAATTTTTTTAAAATTTGGACCTAACCTATTTAAATAAAAAATTGCAAAACAAAATTCCCATGCAATCACAAACACAACCCACAATCACCTCCCCTCAATCTTCAGTCACCCATAACTCATACGCACACCATTTGAACTCAAGTGTGTGCAAATAAATTTGCACAAGTTAGTCCCCAAAACTGAAGCAAGCAAGAACTTTATCAAGAACTTAGCAAGTAAGTTTTAATGTTTTCAAATTGTTGTTGTTTTTGTGAATAGTAGTCGTACCTTCACTGTAAATCCTTCATTCATGAGAATGAAGTGGAGGAATATGATTAGTAGGCTACATGGAATCTTGCATCATGAGTTATGAAATTAAAATTCTCAAGGAATTCAAAATGTTAAATTGGTAGTCAGTTATGGGGAATGATTCGTGTTGGGGATTGATTGGGTAGTTGAAAAATGGTACATGTATGATGCATGGGGGTGGTGAAGTCTGATTACCCACCCCCACAAATGTGTTTGATTAAAATAAATCGTATTGGCTTGCATATCTAATACTGCACAGGTTGAGGACAAGCTTCACAAGCCATCCTATGACTCATGGTTTCATACCACGACTCTTAGGATGATTCATTGTGACTGTCCCAGTGATTAAATTGGAAAATTACGGTATGGGACCTAGTACAACCTATGGTATCTCACTACAAGTCGTACCTAGGGGTCATACCAAGAAATAGTAAAAGGTCAAGTTCAAAAGCAATAGTACGACTCGTAAAATCGAACTACGAATCGTGATAATGAGTCATACAAAAATACTAAGTCCTATATCTTTTTGAGTTTCTCCTATGACCTGGTATGAGTCATACTAATGAGTCGTGATAGGGTCAACAAACACTACAAGCCTTAGTAGACATCGTACTAATGAGTTGTGGTAAAATACTGAAGAAGATTTTCTTGCTTTCTTTTTCTTAAATCACATGTACTAACCTCTTCCCCACAAGTACAATGAAAATCAGAAGCGAGCAGCTAAGAAGGCCCAGGATAAGGAGGCTAGAGCTGAGATTGCAGCTCGAAGGGCCCTGAGGGATGAGGCCTCCATATCCGAGCAGAAAAAAGACACTCCTAGTGGTTCTGTGGAGGACTATTGTAACACCCCATAAGGGCCTACAAAAAGAACCTGGAGTTGAAGTTGAAAACTGCAGAAAACCTGGAATTTGCACTAGTACGACTCGGGTATGAGTCGTGGTGAGGACATACGACTCGTGACTCAAGTCATGATGAAATCGGGAGCTGAGGTTGTGTCATGGGTAGTCCTACGAACAGTGGTGAGAAGGTACGACTTGTGTCTAGGAGTCATGGTGAATATCTCATTGGTGCCAGAGTGAGTCATCACGGGTCATGGTACGACTCGTAGAATGTAGCAACGAGTCGTAGTGAGGAGTTGTGGTTAAGTCGTAGTGGTTTGGGTGGATGGTACCACGGTTAATAGTATGACCTGTAGGACGGTGGTACGAGTCATGGTATACTAGTCGTGGCCAAATTCATAAAGCTAGGAGAAAGGGGGAAGTGACCACGAAGGTAACCACGAGTCGTGACTTGATGGTAAGACTCATGGCACGACTCGTGGTCGGGGCCAGAACTGCTTTTCAGAGAAACTTTAGTAAGGGCAATTTCAACTTTTCTATGTTTTTGGACCCTAAACCATGTCATTTTGAGGTCGAAACAAGGTATTTAAGGGATGACAACTCCTGGTAATTTCATTTGAGCAATTACAAGTGTTAGAAAAGGAAGTAGGAAGGGTTTCAAGCAGCTTTCTTCAAGGTTCTTCGAGTTTTCACTTAGGGTTCTTCAAGGGAGTAAGAATCATGAAATTTCCAGGTATGTGGGGTGTTGAATGGGTAGGCTTCGTTCCTATCCATGCCCAAATCCCTCTTAATTCCTAGGTTAAAGCTGCCAAATCTTTATGGATCTTTATGAATTTATATGATTCTTTAGAATTTGAAATGAGCTTACTGTAGCATATCCAATTCGTGACTTTCGAATTTATTTGGGCTGATTTTACTTGTTTATTCTATATTTCATGAATTAAATCTCTATAATTATGGATGCCCTATTACGAGGAAATCTTTAGTGAATTTCATGGTCAAGATGATTCGAAAGTATGAAAGAGTGTCTCTTACATTTTTAAGCATTTCTTCAAGTTTCGATTTCTCATTCTATCATGATCATCTTCTTATGAATTTAAACATGTCAAGTGTGTTTGAAACAAGGGGTAATACCCACATGTCACTTATGAATTTTAACTACGATTTTGGCCGACTCACGGGCCCAATTCCATAGCTAGAAATACAAACTCTCTTATATGTTATGATTCCCATGTTTTTACTAGACATGCATGTCATGTTATGAATGTTATGAGCATGTCGCATGTTTTGGGAGTAGTACTTAACACCAAGTAGGTTCAGGGCCTAGGTTACGCCCGGAATCTCAGAACTACGTGCCACTGTAGGATTATATTTGGGACCTCCTCAGTGACTATCCCCTATGCCCTACGGGGCCTTCATGAGTGATGTCACGCCTTTCATGGTTCATACCCTTGGCAAGGTATGAACGGCCACCCGACTAGGCATACAAGTTGGACTTCATGTGTACTCATGTGGAGTATGTCGGTTATAGAAATCTCCCATTGTTCCTCATGGTTTTTAAATATGCATGATTATGTTCTTTTGGCTAAAGTTATGATTTATGAAATGTTTTCCCCGCATGTTATGACTTTGATGGGTTTATGAATATTTCTGGAAATATTGAGCCTTACGATATACTTACGATTTCAGTTTTATGATCACGATGTCCCCACTATTATAACTTTTATGTTTTTAAACATTGTTTTGCATACCTTACATACTCAGTACTTTTGGAGTACTGACCCATATATTTTCAGGATCTGGTTTGCAGGCTCAACATCATCCCTAGTTTGTGCTTAGTTTCGGTAAATCTCCAATGGTGAGTCCTCATGATCCGAGGGCTTCATGTTCAGACTTGTTAATTTTTCTTATGTTTTCAAAATGTTTGGGTTAGTTGGGGTCTTGTCCCTTCAACCCGTCTTTTATGACTAGAGGCTTTCAGATTTATGTGTAGTATTTTGTCATTGATGAATGTATTTCGGTTTGTCGTTCCTTACAATTCATGCTACTATTTTCAGTTAGTTCATGTTTGATAAGTTAAGTTTTCCACCGTATATGAATGAATTAGTGTTATGCTCACTCCATGGGTTGACTTGGGGTCTCTCGGGGCTCCCTGTCCTGTGTCTACAATCCGGGTGTACTCTCGGGTCGTGACAAACTTGGTATCAAAGTGATAGGTTTTGGTGTGTCCTAGGGAGTCTAAAAGTCGCGTCAGGTAGAGTATTTTTCATGGGTGTGAAGCGCGCCACACTTATGACAAAGAGTCTACTAAACGTTTTAGGAAATGTTCCCTTCTTTCATGATCTATGTCGTGCGGTCAAAATCTCTCCATCCTTCTAATTCGTGCGTTTCACGATTGCAGAAAATTATGGCTCTCAAAAGGATGATCGGAAGGAGGAAAAAAAATGATAAAGGCCACGAGAGTGGCCATGATAATGGGCGTCAGCAAGCCCCACCAGTTCAGGAGCCCTAGGCACCAGAGCCAGCTGCTCATGTCGAGTTTCGGGCAGCGAATCAAATACTAGTGCATGTCTTCACCGCTCAGGTAACCAACAGGCTATTGCACCTATTCCACAGAACGGTAATACAGCGGCGGCCCAGATCAGAGGCTTTTTTGGGATGAACCCTCTTGAGTTCACAGGGGCAAAGGTGGACGAGGATTCACACAAGTTCATTGAAGGCATTTTGAAGGTCACTCATGTCATGGGAGTGACAAGTGAGGAATGTGTTGATTTGGCCTCTTATTAGCTGAAGGAGGTCGCGTATATTTGGTTCAAGCAATGGAGGGACAGCAGGGCAGCGGGAGCAGGCCCTATCAGCTGGGATGAATTCCACATGGCCTTTCTCGATAGGTTCTTTCCTTGGAGATGAGGGAATTGAAAGCAACCGAATTTGTTAACCTCAAGCAGGGAAAGATGACGGTGCTAGAATATTCACTTGAGTTCACTTGCCTGTCAAAGTATGCCCCAGAGCTAGTGAGGGACCAAAGGGCACGGGTGAGCAGATTTGTGCATGGAGTAGTTGAGTATATGGATAAGGATTGCAGAACAACCATGCTTCATCAGGACATGGACTACCCACGAATAGTCCTCTATGCTCAGCAGATGGAAGCAACTCATACGAGGCAGAGAGAGGCCAAGAGGGCCAGGACTAATAGCCATAGGTTCTCGCAGCCTAAGCCAAAGGGTGAATCTTACTAGCAGTCCCAGCACAGGCCCATTACACCAGCACCATCTTCAGCCAGTACTCCATCCAGGCCATAGGACGGTTAGAGATGCAGGGCCTCAGGTTTGAGGAGTCAAAACAGCATGCGCATAGAGTGCACATTCCCATTTTGTGCGACTCGTGGCAAGAACCACCCAAGGAAATGTTTGGTGGGCTCAGACGCTTGTTTCGAGTGTGGCAAACCCAAACACAGACTTAGGGATTGCCCAGCATCTAGGTCAGGGGGTAGTGGAGCCCGCACTTCAACAGCCAGTTTAGCCGTCCCAGTAGCATGTCAGGCTCAGTAGGGTTCTCCGACTGGCTTAGCTAGCAGCCAGTGCCAGAACCAATTTTATGCACTTGGCTCTTGACAGGAGCAAGAGACTTCTCCCGATATGGTTATGGGTATGTTGCGAGTTTTTCATATTGATGCTTATGCTTTATTAGATCTGGGAGCCATACTTTATTTTTGACACCTTACATTGCTAGTCACTTTAGAGTTAGTCCTGAAATCTTTTCCGAACCATTTTCTGTCTCTACCCCAGTTGGTGATTCAGTCATAGTGAGGCGGGTGTATGGTGGTTGCCCTATTATAGTGTTGCATAAGGTTACCTCCGCAGACTTAGTAATATTAGCTATGACTGATTTTGACATCTTCTTAGGAATGGATTGGTTGTTTGCATGTTATGCTTCTGTTAACTGTAGAACTCGGGCAGTGAAGTTTCGGTTTCTAGGTGGACCAGTTTTAGAAGGAGGGGTCGTTCAAAGGTACCTGTAGGTCGCTTTATCTCCCATATCAAGGATAGAAAAATGATTTACAAGGGCTGTATTTACCACCTGGTTAGGGTTAAGGATGTCACGTCTGAGACCCCGACCATTCAGTCAGTCCCTGTGGTATGTGAATACCTTGAGGTATTTCCAGATGACCTACCAGGTGTCCTTGCCGAGAGGGAGATTGATTTTGAGATTGACCTTTTACCCGACGCGTAGCCCATATCAGTTCCTCCCTACCGAGTGGCACCAGCCGAGCTAAAAGAGTTAAAGGAGCAGTTGAAGGATTTGCTGGATAAGGCTTTCATTAGATCAAGTAAGTCCTGGTGGGGTGCCCCAATGTTGTTCATCCGGAAGAAAGATGGTTCCCTGCGGATGTGTATTTACTATAGACAATTGAACAAGGTCACCGTCAAGAGTAGATATCCCTTACCTAGGATTGATGACTTACTTGACCAGCTTTAGGGTACCAAATATTTCTCTAAGATAGATCTCGGGTCTGGGTATCACTAGCTCAGAGTCCGGGAGAGCGACATCCCAAAGACTGCTTTCAGGACCCGGTATGGCCAGTATGAATTTGTTGTTATGTCTTTTGGACTAGCCAATGTTCCTGCAGCTTTTATGGATTTGATGAACAAGATATTCAAGGCATATTTGGATATGTTCGTGATCGTGTTCATTGATGACATATTAATATACTCCCGGAGCAAGGAGGAGTATGTCGCACACCTGAGGGTAGCACTCCAGACCCTCAAGGATAACCAACTATATGCCAAGTTCAACAAATGTGAATTCTGACTGAAATCAGTTGCATTCTTGGGACATGTAGTTTCAAGCGAAGGTATAAGGGTGGACTCCCAGAAAATAGAGGAAGTAAAGAACTGGCCCAGACCGGTAAACCCTTCGGAGATCAGAAGCTTTTTGGGCTTAGCAGATTACTATCAGAGGTTCGTGGAAGGTTTCTCATCCATTGTTGCCCCGTTGACTAGGTTTACTCAGAAAAGGTAAAGTTCCAATGGTTATAGGCTTGTGAGAAGAGTTTTTAGGAATTAAAGGCAAGGCTCACTTCAAAACCAGTGTTGACTTTACCAGAGGGTATGATGGCTTCATTGTATATTGTGATGCTTTGAGGGTTGGACTGGGATGTGTATTGATGCAGCATAAGAAAGTCATAGCATATGCATCCAGACAGTTGAAAACTCACGAGAAGAATTACCCAACCCATGATCTTGAGTTGGCCGCGGTGGTATTTGCTTTGAAGATATGGAGATACTACTTGCATGGGGTTCATGTAGATGTATTCACAGACTACAAGAGTTTACAATATGTGTTCACACAGAAGGAACTAAATCTTTGGCAACGGAGATGGTTGGAGCTACTTAAGGACAACAACATGAGTGTTCTTTACCATCCGGGTAAGGCCAACATGGTAGCAGATGCCCTTAGTAGACTTTCTATAGGAAGCGTGTCACATGTGAGTGAAGACAGGAAGGAGCTGGTAAAGGATGTACATCGTCTTGCACGGTTAGGAGTTAGACTAATCGGCTCGACCGATGGAGGGGTAGTAGTTCAGAACGGGCCAGAGTCATACTTGGTAGTGGAGGTAAAGGCTAAACAAGATGAAGATCCAATATTGGTAAAGTTGAAAGAAGTTGTTTAAAGTCAGAAAGTAGAAGTCTTCTCCAAAGGGGAAGATGGTGTGTTTTGGTACCAGGGTCGCTTATGTGTCCCGAACGTGGGTGATTTGAGAAGTCGAATATTGCATCAGGCTCACGGGTCTAGATATTCTATACATCCAGGTTCCACCAAAATGTATCATGCCTTGCGGGAAATCTACTGGTGGAATGGCATGAAGAGGGATATTGCAGAATTTGTAGCCAAATGCTCGAATTGCCAATAGGTGAAAGTCGAGCATTAGAGATCGGGGGGTGTACTTCAAGACTTCAGCATTCCTACTTGGAAGTGGGAAGAGATCAACATGGAGTTTGTAACAGGTTTGCCCCGCACACATAGACAGTATGACTCCATCTGGGTTGTGGTGGACAGGTTGACCAAGGCTGCTCATTTCCTACCAGTCAAAACCACCGATTCGGCAGAAGATTATGCAAAGTTGAACATTCGAGAGTTGGTTAGGTTGCATGGAGTGCCTTTTTCCATTATATCAAATAGAGGTACTTAGTTCACCTCTCAGTTCTGGAGGTCTTTTCAAAAGGGACTTGGTACTCAAGTCAAGCTTAGCACGGCGTTTCATCCGCAAACCAATGGTTAGGAGGAGCGGACTATCCAGACTCTCGAGGACATGTTGAGAGCTTGTACTACTGACTTCAAGGGTAGTTGGGACAAGTATTTGCCTCTTGTTGAGTTCGCTTACAACAACAACTACCACTCTAGCATACAAATGGCATCGTTCGAGGTTCTTTACGGGCGACGGTGTAGATCGCCCATTTGGTGGTTTGAAGTCAGTGAGGCTTCATTAGTGGGACCCGATTCAGTCCATGAAGCTATGGAAAAAGTTTAGTTAATAAGAGAAAGGTTGAAAATGGCTCAAAGTCGCCAAAAGTCTTATGTAGATTTGAGGAGAAGGGAGCTTGAGTTCGAGGTCGATGATTAGGTATTTCTGAAGGTATCTCCCATGAAGGGAGTGATGAGATTTGGAAAGAAAGAGAAACTTAGCCCCCGCTATGTTGGCCCATATCGGATTGTGAGACGAGTGGGTAAAGTAGCCTATGAGTTAGAGCTATCTTCAGAGTTTGCTTCGGTTTACCCCATATTTCATGTATCACTCTTGGGGAAGTGCATGGGAGATCCAGCATTAGTGGTTCTGATGGAAAGTGTTGGTGTGAAGGATAGCCTCAGTTATGAAGAGATCCCTATTGCAATCTTGGATCGTCAGGTTCAAAGATTGAGGAACAAGGAAGTGGCTTCAGTAAAGGTGTTATGGAGAAACCAGCATGTTGAGGGAGCTACATGGGAAACTGAGGCGGATATGATGGCCAAATACCCCATTTATTCCTTATCGGCCTGGTTTCAAATAGAGGTACCAGTTTTTCCCTAAAACTTCCATTCAGGTTTTCATGTTCTGTTCATGTTTATAAGTTTGTTATATGATATGATGTATGTAAGTAATATCTGAACTCAGACCATCTATTTGGTTCTTTTCGGGGGCAGTCGTTCCGTCAGTTTTCAGCTTGAATGATTAGCATCTATATATAGTGATTGTTGGTTTCCGTTTGCTGCTTTTTTCCCTATATTCGAGGATGAATGTTTCCGAGGTGGAGATATTGTAACACCCCGGAAGGTCCTACAAATAGACCCCGGAGTTGAAGTTGAAAATTGCAGAAAACCTAGAATTTGCACCAGTACAACTCGGGGTACGAGTCGTGGTGAGGACCTACGACTCGTGACTCGAGTCGTGATGAAATCGGGAGCCTGAGGTCATGTCACGGGTATTCCTATGAATTGTAGTGATAAGGGTACGACTCGTGGCTAGGAGTCATGGTGAATATCTCAGTGGTACCAGAGTGAGTCATCACGGGTCATGGTACGACTCATAGGATGTAGCAACAAGTTGTGGTGAGGAGTTGTGCTTAAGTCATAGTGGTTTGGGTGGATAGTACCATAGTTAACAGTACGACCTATAGGACGATGGTACGAGTCGTGGTATACCAGTCATGGCCAAATTCAGAAAGTTAGGAGAAAGGGGGAAGTGACCACGAGAAGTACATGAGTCGTGACTTGATGGTACGACTCGTGGCACGACTCATGGTCGGGGCCAGAACTACTTTTCAGGGAAATTTCAGTAAGGGAAATTTCGACTTTTCTATGCTTTGCACCCTAAACCAAGTTGTTTGAGGTCGGAACAGGGTCTTTAAGGGATGAAAACTCATTATAAGTTCATTTTAGCAAATACAAGTGTTAGAGAAGGGAGTAGGAAGGGTTTCAAGCAACTTTCAAGGTTCTTCAAGTTTTCACTTAGGGTTCTTTTAAGGGAGTAAGAATCACGAAATTTTCAGGTATGTGGGGTGTTGAATGGGTAGCTTCGTTCCTATCCATGCCCAAATCCCTCTTAATTCCTAGGTTAAAGTTTCCAAATCTTTATGGGTCTTTATGAATTTATATGATTCTTTAGAATTTCAAATGGGCTTACTGTATCATATCCAATTCACGACTTTCGAATTTATTTGGGCTGATTTTACTTGTTTATTCTATATTTCATGATTTAAATCTCTATAAGTATGGATTCCCAATTACGGGGAAATATTTAGTGAATTTCATGGTCAAGATGATTCCGTGAGCATGAAAGAGTTTCTCTTACATTTTTAAGCATGTCTTCAAGTTTCGATTTCTCATGATATCATGATCGTTTTCTTATGAATTTAAACATGACAAGTGTGTTTGAAACAAGGGGTAATGCCCACATGTCGCTTATGAATTTTAACTACGATTTTGGACGACTCAAGGGCCCAATTCCATGGCTAGAAATACAAACTCTCATGTATGTTATGATTCCCATGTTTTCACTAGCCATGCATGTCATGTTATGAATGTTATGAGCAAGTTGCATGTTTTGGGAGTAGTACTTAACACCGAGTAGGTTCGGGGCCTAGGTTACGCCCCGAATCTTAATGTGCCACCGTAGGATTATGTTTGGGACCTCCTCAGTGACTATTCCCTATTCCCTATGGGGCCTTCATGAGTGATATCACACTTTTCATGGTTCATATCCTTGGCAAGGTATGAATGGCCTCTTGACTAGGCGTACAACTCGGACTTCACGTGTGCTCATGTGGAGTATCTCGATTATAGAAATCTCTCATTGTTAAATATGCATGATTATGTTCTTTTGGCTAAAGTTATGATTTATGAAATGTTTTCCCCGCATGTTATGACTTTGATGGGTTTATGAATATTTTTTGAAATATTGAGCCTTACGATATAGTTACGATTTCAGCTTTATGATCACGATGTCCCCACTACTATAACTTTTATGTTTTTAAACATTGTTTTGCATACCTTACATACTCAGTACTTTTCGAGTACTGACCCATATATTTTCAGTATCTGGTTCACAGGCTCAGCATTGTCCCTAGTTTGTGCTCAGTTTCACTAAATCTCTAGTGGTGAGTCCTCATGATCCGAGGGCTTCATGTTCAGACTTGTTAATTTGTCTTATGTTTTTAAAATGTTTGGGTTAGTTTGGGTCTTGTCCCTTCAACTCGTCTTTTATGACTAGAGGCTTTCATCAATGACAAAATACTACACATAAGTCTGAAAGCCTCTAATCATAAAAGAGGGGTTGAAGGGACAAGACCCCAACTAACCCAAACATTTTGAAAACATAAGAAAAATTAACAAGTCTGAACATAAAGCCCTCGGATCATGAGGACTCACCACTGGAGATTTAGCGAAACTGAGCACAAACTAGGGACGATGTTGAGCCTGCGAACCAGATCATGAAAATATATGGGTCAGTACTCGGAAAGTACTGAGTATGTAAGGTATGCAAAACAATGTTTAAAAACATAAAAGTTATAGTAGTGGGGACATCGTGATCATAAAGCTGAAATCGTAAGTATATCGTAAGGCTCAATATTTCAAAAAATATTCATAAAACCATCAAAGTCATAACATGCGGGGAAAACATTTCATAAATCATAACTTCAGCCAAAAGAACATAATCATGCATATTTCAAAACCCTGAGAAACAATGGGAGATTTCTATAACCGACATACTCCACATGAGCACACATTAAGCTCAACTATTACGCCTAGTCGGGAGGTTGTTCATACCTTTCCAAAGGTATGAACCATGAAAGACGTGATATCACTCATGAAGGCCCCGTAGGGCATAGAAGACAATCATTGAGGAGGTCACAAACATAATCCTACAGTGGCACGTAGTTCTAAGATTCGGGGCGTAACCTAGGCCCTGAACCTACTCGGTGTTAAGTACTACTCCCAAAACATGCAACGTTCTCATAACATTCATAACATGACATGCATGGCTAGTGAAAACATAGGAATCATAACATACATGAGAATTTGTATTTCTAGCCATGGAATTGGGCTCCTGAGTCGGCCAAAATCGTAGTTAAAATTCATAAGAGACATGTGGACATTACCCCTTGTTCCAAACACACTTGACATGTTTAAATTAATAAGAAAACGATCATGATAGAATGAGAAATCGAAACTTGAAAACATGCTTAAAAATGTAAGAGAAACTCTTTCATGCTTTCGGAATCATCTTGACCATGAAATTCACTAAATATTTCCCCGTAATTGGGCATCCATACTTATAGAGATTTAAAAAATGAAATTTAGAATAAACAAGTAAAATCATCCTAAATATATTCGAAGTCACGAATTGGATATGCTACAATAAGCTCATTTCAAATTCTAAAGAATCATATAAATTCATAAAGACCCATAAAGATTTGGCAGCTTTAACCTAGGAATTAAGAGGGATTTGGGAATGGATAGGAACGAAGCTACCCATTCAACACTGCACATACTTGGAAATTTTGTGATTCTTACTCCCTTGAAGAACCTTAAGTGAAAACTTGAAGAACCTTGAAGAAAGTTGCTTGAAACCCTTCCTACTCCCTTCTCTAACACTTGTAACTGCTAAAATGAACTTATCATGAGTTTTCATCCCTTTAAGACCCTGTTTCGATCTCAAAATGACGTGGTTTAGGGTCCAAAAGCATAGAAAAGTCGAAATTTCCCTTACTAAAATTTCCCTGAAAAGCAATTCTAGCTCCAACCATGAGTCGTGCCATCAAGTCACGACTCGTGGTTACCTCTCGTGGTCACTTCCCCCTTTCTCCTAACTTTCTAAATTTGGCCATGACTGGTATACCACGACTTGTACCACCATCCTACGGGTCGTACTATTAACCGTGGTCCCATCCACCCAAACCACTACGACATAACCACAACTCCTCACCACGACTCGTTGCTACATCCTACGAGTCGTACCATGACCCGTGACGACTCACTCTGGCACCACTGAGATATTCACCACGACTCCTAGCCACGAGTTGTACCTTCTCACCACGGTTCATAGGACTAACCGTAACACACCTCAGGCTCCCTATTTCATCACGACTTGAGTCACGAGTCGTAGGTCCTCACCATGACTCATACTCTGAGTTGTACTGGTGCAAATTCCAGGTTTTTTGCAGTTTTCAACTTCAACTCCTGGGTCTATTCGTAGGCCCTTCGGGGGTGTTACACAAGTGTTTCTCAAAGATACATCTCAGGTCTGGGTATTATCAGCTCAGAATTCAGGAGAGTGATATCCCGAAAACAACTTTCAGGATGCGGTATGGTCATTATGAGTTTGTAGTTATGTCTTTTGGACTAATGAATGCTCCTGCAACTTTCATGGACTTGATGAACAGGGTGTTCAGGAAATATCTGGATATGTTCGTGACTGTGTTCATTGATGACATCCTTATATACTCTTGGGGCGAGTAGGAGGATGTCGCTCCTTTGAGAATAGTGCTTCATACCCTCAAGGATTGCCAATTGTATGCCAAGTTCAGAAAGTGTGAGTTTTGGTTGGATTCTGTGGCATTTTTTGGCCATGTGGTATCGAGTGAAGGCATTATGGTAGATTCTCAAAAAATCGAGGCATTGAAGAATTGGGCTAGGCCGGTGAATCCTTCAGATATTCAGAGTTTTTTGGGTTTAGCTGGTTACTATCAGAGGTTAGTTGAGGGTTTCTCATCTATTGTAGCACCGTTGACCAAGTTGACTCAAAAGAAGGTGAAATTCCAATAGGCCAGAGGCTTGCGATAAGAGCTTCCAAAAGTTGAAGACTCGACTAACTTCAGCACTGATGTTGACCCTACCCGAGGGTACCAATGGATTTGTGGTGTACCGCGATGCTTCAAGGATTGAACCTGGGTGTGTGCTGATGCAGCATGGTAAAGTGACAGCATATTCCTCGAGACAGTTGAAAGTCCATAGAAGAATTACCCGACTCATGACCTTGAATTGGCTGCGGTGGTATTCGCCTTGAAGATATGGCAACATTATTTATATGGGTTCCATGCGGATGTGTTTACGGACCACAAAAGCTTACAATATGTGTGTACGTATAAAGACCTCAATCTATGGCAAAGGAGGTGGTTTGAGTTACTTAAGGACTACAATATGAGTGTTCTTTACCATCCGGGTAAGGCTAATGTGGTAGCGGACACACTTAGTAGGCTCTCTATGGAGAGTGTGTTCCATGTGGATGAAGGAAAGAGGGAGTTGGTGAAAGATGTACATCGACTCGCAAGGTTGAGAGTTATGTTGGTCGACTTGATTGATGGCGGTGTTGTTGTCTAGAACGGGTCAGAATCATCCTTGGTGACGGATGTGAAAGCTAGAAAAGATGAGGATCCAATTTTGGTGACACTGAAGGAAGTCATTCGAAGTCAGAAGGTGGAAGTCTTCTCCCAAGGGGGAGATGGTAAGCTGCGGTACCAAGGTCATTTGTGTGTTCTAGATATAGATGATTTAAGGAGCTGGATACTGCATGAGGCACACAGAACCAGGTATTCTATTCATCCAGGTGCAACCAAGATGTATCATGACTTGCGAGAAATATATTAGTGGAATGGCATAAAGTGGGATATTGCAGAATTCGTAGCCAAGTGCCCGAATCGTCAGCAACTAAAGGTTGAGCATCAAAGGCCGAGGGCGTACTTCAGGATATCAGAATTCCTACTTGGAAGTGGGAAGAGATTAACATGGATTTCATTATAGGCCTACCTCATACCCGCTGACACTATGATTTTATTTGGGTGGTGGTAGACAAGTTGACCAAGGGTGCACACATTTCCTACTAGTGAAAACCACAGACTAGCAGATAATTATGCCAAGTTGTCTATCCGAGAGTTGGTTCGACTACATGGAGTACCCTTGTCCATTATTTCAGACCGAGGTACTTAGTTTAGCTCCCAGTTTTGGCAGTCTTTTCAGAAGGGGATGGGACTTAGGGTTAAGCTTAGTACAACCTTCCATCAGAAAATGGATGGCCAAGCGGAATGAACAATCCAGACTCTCAAGGATATGTTGAGAGCATGTCTGATAGATTTCAAAGGTAGTCGGGATGATCACTTGCCCCTGATCGAGTTTGCTTATAATAACAACTATCACTCCAGCATCCAGATGGCACTGTTTGAGGCTCTTTATGGGCGTAGATGTAGATCACCCATCGGTTGGTTTGAGGTTGGTGAGGCAGCAATGATAGGGCCAGATTCGGTTCATGAGGCTATAGTGAAGGTTTAGTTGACAAGGGATAGGATGAAAACCGTTCAGAGTTTTCAAAAGTCATACGCTGATGTGAGGAGGAGAGAGTTGGAGTTTGAGGTGAACGATTAGGTATTTCTGAAGGTATCTCCCATGAAGGGAGTCATGCATTTTGGGAAGAAAGGAAAACTCAGTCCCCGCTATGTTGGTCCCTACCGAGTTATGAGAAGAGTTGGTAAGGTAGTGTATGAGTTAGACTTACCCTCAGAGTTATCTTCCATGCATCCTGTGTTTCATCTGTCGCTTTTGAAAAAATGTTTGGGAGACCCAACCTTAGTAGTATCAGTGGACAACGTTGGAGTAAAGGATAGCCTTAGCTATGAGGAAGTTCTAGTTGAGATATTAGATTGTCAGGTTCGGAGGCTGAGGAACAAAGAAGTAGCTTCAATTAAAGTATTATGGAGAAATCAGCATGCTGAAGGAGCTACAAGGGAAGCCGAAGCGGGTATGATGGCTAAACACCCATACTTATTCTTTGCCGACTCAGTTTCGACTTGAGGTATCATATTTTCTCTAAGACTCCATTAAGTTTCATGTTTAGTTCATGCATGCAAGTTTCTTTTATGTATATGGGTGTGTATGTGATTTGCGAATTCAGTTCAGCTGTATATTTTGAATCGGAGGTAGTCATTTCGTCAGTTTTAGTTTAAATGATCAGTATTTGAATATGATAATTGCATGTTTCTATTTTCTGCTAGTCATCAACATTCAAGGATGAATATTCCCAAGGGAAAGATATTGTTATACCCCGGAAGCCCAAAGATCGGACCCCGGGAGTTGAATCAGGGAAAATGTAAAGTTGATGTTGCAGACTCAGGACGAGTTGTGAGATGACTCTTGAGGACAGCCCACGAGTCATCAGGTGACTTGTGGGGAGGGCAGGGAGGAGTTTGGGAATTTGGAAGAAAAAGGGTCCCCACGGGTGTGGCAACAACTCGTGGTCAGACTCCATGAGTCGTTAGGTCAGTCGTGGGGTGGGGAGAAGGAAAAGAGAAGGAAGAAGAACAGTGTACTTCATGACTAGTGACCACGAGTCTTGGTCACCCCTAACGAGTCATTATGTTAATCGTTATGAGCCTAGAAGACAAGGCCAGGTAGTGCACCTGACGAGCGAGGGAATGAGTCGTCGCCCTAGACCACGAGTCGTCAGGTCGTCCGTTAGGACCACCTGACAGTAATTTCTTGTGAATTTAGCAAGGTCCTTTTCATAATTTTTAAGTTCCTAAAGCCTATACTATGTCTTTTGAGGCTCGTTTTAGTGGGTTTTAAGAGGGGAAAACCTATTCTATGTTATTTCCTTCCATGCATACAAGCTTGAAAGGTTGAGGAGGTGATCTAGAGCAAGTCTTCAAGGTTTTCATTCAAATCCTTCTTGGGCAATCAAATAAGTGGTAGAATCAATCCCTTCCAGTTATGTAGGATTATGAGTGGGTGTTTCCTTCCACACCCATTCCCAAATTATACATAAATATGAGAATTTCCCATGATCAAGTTATGGCGTTTTTACCCAAATGCATGAATCTTCAATTTCTTTACATGGGTATGAATTGATTATGATTTTACTATCGAATTGTGAATAATGGGCAAATTTTCTAATGATGTCAATTAAATTATGTTTTTATCAGTATGAATGTTGAAGCCCATTAATGATATGATCATGAAAAGTGAGATTTGTGAAGCATATGTGATAATGATGAGATATTATGATGAAAAGCATGATTTGAAGCTACCCATGTTTATAATTATGTTTTGAATGAGAATTGAGTATTTCTAAGTTTGATAAAGCTTTGGGCAATGCCCACATGTTAAGTTTAAATGATGATTTTCCCGAACTAAGCTTACCACATTGTTTTGGAGCGAAGACTCCCGAATTTTATATTCTAGCTTGTGGTATGTGTTGAGTTAAATCTTCCTATAAATATCTTACCACATGGTTTTGGAGCAAAGACTCCCAAGTATGTTTTCAGCTTGTGGTATGTTTTGAACTAAAGCTTCTCATATGCACGATTTCGTATTTGAGATTTATTTGATTACTGAGCTTCATCAATTGATGATGTTGAGCTTCATTATATATGATGTAGAGCATTGCATGTTTTTGGGAGAAGAGTCTAGCATCGAGCGGGCTAAGGGTCGATCACCCTATACCCCAAAACTATGCACCAATGTAGGATGATACTATTATATAACTTGGGACCTCCCTTGTGAGCTTTCCCCTGCCCAAATGGGTCTTCATCTTGATATAGATATCATGGTAGCGTCCTTATCCCTTGCAAGGCTTTGGACAGCTCTTCCCACTTGAGTGTGATAGTCGGACCACGTAAGCTCTATCGTGGTATGTCGGTTAAGTGACGAGTCTCCCATTATTCTATAAGATTCAGTTATGCATCTTCATTACTCATGGCTATTATATACTCATGCAGGTTCTAAAAGTAAGGTTTGACTCAATGTTCAGCTTTTCTATAAATGTCATATTTCAGCTTTAAGTCATTCGAGTCAATTTGATCTTATAAAGCTATGTATTGTCATGTTATGAAAAGATCATGATTTTAGAAAGAGTGCATACAAGCCCTACTCTCAGTTTACCGATGTTTATGTTTAATTATCACATTGTGTTTAAAAGGATTTTTACTTTAGTGGTTTTACTTACCTTGCATACTCGGTACATTCCACTTATTGACCGCATACTTCCTGTGATGTATCATTTCATGATACAGGACCCGACTTTCAGGTTCAGCCCCTCTCTTAGACAACTTATCGGAGTTAGCATCTGCTTATTGGTGAGTCCTCATCTTCCGAGAACCAGACTATCTATCTTTTCTTTATGTATTTTAGTTTTTAGCTTGTTGAGTTAGTTGGGGTCTTGTCCCATCAACTCTTCATATTTAGAGGCTATTCACATATGTATGTATTCAGCTTCGGATTTATATTCTGATGTTATATTCAAGTTAGACTTCCGCTATGAATGTATTGATGGTTATTCAGTTCTTGATTGAGATAGATGTATGCTTATGCCATGGGTCGACTTGGGGTCCCCCAGGGCTCCTTGTCCCTTGTCATGATCCGGGCCTACATTCGGGTCGTGACACTTACTCTCACCTCCTAGCAGCACCCTAGGCAGAAAATTTAGGTGGAACTACAAATCTTGACAAGTGCTTTGAATGAGGTCGAGGAGATGAAGTGGCTCTTCAATTTTTATGGGTTCGAGTGAATGGCTAGAACCCCTGACAGCTACAGTGCTGACCTGGTCAGGTATTTCTATGCTAACTATTTGACGACTATGGAGCAGAAGGCTAAGCTTGGGAAAAACTAAGAGAGCAGCCCCGACTTGATAGTGTCATGGTCCGGGATGAGTAGTTGACGTCTCTAAGTGGACCATTTCTTGCATGTTGTATGGGCCAGATTACAAGGCTCTAGCTTCCCCAGCAAAATTTGACTACAGAGTCGAGGCCCTCAAAAATGTTGAGCAGCTGAGCTTAGAGGAGAGACAAAGGCAAGTGAGGTGGCTAGCTAGGGTGATAGCCGAGGAGAAGGACAATGTCGAGTAGGTGACCAGTTGACCACAGGTTACCAAAGCTTCACTTAACTTCATAGAGAAGGCCTACTTGACATTGGTTCGCCACAGGTTGGCACTGAAGGTGAATGATAACACCCCCAGCACCAACAGAGCAGCGTTAGTGGCATGCATCATGTCCAGATATGCCATCAACATCCCCAGAGCGATAATAGATGAGATTTTCCATCATGCTCTAGGCTTGAGAACCACTATCCAATTTCTGAGTCTCGTACACAGACTCTGTAGAGAGGCTGGTGTGAGGGTAATAACTGAGGTTGATACCAGGGTTGGAGGAAACCAGACTGTTGACATTGGGCTGATATGAGATGAGACGAACCTGGTGAGCCAAATTAGATTACCAGCAGTGGTCCCACCACCACAACCAGCAGGGCGCGAGCAGGTAGATGCCCCAACCTCTGTTGAGCAGAGCGATACAGCGACCACTGAAGCCGACAAAACAACGCTACCCCCAGCACTTTCTCCATACCTCCACTAGCCACATTGGGGCAAATGCCTTCAGGTTGCATTCTGGTGGCCCATGACTTCCTGCAAAAATTAGCCAAAAGGCTGACACTGATTGAGAAAAAGTTCAATGTGATGATGGAGCAGGTCAAGCCTTGGGTCAAGGCTAAGATTGATGAGGCTACTAGAGGGTTGCATAGAAGGTTAGATAGCTTTAAGCTTCTGTTCAATGAGCGTCTTGCTGAGAAGCCAGATATGGGGAGCTTGAGAGATGAGATTGGGTCACTATGAAGTCAGGTATCTGAGTTGTCATCTAGGAAGCCAACCATTGCCAGCCTTTACCATGCCTTTGTTTGAGGAAGAGCTGGAGGAGGAGCTTGATCTAAGAGCACTCTGGGCTCCTAAGCCAATCGAAGGAGATAAGGGAAAGAAGAGAATCACAGAGGTAGTTGATTAGGCGGCCTTCAGGAAAAGGAAAAGAAGAGAAAGGAAGGAGCACAAACTGGTGGCAATAGCCAACCTTCAGACTCATCATGAGTACATGTCTGAGCTACAGGAGAGAGCTAGAGGAGCCAGGAGCTCAGCTGTTGTACATGGAGAGCTTGCGGGTAGTGAGGACCCATCGGGTGAGCCACACTTAGCCCAGGTTGTTGCGGAGGTCGCTGAGGCATCCATGATTACTGAGGGGGTGACCAAAGCTCCCGAGACCACATAATTGAGTGCGCCGACCATCGCTGGCACCATGATTACAGTGGAGGGAAGTGTGCCTTCACACCCGCCACCACAAGATGAAAAGAGCATTTAGAGCGCCATAGGATGTTCCACTCTCTTAGTTTTGTATTTTCCTTTCTCCGGGGACAAAACATGCTTTTCAAAAAGAGGGATGTATCATTCTTTTAGGTTTTTATTCATCAGAGGGTTTTTGTTGCCATATTTCTTTTCCCTCGGATATGCTATCTAGTAGAACCAGCGTGTTTAGGATATTTTTATTTTTGGTAAACTAGAAGTATCTTGGAAGTACTTAACATCCAATAAAATGCACATCTGTTTGATGTTTTGTAATTGTTGAAAAAATGACCCTTTTAAAATCTTTTGTTATATAGTTAGCTGTGTTTGTTGACTACTAAGTGTGACTACTGTGGATTATTTTATTGGTAGATTAGCATGTGTATTTGTAGCTTTGTTGTGCATGAACCATATAGGTAGAATAATGTAAACTAGTACCATGTGTGAGTAAGGATTCTTACCTAGTTCAATACTATATAGAGCATCTAGAATTTTCCCAGTTGGTCTTTACATAGATTGTAGGACAGTTGGTTAGGAAAGGATCATAGGCCGTTTTTTGATTTAGCTCACGTTTAGCTTATATTTCATACCAAATAAAATGAATCCCTTGATCCCATGTTCGAGCTTAAAAGTTAAACTTTTTGTTTATTAGACCATTCACCTTTCCTATTTTGTTTATAATGTACCTATTTTGGCCTTGGTCCCTCCTTAGACATTGTGAACTTCAACTCAGGCAAAATGTCTAAGTTGAGGGTGGATATTATTAGGGTGCATAGATGAGGTGGGGGAGAAAAGAGAAAAAGCTTGCTAATGAAAGGCTGGGTGTGGTGAAAAGAGAAGAAAATGAAAAAGAAAAAAAGAGAAAAAAATAATAACCAAAAGTTGAAACAGAAATGAGAAAATACACTATGCCCATAAATGATAGTTGAGTGGAAGCAAAGGGAGGAAAAAGATGAAAAAGGCGGGAAAAAGTAGAAAGTGAAGAAAAGTTATGTAGTGCCAAGGAAGGTTAGTCACTATTTCCATATCTACCATACCCATCCCGAAGCCTACATTACAAGCTAATGAATTTCCTATAGTAATCCTAGCTTAACTGCCACAAAAAAATAGAAGTAGAGAAAATAAGGGTAAGCCTATGGTATCATCTGTGCAGTATTTTAAACTTTTGTGAGAGTGGGAATCTTACTTGTTAGTCCTAATTTGATATATATTTATATCTATGAATGTTGGGGACTTAATTTGTTATGAGGATACATGGTTTGCACTGCATTATTCTAGTTGTCTGTGGAAATAGCACTAGTGGTAACTCTGTTCACTATTAATAGTTAGATGACATATCTTGATCCCTGTGTTTCATGAGTTGTAGTTGCATGTGTGCATAACTGGCTTGGTTTTGAATGAAAAATGGGTCAATATCTGATAATGGTCATGTGTGCAAATTTTTGTGTTGTTAACTGTAGGACTTCCACTTTACCTTCTAGTTAAGCGTCATGCTATAGTTGTGTTTTATTCGCCTGAGGACATGCAAATATTTTAAGTTGAGGGGTTGATGTGCTATGGGTTTATAGGACTTTTGATGCTTAAAAACTAGAAAAGATACATGGTCTTAGGTATGATTATACAGATATAAGGTTGTTATACATTGTTTTTAGGAAAATCATGTTTTGGAGTTGAATTCTGAAAATAAAAAGAGGAGAAAGTACAGAAAATGGGCCAAGTATAGTTCTTAGTACGAGCCGTACCTTGCACTCATGATAAAATCCAGAAGAGCTATATAAGTGATTAGCCAAGTACCACTCTTGGTATGAGCAGTACTATCCTGGTATGAGTTGTACCAAGGAGTCATGGAATGATTCAGAAGACCTGCACATGTCTACACTCCTAGTATGTAATACTTCGAAAACCCTAAGATCAAACTCAAGGGTTCAAATGGAGAAAACAGGAAATTCTGCATCAGGTCACAGGACGAGTCATGGAATGACTCATGAAGTGGGGAGAAGAGTGGCAGGAACTCGTGGTTCAGGGGTGACCATGAGAGAAGCAACGACTCGTGTTATGGAAACGAGACATTAGGTTGGTCGTGGTCAGAGGTTGGCTTGGATGTTGAATTTTTGGCAGTGTTCCCAATGACTGGATCACCACGAGTCGTTAGGTACACCACGTGGCGTGGTGTCCCTCGTGGTGATAGGCAAAGTTATGGTTTTCAATGCTGGTAGTAGGAGCAGATGATGAGTCGTTGTCATGGGTAACGACTCATCCAGTCCCTTGTTGCGACTGGCTGTGTGATTTTTCCTGCAAATTTATTAAGGGATTTTCCATAATTTCTAAGTTCCTAAGACCTAAACTACATCATAAGCTCAGTTAGGATTATTTTATGAGGGTTTAACTCATTCTAAACCAATCCATCTCCATGCATGCAAGACTAGAAGGGTCCTAAGGGTGATCAAGTCTAGAATTCATTAATTCTCCTCCAATTCCTTTGGGCATTCAAAAAGGTTGTGAAATCAGAAGTACCCAGGTATGTAGGGTTATGAATGGGAGTATTCCTTCACTCTCATACCTAAATCCTTTTCGAAATTCATGTTTCTAATGTTGTTTCAAGATTCATGCGCATGTATTGTAATGTTTTCAATTACAATTTTTGATTTCAAGGTCTTACAATTATAATGCCCAATTATGAAAGTTCATGGAAGGTTGAGATTATGATCTATGTTTTCAAGTATGATGAGATGTATATGATAAAAGTATAATTTCGAATTACCCATGTTTATATTCATGATTTTGACTATCTCAAAGCATGTATAAGATTGGTCAAACCCATATGATCAAGTATGCCTCATGATTTACTTCAATATGATGTTATTAGCTTACCACATGATTTTGGAGTCTAGACTCTGACTTTTCAGCTTGTGGTATGGTGTGAGCCAAGGCTCCTCATGATATGTTTTCATACTATACATATATGATATGATTCAGCTTCATCAAGAGACGATGGTTCAACAAAGTTGAAAATAGATGGAGAGCATATGCATGTTTTTGGGAGTAGTGTCTAGCACCGAGTAGGCTAAGGGTTCAGTCAACCCTATGCCTTAGAACGATGTGCCAATGTAGGTATGTTCAGCTTATTTGGGACCTCCCTTGTGGGCTTTCCCTGCTCCCGAGGGGCCTTCATCTTGATATCGATATCATGGTAGCGCCCTTAGCCCTGACAAGGCTTTGAACGGCTCTGCCCACTTGACTATAATAGTCGGGACCACGTAAGCTCTATCGTGGTAATGTCGGTTATATGACGAGTATCCTATTGTTCCTCATGATTTTCAGTTATGCATAATCATCAGTTATGATAATATGTTTTCAGCAGGTTTGACCCAATGTTCAGTTTTACTTATGATTATCAATTTTAGCTTTGGGTCATTCGAATCAGTTATGATACTAAGTCATGTTAAAATCATGTTTTCAGATAATAGAATGCAAGCCTTACTCTCAGAATCTTATTTTTAATATGTTTTAAGATATGCATGATTTTAGTTTTTATTGACCTATTGATTTTACTTACCTTACATACTCGGTACATTCCATGTACTGACCGCATACTCTATGTTGTATCATTTCATGATACAGGCTCAAACGTTCAGGCTCATTCCCGTTGCTAGACAGATTCTCAGAGTTAGCATTTATTAGCCTATTTGTGAGTCCTCATCCTTCCACGACCTTCTTATCAGCTTGTTATCAATACTTTCAGTTTTAGTTGTTAGTGAGTTAGTTGGGGTCTTATCATATCAACCCGTCAAGTTATAGAGGCTTATCAGACATAGTATGTATTCTTCTTCGGATTAGGATTATGTTTTTCGTTGTGTAGATATTATTGGATTTTCAGGCTTCTGCTATTTAAAATGTTAGATTTCTGCATTTATTATGTTGAACTTTAGTTGTCATATTCATGCCATAGGTCAACTTGGAGCCTCCCAGGGTTCCTTGTCCCGTGTCTCGATCCTGGCCTATGTTCGGGTCATAACATGGTACAAGTGAAAGATATGAGTTGTGATGACAACATATGACTCGTACTAAGGAGCCATGGTGAACTCCTTAAAAAAGGTAAGTTGGCAGATCCCAGGGTACGAGAAGATCCTATAACTCGTAACATCTATGTATGGGTCGTAACTAAAGGCTCGTGGAAATATTTAGAGGATGCCAGACTTCAAAAGATCAGACCATGAAAGCATTATATGACTCATAGTCATATTGTATGAATCGTACCAACTCCTAGGACTTAGAAGATTTCAAGATTGCCTGGCATATTACGATGGAAATCCATAACTCGTAGCTTCATGCTATGACTCGTAGGACCTGGCAATAATAGTTTTAGTAGTTTCCCTGTTAATTTGGGAAAGGTTTCTGATTGTTTTTATAAATACATTTTAGGTTATTTTCTTTAAGTGAGTGATTCTTTGGAGTTGTATTCGTGATTTTTAAGTTGTCCAACATTCTTGGAGACCAACTACACGAAATTCTTGGAGAATTTATTCATTGTTCTTGAATTGTTCAAAGCTGAATTGTGCAATAATCAATTGCATTCTTATTCAATCATCATTGTAAGTCATTAATTATGTTTTCTTCCCTGAAATATAATTCTATTCTTGCAATCATGAATAACTAAAACCTCCACAACTATGGTTGTGGGAACCATGGTGAATTAACTAACTATGGTTAACATAAAGTGATTCTAAACCAATACATATTCTTGTATTGTTCATCTCTTCTTCATAAACATATCTTGAAGATGCGCAACATTAGGACTTGCCCTGATTGTTTACTTGCTTGAACCCAGAGAAGTAGAGATTAGAAAAAGAGAATAACAACAAAGCATGGAATATCAAGTTTCATTGAATAACTTGAGTTGTGGTTTCATAATATTATTTTGTGTAATACCCCGAAAGTCCTTAAGACTAGACTTGAGATTTGAAATGTGATCAGCAGAAATGTTGGAAAATTACATTAGTACAACTCAACCTATGAGTCACAGGTTGGTAATATGGGTTATAGGAAGACCCATGGATCAGGTCAGAGATTTTGTTCCGCAGACCACGAGTCCCCATTATGAGGCATAGTATGTGGGTACAACTCGTGATCAGGAGCCATAGCAAGTCTTTGGAGTTATCTAGTGATTGATTGTATGGGTGATGGTACTACTCGTAGGATAGTGTTACGAATTGTAGTAGGATTTGTGGAAATATTCAGAGGATTGGATGTTTTGGACTTGGTTAGTACGGGAGTACGCCACGAGTCGTATAATGATAGTTGGAGTTCAGTTTTTGCTGCAAATTCATTATGGGTATTTCCGTTAATTCTAAGCTTCTAATCCTTAACTACGTCGTTTTAAGCTCTATTAGGAGGATTTTAAGAGGGTTTAAACCTATTTTAACCATTCCCCTTCCATGCATGCAAGCCTAGACCCCTCCATTGAAGATCAAGCCTAGAATCTCCCAATTTCCCTTCAAAATCCTTTGGGCTTTCTAAGGAAACTGTAGATTTGATTCTTCCAAGTATGTAAGGACATGAATAAGGAATTCTTCCACCCTCATGCTCATAATTCTTCTCAATTTTATAAATGAAGTCTCAATTCAAATCATGATCTAAAAATGATTTCAATCTAATTTCATAGACTTCTTACAAATTGTTTATGGGATGATTCCTTATATATTGTAAAGTATGTTTGATGATCAATGGGAAGATTATATACATGTTTCGATTACAAATTCTTGAGTTAAAGTTTTTAGAAGATTTTTCCCAATTATGCAAGTTTATGAAAAAGTCTAGTTTATGATTGATGATTTCTATGAAATATCTAGTATGTATGGATATTTACAAACTACCCATGTACGAATTTATGATTTTAATTGTGAAGTCTATTTCATGCAGGAATGATTTTAAGATTTGACAAAGCCCACTCAAGTTAAGTATGATTTCATGATTGCCACCTTTCCCTCAAAGAATGAAAAAAAAGGCTGAAAATGGTAAGTTTCAGAAATTCCTTTCGATGGTTAAACAACTATCTATGAACATACCATTAGTGGAGGCATTGGAACAAATTCCGAGACTTACCTTGCATACTCGGTATATTCCAAGTATTGACCGCATACTCTATGCTGTATCATTTTATGATAAATGCTCCGACCTTCAGACTCAGCCCTGCCACTAGCCAACCTCCGGAGTTAGAATCCAATCCCTATTGGTGAGTTCTTCATCTGTCGAGGGGCCCTCTTCTATTCAGTTATGCTTACGTATTTGCAGTTTCAGACTTAGAGAGTTAGTTGGGGTCTTGTCCCATCAACTCATCAGAATTAGAGGCTTTTCAGATAATAGATTAGATTCAGCTTCAGATTCATGTTGTATATTTAAATTGTTATGTTATGTTCGTATTTCCTTCATGTTTATTATGTTAAGTCTTCCGCTTTATTTGATTGATTTAGATGTATGTTCATGCCATAGGTCAACTTGGAGTCTCTCAAGGCTCCTTGTCCGTGTCTCAATCCGGGCCTATGTTCGGGTCATGACAAACTTGGTGTTAGAGCAATAGATTTTGAGGTGTCTTAGGGTTTCTGAAAGCCGCATTAAGTAGAGTCTTTTTCATGAGTGTGAAGCGCGACATTTATGAAGAAGAGGCTACGAGACGTCTAGGAAATGTTCCCTTCTTTCATGATCTATGTCATGCAGTGAAATGTCTCTCTATACTTCTAACTCATGCTATTTGCAATTGCAGAATCATGCTTCCCCGCAGAGTTCATAGCAGAAGAAATGGAAATGGAAATGGCCAGGAGGATGGCAATGGGGACGGGCACCAACAAGCCCCACATCCCATGAGCACCATGCACCAGAGCCTGTTTCCCACGCTGAATTCAGTGCAGTCATTCAGATGCTAGCACAGGCCTTAGCCACCCAGGTCAACCAGTAGGCAGTAGCGCATGTCCCGCAAAATAGGAATGCGGCGGCAGCACGAGTCAGAGATTTTCTAAGGATGAACCCGTTGGAGTTTCTTCGGTCAAAGGTGGACGAGGATCCACATGAGTTTATTGATGAGATTCTGAAGATCACCTAGGTCATAGGGGTGAATGGAGAAAAATGTGCTGATTTGGCCTCATATCAGTTGAAGGGAGTCGCATACATTTGGTTTAAATAGTGGAAGGATAGTAGGGTAGTCGGAGCACGCCCTATCAGTTGGGATTAGTTTTATGTCACGTTCTGTAACACCCCGAATGTTTCTAAGATCAGATTTCAGGATTAAGGAAAGAAATCAGACAGAAAATGGAAGTTTTTTGTAGAACGAGCCTGGGGACTACTCGTTAGGTGGCCCCACGAGTCATGGTCAGACCCGTGGGGAAACAGTTCTGAGGTTTGGTCAAGTTCGATGGCAACGGGCTATCTGACGAGTCATCTTTCCTTGCAACGACTCATTAGGTTGGTCGTTGGGTGGAGGCTAGGGTTCCTAGATAAAGTCTCAAGCAATAGAGGTGACGGATAGCAGGCCACGAGTCGTCATGGCAGACCACGACTCGTGAAGTGAGTCGTGGGTTGTGTTGGGGAAATTTTTAGGAGTTGGGGAGTGTACTCCATGACTCGATTCCCATGAGTCGTTACCTGACCCCACGACTCGTGGGGTGCCTCGTGGGGGCCTAATGGGGTGATTTTGCCTTCATTTTTCTAGGGGCATTTTCATAAAATCATATGTTTTGAACTTCTAAAATATGTTGTTTTGAGTATTATTTGGGATATTTTTAAGGGTTTCTCCTAGTCTAATCTCTCATTCTATCAAAATACTCTCTCAAACCCTTCTTCCTTCCCTCTCTGATGTTCAAGGATCCTTCGAGGAAGCTTTCAAGGACTTCAAGGTCGAGTTTAAGTGGGAGATTCTTCTACCAGGTATGTGGGTCTTTCAATAAGGATAATCCTCCATCCTTGTGCCCCAAAATATTTTATCAAAATGCCCAACCTCAACTATTCTAGAAAAAAAAAGCATGACCGAGGGTTGGTGTGATTGGTGATTTCGTCTATATTTCTCTAAATTCCAAGACCCATTATGATCATGAGATTAATTATGAGGTAGAATAATTGGGTTACCTTGAATTATGTGTTGGACGATGAGAAACGTGAGATTATAGAATGTCTACATAAAATGACTTGAACTTTGAATGAGGCTTTATTACTGTTCACTCAATTATCGTAATAACTTGCATCCATGTTTAGATATGTGAAGATCGAATTATTTTCCCTAAGAACTTGAATGTGCCATTGATAGACATGTTGAGAAAAAATTAGAGTTTATAGACTTGAATAATTGAAAGTAAAAAAAAATATGCATGTCCCTGAGGATTTTGATGGAATTGATTATGTATAAGGTAAATTTATGGTAATGGCCTAAAATGCATCCTTCTCATGAGTGGAAGTAAATCCTGAAATGGGTCTTATGAAATAAAAATGTATGTTTCTTCCATGATCTTGTTGTAAATGTATAACTTATAAGTTAGGTATATGGCTTCCCGTAAATCTAGAATATATAAATCAATTTATGCATGTTAAGGTACAAATTGGTTCTATGGGCCATGAATGACTCTATGATACATGTTGAATGATATGAAGCTGGAACTTAATGTGGTGGAAGTATAATTCATGATGTGATTGTATAGATACTCACGAATGTAAGATGTTCGAAGAAATATTGATGTGGCTTTATGATGATATGAATTATGATGATAAAGCATGAGATTGATATTTTCAGAATGTTGGACTTGTTATTAGTAGAAAGTAGCCCCGATCCTTCCGAAATGAATGATGTATGATGAAAGAAGTATATGTTTATGTTTCTGACTAGCTGTAGTAGCATAGACCAGATAGACGATGTCAGATCAGTACTCCTCATATCCTAGTTAGCCAGGGATCCTCCATAGATGAGAGTGTTTCCCTTGGTCAGCTTGGGGTCCTCCATAGCAGAGAGTGACTCCCTAGGTTCAGTCGGGATCCTCCATAGCAGAGAGTGAATCCCTAGCTCAATCGGGATCCTCCATAGTATACAGAGATTTCCTAGTTCATTCGGGATCTTCCATAGAAGAGAGAGATTCACTAGTTCAGCCGGGATCCTCCATAGCAGAGAGTGGCTCCCTAGCTCAGTCGGGATCCTCCGTAGCAGAGAGAGATTCCCTAGTTCAGTCGGGATCCTCAATAGTAGAGAGAGATTCCCTATTTAAGTCGGGATATTCCATAGCAGAGAGTGACTCCCTAGTTTAGTTGGTATCCTCCATAGTAGAGAGTGACTCCCTAGCTCAGTTGGGATCCTCCATAGCAGAGAGAGATTCCCTAGTTCAGTCAGGTTCCTCCATAGTAGAGAAAAACTTTCTTAGTATAGTTGGGACCCTCCATAGTAGAGGATGACTCCCTTAGTTATGTTATCAGCATGATCTAGTTCCGTATGATTCAGATTCCAAATTATAACAGATTTAATATAATGAGAATCAGACTCAGTTATCAGTAGTGATCCAGTACAGTGTGTGATGCTAGTTTCAGATTCAACTATTATTAAACATTTAGAACTTGACCCTTATGCATGAGTTCGATGATGTTTCATAAAGTGATATCCAAAGGAAAGTTTCATGTATATATATTATATGTGTATGTGAATCATAAGATGATAGTGGCATGTTAATCAGTTATGTTGATGGACTTGGTTATTTTCTTATCGTATATTTGTATATTTTAATTATCTATGTTATCCCGTATGCTCAGTACATTCCAAGTACTAATCGCACGCTTCTTGTGTTATATCATTTCATGATACTAATTCAGGTCTCCATTCTTAGCCTCGTGGTTAGATACGCTTCATTTCTTCTCAGCCACCAATGGTGAGTCCTAATCTCCCGAGGAAGTGATTTATGTTTATGCTTTCTTTATGTTTCAGTTTTAGATTTTAGGAGTTAGCTGGGGGCTTGTCCCAGCAACTCATCAATTTCGTAGAAGGCTTTCAAACTTTTCTAGATAGACTCAGTGTTGTATCAGAGTGTTGTTATAATTTTATTTTTAGTTCTTATTTAGACGCTTGCAGTTAGCTTCCACCAATGTTTGTTGTCAGTCGCTTTTATTGTCAAGTGATATGCTATTATTATGCCATGGGTCTATTTGGAGCCTCTTAGGCTTCCTTGTCCTGTTTATGGCTAGGGTGTGAACTTGGGTCATGAAAAACTTGGTACCATAGCAAAGGTTTAGAGTGTCCTAGGGTGTCTGAAAGTCGCGTTAAGTAGAGTCTTCATTATCGGTGTGAAGCGCGCCATACTTATGATGAGGAGGCTACGAGACTTTTTGGGAATGCTCCCTTTTCTTCATGATTCTTATCGTGCATAGAGTATGAAGCTCTAAATAGTTCCTTCCCTGACTCGTGCTTTACGGGCTTCCAGATAATGCCTCCTAGACGAGCAAATGGAAGAAGAAATGGTAATGATCGCCAATAGGTACCACCAGCCCTGGCGAAATGACCATGTTACCTATGCCGAGTTCCCGACAACTCTTAATATGTTGGCACAGGCCATGACTGCCCTGATTAATTTGAAAGCAATGGCTCGTATTCCCTAGAATGGGAATGTAGCGGCGACAAGAGTGAGAGATTTTCTCCGAATGAACCCACCTGAGTTCTTATGGTCAAAGATAGACGAGGACCCGTATGAGTTCTTGGAAGAAATTCAGAAGATTACCCACATCATGGGAGTGACGGGGATTGAGAGCACGAATTTAGCCTCCCACCAACTAAAAGGAGTTACTTATATATGGTTTTGTCAGTGGAGGGACAGCCAAGGGATTGGAGCAGGCCCCGTAGGTTGGGATGAATTTTTGAGACAGCATTCCTGGATAGGTTTTTCCCTAGAGAGTTGAGAGAAGCGAAGGCGGCAGAGTTCATCAACCTGAAACAGAATGGAATGACAGTTCAGAAGTACATGTTGGAATTTACCCGGTTATCCAAGTATGCCTCGGAGATGGTAGCTGATCAGAGGGCCTAGGTGAGTAGGTTCGTGAATGGAGTGTCATACTCCTTGGTTAAAGAGTGTAGGACTGCCATGTTGCACTGGGATATAGACTTTCCCCGTTTGGTGATATTCGCCCAACAAATGGAGGCGGAGCAGGTGAAGAAAAGAGAGAGAGAAAGAGAGGCCAAGGTAGGAGATTCAGAGTTTTCTTCACAGAGGATAAATGGTGGACACTGCTCACATTCCCAGAAGAAATTGTCAGCCCCAGCATCTTCGGTAGTCAGTGGTCGACATAGACCTAGAGTAAGGGGGATTACATATCTGATGTGTACCAGCTGTGGGAATCACCACTTGGGAGAATGTATGGCCAGATCATATATTTGTTTCTTGTGCGGCCAGTCAAACCATAAGCACCGAGATTACGCAGCAGCAAAGCAAGGCGAGAGTAGATCCTCGGCCATTTCCTCAGTATCACCAATAGCCCGTTCATTTCAGTAGGGTGCGTCATCTAGCTTGGGTGGCGGACGTCGTCAAAACCGCTCCTATGTCGTGACTGCACACCAAGATAAGGGCAAATCTCCAGTAATGGCCACAGGTATATCGTGAATCTTGAATAACTCTTTGTACGTTGCTATCCCCAGAACCCCAGTACTAAATAAGGAGCTTATAGTTGTTGTTGAGAAGAGGTTGTTGATGTGTAATCTGAATAGCTGATAATGTGAGACTGGCTATGATGGTTAGAGGTTAAAGGGTGAGCTACGAGTTAGTGAATTAGTCCCAACCTTGAGAAATATTCAGGAGCCTTAGAATGGTGGCTTTAAGCTAAGGGGGAGATGGTAAACATATGAGTTTAGTCGGATCTTGATTATGATAGTAGGGAAGTCCTAACCATAGCAGTCATGGTATGTCAATCCCTTTAGGTTCAGATAATTTCTCTAGTAGTTTGGTTGAAGCTAAGTTAGGTCCATCCCTATGTACGAACTCCCAAAAGTTCTAGATAATCACTTCAGACAGTGATGCCGATCTTACTTTACGAATCCTTTAGGCTCATTTTCATGTTACAAATCAGATATGTGTGTTAAATCATGTTTCTCAGTATGATCAACTCGAACTCAATCTCTAGAATATGCTTAGTATCCCAGCAGAATCACGTTATCTCTTGTACGTGCTCAATTTTAGATGTCGTGAATGATTCGTGCTCATAAGACCTATAATTGAAGTCTGACTAGATATTATGAATTCTAACCTTGTATCAGAAAGTGATTAGAGAGCGAAGGCTCAGTACGTATTAGTTCAGTGCCAGTTAAAGCGGAAGAATCCTTCTTAGTGTCCTATCTAGTTCCATGTTAGTTTCATGTTCTTCGGCCTCTGTTGTGCCATAGCATGCATGATCAATTTAGATATTTAGTTCTGATGTGTAAGGCTAGCCCAAAGTCAGATGCTTCGTTGGTTCTAGTGGTGATTTATTGATTGTGGCATTTTTAGTTTCATTCCCATCCTTTTAGTATGTTTTGCCAACATTCGAGGATGAATATTCCCAATGGGGAGATATAATAACACCTCGAATGTTTCTAAGATCAGATTCCAGGCTTAAGGAAAGAAATTAGACAAAAAATGGAAGTTTTGTGCCGAACGAGTCGGGGGATGACTCGTTAGGAGGCCCCACGAATCGTGGTCAAACCCGTGGGGAAACAGTTTTGAGGTTTGGTCAAGTTCGGTGGTAACGGATGACCTGAAGAGTCATCTTTCCTGGAAATGACTCGTTAGGTTGGCCGTTGGGTGGAGGCTAGGGTTCCTGGATAAAGTCTCAGGCAGTAGAGGTGACGGATTGCAGGCCATGAGTCGTCATGGTAGACCACGACTTGTGAAGTGAGTCACGGGTTGTGTTGGGGAAATTTTGAGGAGTTGGGTAGTTTACTCCATGACTCAGTCCCCACGAGTCATTACATAACCCCACGACTCGTGGGGTTCCTCATGGGGGACTAACAGGGTGATTTGCCTGCATTTTTCTTGGGGAATTTTCGTATATTCCTAACTTCTAAACTATGTCATTTTGAGTATTATTTGAGACGTTTTTAAGGGTTTGTCCTAGTCTAATCTCTCATTCTTTCAAAATACTCTCTCAAACCCTTCTTCCTTCCCTTTCTCAAGTTCAAGGATCCTTCAAGGAAGCTTTCAAGGGCTTCAAGGTCGAGTTTAAGTGGGAGATTCTTCTACCAGGTGTGCGGGTCTTTCAACAAGGATAATTTCCATCCTTGTGCCCCAAAATATTTTATCAAAATTCCCAACCTATGGGTGATTTCATCTATATTTCTCTAAATTCCAAGACCTGTTATGATTATGAGATCAATTATGAGGTAGAATAATTGGGTTACCTTGAATTATGTGTTGGACGATGTGAAACGTGAGATTATAGAATGTCTTTATAAAATAACTTGAACTTTGAATGAGGCTTTATTACTGTTCACTCAATTATCATAATTACTTGCATCCATGTTTAGATATATGAAGATCGAATGATTATCTCTAAGAACTTGAATGTGCCATTGATAGACTTGTTGAGAAGAAATTAGAGTTTATGGGCTTGAATAATTGAAAGTAAAAAAAAATATGCATGTCCCTTAGGCTTTTGATGGAGTTGATTGGGTATGAGGTAAATTTATGGTAATGGCCTAATTAATGCATCCTTCTCATGAATTGGAGTAAATCTCAAAATGGGTCTTATGAAATGAAAATGTATGTTTCTCCCATGTTCTTGTTGTTAATGTTTAAGTTATAAGTTAAGTATATGGCTTCCCGTAAATCTAGAATATATAAATCAATGTATGCATGTTAAGGTACGAATTGGATCTATGGGTCATGAATGACTCTATGATACATGTTGAATGATATGAAGCCAGAACTTAATGTGGTGGAAGTATAATGCATGATGTGAATCTATAGATACTCACGAATGCAAGGTGTTTGAAGATATATTGATATGTCTCTATGATGATATGAATTATGATGATAAAGCATGAGATTGTTATTTTCAGAATGTTGGGCTTGTTGTTAGTAGAAAGTAGCCCCGATCCTTCCGAAATGAATGATGAATGATGAAAGCAGTGTATGTTTATGTTTCTGACTAGATGTAGTAGCATAGACCGGATAGATGATGTCAAATCAGTACTCCTCATGTCCTAGTTAGCCAGGGATCCTCCATAGCTGAGAATGTTTCTCTTGGTCAGCTCGAGATCCTCCACAGCAGAGAGTGACTCCCTTGGTTCAGTTGGCATTCTCCATAGCATAGAGTGACTCCCTAGCTCAGTCGGGATCCTCCATAGCAGAGAGAGATTGCCTAGTTCAATCGGGATCCTCCATAGTAAAGAGAGATTCCCTAGTTCAGTCAGGATCCTCCATATCAGAGAGTGACTCCCTAGTTCAGTCGGGATCCTCCATAGCAGAGAGTGGCTCCCTAGCTCAGTCAGGACCCTCCATAGCAGAGAGAGATTCCCTAGTTCAGTCGGGATCCTCAATAGTAGAGAGAGATTCCCTATTTCAGTCAGGATCCTCCATAGCAGAGAGTGACTCCCTAGTTCAGTCGGGATCCTCCATAGTAGAGAGTGACTCCTTACTCAGTCGGGATCCTCCATAGCAGAGAGAGATTCCCTAGTTCAGTATGGTTCCTCCATAGTAGATAAAAACTTTCTTAGTACAGCTGGGACCCTCCATAGTAAAGGATGAATCCCTTAGTTATGTTATCAGCATGATCTAGTTCCATATGATTCAGATTCTAGATTTTAACAGATTTAATATAATGAGAATCAGACTCAGTTACCAGCAGTGATCCAGTACAGTGTGTGATGCTAGTTTCAGATTTAGCTCTTACTAAACATTCAGAACTTGACCCTTATGCATGAGTTCGATGATGTTTCATAAAGTGAGATCCAAAGGAAAGTTTCGTGTATATATATGTTTGTATGTGAATCATAAGAGGATAGGAGCATGTTAATAAGTTATGTTGATGTACTTGGTTATTTCCTTATCGTATATTTGTATATGTATTTATCTATGTTATCCCGTATGCTTAGTACATTCCATGAACTAACCGCATGCCTTTTGTGTTATATCATTTCATGATACAGATTCAGGTCTCCAGACTCAGCCTCGTGGTTAGATACTCTTCATTCCCTCTTAGCCGCCAATGGTGAGTCCACATCTCTCGAGGACATGATATATGTTTATGCTTTCTTTATGTTTCTGTTTCAGATTTTAGGAATTAGCTGGGGGCTCGTCCCAGCAACTCATACAGTTTAGTAGAAGGCTTCCAGACTTGTCTAGATAGACTCAGTGTTGTATCAGATTGTTGTTATAATTATATTTTTATTCTTATTTAGACGCTTGCAATTAGCTTCCGCCTATGTTTGTTGTCAGTCACTTTTATTGTCAAGTAATATTCTATGATTATTCCATGGGTCAACTTGGAGCTTCTCAGGGTTCCTTGTCCTGTGTTATGGCTAGGGTGTGAACTCAGGTCGTGACATGTTCCTAGATTGACTCTTCCCTTGAGAATGAGGGAGTTGAAGGCGGCTGAGTTTGGGTGAGCCAGTCTTAGAATGGAAGGGTAGTTCAGTTGTACCTGTAGGTCGCTTCGTTTCTTACCATAAGGCTATAAAAATAATTTTTGAGGGTTATGTTTGTCGTCTATTTCGGGTCAAGGATGCAACGTCTGAAACCCTAACTCTACATTCAGTTCCTATAGTGTGCGAGTTGATCACGGGTAAAAATAGCATGCCCGAGATATGCTTTATGACTTAAATTAGTCTTGTTTATCTAAGTTATTGTATACATTTTCATGTAATTTTATATGAAGTGAAGATATGTGCTAACCAACATGATTAGCCTTTGTTTTGTAGGTTTTGATGATTTTTAAGTAACTAATCCATGAGTTGGTGAAGTAGAGGCTTGGAAACGGAATTAACACGTGAACGTCGGCAAAGAAGAGGCACAAAACAGCCCACCTGCGCGTCGGCAACGTGCCACGGCAGGCAGGCTGATCACAACAGCCCACCTGCACGTTGGCAACGTGCCACGGCAGGTTGGCTGCGCGACCAAGAGGTGCCAACGCACTGCCCAAGCAGCGTGACACGCTGCCAACGCGGCAGGGTGCTGCCTAGGCCAAGTTCGAGTGATTTCCAGAGGGCTTCCGCGTCCGTAGCGTGTCACGGAGGTAGTGCTCCATGATGCACTCCGTGACACGTTGCTTGTTATTCCGGGAAAAAGTCCCACTACTATAAATAGCACACTTAGGTTCATTTTTCATATTTCAGACTTGGTGGAGCAAGGACGTGGGTTACAGGCAGTTGAGGGACGAAAAGTTCAGGGTTTTTTCTCTCTTTCTTTCTTCTTTAATTCAATTGCTTGTATGATTAACACTCATTTTATGATGATTAATCCACAAATGAGTGGCTAATTCCTCTCCTTGCTGAGGTTATGAACAATTATGATGAAATTTGATTATTGATTCTATGGTTTTTCATCTTTTCTTCCATGTTGTTCTATTAATTCTTGTTTCTACTGCATTAGTGTGTGGCCTACATTAATGTACATCTAAAAAGTCCGGTTTCACTCGAGAGAGCACGAAATTGGAAAGTTGTGAATTAATAGGATATGTTCTTTACTTGATTTGGGAAAATTGGGTCTTGATTTGCTTTCAGGATAGAAATATACCTGAAAGTCGTATTAGTCAATTTAGGAACCGGAATCGTATGGCTAGGACATGAATTGCATTTGATCATAGAAATGTAGACGGATGGTTCATGATTCTTAAATGAGATTAAATACGGGAGTTTTAATCTCTTGGCAATTGTTCTTGGCTAGCAACAGGAAGAAAAGATTAACCAATTTATGAAGATAATCAGTTTCATTACATGTTCGTTTAACCTCAGCATGCTTTCATTCATAGTTCAGATTCAAAGTAGATAATTGTTCTTAGTTTTAGTATAGAATTTATCAAACAAACTATCCACTTTTTGGTTACGTTGTTGTCTACATATTTAGAAGTAAAATATAGTATACTTGAGCAAATTGCACTTAATCCAAGTCTCTGTGGGATCGATACTAGGCTTACTAAAGCCACTTACTACTTGTTCGACCACGTGCACTTGCGTATTGTTTTTTATACCCACAAAATAGACCCGAACAAGTTTTTGGCGCCGTTGCCGGGGACTTGGCAATTGGTGAATTTGTTTTAAGTGTTAATTTACTGTATTTTTATTTTGTTAGTGCTGACAACTTGGTCTTAGTGTTTGTTTTAATTCTTTTTCATTTTAATTTTTTTTCTTTTTCGGATACCCTTATTGACATGACATCGTGGAATACAAATGGTTTAAATGGTGGATACTCATATTTTGGTGAATCTTGTCTGAATTGCGGAGGACACCATTCGTGGCAACACTGTAACACGTGCAATATATGTGGTGGTCAAGATGGCCATTGGGATGCCTGTCCGAATGCATATTCCCCTCCCCCAAGCCCCTACTATGATCCTTCTGTTGTTTTTTCTGAATATAGGCATGCTGAAAATGAGGACTTGGGACGCCAAGCTCGAATAGAAGACCTGCTGAAACAACTTCGGGAGCAATCAGAAGCAATGAAGGAGGCGATGACAGTATTGAGAAGTCAGCAAGAAGAGAATGCAGAGGCTCTAGAAAGGATGAGTGTCAAATTCACGGAGATGATTGCTGAGGCTGAAGCTTGTGATAAATTGCAGGTGACATTTTTAGCCGATATTCAAGAGGAACTACAAGAGGAAGATAGGGGTGACTTTTTGGATGAAGCCCAACAATTAGAATCTCTTGAGTGTCCCCGAGATGGGCTCACACTTATGGAAATCCATTCATGGAAGAAGAGATTGAGTATCCCCCATTTGACATTAATGGAGAGATAGATGTCAATGTTGAGAAGGTGTTTACAAGTAAGGAGGTCAAGCACAATGCAGTTTCAGAGTTGAGGTTTATTGGATCACACTCGAAGCATTTTTCGACATTAAGTTTGGTTGACAACATAGGCATAGAGCCTTCCAAGCTTATAGAGAAATGTCTAGAGGAGGACCAAGCTCCGTATATTTTGAAATTTGCTAACTCAGAGAGACAAAATGACTTAGCTTACTTAAGGGCCAATAAGTTCAAAAGGCAACATCTACTGCTTGGTCCTTACAATTTTTCACCACCACCCCTGGAGTATAAGAGGAAATTAGAGAAGAAATTAGGGGTGAGATTCATATCCTCAAGGTGGAGGAAAAAGCGGTGAGACTTGATACGTCGTGCCACGACGTAAAATTAGGCGCTGCTTGGGAGGCAACCCAAGGGTACCATGGGTACCATTTTAATTTCTTGCATTTAAGTTGATTTTATTTATTTTTCATCTTGTGTTGTTTTGGTGGAAAGTTAATCACAGATGGAGGGGAAGTCTGAGTACCCGTGGAGGAGGAAGCTAACAAGCATGGAAGAGAAAAAGTGTGGGGTCGAACACCCACTTGTGCAAAGTTGAAGGAAGGCATGCTATTAGCTAGGCCTAAAGGCCTCAGGGAGTATTTCTCACCCTTTTTAAATTTTAATTTGATGCTATGAGGACATAGCATGATTAAGTGTGGGGTGAGGGAAATTTCAAGGGAAATTTCAAATTTTTGTGCTTAACGATTTTTGTTGAATGTAATGCTTGTGAGAAAATTGAAATTTTTTTTTTGTGAGTTAAGCATGAATTCAGCACCCCTTGGTTTTTCTTTTCGGTTCTTTTCCGACAGGGGTCTTTGAACCGAAGAATAAAATATTTCTTTTTCTTTCCTTGGTCTGTATATAATGTTTTTTTTAGTCATAGTTAGTGACTGTTTCCGACGATGGATGGATGACGATCGTCTTGAGGAAAAATTAGTCGGTAGGTGTTGGGTTTTTGAAACCATAACTCATTGGTGCTTGATGTTCTTGTTATGTGCTATACGTGATTGTAAGATGCAAGTATGTTCGGTGTGAAGCATGCAGGTGTATAACTTTGTGTGAGACGCTTAGGCTCTTGAATTTGACTCAATATGATGGAAGCTTAATTCTGAATTCTTGTGATTAACTGAGTAAGAGTCTACTGAATGTGTCTTGATTTGAGCATGTGCCATGAGTGTAAGGTTTTTGAGTATTCTGTGCTATTGTGGATTGTCTAGAACTTGCCTGGTGTGTTTATAAAACGAAATGAAGGATGTGAATTGTAGGAGATGATTTAGGCATTTCTTTGAATGAAACAAATTTTTACCCCTCATTATACCTACCTTAAAAAATTAATCCTAGTTAACCCCATTGAGCCTTGAGCCTATTCTTTGACAGCTGCAACATAAGCTTAATCCTTTTTCTTTCATTAGCCTTGAAATTGAACCAAAACTCCTAAGCGCTTAAAGGAAAAATCCAAAAGAGTAAAGGAGTGAGAAGAATGAAAAAGAAGGGAAAGTAGCAATTGTAAGAGTTGAGAAAGTTCGAGGGTGCACTTGTTTGAATATGGGTGAGTATTAGTAGGGAGTAAGAAAATAAATAAATGAAAAGTTACTTATAGAACTCCTTACTAATAAGCTAAAAGTGCCTGAAGAAAGGGGGGAACAAAAGAGGAAAAACAAAGATGAAAAGAGAAAAAGGTGAATTGAGGGAAGGGAAGTTTGTAATGAAGGCGTGATGTATTATAAGCGCTTAGGAAAGATAGTCACTATTACTGATCATAATAGTACCTACCCGCACCTGAGTTACATTACAACCTAAAAAGTCCTACTTGATCTTACATTCATACATCCTTAAATTAGTGGAATAAAACACTAAGGGCAAGCTTATGGGTCATTACATGATGCATGTGAATTCTTTGTGAGAGTGAGTGTAATTCTATGCATGTACCCACACATGTTGTGATATAAAAATTATTTTTGTGTGTGAAATTGGGTAACTCTCTTTTCGTGAGGGGCACATGTTGAATGAAGGATATAATTCATGTGGGATTTCTTAATCAGTTGATTTGCATGAGTTTGCTAAGATTGAGAGTCGATTCTTGAGGTTAAGAAGTCTTAACATAGTTGTACTTCATTTCAATGATCAAATCCGGCATGCTCTATTTTTAGCTTGTATCTTACGTAATCATTATAGCCGTAACTTGAATTAGCTTGCTAAATTAGTTATGTGGGAGTCTCCATATGCATGATATGTAAAAGGTTGTTCAAGGACGAACAAGGCTTTAAGTGTGGGGTTGTGATCACGGGTAAAAATAGCATGCCCGAGATATGCTTTATGACTTAAATTAGTCTTGTTTATCTAAGTTACTGTATACATTTTCATGTAATTTTATATGAAGTGAAGATATGTGCTAACCAACATGATTAGCCTTTATTTTGTAGGTTTTGATGACTTTTAAGTAACTAATCCATGAGTTGGTGAAGTAGAGGCTTGGAAACAGAATTAACACGCGAACGTCGGCAAAGAAGAGGCACAAAACAGCCCACCTGCGCGTTGGCAACGTGCCACGGCAAGCAGGCTGATCACAACAGCCCACCTGCACTTTGGCAACGTGCCACGGCAGGTTGGCTGCGCGACCAAGAGGTGCCAACGCGCTGCCCAAGCAGCGTGACACGCTGCCAACGCGGCAGGGTGCTGCCTGGGCCAAGTTCGGGTGATTTCCAGAGGGCTTCCGCGTCCGTAGCGTGTCACGGAGGCAGTGCTCCGCGATGCACTCCGTGACACATTGCTTGTTATTCCGGGAAAAAGTCCCACTACTATAAATAGCACACTTAGGTTCATTTTTCATATTTCAGACTTGGTGGAGCAAGGACGTGGGTTACAGGCAGTTGAGGGACGAAAAGTTCAGGGTTTTTTCTCTCTTTCTTTCTTCTTTAATTCAATTGCTTGTATGATTGACACTCATTTTATGATGATTAATCCACAAATGAGTGGCTAATTCCTCTCCTTGCTGAGGTTATGAACAATTGTGATGAAATTTGATTATTGATTCTATTGTTTTTCATCTTTTCTTCCATGTTGTTCTATTAATTCTTGTTTCTACTGCATTAGTGTGTGGCCTACATTAATGTACATCTAAAAAGTCCGGTTTCACTCGAGAGAGCACGAAATTGGAAAGTTGTGAATTAATAGGATATGTTCTTTACTTGATTTGGGAAAATTGGGTCTTGATTTGCTTTCAGGATAGAAATATACCTGAAAGTCGTATTAGTCAATTTAGGAACCGGAATCGTATGGCTAGGACATGAATTGCATTTGATCATAGAAATGTAGACGGATGGTTCATGATTCTTAAGTGAGATTAAATACGAGAGTTTTAATCTCTTGACAATTGTTCTTGGCTAGCAACAGGAAGAAAAGATTAACCAATTTATGATGATAATCAGTTTCATTACATGTTCGTTTAACCTTAGCATGCTTTCATTCATAGTTCAGATTCAAAGTAGATAATTGTTCTTAGTTTTAGTATAGAATTTATCAAACAAACTATCCACTTTTTGGTTACGTTGTTGTCTGCATATTTAGAAGTAAAATATAGTATACTTGAGCAAATTGCACCTAATCCAAGTCTCTGTGGGATCGATACTTGGCTTACTAAAGCCACTTACTACTTGTTCGACCACGTGCACTTGCGTGTTGTTTTGTATACCCACAAAACCACCCGAACACGAGTATCCAGAGGTTTTTCCAAATGATCTACCAAGAGTCCTTCCCGAGCGGGACATTGACTTAGTTATTGACTTTCTTCCCGATACGCAGCCTATATCTATCCCTCTGTACGTAATGGCTCTGGCTGAGCTAAAGGGGTTGAAAGAACAGTTGAAGGATCTCTTGGATAAAGGGTTTACTAGACCTATCAAGTCCCCATAGGGTGCACAAGTTCTCTTTATTCGAAAGAAGGATGGGTCTCTTTGTATGTGCATTGACTACCGATAGTTGAATAAGGTCAATATTAAGAACAGATACCCCCTCCGCAGAATTGATGTCTTGTTTGACCAACTTAAGGGTGCTAAGTTCTTCTCAAAGATAGACCTTAGATTCGCGTATCATCAGCTCAGATTTAGGGAGAGTGACATTCCAAACACAGCTTTCAGGACTCGGTATGATCACTATGAGTTTGTGGTTATGTCTTTTGGACTAATGAATGCTCCTACATCTTTTGTAGATTTGATTAATAGGGTGTTCAAGCCATATTTGGACATGTTCGTGATTATCTTCATAGACGACATTCTCATATACTCTCAGAGTGAGGAGGAGCATGCTGCGCATTTGGGGATGGTGCTATAGACTCTCAAGGATCGCTAGTTGTTTGCTAAATTCAGCAAGAGTGAGTTTTGATTGGACTTCAGTTTCATTTTTGGGCCTCGTAGTGTCAAGTAAGGGTGTGTAGGTGGAATCTCAAAAGATAGAAGCTATAAAGAATTGTCCTAGACTAGTTAATCCTTCATATATCAGTAGTTTCTTGGCTTTATCTAGCTATTACAGGAGGTTTGTGGAAGGATTTTCATCCATTGCAGAACCCTTGACTATATTGACTTAGAATAAAGCCAAGTTCCAGTGGTCGGATGTATATGGGAAGAGTTTTCAGGAGTTAAAGACTCGACTCACTTTAGCCCTAGTGTTGACCCTACCTAAGAGTATAGGTGGGTTAATTGTGTATTGTGATGCCTTTAAGGTCGGTCTTGGTTGTGTGTTGATGCAACATAGTAAGGTCATTGCATATTCTTCTAGATAGCTTAAGACTCATGAGAAGAATTATTCGACACATAATCTAGAATTGGCTGTAGTGGTGTTCGCATTGAAGATTTGGAGGCACTAATTTTATGGGGTCCATGTGGATGTATTTCTAGACCACAAGAGCCTGCAGTATATGTTCACTCAAAAGGACCTAAATTTTCGACAACGGAGGTGGCTAGAGCATCTCAAGTACTATGACATGAGTGTACTTTATCACTCGGCCAAGGTCAATGTGGTGAAGAATGCTCTTAGTAGGCTATGCATGGAGAGTGTTTCTCATGTAGGCAATGGTAAGAAAGAGTTGGTAAAGGATGTGCATCGACTTGCGCGGTTAGGGGTTCACCTTGTTGACTCGACAAATGATGGTGTCATTATTCAGAACACTTCAAAATCCTCTTTGGTGACTAAGGTCAAGGCTAGGAAATATGAGGATGCTATTTTGGTGTAGTTTAAGTAAGCGGTTTGGAACAAGAAGGTGGAGGTTTTCTCCTAATGGGAGATGGTGTACTTCGTTATCAGGGTCGTTTATATGTTTCAAGTGTTGACGACTTGAGATATTGGATGTTGAGTCAGGCTCATGGATCTCGGTATTCTATCCACACAGGTGCCACCAAGATATACTGTGACCTATGGGAAGTCTACTGGTGGAATGGCATGAAGAAGGACAAAGCAAAGTTTGTGGCTAAGTGTCCAAATTGTCAACAAGTGAAAGTGGAGCATCAAAGACTAGGAGGTGTGCTGCAAGACATCAGTATCCCCACCTATAAGTGGGAAGAGATCAATATGTATTTCATCACAGGGTTACCTCACACACATCGACAATATGACTCTATTTGGGTGGTTGTAGATAGGTTGACTAAAGCAGCCCATTTTCTGTCGGTAAAAACTACCGACTCAACAGAGGACTATGTTAAATTGTACATTTGGGAGTTAGTTCAGCTGCATGGAGTTCACTTGTCCATCATTTTATACAGAGGTACTCAGTTCACCTCGCAGTTTTGGAGATCGATTCAAAAAGGACTTGGTACTCAGGTCAGGCTCAGCACAACTTTTCACCCACAGATAGATGGTCAGGCTGAGCGGACTCTCGAGGATATGTTGAGATCATGTGTGATTGACTTCAAAGGTATTTGGGATGATCATTTATCTCTTATCGAGTTTTATTACAACAACAGCTACCACTCCAACATCCACATGGCTCCATTTGAGGCTTTTTATGGGCGGAGGTGTAGGTCGCCTATTTGTTGGTTTGAGGTAGGTGAGGCTACATTGATTGGGCTGGATGTTTTTCATAAGGCCATAGAGAAGGTTCAGCATATTATAGAGAGGCTTAAAATAGCTCAGAGTCATCCGAAATCTTATGCAGATATTAGACGAAGAGAACTTGAGTTTGAAGTTGATGATTGGGTGTTTTCAAAGGTGTCTCCCATGAAGGGGGCGATGAGGTTTGGGAAGAAAGGGAAACTTAGTCCCCCACATGTTGGCCCATACAGGATTATGAGATGTGTTAGCAAGGTGGCCTATGAGTTGGACTTTCCCTCGGAGTTAGCTTTAGTGCATCCAGTTTTTCATGTATCTCTGTTAAAGAATGCCTCAGTGACCCGACCTTAGTTGTTCTGGTGGAGAATTGTGGTGTGAAGGACAGACTTAACTATGAGGAGGTTCTGGTTGAGATCCTTAATTATTAAGTTCGGAAGTTGAGGAATAAGGAAGTAGCTTTCGTGAAGGTGTTGTGGAGGAATTAGCATGTTGAGGGAGCTATGTAGGAAGCCAAAGCAGATATGTAGGCTAGATACCCACATCTTTTCCCTTCCAGCTCAGTTCCAGCTTGAGGTATCAATTTCCTCCCAAGTACTCTATTCAGTCTCAATCAAGTTCATGTCTCTAAGTTTCTTTCATGTCCTTGTATGCATGTATGTTTCATGAGTCCTATTCAGTTATGTATTTCAGTCCGGAGTCATTCATTCTAGAGTTTTCAACTTCAGATGTTTAGTATTTAGGATTGCAGTTCCTCTTCCCTAGCCTTTTAGTATGTTTACCCCACAATCAAGGACAAATGTTCCTGAGGGGGAGATATTGCAATACCCTAAAAGTCCCTAAGATTAGACATGAGATTTGAAATGTGATCAGTAGAAATTTTGGAATATTGCCTCAGTACAACTCAACCTAAGAGTTGTAGGTTGGTAGTACGGGTCGTAGGAAGACCTATGGATCAGGTCGGAAATTTTGTTCCCCAAATAATGAGTCCCCACTACGAGTCGTATTATGTGGGTACGACCCATGATCAGGAGCCGTAGCAAGTCTTTGGAGTTATCCAGTGATTGATTGTACGGGTGATGGTACGACTTGTAGGATGGTGTTACAAATCCTAGTAGGATTCATGGAAATATTCATAGGATTGGATGTTTTGGACTTGGTCTGTACGGGAGTACCACGAGTCGTAGGAAGATTGTATGACTCGTGGTACGAGTCGTGATAGTTGGTAGTTTAGTTTTTCCTACAAATTCATTAAGGGTATTTTCGTAAAATCTAAGTTCCTAATCCCTAACTACATCATTGTAAGCTCTGTTAGGAGGGCTTTAAGAGGGGTTAAGCCTATTTTAACCATTCCCATCCTATGCGTGCAAGCCTAGACCCCTCCATTGAAGATCAAGCCTAGAATTTCCCAATTTCCCTTCAAAATCCTTTGGGCTTTCTAGGGAAAGTGTAAATTTGATTATTCTAGGTATGTGTAGGCCATTACTGAGGATTTCTTCCACCCTCATGCTCATAATTCTTCTCAATTTTATGAATCAAGCCTCAATTCAAATCATGAACTAAAAGTGATTTCAATCTAATTTCATAGACTTCTTATAAATTGTTTATGGGTTGATTTCCTCTATGTTTTAAAGTATGTTTGATGATCAGTGGGAAGATTTACACATGTTTCGATTAAAAATTCATGAGTTCAATTTTTAGAGGATTTACCCAATTATGCAAGTTTATGAAAAAGTCTAGTTTGTGATTGATGATTTCAAGTATGATGAAATATCTAGCATGTAGGGATGTTTACAAACTACCCATGTATAAATTTATGATTTTAATTTTGAAGTCTATTTCATGCAAGCATGATTTTAAGATTTGAAAAAGCCCACTCAAGTTAAGCTTGATTTCATGATTTAGCCAAGGCTAATAAGTTCAGTAATCTCAAATTTTGGAGTCAAGACTCCCCATATGTTAAGTTTCAAGTTATTTTTTGATATATGACTATATGAGCATTATACATGTTTTGGGAGTAGTGTATAGCACCGAGTAGGCTATGGGATCCAAGGTTCCCTAGTCTCATAAACTATGTGCCAAATAGGTATACTTTGGGGCCTCTCAAGAGAGCGTTTCCCCCCGCCCAAGGACACCCCGTGATATCACACCTTACTTAATCCTTCGCCCTATCAAATCATAGGATTTCCCTCTTCCACAAGGGCAAGACGTGGAATCATCATGCGCTCTTACATGGTGGTTGTCAGTTAAGACGAGTCTCCCATTATTTCTCATAATTTCAGTAATGCATGTACTATGAGATATGGTATCATATTTTCAGCAGGTTTGACCCAAGGATTAGTTTATGATCTTTTACTTATGTTTTTAGATACGGAAAGCCATATGTATTATTTTTCAGCTTTAGGTCATTGAAATTCAGTATTATATCCAATTCATGTCTATTCATGTTTTCAGATATCAGCATGGAGTCTTTACTCTCAGAATCTTATGATGTTGTGATTTAGGATGTATACGAATTTGGTTTATATTTACTCAGCTTGTTTTACTTACCTCGCATGCTCAGTACATTTCAAGTATTGACCATATACCTATGCTATATCGTTTCATGACACAGGTCCTGGCGATTAGATCAGCTTTGCCATTAGCCAGTTTCTGCAGCTTAGTCCAATTCTCTCATTGGTGAGTCTTCATCCTTTGAGGACCTTCAGCTTGTTGAGTTGCATACTTTTAGTTTTCATAATTTTAGTGAGCTAGTTGGGGATGCTTTCCCATCAACTCGTTAGTTAAGTTGGAGACTTTTCAGGCAATTTTTAGAAAATCAACTTGTTAGTATTGACTCTGCTTGGTTGATATATGTTCAGACTTCTGTTATCTCAGAATTTCGTTATCCGCTTTCCTCATGTTTATTTTTTAGTTATCATGTTTATTCCATGGGTGGAGTTGAAGTCATTTATGGTTCTAGGTTCGTGTTTAGATCCAAGCCTATGTTCAGGTCGTGACATTTTGGAATAGTTGATAACAGTTAAAGTGAAAACACTCAAGAGACCTAATCTGGTGATTGAGTATAGTGATTCAATAGGAATGAATTAGTCGATTGGATGAATCTATGTTATCAATTTTATAGGCTAGGTATTGGGATATATCACTAGTTTAATAATCCAAAGTTGTTATGAATCAATGGGGAACACTTCCCTAGTTAATTGCATAAATTTGATCACAACAACAATCTACTTTCTTACTTGATTCTTTCTTTAAAACCCTCAATTAGGAAATAACTATACTGAAAGCATAAATACTAGAATTATTCTACATCCTGACCATATTCCCTGTGGGATTGACCCAAACCTACTTTGGTTCTTTATTGACAATGTCCACGTCATACTTTTATAGGGGTGGGATTTGAGCGTTATCAACCATGAATGGGAGATTTCTTCCACCCTCACGCCCAATTTCTTCTCTAATTCATGAATTCAAGTCTCCAATTAAGTGTATTGAAATTCTAGGATTTTAACCCAAATCATGCAATAATCTATGTTATGTTTATGGGTCCAATCCCCCTATGTTTCAATGTATGGTTTAAGACTAATTGCGGCAGATTTTACCTTCAATTTAAATGTAAATTCATGATTTCAAGTTATTAACAATTATGCCCCATTATGCATTTTTTATGAAGATCAAGCCTATGATTCCATGATTTCAAGCACGATGAGTTATCTAGTATGCATGAATGTTTATGAACACTTAGCTTATGATTTCATGACTTCGAATTACGAAGCTTATGTCAAGTATGTATTATTTTATAATTTGGGCAAGCCCATGTAGTTAAGTATGTTATTGTGATTTTAGCTTAGAAGATTAGTTCTAAAGATATATTTGGAGTCAAGACTCCCTAGTAATTCAGATTTAAGGGATGTTTTGAGAATAGGATTACATGAGCAATATGCATGTTTTGGGAGTAGTGTCTAGCACCAAGTAGGCCGGGGATTTTGAGGACCCGATCTCTGAATACACACTAATTTAGGATATATTCTTATTGGGACCTCCCAAGAGTGTGTTTCCCCCATTCGAGGGCACACCCATGATATCACACCTCATTCGTCCTTTGCCTTGACAAGGCTTAGGATGACTTTCCTCCATGTGGGTAAGATGTGGGATCATCATGCTCTTATACATGGTGGTTGTCGGTTATGACGAGTCTCTTATTATTCCTCATGATTTTAGTTACTCATGTCCATGACTTATGATATTACATTTTACAAAATATTTGACCCAATGAATAGTTTATGAGCTTACACTTATGATTTCAAGCATGACAAGTCATATAATGTCTATTTTTGAATCTTGGATCATTATTTATAGTTTATGAAGAACATCTTATGATTATACATATCTCAGATATGACCTTTAGCATGCAGTCCTTAATCCCATGATCTATCTTGATTTATACTCATGATTTCAGCTAATGTTTTACTAAACATGTTTCACTTTCCCTACATTCTGAGTAAATTCCAAGTACTGACCGCATACTCTATGCTATATCGTTTCATAATATAGGTTTGGGTGATCCATCTCAGTCTCGCTGATAGCTCGCTCTCTCTTCGTTTAGCTCCATCTCGCATAGATTGAGTTTTCATCATCCTAGGACATCTATCATTTTACGCTTGTTATGTTTTGTTTTAGTTTCATACTTGGAGTTAGCTGAGGGCTTGTCCCAACATCTCATTATATAGTAGAGGCTTTTCAGACATAGACTTAGCATGTTCAGCTTTGTGGTTCAGCGTTGTGATGTTATCACTCTTATTTATGCTTATGATATTTAGACTTCTACTTATCCATGCTTGTGTTAATTTATGCTAGTCTATGCCCTTAAATCATGCTATGTATGTGCCATGGATTAGTTTGGAGCCATTCGTGGTTCTAGGTCCCGTGTCTCGGTCCGGGGTCTCAGGTTGGGTCATGACAAACATGTATCAAAGCAAAGGTTATAGGTGTGTCCTAGGGTGTTTGAAAGCCGTGTTAAGTAGAGTCTTTTCCATGGGTGTGAAGTGCACCACACTTATGGAGAAGAGGCTACATGATGTTTTAGGAAAGTTCCTTTCTTTCATGATCTATATCATGCGATGAAATACCTCTCTATTACTGTAACTTGTGTTGTACTCGTTTGTGGAAATATGCCTCCACGCCAAGTAAATGGAAGGAGAAATGGCAACGAAAATGGACATGGCAATGGTAATGGAGATGGGCATCTGCCAGCCCACCAGGTCCAATAGATCCCTAACCCAAGTAGGTCACTCATGCCTAGTTCAAGGCAGCATTTCAGATGTTAGCACAATCCATGATAGCTCAGGTCAACCAGCAGGCAATGGCCCATGTTCCCCAGAATGGGAACGCAGGAGTGGCGAGAGTGCGGGACTTCCTTATGATGAACCCACCTGAGTTTCTTAGGTGGAAGGTGGATGAGGACCCACATGAGTTTATTGAGGAGGTGTAGAAGATCACCTAGATTATGGGGGTGACAAGAGAGGAGAGTGCAGACTTAGCCTCCTAAAAGCTAAAGTGGGTTGCTCACATATGGTTCCATCAGTGGAAGGACTGCAGGGGAGCTGGAGTGGTTCCCGTGCGTTAGGATGAGTTTGTGACTGCTTTCTTAGACAGGATTTTCCCTAGGGAGTTTAGAGAAGCAAAGGCAGCTGAGTTCATCAACCTAAAGCAGAACAACAGGATTGTCCAGGAGCATGCTTTGGAGTTTACCAGTTGTCCAAGTATACATCGGAGATGGTGGCTGATCTGAAGGCTGGTATGAGCAAGTTTGTGAGTGGAGTAGTATATTCCTTCATCAAGGAGTGCAGGACCGAAATGCTGATTAATAATATAGATTTCTCTCGGCTGATCATATACGCCAAGCAGATAGAGGCGTAGCAGATGAAGGAGAAGGAAAGAGAGACCAAGAGGGCCTGGACAGGGAGTTATGGGCACTTTCAGTAGAGATTCAATGGTGGACATTAGCCTCAGTTCCACCAGAGGTCATCATCCCCAGCTCCCTCATCAACTAGTGTTCCATCTATACCTCGAGGAGATTATAGAGGTCGAGTGTCATGCTCTACGGGTCAGAGGAGCATGTCAATAGAGTATTCTTTTCCAGCTTGTAGGAAGTGTGGCAAGAAGCACCCTGGAGAGTGCTTCATTGGTACTATGGTTGTTTCGAGTATGGGAAGATCAAACATATGCTCAGAGACTATCCTTCAGCTAGACAAGGCAATAGTAGAGGTTGTGCCCCAGCTACCAATTCATAGCTCCAGCAACTCATCTATCTCAGCAAGGCGCTTGTTCTAGTACGGGGGGGTCAACGCCAGAACAGGTTCTGTACAATATCATCTCATCAGGAGTAGGAGGTCTCTCTCGATGTGGTCACTGATATGTTACGAGTATACCATCTTGACGTCTATGCATTGTTAAATCCATGAGCTATTTTATCTTTCCTGACTCCTTATGTTGTTGTAAGTTTTGGAGTCAGTCCCAAAATCCTATCAAAACCCTTCTCAGTCTCTACCCCTATTGGTGAATTAGTTTTTGCTCGACGGGCATACAGAAATTGCCCTATCATGATCCTTTAGAAAGTCACCTCACCCGACCTAGTGGAGTTAGATATGACCGATTTTGATGTTATATTTTGTATGGATTGGTTACGTTCATGTTATGCCTAAGTCAATTATAGAACCCATGTGGTAGAGTTTTGATTTTCAAGTGAGCCAGTCCTAGAGTGGAAGGATAGTTTAGTGGTGTTTGTAGGTCGTTTTGTTTCCTATCTCAAGGCCAGAAAGATGATCTCTAAGGGTTGTTTGTACCATCTAGTCCGGGTCAAGGATGCTACATCTGAGACTTGGACCCTTTTGTCAGTTTCGGTTATATGTGCGTGTCCATTGGTGTTCCCAGATAATCTACCAAAAGTCTCTCTCGAGCGGGAGATCGGCTTTGGTATTGAACTTCTTCTTGATACACAGCCTATATCCATTCCTCCTTACAGAATGGCTCTAGCTGAGTTAAAAGAGTTGAAAGAGCAGTTGAAGGATCACCTAGATAAGTATTTCATTAAGCCTAGCAAATCCCCGTGGGGTGCTCAAATTCTCTTTGTCCAAAAGAAAGACAATTCCCTTACGATCTGCATTGATTATTGGCAGTTGAACAAGGTCATGGTCAAGAATAAATATAATCTCCCTAAGATTGATAATTATTTTGACCAGCTTCAGGGTGTTAAGTGCTTTTTGAAGATAGACCTAAGATCCGGCTATCATCAGCTCAGAGTTAGGGAGAGTTACATTTCGAAGATAACTTCAATACTCAGTATGGTCACTATGACTTTGTAGTTATGTCTTTTGGACTAACGAATGCTCCTATGGCTTTTATGGATTTGATGAATAGGATGTTCAAGTAGTAGTCGGATATGTTCGTGATTATCTTCATAGATGATATTCTCATATACTCTCATAGCGAGGAGGAGCATGCCGCTTATTTGAGGATTGTGTTACAAACTCTCAAGGATCGCCAGCTGTTTGCTAAATTCAACAAGTGTGAATTTTGGCTGAACACAGTAGCATTCTTGGGTCATGTGGTGTCTAGTGAGGGTGTGCAGGTGGACTCTCAAAAGATAAATGCGGTGAAGAATTGTCCTAGACCAGTCAGTCCTACAAATATTAGGAGCTTTTTGGGTTTGGTTGGCTACTACAGGAGGTTCGTAGAGGGATTTTCAGCCATTGCAACACCCTTAACTAAGTTGACCTAGAAGAAGTTCAAATATCAGTGGTAGGATGCTTATGAGGAAGTTTTTAGGAGTTAAAGACTCGACTCACTTCATCCCCAGTATTGACCCTATTGGAGGGCATAGATTTTTTTTCGTGTATTGTGATGCCTCTAGGTTGGCATGGGTTATGTGTTAATGCAACATGGTAACACCATTCTGTATGCCTCTAGGAATCTTAAGACTCATGAAAAGAATTATTTGATGCATGACCTAGAGTTGGCAGTTGTGGTGTTTGCTTTGAATATTTGGAGGCACTACTTGTATGGGGTACATATGGATGTATTCATGGATCATAAGAGCCTTCAGTAAAGTGTTCACTCAGAAGGACCTAAATTTGTGGAAAAGGAGATGGTTTAGAGTTTCTCAAGGACTATGACATGAGCATCCTTTATCATCCGGGCAAGGCCAATGTTGTGGCGGATTCCCTTAGTAGGTTGTTAATGAAGAGTGTGTCTCATGTCGAGGATGGGAGAAAGGAGTTGGTGAAGGATGTCCATAGGCTTGTTCATTTAGAGGTTTTCCTTACATATTCTACAGATGGTGGTGTTATTGTTCAGAATGGATCAGAATCTTTATTGGTGATGGAAGTTAAATCTAGGCAAGATGAGGATCCTATCCTTGTAAAGTTAAAAGAAGATTTTTGGAATCGGAGAATGAAGGTTTTCTCCCAAGGGGGAGATGGTGTATTTCGATATTAGGGTCAATTATGTGTTCAAGCTGTAGATGACTTAAGAAAGAAGATTTTTAGCGAAGCTCATCGCTCTTGGTACTCTATCCATCCAGGTGCCACCAAGATGTACCATGATCTACGGAAAATCTATTGGTGGAATGGCATGATGATTGACATAGCGGAGGTTGTGGCCTAAGTGTCTGAATTGCCAATAGGTGAATGTTGAGCATCAGAGACCTGGAGATTTGCTTCAGGACATTATCGTTCCTACTTGGAAGTGGGAAGTTGTCAAGACTCGAATATAGGCCCGGATCAAGATACGGGATATGGAACCCCGATAGGCTCCAATTCGACCCATGGCATGATCATAGCATAACATTAGCAAGACAACAACTAACAGAATCATAACTGAGTAGAAGCTAATTGAAAGAGTCTAATTCAAATCGATAAGAACAAATGTAATAAAACTCTGATACAAAGTTGAATCTGTCTATACAAGTCTGAAAGCCTCTACTACACAGATGAGTTTCTGGGACAAGCCCCTAGCTAACTCCTAAAGTCTGAAAATTGAAACATAATCAAATAGAAAACATAGATCGCATCCTCGGGAGATGAGGACTCACCATAACCAGCTGAGGTGGGAATAGAGCGTATCTAACCACGTGGCTGAGTCTAAAAACCATAATCTATATGATGAAATGATATAGCATATAAAGTATGCGGTCAGTACTTGGAATGTACTAAGTATGCGGGAAGCGTAAGTAAACTAAACATGCAAGTATACAAAAAGGAAGTAAACTGAATACATCGACATACAATTGAGTTGGAAAACAACAACCCTGTCTAAGATACATATATATTGACATTAATCTTTTATTTGAAAATATTTACTGAAGTATAATCAAATTGATGCATAAGGGTCATGTGTTGTACATATACTGAGAACTGAAGTTGTAACTAATATCATACACTATACTGACTATCTGCTGATAATTGAGTCTAAATCATGCTAAACTGATTTTATCTGAAATCTTAAATTATGCGGAGCTGAGCTGAACTGATATCATAGACTAAGGGAGACATTCTCTACTATGGAGAATCCCTGACTGACTAAGGGAAACATTCTCTTCTATGGAGAGTCCCTGACTGACTAAGGAAAACATTCTCTGCTATGGAGAGTCCCTGACTGACTAAGGGAAATATTCTCGGCTAATGAGAGTCCCTGACTGACTAAGGGAAATATTCTCTGATATGGAGAGTCCCTGACTGACTAAGGGAAACATTATCTGCTATGGAGAGTCTCAATTATACTAGAACATGGAGGTCACTAGCCTGACGTCATTCATCTAGTCTAAGTTACTTCAGCTAATCAAAGACATGAGCATTCAACTAATTATATCATACTGAATTCATTTAGAGTTGATTAAGGCTACTTTCTACTAACAATAAGCTCAAAAATCTGAAGGATCATTCTCATGCTTTATCATCATAATTCATATCATCATAGTCCCGAATAATCGTTTAAATCATACATTCTACATTCAAGAGACATCTATAGGATCAGATCATACTTTAAACATATCCACAACATTTATATCCCGTGTTCATAGCATATAGCGTATACCCTAGATTCATGTAAGATCCATAGGTCCAAGTCATACTTTAACACATATTCGAAATCATAGTGAAGGCATATACGTATTTCATATTCACCTAAGCCCATAAGTTCTAATCTTATCTCAACATATATATTAAATCATATAGTCTAGATTTACAGAATCATATGATTGACTCATGCTTAAACATATATAATGAATTTATGGTAAGAGCATATGAATATTTAATGAACCCCATTTCAAAATTTATGCTAAATCGTGTTTTTCACATATAATGTACATAATTCGAGAAGGTGTAAGTAACTTCATAAGCATACCCGACTATTAACCATGACGGGTCTTAGAATTTGGGGAGAACATATGAGAATTCATGCATAAATTGAAACCCTAAAGCATGATTTTCTAGAATCAAGGGGTTTGGGTATTTAGTATAAAAATTTGGGGCACAAGGATGAAAGGAAGCCCTTGTTGAAAATCCACACACCTGAAGGAATCCCCCATATGAACTTGAACCTTGAAGAAGCCCTAGGTGATCCCTTGAGTTTGGAGAGAGGGGAGGAAGAAGAGGTTGAGAGTGTCTTTTGATGGAATGAGGGTTTAGGATAGGAGGAACACTTAAAAACGTCCCATATGGTACTCAAAACGGCGTAGTTTAGGATTTTATGAAAACACCCTTAAAATTTCATAGGAAAAAGGACCCTACCAGTCCTCATGAGGGACATCACGACTCATGAGGTACTGGACGAGTCGTGAGTCTATTCTGTGAAGTCTACTGGGATTTTCACAAAATTTTGTCACTTAACAAGTCACTTAACGAGTCGTGAGGTGACTTAACGGGTCACTTGACCAGGCGTGAAGTCCCTTATGAAACTGAAGTTTTCCAGCAATTTTGGCCACTTAACGAGTCACTTAACAAGTCTTTAAGTGACTTAACGAGTCACCTAATGAATCGTTCTGTGATGCTGGTGCAGTTTCACTAAATTGCTCATAACTTTTTATTCTGAACTCTGATTGAAGCAAGGTTGGATTATTTGGAAACAAGACTCAAAAGGCTTAAATTTGATATATTTAATCACCTAAAAACACTTGGTAAAATGGTATCTATAGTCATTAGAAGCTAACCCTAGCTAGAACTTGTACCAAAAACTCAATCGATAAGAAGACTCTCAACTCAATTTTGTGCTAGAAGTTCCTTATGACCGTAATTTGTATCCATTGAACTTCTAAAACTTGAGGATTGATATTAAAACCTAGTATTTACATAATTCGTTAGGCTCAGACCTATCCATACACCTAGAACGGTTCCAAACTTAGTCCAAAGGTTCGGGGCATTGAAATATCTCAAAACTCACTAGTTTTGGGTCTAGTCTTAGAGAATTTTGGGGTGGTACAATATATCCCCCTTTGGAACACTCGTCCTCGAATGTGCGTAAACATACTGAAAAGCTGGGGAAAGGAACTGCCATCCCAATTACTTGACATTCGATGCTGAAAACTGCCAGAGTGACTGAGCTGATAAGGATTGAGATATCATTTTCAACCTGCTTCCTAATACTGAACTAGCAATCATGGTATCTGGTTTGACTAAAAGTAAGGGACTCATAAGCACGAATCATTCATGACATCTAAAACTGAGTACATACATGAGGTAACCTAACCTGCTGAGCTAGTAAAGCAACTTCTAAAGATTGAGTTCGAGCTGAGCAAACTAGAGGACATGAGTTAACATGCATATCTAGTTTATGACATGAAGCTGAGACTTAAGGATTCATAGGGTGAGACTGGCATCACTGTCTGAAGCGGTCATCTAGAAATTTTGGAAGTCTACACTTTAGAATGGGTAGAGCATAGCTTCAACTGAAACATAAGAGAAACTATCTGAATCTGAAGGGATTGGCATACCATGGTTGTTAGGGTTGGAACTCCCCAACTAGTACACTCAATATTTGACTTGTCTCATGACCCACCATCTCCCCCTTAGCTTAAAGCCATCATTCTAAGGCTCCTGAATATCTCTTAAGTTTGGGGCTAAACCACTAACTCTTGACCTCTCCTCCACCTCTAGAATTAACTACAAACCTCCTCACAACTATTTCACACCATACATCGACAATCTCTTCTCAACAAACATCACAAGAGTTTCTATTCAATACTGGGGTTCCTAGGCTAGAAACATGCAAAGAGTAACATGACAAATTCATAACACACCTGTGACTACTTCCGCGACTTGCCCTTATCTTGATGTGTTGCCAAGGCATAGGAGCGGTTTTGACATTGTCCGCCACCTGCGTTAGATGATGCCCCTTGATAAAATGGGCGGTTCGCAAGAGCTACTGAAGAGGTGGCTGAGGCTCTACTCTGGCCCCACTTAGTTGTTGTGTAATCTCGGTGCTTGTGACCCAACTTGCCGCACCAAAAACAAGCATCTAAGTCGGCCATGAATTCTCCCAAATGGTGCTTCCCACAGATCTTACAAGTTGAATAGGTAATCTCCCTTATCCTGGGTCTGTACGAAAACTGGCTGTCGAAGGTGCTAGGGATAATTATCTCTGTTTGGAGCATAAGCGGTGTCCACCACTCGGCTTCTAAGGGGAAAACTCGGAATCCCTTGTCCTAGACCTCTTGGCCTCTCTCTCTCTTTTTCCTTCACCTTTTCTGCTTCTATTTGTTGAGCAAATATCACCAAACGTGGAAAGTCTATGTCCTTGTGCAACATGGTGGTCCTGCACTCTTTGACCATTGAGTCTAACACTCTGTTCATGAACCTGCTCACACGAGCCCTCTGGTAGGCTACCATTTCCGGTGCATACTTGGACAACCGGGTAAACTCCAACACATACTTCTGGACAATCATGTTGTTTTGCCTTTAGTTGATGAACTCTGCCGCCTTTTCCTCCCTTAACTCCCTATTAAAAAACCTATCCACGAATGCAGTCATAAACTCATCCCAACTTACGGGGGCTACTCCAACTCCCCGACTATCTTTCCACTAACAAAACCATATGTGAGTGACTCCTTTCAGCTGGTAGGAGGCGAAGTCTGCGCTCTCCATTCCTATCACCCCCATGATTTGGGTGATCTTCTTTATCTCCTCTAAGAACTCATACAGGTCCTCGTCCATCTTTGACCCTAAGAATTCAGGTGGATTCATTCTGAGGAAGTCTCTTACCTTGGCCGCCACTACATTCCTATTATGGGGAACATGAGCCATCGCCTGCTGATTAGGCGGTCATGGCTGCGCCAACATGTGAAAGGCTGCACTGAACTCGGCATGAGTAACATGGTCGTCCATCGGGTTCTCTTGGGCTATTAGGGCTTGCTGACACCCATTACCATTTCTTCTTCTATTCGATCGTCTGGATGCATTATCTTCGAGCGTGTAAAGCATGAGTCGGTAGAGGAACTACTAGAGTTTCATACTCTACGCACGATAAGAATCATGAAAAAGGGGAACATTCCTAAAACGTCTCGCAGCTTCTTCGTCATAAGTGCGGCACACTTCACACCCATGAAAAAGACTCTACTTAACACGACTTTCAAACACCCTAGGACACTATAAACCTTTGCTCTGATACCAAGTTTGTCACGACCCGAACATAGGCTCGGATCGATACAAGGGACATGGAACCCCGAGAGGCTCCAAGTCGACCCATGGCATGATCATAGAATACCATTAGCAAGACAACAACTAACAAAATCAAAACTGAGTGGAAGCTAATAGAAAGAGTCTAATTAAAATCCATAAGAACAAATGTAACAAAACTCTAATACAAAGTTGAATCTGTCTATACAAGTCTGAAAGCCTCTACTACACTGATGAGTTGCTGGGACAAGCCCCCAGCTAACTCCTAAAGTCTGAAAACTGAAACATAATGAAATAAAAAACATAGGTCGCGTCCTTAGGAGATGAGGACTCAACACAAGCAGCTGAGGTGGGAATGGAGTGTATCTAACCACGTGGCTGAATCTAGAAACCTGAATCTATATCATGAAACAAACCCAGTTTGAGTATACTTCAGTAAATTTTTCAAATAAAAGCTTAATGTCAATATGTATGTATCTCATACAGGGTTGTTATATTCCAGCTCAGTTATATGTCGATGTACTCAGTTTGCTTCCTTCTGTTATACTTGCATGTTTAGTTTACTTTACGTTTCCCGCATACTCAATACATTCCAAGTACTGACAGCATACTTTATGTGCTATATCATTTCATGATATAGATTCAAGTTTCCATACTCAGCCACGTGATTAAATACGCTCCATTCCCACCTCAGCTACTTGTAGTGAGTCCTCATCTCCCAAGGACGCGATCTATGTTTTCTATTTTATTATGTTTTAGTTTTTAGATTTTAGGAGTTAGTTGGGGGCTTGTCCCAGCAACTCATCAGTGTTGTAGAGGCTTTTAGACTTGTATAGACAGACTTGACTTTGTATCAGAGTTTTGTTACATTTGTTCTTATTGATTTTAATTAGACTCTTTCAGTTAGCTTCTACTCAGTTATGATTCTGTTAGTTGTTGTCTTGCTAATTTTATGCTATGATCATTCCATGGCTCGACTTGGAGCCTTAGGGGGATCTATGTCCCATGTCTCGATTCGGGCCTATGTTCGGGTCGTGACAAACTTAGCCCAAAAGTCTGAGGCATTGAAATATCTCAACTCACTAGTTTTGGTTCTAGTCTTAGAGACTTTTGGGGTTTTACAGAAGTGATCAATATGGAATTCATTATAGGCTTACCTTGTACACGTCGACAATATGACTCTATATGGGTGATTGCGGACAGGTTAACCAAATCAGCCCATTTCTTACTGGTCAAAACTACCGATTCAACTGAGGATTGTGGTAGATTATACATTCGGAAGCTAGTTTGGCTGCATGGAGTTCCTTTGTCCATCATCTAATATAAGGTTACTCAGTTCATCTCTTAGTTTTGGAGATCATCTCAGAGGGGTCTTGGCACTCAGGTGAAGCTTGGCCCAACTTTTCACCCGCAGACAGATGGTTAGGCCATGCGGACCATTCAGACTATTAAGGATATGTTGACAGTGTGTGCGATTTACTTCAAAGGATAATTGGGATGATGACTTGCCTCTCATCGAGTTTGCCTGCAATAACAGTTATCACTCCAGCATTTAGATTGATTTATTTAAGGCTCTTTATGGGAGGACATGTAGGTCACCTATTGGATAGTTTGAGGTAGGTGAGGCTACGTTGATAGGGCCACATTCAGTTCATGAGTCCACGGAGAAATCTCAGCTTATTAGAGAGATGCTGAAAATAACTTAGAGTCGTCAGAGATCTTATACGGATGTTAGGCAGAGAGAGCTCAAGTTTGAGGTTGATGATTAGGTGTTTTTGAAGGTGTCTCCTATGAAGGGAGTGATGAGGTTCAGAAAGAAAAGGAAGCTTAGTCCCCGATATGTTGGTCCTTATAGGATTTTGAGGAGAGTTGGCAAGGTGGCATATGAGTTGGATCTATCGGCAGAGTTAGCTTCAATACACCCAATTTTCCATGTATCTGTGTTTAAGAAATACATTGGTGACCCAGCCTTAATTGTTCTGGTGGAGAGCATAGGTGTGAAGGATAGCCTTACTTATGAGGAGGTTCCAGTTGACATCCTTAATCATCAGGTTTGGAAGTTGAGGAGCAAGGAAGTAGCTTTAGTAAATTTTGGAGAAATCAACTTATTGAGGGAGCTATGTGGGAAGCCGAAGCAGATATGATGTCTAAATACCCGCATTTTTTCTTTTTGACTCAGTTCCAGCATGAGGTACCATTTTCCTCTATAGTACTCTATTTAGTTTCATGTCAAGATCATGTCTATTAGTCTCCTTCATGTCATTGCATGAATGTATGTTTCATGAATTCATTTTAGTCATGTATATCAATCTAAAGTAAGTCAATCCGTCAGTTTTCAACTATAGTTGTTCAGTTTTGGGATTTTAGTTCTTTCCCCAGCTTTATGCTAAATCTACATTCGAGGATGAATGTTTCCAAGGGGGAGATAATGTAACACCCCAAAATTTCCTCTCATCAAACCTGAGGGTTGAAACAAAAATATAGAAAAATCTGCACCAAGTCATAGTATGAGTCGTTGAGTGACTCATTATGTGACCCGACGGGTTGTTAAGTGACCCGTTGTGTGTGCATGAGTTTGTAACATGTAGAATTTTCAGGAGACATAACGAGTTGAGGGACGAGTCGTCATGCCACTTCACGACTCATCAAGGGAGTCATTGTTTGGGAAGGGTGGAAGGATGGAAAATTCCAGTAGTGATGATGAGGGGTGGCGACGAGTCATCATGACACCTAACGGGTCATTGGGTGTCTCATTGGGTGTGATAAATGCTTTAAAACTCGATATTTAGAGGGTCAAAATGAGTCGTGAAGTGATCCGTTAAATGTAGAGATGAATCATTAAGTGGAGGCATCAAATCAATATCAAAAAGTTGGAATTCTGGCTAGTGGAGATGAGAGGACTTGACGAGTTGTCATGAGGTCTAACGAGTCGTTAGTTCATTCGTTGGGACTGGTAGTGCCCTTTTTGCAGTCGAATCATTAAAGGTGTTTTTGTAATTCTTAAGTTCCTAACTTCTAAAGTTCCCACTTTCACTTAGGTATAGGCATCCTCTAAGGAATACCATCCGGCCTCTGATGCTCATACTTCACCTGTTAATAATTCAAGCATCGAGACACATGCTTCACAATGTCTCTTCATTTGACACCACCAACAGTGTTGTTCCAAATCATGATACATCATTGCTTCCATAAAGAAATAGAGTACCTCAATCTATGAGCCTCTTCCATAATCAACTTGATTAAATCATCCACCCTTGATACATAAATATGGCCCATGATTCTAAAAACACCTTCATTATCTAGAATAGCTTCCTTAGTCTCTCCCATCAACACTTTGTCTCAAATCATGCATAACTTTTTATTTTCACACTGCCGAGCCTTAATCTACTCCACCAAAAGCGATCAAGTTTCAACACAAAAATGAATCCTACCAGGTTCTGAAATATCAAGTTTTACGAAGCTATTATCAAACAACTTAACATCCATAGCAAAAGGACGTTCCTCCATATACAACATAACCAAGCCACCCATAATGACCACCTTTTGTCTCAAGACATCCTCTACCATATTAGGCTTTCCCAAATGAGAAAGAATAGCCATATTATCATCCTTGAGAAACTCTAAACATATCATTTCCTCATATTGAGATTCTTTTGATTGAAAATATACTAAAAGTTGTCATAATCCATGTATATCTCACAATGTACACCATAGAGATAGCGCCTCCTAATATTTAAAGTAAACACTGTTGCTACCAACTCTAAGTCACGAGTAAGGTAGTTCTTCCAGTGAATCTTCAACTTTCTTGAGGTGTATGTAATAATTCCTGATAATCTTCAACAATAAGGTAGATATTCTTGTGAATCTTCAACTTTCTTGAGGTGTATGTAATCATCTCTTGACAATCCTCAACGATCTTGAGTCTTAAGCTTTTTGAAGCTTACCTCACAATCATTGAACCATAGGAAGACCATAATCTTCTAAGTTAGCTTGGTTAATAGAGTTGTAATAGAAGAGAAAACCTCTACAAAATACCTGTAATAACCATCCAGTCCTCCAAAACTCTGAATCATAATAGGGAAAGTAGGCTAGCCTAATCCAGAATGGCCTCAATCTTCTTCGGATCATTCATTATACCCTCCTTGGACACCACTCTCCCAAGAATGTTATATTTAGAAAAATTGTCATAAAGTCTCTCATTCTCTCACTTATAGATTACAACCTTAAGTGCTTCTCAAGATCCTCCCCCCTACAGGATAAACCAGGATGTCATCAATGAAGACAATAATAAAGGAATCTAAGTAAGGCCTAAATACTATATTTATAAACTCAACGAAAGTTGTCGGGGCATTATTCAACTTAAAGAATAAGAGCAAAAACATATAATGACCATAATAGGTCCTAAAAGCTAACTAAGGGATATCCTCCATCCTAATCTTTAGCTGATGATAGCGGAAATTCAAATCAATCTTGGAGAGAACTAAAGCACCCTAAAGCTAATCAAATAAATCATCCATACAAAGTATGGGATACTTTTTCATGATGGTCACTTTATTTAACTTTTTATAGTCAATCCACATTCGCATAGATTCATCCTTATTCTTCACAAATAGAACAGGATCACCCCAAAGGGAGACACTCAGTCTAATAAACCACTTATCCAAAAAATATTGAAGCTTTTCTTTCAATTTCTTCAGCTCTATTAGAGCCATATGATAAAGAAAAATAGAAATTGACTGAGTGTCTAGCTCTAAGTAAATGCAATAAAAATCACGGTTAGATGGAACACTTGGAAAATTTATTAGAAATACCTATAAGAAATCCTTCACTACTGGTAGTATCTCCAAGAAGGGAGTCTCAGCACTAGTATCATGAACATAAGCCAAATATAAGAGACAATCCTTCTCAATCAACCGTCTAGCCTTCAAAAATAAAATCACCTTCTTTGGGTAATGACATTGAGTACTGTTCAAATCTAGTCCTGGAATACACGAAATGGCTAAAGTAATTATCTTGGCATGAATGTCTCGAATCACATGATAGAGAGAAAACTAATCTTTACTTAAGATAATATCAAAATCCACCATATGTAATATCACGAAGTCCACCCAAGTATCATATCCTACCAAGGTAACAACAGAGGATCAATACACATCATCCACCACTAAGGAATCACCCTGGATGTAGAAATATATATAGGGAGAATAAGCACGTCATATAGCATATTTAGAACCATAGAAAAAATACATAGACACATAGGAGAATGTAGACCTAGGGTCAAATAATATTATACTAGGTCGATGATAAACTAGATTAATACCTATAATCACTGTATCAGAGGTCTCTACCTCTAGTCTACTGAGAAATGCATAACAATGGGCAAGATCTCTCTACTGAATATCTCCTTGACTTCCACCACCACTAGATTGAGAACCTCCTTTGCTTGAATGAGATCTACCGCTTCAACCTTAAGCACCGCCTTTGACCAGCTATGTTGTTAGCTCGAGGGCAGGAATTATAGAACCCTAGTATGAACCACCCTATCTAAGCTTGGGGCAATCTCTCAATGTCCCAAATTACCACACGCGAAACATCCTCTACGAGTCAATATCTATCGGGAAGAACTAGAATGACCTGAATGACCATTATTCCCTTAAGTACTATGAGAAGAACCATGAGGAACCTACCCTGAACTATAAGAACTACATCCAAATTGTCCTCCCTCAGATGCCTATATCTCTACAATAATTGGCATGCTAGATGACAGTAGCCCTCACTAGAATAATCTTCACCTGTAGATGAGGAACCATTGTGACCATTGAAATGGGGCTTCTTGCTCGCTCGCTCGCTCCTCGTAATTCTATATCTTAATAGTCTCAGCCATTGTGGCCGCATCCACCACTTTCTTGAAACACCTGACATAGCCACCTGTGACACTGACAAACAAATAAGGCAAGTCAAACCTAAGATAAATCTAATAGGATTTTTCTCATTTCGAAGAATAATCAAAGAATGCCTCAACAAGGTATGAAATATTGTCTCATACTCTAACACTATCATACCCTCCTAGTAAAGCATCTCAAACTAATCTCTCCTCTTTCCCAAACACTATAGGAATGAACTTCTCTAGGAAGACTTGCGTAAACATTGTCCATGATAAAAGAAGAGATCCTGCTGGTCTAGTCCAATCATAAAACCTCCACCACTACATGACCAATCATATGAAAAGTTGTGTAATCAATACTGTGAGACTCAACCAAATCCAAATTATAAAGTCTCCCATGCTAGCTGATAAGGAACTTGTAGGCATTATCTTGAAGATCACCACTAAACTCGAGAGGCCTCATCATATGAAACATTTTTCACTCCTCAACTAACATGATAGTCCTAGTGACTAGGGGTAGAGAAACACCTGACAAATGCATACCCCTAAATCTAGGTGCTACAACAACAGCTGGCTAGGTCCATGGAGTGTAGTAACCTAGAATAACAACATGATCAAGATTTTGTGCCCCCACTCTAGTTTGTAATTTTTCTGGGGTTCTACATAGAATACATGTCTGTGCCATACTCTCAATAAAACCAAGCATACGAACAAGGTGTCCTGAAAAACTGGTGCAGGTATAAATTCGAGTAGCGCCTGAGATAAGCCTACTGCCTTGATCTGAATTGTCTCACCTCTAAAGCATCATTAATAATAAGGGATACTTCCTGAGATAGACCCCTAACTGGTGCACAAACTCGGCCTCTTCCCCTACCTCTCTCTAATAGGGATACTTCCTGAGATAGACCCCTAACTGGTGCACAAACTCGGCCTCTTCCCCTACCTCTCTCTGCCTCTATCATGTACCATGGTCCTGACAGAAGGTGTGGGTTAGGGCTCCTAGCCTTGATGAATATATCCTCACCATCTGTGAGAGAGTGAAACAAATAGATTTAGAATCTGATAAAGTCAAATACATGATAAGGTAAGAAAGAACAGAAATCTCCTAAATATCATGTATCCTCTAGAAAATAAGTAACGGACATCTCTGCAACAATCCAAAAGACTCTACTAGATATTGCTCTTATACCCATGAGATCGATGAACCATGCTCTAATACCAAATTATCACGAACCTAAATTTAAGTCGTGATGGCACCTACCTCAACCCCATAAGCGAACCAACTGCACCAATAAATTTATTTAACAGTTAAAAAAGCAGAAGTAAAGAGAATTCTAGATGACTAGCAGAAGAAAAGACAATAACTTCGCCCAATAATCTGGTATCATGAATATAAGATATTTTAAAGTATTTATAAATAGTCATAAATTGATACAATAATTGTGTGAAAAAAATGATAGAAATATTATAGACAGAAGGAGTTTCACCCTGTAGAATAAGCAAGCAGCTATATCTATTACACTAAGCCAACTCTAATAGCAACAATTATGCAACACCTCAAGTCTCGAAATGGCTCTTTGAAGGAAAAAGAACTGAATCTTTAGATATAGCGCAGGTGCGATAGTGGGACCAACGTCCCTTCAGGTAGGAGATGAATCGTTATGTGTGTTGTCGCAGTTTGACGGGGAGGATGACGGCCCGTCAGCTAGCAACGGACCATCGCATGTACCATTGTGTTTCAGACTCAGTGTCCCTAAGTGAAAGAGGACCTTATGGTCCATTGCGGATATCTTCGTTAAGGGCCAATTAAGACCCTCCTCGGGCTAAGGATTGACGGTAAGGGCGACAGACTATTGGGTGAGTGATGGGCCGTCACAGCCACCGTCAGGATATTTAGTTGTTCAATTTATCCCGAGTTCCAGGGATAATTTTGTAAATTTCTAAGCTTCTAATCCCTAAGTGACATCATTTTGGAGATCCTTAAGGGTGTAATTGAGGGTTTTCCTTTGTTTATTCCTCACTCCTCCTATACACCAAGATTGCAGAAAGATCAAGCTCTCAAGAAACAAAGATTTCTCAATTTCTTCTTCTTCAATTGTTCTTGGGAATAAAACCCTAGCAAGAGTCTCGTCAAGCCTATGTATGTAGGGTCATGAATGGGGGAATTTTTTCACCCTCATGCCCAATTTCATCCCTAATCTATGATTTTAAGACTCCAATAATGCTATGTTGAAATTCTAGGGTTTTACCTAATTTCATAAAATCTTTCATGCTATCTCTAGGGGTTCAATTCTCTCATGTTTCAATTGATTATTTATGGATAATATGGAAGATTTGAATCTTAATTTATTTACTAATTCATGATTTCAAGTTTATGAAGATTAAGCCCTATTATACATGAATCACGAATTTCAAGCTTATGAGCCATGATTTCAAGTATGATGAACTATCTAGTATATATGAATATTTATGAAATCCTAAACTTATGATTCCATGATTTTGAAGTATGAAGCTTTATTAAAGCATGTGTTATTTTCATGAAATTAAAGCTCAAGTATCATGGCCAAGTTTATGGCATGTTTTCACGAATATTTCACGCATGTCAAGTATGATTGAGATTTCATGATTTGCTAGCCCATGCCAGTTCAAGTGTGTTTTCATGATAATGATTATGAGATGTGTGCATGTTTTTGGGAATAGTGTCTTGCACCAAGTTTCAGAACTACATGCCACCCTAGGTATATACTCATGTTTAAACCCTACGGGGATGCACAAGTGATATCACGCCTTAATCGTTCCTAGCCTTGGCAAGCTTAGGACGGATCTGCCTACTTGAGTGAGATAGTTGAGCCATCATGTAAAGTCACGACCCAAATATAGGCCCGAATCAAGACACGAGACCTAGAACTGAATGGCCCCAAGTCGACCTATAGCATGAACATAATAACTAAAGAACATACATCAAGCAGAATCTGATAACTGTAACATGAATAATCGGAAGTATGAATAGCACAGCAATCATAAACAGAGTCGGCATTCGAGAAGCTGATAATCTACACAATGTTTGATAAGCCTCTACTACAGTTTGAAGAGTTGATGGGACAACATCCCCAACTAGCTCGCTAAAGTCTGAAAACTGAAATGACATAATCAAGCACTAAGCTAAAGGTCCATGGAAAATGAGGACTCACCATAGTGGGATCTGAACTAGGCTAAGCTACGGGAGACTGGGCTAATGGCGGAACTAAGTCCGATCATTTCTACTTGTATCATGAAATGATACAGCATAGAGTATGCAGTCAGTACTTTGAATGTACTGAGTATGAAAGGTAAATAAAACATGCTAAGTAATTGTTAACTGATGTCATGCATATCAACCTTAATCATAAGATCATGAGAATGAGGACTGCATGCTGAAATCTAAATCTAATACATGTATAATCATAAGCTAAATATCATATCTAAATAGAAAGACCCAAATTTAAAATAGAAATCATATGACTTGTCATAGCTGAAATGATAAGTAAAACCTCGTAAACTTATCCTGTTGGGTCAAACCTGCTGAAAAACATAACATCATAAGTCATGAACATGAATAACTAAAATCTAGGGAAAAGATGGGAGACTCGTCATAAACGACTGCCACCATATATGAGCGCATGATGATCCCATGTCTTTCCCACGTGGAGGAGAGTCATCCTAAGCCTTGCCAAGGCAGAGGATAAGTAAGCTTAATCTAAACTTGACTTTGAAAGCCCAAGAGTTTTGGGAAAGAATTGAGGAATTTCAGGCTTGATCTTCAAAGGGGAACCTCTAAACTTGCATGCATGGAAGTTGAATGAATTAGAATAGGTAAACTCTCTTAATACACTTTTTTCAGAGATTAAAACAATGTAGCTTAGGACTTAGGGGCTTAGGAATTATGAAAATACCCTTACTGATTTCACAGGAAAACACCTTACTGCCAAAGATAATGACTCAACCAACGAGTCATCCCTCGATCCCATGACTCATGTTGCCCTCTACTTTTCCCCCAGTCTCTAATCTTCAAGCAACGTCTAGACAGGACGAGTCATTACAAGCCCCAACGACTAGTTACTACCACTCATCTCCACCATTGTCCTCATTCTAGATTCTGGAATTTCCACAACGGGTACCATTCAATGGGTCGCTCCTTGCTCCAATGGGTCATTATACCCTTTCGTTGCCACTAAGCCAAATTTGGATCCTTCCTGAACTCTAGTTAACAACTCATTGAGATGATCCGTTACTTGATGAAATGAGTCATTACTTAATGCGTTAGTCTTGGAAAGTCTGGAATGCTATCTCATAACGTGGCACACAATGTGTTACACCCCGTAAGTTTCTAGCATTTAGTCGGCCTATTTGTATGTTGGTTGAGAGTTTTAGAGTGCTATATGTACAAGGAAAGGGACCGGGGAAAGGCCGAACGACTGCCAAGTCGGGATTTCGCGAGAGGAGGCCGAACCAAGCTGCTCAGAGGGGCAAAGTGTCACGGAGCTACTCCTCCGCGTTAGCCAACGTGGTACGGAGTAGAATCAGCATGATGGGAAGCGTTCCACGTTGCCTTGTATGCTGCCTCAAGTATACATAGGCCTCACCCTTAGATTTCATGTTATTATCTTAAATAACTCAACCAGAACAGAAGGAGGACGAAGGGGAATTATAATTTTCATTCGATTACGCTGCTAAACGCCGTCCAAATCTGAATTAACTTCGGGTATCGAAGTATAAAGCTGCGGGGAGCATTTCTACAGAGTTAGTTTCGTGAAATTTGCCCGAAAAATCGTCGTCCCGCCGAGCCAAAGTTGTTGGAATTGCTCCAAACTAGTGTCAATGCGATCCTAGGCTTAACGTAAGCATTTCTCCCTTCTAGACTTTTGAGAAATAATGAGGTTTTGACCGTGTTCCATGAAGTTGGAATATAGTTAATATTTAATATAAAGTTTTCCTTTTTGCCGAACTTAGTGTTAAAACTAGTCCTATCTTTCTAGTAACACGATTTCAGTTGGGAAGAGCTATTGAATACTAATTGGAACCTATCAGTTAATCAAAAACTGGCAATGGAGGTATGCTAAGGCATTTTCTTTCGGCAAGTTAGTTTCTACAACATGGTAGTCCAGTATGAATCCCAGTAAAGCATGTAAGGAGTATGTTATCACGTTTAGTTGTTGTTGTCAGTTGAGACTCGTAGATTGTATTGTTTTGCGCTAGATTATACCTGTATAGCATCCGTGACCACCCCAGGGTTAATAACTGTGTCGCCGCCTGCCAGGGGCGAGGATACGTCGCTCTACGGAGTGGCATGCCATCCGCAAGGGACGAAGATGGGGATCCAGATCCTCATATTGTCGTGGTTGGCCTTATACACACCCCCGCTGAGCGCTTACACCTAGGGTGTAGATACCAGGAGTCCTCCGAACTCAGACTCAAACACAGCTACAGTCAGGGGTCGAGCGGGCCCAGTTGCAGACCCAGGGGATCAGCAGGATGCTTATAGCTGGTAATTGACTCAATATGACCTGGATAGGGGTATATAGATTGAGGCGTACTCACTGGGGCTAATGGGGGCCCAGGTGGGTTGTTCTGTGCTGATTGTACCTTCCGGCTTATGGGGGCCAGGTAAGGTTTATGTTTACTTTAGTTACTGATAGTTAGATAGTAGGACGCCTCGTTTGTCAGGTATGACCCCTACCCTCCTTATCAAAGTTATGTTTAGCCCTGATTTCACTACTTTAGTCATTTTCAGTTCGTTTCCTTTACTTTAGTTATTGTTAGTCCTATTTCCTTACTTTTAGTTATTTAAAATTACTGCTTTACATACTCAGTACCTGTGGTACTGACGCCCTCTTCTGGGGTGCTGCATTACTTTCCTGCAGGTATACATAGACGAGGAGCAGGTCCCTCATAGTTCCAGTCAGTCGTACAGAGCCATCAACTCCTTTCATCCGGAGCTTGTGTGATAGAGGTTTATTTCTTTTGTTGTAAAATATTGGTAGGTCGGGGCCCTGTCCCGACCATCTTATTACTCCTAGAGGCTTGCAGATTGCATTACTTCCTTGTGGTTAGATGATATCGGTCGTGTGGGGCCCATATGTGCTTTAGACTTTGTGTTTTGGCCGTGTGAGGCCCTGTTTAGCTGCTGATTGGTGGCCTTGTCGGTTATAGCTCAGTTTAGCATCTGATTTCGTTTTTCAGTTATAACTAGGTATCATGGTGGCCTTGTCGGTCCGCATAGCACTCCCTATGTTTGTTTGTCTCTGGTTAGCTGTTTATTTTCACAAGTGGCTATAGGCCTTGTCGGTCGGGGGTTGTATTTACAGCCGCTATATAGCCTGTTGTTTTCTTGATTCTAGAGTTAGAGTCAGCCTTGCACTAGAAGTGCTTAGGCTCAGTCAGCTCAGCAGTTCAGGTCCTAGTAGGGCACCAGGTGCCAGTCATTTCTCCCAAGGTGGGGCATGACAAACTTGGTATAAGAGCAGGTCGTATCCCAGGGAGTCTGCAAACCGTGCTAAGTAGAGTTTTGTCTATGGATGTGTTGTGGACCACATACTATAGGCAGGAGGTTGCAAGGCATAATAGGATGGTTATTCTTTCTTCTTATTCAGTCGTGCTATAGAGCGTTACAGTATAGGGTTGAGTCCCTAATCTCATTATACTCTTTTGTTTACATAGAAATGTCGGACCAGCGACACCCTATGACAGGCAGGAGGTTAGATGTAGCAGCAGGGTGCCTCAGCCTCGGTCAGAATCATCCCGATCTGAGGGAGATACAGAGGTATCATCTCCACCTCCCCAGCAGTCTCCACCACATCAGGAGCCGCTTGGGACGGCCTGTGCGACGGTACTGCCTCCGGCAGTTTCTATACCTGTACCATCCGACCAGGTGGTCAGGAGCACGGTGGTTATGCTAGCATAGATGATGGCTGCTCAGCGCCAGCCAATTCCACCTACCGTTGCATAATCTTTAGGAGGGCCTGGTAGCTCGAGGGTCCGAGAGTTCCTAGCACTGTGTCCCCCGCAATTCACAAGGACAGATCGGACTGAGGACCCGCAGGACCTTTTAGACCAGATGTAGAGGATTTTCAGGGTGATGCATGCACACCCACAGAGTCAGTTGAGTTGGCGGTATTCCGGCTACGGGACATCGTCATACTGTGGTATGAGAGTTGGCAGAGGTCCTGAGGGAGAGATGTTTCCCCTATGACCTTTCCCAACTTCTCAGAGGCTTTCTTGGATCATTACCTACCATGGGAGATTCGACAAGCCCGGGTTGATCAATTCCTACACTTGGAGCAGAGGTCGATGAGTGTCCGGGAATATGGCATGCGGTTTGATTCCTTGACTCGATATGCGCTAGCCATTGTGGACACAATGCCGCTTTATTATGGGGTTGAACCTAGAATATGTTGAGACCTGCATCACAGCCACACTACGAGAGGATATGGATATTGCCCGTGTGCAGGCTTTTGCTCAGAATATTGAGGGTATCAGACAGAGGCAATGGGAAATTAGAAGGACAAGTCAGGAGCAGCGCCACAGAGACAAACTGGGTGAATTACAGGAGGAGTCCCGAGGAAGACCTAGGCCACGGTTATTCGATAGGCCTCCTAAACCCCCGCTTCCACCACAGCGGCAAAGGAGTAGGTCTAGTCACCGAGGGAAGCTAGAGCCCGGCGAAGGTTCGCGAGCAGTAGGTTCACAGGAGCAGAGGGGAGTGGAGCAAAGTGGGTTTACAATACCACTTTGCCCTATTTGCAGTCGATGCCACTCTGGAGCATGCACGTATGGTTCCAAAGCATGCAACATTTGTGGATAGGAGGGTCATCAGATGAGGAATTGTCTAGCTAGGGGTCAGGGTGACCGGGATCGATAGGATAGGTCCTCGGCAGGATCACGAGCTCTAGCATCCCCGGCAGGGCATAGGCCATCAGTTTCAGCAGGTAGAGGCCGAGGCAGATCAGGGGCCTCCAGTTCAGGTGCTAGCCCAGACCGTACTTATGCACTACCGAGGTGACAGGAGTCAGAGTCATCACCAGATGTTGTGACAGGTATGATGAACATTTGCTCTCATCCTGCTTATGTGTTGATAGATCCGGGATCCGCCTTGTCCTATGTTACACCGTTAGTGGCTCGGAAGTTTAGTATTATGTCATAATTGCTTTGGTGACCTTTCTCAATGTCTACACCCATTGGTGACTCTATTATAGCCAGAAGGATCTATCGGGGGTGTACAGTAGAAGTTTCCAGTCGTAAGACTACGACAGATTTGATAGAACTAGAAATGGTTGATTTTGATGCTATTATGGGTATGGACTGGCTAGCTCCATGCTATGCCAATCTCGAATGTTGGACCAAGAAAATCCGATTCCACTTTCCAAGGGAGACAGTACGGGAGTGGAAAGGTAGTACAGCCATGCCAAAAGGTAAGTTTATTTCCTATCTTCGGGTGAGAAAATTGATAGCAAAAGGGTGTATTTATCATATTGTCAGAGTTCAAGATGTTTAGGCAGAGCCTCCGAGCCTTCAGTCTATTCCAGTGGTTAATGAATTTCCCGATATATTTCCAGATGAGCTTCCTGGTATTCCCCTAGAAAGGGAAATTGATTTTGCAATCGATCTATTACCAGGCACTCAGCCCATATATTCCTCCATATCGGATGGCTCCTGCTGAACTCAGAGAACTAATGGAACAATTGAAGGATTTGCTAGACAAGGGCTTTATCAGGCCAAGTACCTTGCAGCAGTTCTATTCGTGAGGAAGAAGGACAGCTCCCTCCGTATGTGTGGAGATTATCGGCAGCTGAATAAAGTCACTATCAAAAATAAGTACCCGCTTCCCAGAATAGATGATTTGTTTGATCAGCTACAGGGAGTGAGGTATTTATCAAAGATTGACTTAAGATCAGGATATCATCAGGTCCGGGTTCGTGAAAGAGATATTCCAAAGACTGTCTTCAGGACTAGATATGGCCACTTTGAATTTCTAATCATGTCCTTCGGACTGACAAACGCCCCAACAGTGTTCATGGACCTGATGAACAATGTTTTCAGACCATACCTGGACTTGTTCGTGATAGTATTTATCGATGACATTATGGTGTATTCCCGCTCAGAGGCAGATCATCAGGATCATCTACGGACAGTGCTCCAAATTCTCAGAGATCGCCAGCTATATGCAAAATTTTCTAAATGTGAATTTTGGCTGAATTCAGTAGCATTCTCGGGTCATATTGTGTCAGATGATGGTATACAGGTAGATACGTAGAAGATAGAGGTAGTGAAAACATGGCCTAGACCTACCACTCCGACCGAGGTACGTAGTTTCCTGGGGTTAGCTGGGTATTACAGAAGGTCGGTGGAAGGATTTTCCACTTTAGCAGCACCTTTAACCAAACTGACGCAGAAGGCAGCAAAATTCCTTTGGATGGAGGCATGTGACCAGAGCTTTCAGGAACTGAAAAACAGATTGACATCAGCACCGGTGCTAGTGTCGCCAGAAGGAATAGAGGGTTATGCAGTCTATTGTGATGCTTTGGGTGTTGGGTTAGGATGTGTTTTGATGCAGCATGGTAAGGTGATTGCCTATGCTTCCAGGTAGCTGAGGAAGCATGAGAAGAACTACCCTACCCATGACCTGGAGTTAGTCGCGGTGATTCATGCCTTGAAAATATGGAGACACTACCTGTATGGCATCCATGTAGATATTTTCACTGATCAAAAAAGCCTGCAGTATATTTTCACCCAGAAAGAGTTGAATTTGCAGCAGCGTCGCTGGTTGGAGCTGTTAAAGGATTATGATGTGAATATTTTATATCACCCAAGAAGGGCCAATGTTGTAGCAGATGCCCTTAGCCAAAAATCCATGGGAAGCCTGGCATATTTACAGCCCGAGCAGCAGGTTTGGCCTGAGAATTGCATCAGCTAGCCAGTTTAGTCGTTCATATAGTGGAATCAGGAGACAATGGAGCGGTAATCTAGTATACCGCTGTGTCATCATTGGTTGTGGAAGTGAAAGAACGACAGTATGAAGATCCTAGCTTGGTTCAGCTCAGAAATAGGGTCCAGCGAGGGGAAGTGACCGATTTCTAGGTAACCGAGGACGGATTTTTGAGATATAGAGATAGCCTCTGCGTTCCAGACGTGGCAGGGCTTCACCAGCAAATTATAGGCAAGGTACACTATGCCCGTTACTCTCTCCATCCAGGTTCGATAAAGATGTACCATGACGTAAAAGAGATTTACTGGTTGCCGGGAATGAAAAAGGGGATAGCAGAATTCATAGCTCAATGTCCCAATTGACAACAGGTGAAAGCTGAACATCAGAAACCAGGAAGACTGATACAGGATATAGCTGTGCCTTTATGGAAATGGGAGGCAGTTAATATGGATTTCGTAGTAGGGTTACCTCGTACCAGGCGTAAATATGATTCTATCTGGATAATTATTGACAGGTTGACAAAATCAGCTCACTTTCTGCCAGTAAAGGCTTCCTTTTAAGCCGAAGATTATGCTGAGCTATATATCAGAGAAATAGTCCGATTGCATGGTGTTCCACTGTCAATTATCTCTGACAGAGGGGCGCAGTTTACAGCTATGTTTTGGCAATCTTTTCAGCGGGGCTTGGGGACGCAGGTTAACCTGAGCACAGCCTTCCATCCTCAGACAGATGGGCAGGCAGAACGTACAATCCAGACACTCGAGGATATGTTACGGGCATGTGTGCTAGATTTTGGAGGCAGCTAGAATGAACATCTACCACTTATTGAATTTGCCTATAATAACAATTATCATTCAGCAATTCAGATGGCGCCTTATGAAGCGTTATATGGGAGGAAGTGCAGATCGACAGCTGGTTGGTTTGAGGTAGGAGAATCAGCATTGACTGGGCTAGATATTATTCATCAGTCAGAAGAGAAAGTAAAGCTTATCAGGGAACGTCTGCTGACAGCTCAGAGCCGCCAGAAATCTTATGTTGATGTGCGACGAAGAAACCTAGAATTTAATGTGGGTGACTGGGTATTCCTGAAGGTTTCACCGATGAAGGGTGTGATGAGATTTGGTAAGAAAGGCAAGTTCAGCTCGAGGTTTATTGGGCCTTATCAGATTCGCCGAAGGATAGGCCAGGTGGCTTATGAACTGGATTTACCTACAGAATTAGAATCCGTTCACCAAGTTTTGCACGTATCAATGCTGAGGAAGTGTATAGGAGATCCCTCCCGGATTGTCCCAGTCAAAGACGTTGAAATCACTAAGGAGTTAGCATATGAAGAAGCTCCAGTAGCCATACTAGATCGGCAGATCCGCAGGCTAAGAACTCAAGATGTTGCTTCCACTAAAGTGTTATGGCGGAATAAGAACCGAGAGGAGATGACCTGGGAGGCAGAAGATGATATGAAAACCAGATATCCTCAATTATTTCAGACTTAGTCAGATTATGAAGCTAGAGGTATGTTGTTGTAGTTGTTTCATAAGTTGCATTACATACAGGTATATGTGAAAGAATTGATTTTAGTCTATTGTGAAATGAATGCCATAGTATTGTGTGGAGTACCTGTATTGGACTTTTCTACGTTTCAGGGTTTTTGGATAGTCCATATTACAGGGGAGACTCTGTCGAAATTTTTCCAGAATAAGTAATTGCAAGGTTAAGGTTCTTGCAAGTAGAAGTTAACATTCGAGGATGAATGTTCTTAAGGGGGTGAGGATGTTACACCCCATAAGTTTCTAGCGTTTAGTCGGCCTATTCGTATGTTGGTTGAGAGTTTTAGAGTGTCATATGTACAAGGAAAGGGCCCAGGGAAAGGCCGAACGAGTGCCAAGTTCGGGATTTCGTGAGAGGAGGCCGAACCAAGTTGCTCAGAGGGGCAAAGTGGCATGGAGCTGATTCTCCGCGTTAGCCAACATGGCACAGAGCAGAATCAGCGCGATGGGCAGCGTGCCACGATGCCTTGTATGCTGCCTCAAGTATATATAGGCCTCACCCTTAGATTTCATGTTATTATCTTAAATAAACTCGACCAGAACAGAAGGAGGACGAAGGGGAATTATAATTTTCATCCAATTACGCTGCTAAACGCCGTCCAAATCCGAATTAACTTCGGGTATCGAAGTATAAGGCTACAAGGAACATTTCTACGGAGTTAGTTTCATGAAATTTGCCCAGCGAATCGTCGTCCCGCCGAGCCAAAGTTTTTGAAATTTCTCCAAACTAGTGTCAATGCGATCTCAGGCATAAAGTAAGCATTTCTCCCTTCTAGACATTCGAGAAATAATGAGGTTTTGACCGTGTTCCGTAAAGTTGGAATATAGTTAATATTTATATATAAAGTTTTCCTTTTTGCCAAACTTAGTGTTAAAAAAAGTCCTATCTTTCCAGTAACACGATTTCAGTTGGGAAGAGCTATTGAATACTAATTGGAACCTATCAGTTAATCAGAAACCGGCAATGGAGGTATGTTAAGGCATTTTCTTTCAGCAAGTTAGTTTCTTCAGCATGGTAGTCCAGTATGATTCCCAGGAAAGCATGTCAAGAGTATGTTATCATGTTTAGTTGTTATTGTTAGTTGAAACTTGTAGATTGTATTGTTTTACGCTAGATTATACCTGTATAGCTTCCGTGACCACCCCAGGGTTAATAGTTGTGTCGCCGCCCGCCAAGGGCGAGGATACGTCGCTCTACGGAGCAGCATGTCATCCGCAAGGGATAAAGATGGGGATCTAGATCCTCATATTGCCGTGGTTGGCCTTATACACACCCCCACCGAGTGCTTATGCCCGGGGTGTAGATATCAGGAGTCCTCCGGAATCAAACACAGCTACAGTCAGGGGCGAGCAGGCCCAGTTGCAGACCCAGGGGATCGGCAGGATGCTTATAGCAGGTAGTTGACTCAGTATGACTTGGATAGGGGTATATAGATTGAGGTGTACTCACTAGGGATAATGGGGGCCCAGGTGGGTTGTTTTGTGCTGATTGTACCTTCCAGCTTATGGGGGCCAGGTAAGGTTTATGTTTGCTTTAGTTACTACTAGTTAGTAGTAAGACGCCTCATTTGTTAGGTATGACCCCTACCCTCCTTATTAAAGTTATGTTTAGTCCTGATTTCACTACCTCAGTCATCTTCAGTCCGTTTTCTTTACTTCAGTCACTGTTAGTTCTATTTCTTATTTTCAGTTATTTAAAGTTACTGCTTTACATACTTAGTACCAGTGGTACTGACACCCTCTTCTGGGATGCTGCATTACTTTCCTGCAGGTGTAGATAGACGAGGAGTAGGTCCCTCGTAGTTCCAGTCAATCGTACAGAGCCATCAGCTCCTTTCTTCCAGAGCTTGTGTGATAGAGGTTTATTTCTTTTGTTGTACAGTATAGGTAGGTCGGGGCCCTTTCCCAACCATCTTATTACTCCTAGAGGCTTGTAGTTTGCATTACTTCCCTGTGATATCGGCCGTGTGGGGCCCATATGTGTTTTAGACTATGTGTGTTGGCCGTGTGAGGCCCTATTTAGCTGTTGATTGGTGGCCTTGTCGGTTATAGCTCAGTTTAGCATCTGATTTCATTTTTCAGTTATAACTATGTATCATGGTGGCCTTGTCAGCCCGCATAGGACTCCCTATGTTTGTTTGTCTCTGGTTAGCTGTTTATTTTCATAGGTGGCTATAGGCCTTGTCAGTCGGGGGTTGTATTTACAGCCGCTATATAGCCCGTTGTTTTCTTGATTCTAGAGTTAGAGTCAGCCCTGCACCAGAAGTGCTTAGGATCAGTCAACTCAGCAGTTCATGTCCTAGTAGGGCACCAGGTGCCAGTCATGCCTCCCAAGGTGTGCCAGTCGCTCGCCACAATGACTCATTCCTTGTTTCATCCTGTGGTCAAGACTTCTACTGACTGCCTACCACGAGTCTAACCATGACTCACGGTAACTTCTAATGGGTCATTCTGTGACTCATTTTGAGTCAAATTTTTTTCCACTTTTCTGCTGATCACATTTCCAATCCCTAGTCTAGTCTTAGGGACTTTTGCAGTATAATATATCTCCCCCTTGGGAACATTCATCCTCGAGTGTGGGTTAACATACTAAAAAGCTAGGGAAGGGACTGCAATTCCAAAACTGAATAATTTAAGCTGAAATTTGGAGGAGCGACTAACTCCATACTAAGATACATATGACTGAACTGAATTCATGAATCATACATACATGTTTAAAACATGAAAGGAACTTAGAGGCACAAACTGGACATGAACTGAATAGAGTACTAAGGAGGAAACTGATACCTTATGCTAAAACTCAGTTGTATTTAGCCATCATATCTGCTTCAGCCTCCGACATAGCTCTCTTAACAAGCTAATTCCTCCACAACACTTTCACTGAAGCTACTTCCATTTTTCTCAACCTCCGAACCTGACAATCAAGGATCTCAATTGGAACCTCCTCATAGCTAAGTCTATATTTCACATCTATGCCCTCCACCAGAACAACCAAGGTTAGGTCACCAATGCACTTCTTCAATAGAGATACATGGAAAATTGGATGTACCAAAGCCAAGTTCGTTTGTAGCTCCAACTTTTAAGCCACCTTGCCAACTTGCCTTAGAATCTTGTAAGTACCAACATATCAGGAACTAAGCTTCCCTTTCTTCTTGAACCTCATCACTCCCTTCATGGGAGACACCTTTAGAAATACCTAATCATCAACCTCGAACTCCAACTCTCTCTACCTAACATTCGCATATGACTTCTGATGACTCTGAGTTGTTTTTAGCCTTTCTCTAATAAGTTAAACTTTCTTCATGGACTCATGAACTGAATCTGGCCTTATCAACATAGCCTCACCAACCTCGAACCATCCAATAGGTGATCTACATCTCCGCCCATAAAGAGCCTCAAACGGAGCCATTTGGATGTTGGAGTGATAACTGTTATTGTAAGAAAACTCGATAAGAGGAAAAAGATCATCCCAACTACCCTTGACGTCAATCACACACGCTCTCAACATATCCTTGAGAGTCTGAATGGTTCATTTGGCCTGACCATCTATCTACGGGTGAAAAGTCGTGTTAAGCTTTACTTGAATACCAAGTCCCTTCTGAAATGATCTCCAAAACTGCATGGTAAACTGAGTACCTCTATCTAAAATGATGGAAAAAGGAATTTTGTGCAACTGAACTAACTCCCGAATGTACAATCTAGCATAGTCCTCAGCTAAATCGGTAGTATTGACCGGTAAGAAATGTATTGCCTTGGTCAATCTGTCTACAATCACCCATATAAAATCATACTATCGACGTGTATAAGGCAACCATATAATGAAGTCCATGTTGATCTATTCCCACTTCCAAGTAGGAATACTAATGTCTTGCAGCATACCTCTAGGTCTCTGATGCTCAACTTTCACTTGTTGACAATTTAGACACTTACCCACAAACTCTGCGATGTCCTACTTCATGTCATTCCACCAATAGACTTCCTGTAGGTCACGATACATCTTGGTATCACCTATGTGGACAGAATATCGAGAGCCATGAGCCTCACCCAACATCCACTCTCTCAAGTCATCAGCATCCGGAACACATAAACGACCCTAATAACAAAGTACACCATCTCCCCCATGGGAGAATACCTCCACCTTCTGATTTTGGACCGCTTCCTTTAGCTTTACTAAGATGGGAACCCTAGAGGAAGGGTTCTTGCCATTCATGTTTGTAAAACTACAACTAACTACTACTAAACTTACATACTTACATGAATTTGGTAGATGAGAAGGGAATTTGCCAAACCCTAGATGAGTTCTCCCACTTCTCCCTTCACTCCTAGGTAGTTTTCCAGAATAAAATCGTGACAAAGTGGTTTTAGGAGCTAAGGGACCTATTTATAATAAATAAGAAACGTGCACAATTTAGCCTATCGTGGAATAGCTCCGTGTCACGGAGTGTATTGCGGAGCACTGCCTCCGTGACACGGAGGTAACGCGAAAGCTCTCTGGAAATTGCCTCCGGAAGCCAAAACTGCTGAGTGCCACTGAGTTGGCAGAGTGTCACGTTGCTTGGGCAGCGCGTTGGCACATCCCTGTCGCGCAGCTAGCACGTTGCTGGTGCTACCTGCCTGCCGCATCTGCTCCCAACTCCATTCTGCTATTTCACCAACTTATAAATTAGTTCCTCAAAATCATTGAAACCAACAAAACAAGGACTAATAATGTTGGTTAGCACATATATTCACATTTATATAAAATCACATGAAAATGTATACAATTACTTAGCTAAACAAGACTAAATTAAGTTATCAAGCGTCACTCGGGCATGCTATTCTGCCCGAGATCACAACCCCACACTTAAAGTCTTGTTCGTCCTCGAACAACCTTTTACATCTCATGCATATGGAGACTCACCCATAACTCATTTAGCAAGAATATTCAAGCTACGGCTATAATGATTACGTAAGATAACAAGCTAAAAAGAGAGCATGCACGATTTGATCATCGAAATGAAGTACAACTATGTTAAGACTTCTTAACCTCGAGAATCGACTCTCAATCTTAGCGAACTCATGCAAATCAACTGATTAAGAAATCCCACATGAATTTTATCCTTCATTCAACATGTGCCCTCACGGAAAGAGAGTTACCCAATTTCACATGCAAAAACAATTTTTAAATCACAACATGTGTGGGTACATGAATAGAATTATGCTCACTCTCACGAAGAATTCACATGCATCATGTAATGACCCATAAGCTTGCCCTTAAGGTTTTATTCCACTAATTTAAGGATGTATGAATGTAAGATCAAGTAGGACTTTTTAGGTTGTAATGTAACTCAGGTGTGGGTAGGTACTATTATGGCCAGTAATAGTGACTATCTTTCCTAAGCGCTTTTAATACATCACGCCCTCATTACGAACTTCCCTTCTCTTACTTCACTTTCATCTCTTATCAGCTTTCTTTTTCCTCTTTTATTTCCCCTTTTCTTTAGGCACTCTTGGCTTATTAGTAAGGAGTTCTATACATAACTTTTCATTAATTTATTTTCTTACTCCTTATAATAATCAGCCGTTTTCACACCAGTGCACCTTTGACCTCCCTCACCTTTCACATTCCATTTTTCCTTCTTTTCCTTCTTTTCCTTCTTCTCACTCCTTTACTCTTTCATATTTTTCCCTTAAGTGCTTAGGAGTTTTGGATCAAGTTCAAGGCTAATGAAAGAAAAAGCATTAAGCTTATGTTGCAGCTGTCAAAGAATAGGCTCAAGGCTCAATGGGGCTAACTAAGATTACTTTTTCAAGGTAGGTAAAATGAGGGATAAAAATCGGGTTCATTCAAAGAAATGCATAAATCATCTCTTACAGTTCACATCCTTCATTTCATTTTATAAACACACCAGGCAAGTTTTAGACAATCCACAATAGCACAGAATACTCAAAAACCTTACACTCATGGCACATGCTCAATTCGAGACACATTCGGCAGACTCTTAACTCAGCCAATCACAAGAATTCAGAATTAAGCTTCAATCATATTGAGTCAAATTCACGAGCCTAAGTGTCTCAAACAAAGTTATACACTTGCATGCTTCAACACTAACCACACTTGTATCTTACAATCATTTATAGCACATAACAAGAACCTCAAGCCTCATTTAGTTATGGTTTCAAAAACCCAAAACCTATCGACTACTTTTTCCTCAAGACGGTCGTGATCCATCCATCGTCGGAAACAGTCCCTAACTATGACTAAAGACACTATATACAAACAAAGGAAATAAAAAGAAAAATTTTTATTCTTCGGTTCAAAGACCCCCCGTCGAAAAGAACCGAAAAGAAAAACCAACGGGTGGTGAAGTCATGCTTAACTCACAAAAATTTTTCAAATTTCTCCCAAATTTCACACAAGCATTACATTCAACAAAAACTTGTTAAGCACAAAAATTTTGAAATTTTTCTCACCCCACACTTAAATCATGCTATGTCCTCAAAGCATCAAATTAACATTTAAAGGATGAGAAATACTCCCTAGGCCTCTATGCTAGCTAAAAGCATGCTTTCCTTCAAGTTTTCAGAGGTGGGTGTTCGACCCCACACTTCTTCTATTCCATGCTTTTTAGCTTCCACCTTCTCAGTACTCAGACTTCCCTTCCATTTGTGCTTAACTTTCCGGCAAACACACAAACAAAATGAAAATAACAAAATCAATAAAAAAATCAAAATTGTAAATGGTACTCGTGGTACCCTTGGGTTGCCTCCCAAGCAGCGCCCTGTTTTACGTCGTGGCACGACGTGGACTGTCCTTTTCAGGACATCCTCATACCTGGGTTCTCTTTCGAGAACCATCTCCTTTTTTTTTTGCTATTTAGAGGAAACAGACTCCACTCTGTTCCTCTCTTTCTCCAACTTCTTCTCAATTTGAAGTCCTCTATCAGACTCGGGCAGAACACTTGACCTTGCCTTTGGCTGTGCACCTGTGGAATCCTCCACCCCACACTCATCCTCTGCCAACAGACTAACCTGACAAAGGTTAGTGTAGTGTGCGGATGGGTTCATTTCTTGGTAAACGCGGAAGAGTTCTTCTTCATCTTCGACCCTTATTTTCAAGGTCCCTGCTCTCAGATCAATCACCGCTCCACCGGTGGCCAAGAATGGTCGTCCCAAGATTAAGGGTACCTAGTCATCAACCTGAAAATCTAGAACAATAAAATCAGCAGGTATAATAAACTTACCTACTTTGATGAGAAGGTCCTCTATTATTCCATCAGGTGTCACTCGCGACTTGTCAGCCAGCTGCAGCATCAACCTTGTCGGCCTTGGTTTTCCCAACCTCAGGGTGTTGAATAAGGATAGGGGCATTAGATTAACTGCTTCCCCTAAATCACACAAGGCTCGCAGCACCTCAGCTTTACCAATTTGTATGGGGAGGGTAAAACTCCCTGGGTCTTTGAGCTTCTTCGGCATTTTGCTCAATACCCTGTGACTGTACGCCTCAGTCGGTGCTACTGTCTGGACGTCCACCAATCTAACTTTGTTCTCCATCATGTCCTTCAAGTATTTAGCATACTTGGGCATTCCCTGCAAGACATCAATAAGAGTCAAATTTATGTGAAGTTCTTTGAAACTTTCAAAGAACTTTTTGAAGCATTCCTCCTCCTTGCTCTTTCTGACTTTCTGAGGGAATTGTGGTGGTGGTCTTTGTGCTGGCTGCAATGAAGGTTGTGCATTTTGTTGCCCAGCACTCTAATTCGCTCCCGTGTCAGTGGATGGTCCTGGTCTAACGAACTCTGGTTGCACCTCCTTTCTCAACTCTTTAGGCACTTCATCAGCTAATTGCTTTCCACTTCGAAGACTGATGGCATTGATTTGCAGGGGGTTAGGATCTGCATCGCTTGGTAATTCCCCCCTGCGACCTCATGTTCTAAGAAGCTGCTAACTGACCCACTTTTTTTTCAAGATTGCGGGTGGCTACTTGCTGATTCATTAAGTCTATTGCCATCCTCGCCTGATTTTCTGCTAACTGATTCTGGGTCTCCATAATTTTCTGCAGTGTTTCCTCAATGCTGCTACTCAATTGCCCATCATTCTGTCTATTCTGCTTATACTGTTGTTGTTGAGGTTGCATATAATTCTGCTTTTGGTTTCCACCCCAAGAAAAATTCGGGTGGCCCTGCCAATTTCTGTTGGAGTTGTTCCCAAAATTCTGATTCCTATGCACATTACCAACAAAATTGACTGATTCCGGATTGGCTCCACAAGATTCTGCATTGTGCCCATTATTACCACAAATTTCACACCAACTTGAAGCTTGCTGAACTGCATTAACCTGGCCCTGGTGTTGGTTCAAACTCAGTTTATTGAACTGAGTCATCATTTGATGTTGGAACGAAGCTAACTGTGCTGCCAAGGCATTCAAACCATCTATTTCTATCAACCCCGATCTCTTTCCTGCCCCCGTCGATGACTCGTTGTGCCACTCTGGATTTCCTTGTGCAATTCTGTTCAACAAAGTCTACAACTCATCATATGTCTTCTCCAAGGCTTGCCCACCCGATGCAGATTCTAGTAATATTTTTGTGTGTGGGTCTAGACTTTCTACAAAGGTATGAGCCAGCACTTCATTTGATTGTTGGTGATGGGGGCAGTCTCTCAATAATGACTTGAATCTTTCCCAAGCCATATATAAGTTCTCATCAGGCCTCTGATTGAAACTGAGTATTTCACTTCTCAACTTTGCAGTTTTGCCTGAAGGGAAGAATCTGATAAGGAACTTTTTAGCCAAGTCATTCCATGAAGTTATGGAGTTCGGTGGCTCAGCCTTCAGCCACTTTTTCGCCTCTCCCAACAGTGAAAATGGGAAGAGGGTCAGTCGGACATAATCTGTGGACACGCCGGTGGGGACAAACGTGTCACTAATCTCTAAAAATCTCTGTAAGTGCTGTTGCGAGTCCTCATGTGCCATCCCAGTGAATTGACCACTAGAATGTAACAGCTGCACCATGTTCTGTTTAAGCTCAAAGTGCCCTCCAGGCTCCGATTTTTAGATGCTAGAGGTCACATTCGTCGCTAGTGGTATTGCCACTTCGCGAACTAGTCTTGCTGCCATTGCTTCTGATGACAATTGTGCTTGTCCCGCGGGTAGTCGTTGATTTGACGTTCAGGTTCCATCAACGGTCCACAAGCTCTCTATTTCTATCCAACTCGGCAGGACAACCTGTCACCTGCAAATAAACAGACTAAGACCAAGTTTCTCAACACTTAAGGAAATTTCAAAAATCACACTAAAAAAGATAAATTATCAAAACTTCACCGAGTCTCCGACAACGACGCCAAAAACTTGTTCGGCCCTTATTCGCGCGTCCGCAAGTGTACAGGTCGTGCAAGTAATATAGTGGCTCTTTTTAAGAACCGGAATGTCGAACCCACAGGGACTGGACCCATTCCTCTAACTATCCATTTCAAGTGTGATCTTAACTTTCGCAAGTGTTGGTTATAGAAGTTCTCGAGGAAGATTTAATTAAGTCTAGTTTTGGTTAACGAAATATCCTGAATTTACTCTAAGAGCAACATAGAGTTAAAACCAGCTAAGCATGCGATTCTACTATTGGCAATGGGTTAAGCATGAAACTATCGATTATTATTTCACATAATTAGAATTGCATGTTCATGGTCTTTCGAGCCTCTAAACATGGCAAACTAGCCTCACTGCATCATTGTGAGCGAGGATGCTAATTTCTAGTTCGCGGGCAATTAATTATGTTGTGGTTTACAGGAAAACGATTAGGGAATTTCGTGCATCTAACCATTTAACTCAACTTACCCTCACAACTACTTCTTCGAGTGATGATGTGATAATCCTAAGTTGGTCTCTTAATAACCCCCGTTTTATCAACCAAGCAAGGTGATGGTATATTTCTATCCTAACACAAAATTATATCGTGAGATACAAACATGCTCCTTACATTCTCATGTCTTGACCTAGGTAATTCTTTCTCAAGCAATTGCCCAAGCTAACGCATATGTTTTCATGGTGATCAATCATAAAAACAACCAACAATCCGGAATTCAAGACGAAAACAACAATCAATAACTTAATTCCAAAACAATTTCATAAAATCATAATCACAATTCATGGCTTCAACCCTAGAGGAAGGGTTCTTGCCATTCATGTTTGTAAAACTACAACTAACTACTACTAAACTTACATACTTACATGAATTTGGTAGATGAGAAGGGAATTTGCCAAACCCTAGATGAGTTCTCCCACTTCTCCCTTCACTCCTAGGTAGTTTTCCAGAATAAAATCGTGACAAAGTGGTTTTAGGAGCTAAGGGACCTATTTATAATAAATGATAAACGTGCACAATTTAGCCTGTCGTAGAATGGCTCCGTATCACGGAGTGTATTGCGGAGCACTGCCTCCGTGACACGGAGGTAACGCGAAAGCTCTCTGGAAATTGCCTCCGGAAGCCGAAACTGCCGAGTGCCACCGCATTGGCAGCGTGTCACGCTGCTTGGGAAGCGCGTTGCCACATCCCTGTTGCGCAGCTGGCACGGCGTGGCACGTTGCTGGCGCACTGGTGCTGCCTGCCTACCGCATCTGCTCCCAACTCCATTCCGCTACTTCACCAACTTATAAATTAGTTCCTCAAAATCAATGAAACCTACAAAACAAGGACTAATCATGTTGGTTAGCACATATATTCACATTTATATAAAATCACATGAAAATGTATACAATTACTTAGCTAAACAAGACTAAATTAAGTTATCAAGCGTCACTCGGTCATGCTATTCTGCCCGAGATCACAACGCCACACTTAAAGTCTTGTTCGTCCTCGAACAACCTTTTACATCTCATGCATATGGAGACTCACCCATAACTCATTTAGTAAGAATATTCAAGCTACGGCTATAATGATTACGTAAGATAACAAGCTAAAAATAGAGCATGCATGATTTGATCATCGAAATGAAATACAACTATGTTAAGACTTCTTAACCTCGAGAATCGACTCTCAATCTTAGCGAACTCATGCAAATCAACTGATTAAGAAATCCCACATGAATTTTATCCTTCATTCAACATGTGCCCTCACGGAAAGAGAGTTACCCAATTTCACATGCAAAAACAATTTTTAAATCACAACATGTGTGGGTACGTGAATAGAATTATGCTCACTCTCACAAAGAATTCACATGCATCATGTAATGACCCATAAGCTTGCCCTTAGTGTTTTATTCCACTAATTTAAGGATGTATGAATGTAAGATCAAGTAGGACTTTTTAGGTTGTAATGTAACTCAGGTGTGGGTAGGTACTATTATGGCCAGTAATAGTGACTATCTTTCCTAAGCGCTTTTAATACATCACGCCCTCATTACGAACTTCCCTTCTCTTACTTCACCTTCATCTCTTATCAGCTTTCTTTTTCCTCTTTTATTTCCCCTTTTCTTTAGGCACTCTTGGCTTATTAGTAAGGAGTTCTATACATAACTTTTCATTAATTTATTTTCTTACTCCTTATAATAATCAGCCGTTTTCACACCAGTGCACCTTTGACCTCCCTCACCTTTCACATTCCATTTTTCCTTCTTTTCCTTCTTCTCACTCCTTTAATCTTTCATATTTTTCCCTTAAGCTCTTAGGAGTTTTGGATCAAGTTCAAGGCTAATGAAAGAAAAAGTATTAAGCTTATGTTGCAGCTGTCAAAGAATAGGCTCAAGGCTCAATGGGGCTAACTAAGATTACTTTTTCAAGGTAGGTAAAATGAGGGATAAAAATCGGGTTCATTCAAAGAAATGCATAAATCATCTCATACAATTCACATCCTTCATTTCATTTTCTCAACACACCAGGCAAGTTTTAGACAATCCACAATAGCACAGAATACTCAAAAACCTTACACTCATGGCACATGCTCAATTCGAGACACATTCGGCAGACTCTTAACTCAGCCAATCACAAGAATTCAGAATTAAGCTTCAATCATATTGAGTCAAATTCACGAGCCTAAATGTCTCAAACAAAGTTATACACTTGCATGCTTCAACACTAACCACACTTGTATCTTACAATCATTTATAGCACATAACAAGAACCTCAAGCCTCATTTAGTTATGGTTTCAAAAACCCAAAACCTATCGACTACTTTTTCCTCAAGACGGTCGTCATCCATCTATCGTCGGAAACAGTCCCTAACTATGACTAAAGACACTATATACAAACAAAGGAAATAAAAAGAAAAATTTTTTTTCTTCGGTTCAAAGACCCCACGTCGAAAAAGAACCGAAAAGAAAAACCAACGGGTGGTGAAGTCATGCTTAACTCACAAAAATTTTTCAAATTTCTCCCAAATTTCACACAAGCATTACATTCACCAAAAACTTGTTAAGCACAAAAATTTTGAAATTTTTCTCACCCCACACTTAAATCATGCTATGTCCTCATAGCATCAAATTAACATTTAAAGGATGAGAAATACTCCCTGGGCCTCTATGCTAGCTAAAAGCATTCTTTCCTTCAAGTTTTCAGATGTGGGAGTTCGACCCCACACTTCTTCTATTCCATGCTCTTTAGCTTCCACCTTCTCAGTACTCAGACTTCCCTTCCATCTGTGCTTAACTTTTCAGCAAACACACAAACAAAATGAAAATAACAAAATCAATAAAAAAATCAAAATTGTAAATTGTACTCGAGGTACCCTTGGGTTGCCTCCCAAGCAGCGCCTTATTTTACATCGTGGCACGATATGGACTGTCCTTTTCAGGACATCCTCATACTTGGGTTCTCTTTCGAGAACCATCTCCTTTTCTTTTGTTGTTTAGAGGAAACAACTTCCACTCTGTTCCTCTCTTTCTCCAACTTCTTCTCAATTTGAAGTCCTCTATCAGACTCGGGCTGAACACTTGACCTTGCCTTTGGCCGTGCACCTGTGGAATCCTCCACCCCACACTCATCCTCTGCCAACAGACTAACCTGACAAAGGTTAGTGTAGTGTGCGGATGGGTTCATTTCTTGGTAAACGTGGAAGAGTTCTTCATCTTCGACCCTTATTTTCAAGGTCCCTGCTCTCAGATCAATCACCGCTCCACCGGTGGCCAAGAATGGTCGTCCCAAGATTAAGGGTACCTGGTCATCAACCTGAAAATCTAGAACAATAAAATCAGCAGGTATAATAAACTTACTTACTTTGATGAGAAGGTCCTCTATTATTCCATCAGGTGTCACTCGCGACTTGTCAGCCAGCTGCAGCATCAACCTTGTCGACCTCAATTTTCCCAACCTCTGGGTCTTGAATAAGGATAGGGGCATTATTCATACAAGCTACATACAAGCTGCAAAAGCATTTGTTAGTCCAAAAGACATTACTACGAACTCATAGTAACCATATCGAGTCCTGAAGGCTGTCTTCGGAATGTCACTCTCCCTAACCCTGAGTTGATGATAGCCATATCTAAGGTATATCTTTGAGAAGCACTTAGCACCTTGAAGTTGGTCAAAAGAGTCACCAATTCTGGGGAGGGGATACTTGTTCTTGATTGTGACCTTATTTAACTGTCAATAGTCAATGCACGTTCTAAGGGAACCATCCTTCTTCCGAACAAAGAGAACTGGTGTACCCCATAGAGATTTACTAATCCTAATGATACCTTATCTAGAAGATCTTTCAACTACTCTTTCAACTCCTTCAACTCGATTGAATCCATTTTGTAAGGAGTAATGGATATAGGTTGTGCACCAGGAACCTGGTTGATACCAAAGTCAATCTCTCGCTCAGGAGGGACTCCTGGTAGATCATCTGGAAACACCTCAGGATACTCAAACACTATAGGAACTAATCAAAAAGTTGGGGTCTCAAATGTCGCATCCTTAACTCGAACTAGATGATACACACACCCTTTAGAAATCATCTTCCTAGCCTTAAATAGGAAATAAAGCGACTTATAGGCACAACTGAACTACCTTTCATTCTAGATCTGGCTCAGCTGAAAATCAGAACTCTACTGTACGGGTTCTACAATTCTCTAAGGAGTAACAGTTATACAATCAATCCATACTGAAGATAACATCAAAATCGATCATGTCTAACTCTACTAGATCAAATGTGGTGACTCTCTAAGGGACTGTGACAGGGCAATTCCTGTATACCCGTCGAGCTATAACTGAGTCACCGAATGGAGTAGAGACTAAGAAGGATTCTAATAGGATTTTGGGACTAACTCTGAAGCTAATAGCAACATAGGGAGTCTCAAAAGATAAGGTAGCCCCTAAATTTAATAATGCATATACCTCAAGATTAAATACTCGTAACATACTAGTGACTGCATCTGGAGAGACCTCCTACTTCTGACGAGATGAGAGGGCATAAAATATATTCTAACGCTGATACCCCACCTACACTAGTGGATGCACCCTGCTGAGCTGAGCATGTTGGTGGAGTTGCTAAACTAGTGGTTGGGTCACAGCCTCTACTATGGCCTTGTCTAGATGAAGGGTAGTCTCTGAGCAGATTTTTGGGCTTCCCACACCCAAAACACGCACCTGAACCCGCTAGGCACTCTTCGAGGTGCTTCCTACCACACTTGACACAAACTGGAATGTTGGGCTCTCCTGAACTCTGGAGCCTGATGCCCCACCCCTCTTATCACACCTTAGTCTAGACGAAACATTGGTCGATGATGGTGTTGGGACTGATGACCTATGGTGGGACTATTGACGGTGTCCTCCACCAGACCTCTGCTGAAACTATCCATAACTCCCTATCCTGGCCCTATTGGCCTCTCTCTCCTTCTCCCTCATCTGATCCACCTCTATCTGCTGGGCGTATATGACCAACCGTGAGAAGTCTAGATCGCTATTCATCATAGAAGTCCTGCACTCCGTAACCAGCGAGACTGATATTCCATTAACAAACCTGAACATATAAGCCCTCTGATCTTCAACCATCTTCGGTGCATATTTGGACAGCTGGGTAAACTCCAAGGCATATTCTTGAGCAGTCTTGTGGTACTGCTTTAACATTGATGAACTCTGTCGCCTTCACCTCTTGCAACTCCGTAAGGAAGAACCTATCCAAGAAGGCAGTCACAAACTCATCCCAACTCATGAGAACTGCTCCCACTGCCCTACCATCCTTACATTGACGATAACATATATAAGCAACCTCTTTCAACTGATAGGAGGCTAGATCCGCACTCTCCTCTCTAGTCATCCCCACAATCTGGGTGATCTTCTGTACCTCCTCGATGAACTCATGAGGATCCTCATCCACCTTCGACCCCAAAAACTCTGGGGGATTCATCTGGAGAAAGTCTCGAACTCTTGTCACCGCAGCATTTCCATTCTGAGGAACATAAGCCACAACCTGCTGATTGACCTGAGCAGTCATTTCCTGTGCCAACATCTGAAATGTTGCTTTAAACTCGACATGAGTGACTTGCTCGGGCATAGAATCTGTTGGTGCTGGTGGGGCTTGCTGATGCCCGTCTCTATTGCCATTGTCGTGGAGATTTCCATTTTCATTCCTTTTTCCATTCACTCGACTTGGAGGAATATTTATGCAAACTCGCATAGCACAAGTTAGAAGTATGGAGAGATACTTCATCACACGACATAGACCATGAAAGAAGGGAAATTTTCTAAAATTTCTTGTAGCCCCTCCCCATAAGTGTGACACGCTTCACACCTATAGAAAAGACTATACTCAACGCGGCTTTTAGAAATCCTAGGACACTCTAAACCTTGTCTCTAATACAAATTTTTTCATGATCCGAACATAGGCCTAGATCGAGACACGAGACCTAGAACCACAAATGGCCCCAAGTCGACCCATGGTATGAACTAATAACTAAAGAAAATACATCAAGCAGAATCTGATGACTATAACATGAATAAGCAGAATTCTGAATAGCATAGCAATCATAAATAGAGTCGGCATTTGACAAGCTAATAATCTATATAATGTCTAATAAGCCTCTACTGCTGTCTGATGAGTTGATGGGACAACATCCCCAACTAGCTCACTAAAGTATGAAAGCTAAAATGACATAATCAAGTACTAAGATGAAGGTCCCCAAAAAATGAGGACTCACCATGTGGGATCTAAATTGGGCTAAGATGTGGGAGACTGGGCTAACAGTGGAACTGAGTCTGATTGTCCAAACCTGTATCATAAAACAATACAGCATAGAGTATATATGGCCAGTACTTTTAATGTACTGAGTATGAAAGGTAAATAAAATATATTGACTAACTATTAACTGAAGTCATGCGTATCAACCTAAATCATAAGATCATGAGAGTAAGGACTGTATGCTGAAATCTGAATTTGATACATGCATAATCATAAGTTGAATATCATATCTGAATAGAATGACCCAAAGCTAAAAAAGAGGAAAATTTTGGGAATGAGAGTGAAAGTAAACTCCCATTCATAGCCCTATATATCTGGGTAAGCTGAATCTAAATTTTTCTTTGAAAGCCCAAGAGATTTGGGGAACTCAGTCTATTCAATGCTAGGCATAATGAGTATAAGGACCTCAAAAAACAATTGAGGAATTTCAAGCGTGATCCTTACAGGGAACCTCTAAACAACATGCATGGAATTTGAATGAATTAGAATAATGTTATACTCCCTTAATACATTTCTTTCAGAGCTTAAAACGACATAGTTTAGGACTTAGGAGCTTAGGAATTATGAAAATACTCTTATTAATTATGCAAGAAAAACCTTACTTCCAGAGATAACGACTCAAACAATGAGTCGTCCCTTGATCCCATAACTCGTTACATCACTCATTGTTTCCCTCTACTTTTCACCCAGTATCTTATCTTCAAGTAATGGCTGGACAGGATGAGTCGTTACAAACCCCAATGACTCATTACTACCGCTCGTCTTCACCACTGTCCTCATGCCTAGATTCTATAATTTCCACAACAGGTACCATTCAACAGGTCGTTCCTTACTACAACGGGTTATTGTACCATTTTGTTTCCGCTAAATCAAATTTGGATCCTTCCTGAACTCCACTTAGCGACTTATCAAGACGATCTGTTACTTGATGCAATGAGTCATTACTTGACTCATTAGTCCTAAGAAGTCTGGACTGCTGTCTCACAATGTAGCACATAACTGGTCGTCGCTCCCCCTAATGACTAATTCCTTGTGTCATCTAGTGGTCAAGACTTCTACTGACTACCTACCACAAGTCTGACCAAGACTCACAGTAACTTCTAACGGGTTGTTTTGTGACTCGTTCTGAGTCAAATTTTTCCCATTTTTCTGTTGTTCACATTACCAATCTCGAGTCTAGTCTTAGGGACTTTTGCGGTATTACATGTAAGCTGTATCATGATGGTCATGAAGCCTCCCATTGTTGCTCATGTTTTAAGTTACTTATGTTCATGCTTGGGTCGTGAAAAACTTGGTATTAGAGCCAGGTTTAGGTATGTCCTAGGATGTATGAAAGTCGTATTAAATAGAGTCTTTTCCATGGGTGTGAAGTGCGCCACACTTGTCGGGGAGAAGCTACGAGAAAATTTAGGAAATTTCCCTTCTTTCATTACTTATATCGTGCGATAAAGTATGTCTCTCTATTTCTCTAACTCGTGTTGTACGCGTTTGTAGAAATATGTCTCCACACTGAGTCAATAAAAGAAGATGGGCATCAGCCAGCCCTACTTGCTCCAACAGATCCCTTGCCTGAGTAAGTTTCTCATGTTGAGTTCAAGGCCTCTTGTCAAATGTTGGTTCAGACTATGATAGCCTAGGTCAACCAGTTGGTGGTGGCCCATGTCCACCAAATTGGAAATGCAGCGGCGGCGAGATTGTGAGACTTCCTCAGGATGAACCCACCTCAGTTTCTTGGGTCAAAGGTGGATGAGGACCCATATGAGTTCATAGAGAAGGTTCAGAAGATCATCCAGATTATGGGGGTGCTGGAGAGGAGAGTGTAGACTTAGCCTCCTTTCAGCTGAAGGGGGTTGCTCATATATGGTTCTAACAGTGGAAAGAGAGTAGAGGAGTTGGTGCAGTTCCTATTAGTTGGGATGAGTTTGTTACCACTTTCTTAGACGGCTTCATTCCCCAAGAGTTGAGGGAGGCAAAACCAGCCGAGTTTGTCAATCTGAAGTAGAACAACATGACTGTCCAAGAGTATGCCTTGGAGTTTACCCCGGTTGTCCAAGTATGCACTAGAGATAGTGGTCGATTCGAGGGCCTATATGAGTAGGTTCATGAATGAGGTGGCAGATTCATTGGTCAAAGAGTACAGGGACACATGATGATTAATGACATATAGATATCTCCGGATTGATCATATATGCCCAGCAGATAGAGGCAGAGAAAATTAAGGATAAGGAGAGAGAGGCTAAGAGGGTTAGGATGGGAGGTATAAGCATTGCAAGCAGAGATCTGATGGTGGACAATGCCCTCAGTCCCACCAGAGGTCGTTAGCCCCAGCCCCATCATCATCTAGCATTCCATTCAGACATTGAGGTGATTAGAGGAGTAGGGTGTCAGGTTCTAAGCACCAAAGGATCAAGACAGTAGAGCGCACTTTCCCAGTTTGTAGAAAATGTGGTAAGAACCACCCGAGAGAGTGCTTGGTTGGCTCAGTTGTTTATTTTTGGTGTCGAAAGCCTGGACACATACGCAGGGATTGTGTTATACCCCGTAAGATTTCCGACACGTAGATGGCCTATTCGCACGTTGGTTAAGCATATTTCAAAGCCATATGTGCTAGGGAAAGGCCCGGGAAAGGATCGGACGAGTAACCTGTCGAACCATCCCAGAGGGAGCCGGGGCTGAGCCCCTCCACAATGGCAATGTGTCACGGAGGTGGAGCCTCCACGTTGGCTCCGTGACACGTTGGGCTTGTCCAGGCCCAAGTATATAAAGCCCCCACTTCGGTTTGTGAGGTTATATTCCTTATTTAATTTCCAGAAAACGCAGAGAAACAGAGAGAGACGAAGAGGGGTAATATATTATCGTTCGATTACACTGCAAAACGTAGTCTAAACTAAAATTAACCTCAGGTACCGAGGTATTTAGCAGCAGGGAGCATTCCTACGGATTTTGTTTCGCGAAATTCGGCCGACAAATCGTCGTGCTACCGGGCTAAGGTAAGTGGAATTGCTCCAAACTAGTGTCTATGTGTTCCTAGCTGTGAAGTGAATACTTCTCCCTTCTGGACTTCTGGAAAATAGCAAGTTTTCGACCGTCTTTCGATAAGCCTAAGTTTAGGCTATAATTATATCGAAAGTGATGCCGTCCTTCAGAATAGTGTTGTATTTAGTACTAATTGACGTGTTTATGAATGCAGTTGGGGAGATTTAGCTAGAATACTGACCGAGCCTCGTCCGACAGTCGGATAACTCGAGGTTAAGGTATGTGAAGTTGTTCTTCGGTAAGTTAGTAAGCCTTAGCTTGGTAAATCATAGTAAACTCCGTATTTGAAGCTCTCGGAGTTGAATGTTGAGAATTAGGTAAGTCTAATAGATTTTGAGTTGTGTTGCCGTATCGTATCCGGTCCGAAGGTTAGTAAAGCATGCGCCAAAGGGCGAGTTAGCATTCCAGATTCAGTATAGCTTATTGTATTATTAGCAAGCATGTTATAGAATAAAAAGAAACAGATTTTCAGAATATAAGCTAGTAAAGTAAAATCAAATAGACAGACAGTTTTATTGGCTACAGATTAGCCATTCAGACAGATAGTATCCCAGCTACAGATTAGCCAAACAATTAAATGAAGATTTCAGAATCAGTATAATCAGTAAAGAATCAGTTCAGTATAGAAACAGATCAGAATAAGAAATCAGATTCCAGATAGTCTTTTTCAGTTATACATGCTTGCTATCTATATGTGCTATTTGTTTGTTGAGACTTGATGTGGCGTGATGGCACCCTATTGAGTGTCCTCGCCGCCCCTAGGTTGGTAATCGTGTCACCCACTGAGCAGGTGGGTTTTACGTCACTCCGAGGGGTGGCATGCTGTCCCCAGCTTGGATGAAGATGGGATGAAGCTTTCCCCATAGCAGTCTGATCAGCATTACAGGTGCAGCTCCGGTTTCAGATAGCCCTGTTGAGTTGTGTCTAGGGAACCAGACCCTATCTGTTACTGTCTGTACATTCAGTTATTATAGGTGTAGCTCCGATTTCTGGTAGCCCCGTTGAGTTGTGTCCGGGGATCCAGACCCTATCTTTTACTGTCTACACAGGAGTCCTCTGGACCCAGACACAGTTGCTTATATCGGAGGCTATGGCCCAAGCCGGAGACCCAGGGGGCCGATAGAGGAGCTCCGAAGTGAGCAGATGAGTGGAGTGACTTATTTTGGGTTGGTTTTGACCCGGGTAGGGGTATATAGATTGTTTGATTGCTTGGCGCCATCCGTCTTATGGGGTTGGTATTGGCTCTTGCTTGCTAAGTGTATACGTATTTATGTGCTTTATATATATTAGTTAATAGACAACAGGCCGCCGTGACTACAGACACGCTCCTGCCTATCAGTGTAGAAAGGTTTGATCTAGTTCCTATCAGCTCTTCAGATTCAGTTATCTTCTGCTCAAAGACTTGTTAGTTATGTTATCTGTATTCAGTTGTATTATTTCAGTTGCTTTGCATACTCGGTACCAGTGGTACTGACGCCCAGTGGGGCGCTGCATTACTTGCCTGTAGGTACTCATGGACGAGGGGGCGATCCCTCGTGATCCTAGCCAGCGCAGAGTCATCAGCTCCTGTCATCCGGAGCTTGATATTTCATATATTTATATCATTTCTTTTGTTGTATAGTACGGGTAGGTTGGGGCCCTGTCCCGACCATCTTATCAATATTCCTAGAGGCTTGCAGTTTGTATATATTTCCCTGTGGTCAGTTGAGCCGGTCGTGTGAGGCCGTGCAGTTTGTTATAGCTATTTAGAATTTTAGTTTATGTTGGTCATGTGAGGCCTTAGTTTGACAGTAGCGGTGAACTTGTCGGTCACGTAGTCTTACAGTAGTCTTGTGTTGAGCTACAGATAACTAGACAGCATGGTGGCCTTGTCGGCCCGCATAGACTCCCTTATATTGAGATGTTTCTGGTTAGCTGTTATTACAGGTACAGGTGGCTATAGGCCCAGTTGGCCGGAGGCTATATTTACAGTCGTTATATAGCCCTTTGTTTCCAGAAATCTGAGTTAGAGCCAGCCAGGCACCAGATGTGCTCAGGCTCAGTAGTCTAGCAGTTCAGGTCCTAGTAGGGCACCAGGTGCCAGTCATACCCCCCAAGGCGGGGCGTGACAGATTGTCCTCTGGCTAGGCAAAGAGACACTAGAGGTCGTTCCCCAGCCACCACTTCAGCAACTCACCCATCTCAGTAGGGCGCCTCCTCTAGTGCAAGTGGCGGACAACACTAGAACAGGTTCTATGCACTTTCATCTCAATAAGAGAAGGAGATCTAACCCGATGTGGTTACTGGTATGTTACAAGTATTCCATCTTGATGTATATGAATTGTTAGATCAAGGGGTTATATTATTTTTTGTGATTCCTTATGTTGCTGTTAGTTTTGGTATTAGTCCCGAAATCCTGTCAAAACCCTTCTTAGTCTCTACTCCTATTAGTGAGTCAGTTCTAGCTCGACGAGTATATAGAAATTACCCTGTCATGATCCTTTAGAAAGTCACCTCAGTCAACCTAGTAGAATTAGACATGATTGAATTCGATGTTATCTTTGGTATAGATTGGTTACATGCTTGTTATGCCTCCCTCAATTGTAGAACCTGTACAGTAGAGTTTCGTTTCTAGATGAACCAGTCTTAGAGTTGAAGGGAAGTTTAGTTGTGCTTGTAGGTCGCTTTGTTTCCTATCTCTAGACCAGGAAGATGGTCTCCAAGGGTTGTGTCTACCATCTAGTTCGGGTCAAGGATTCTACATCCGAGACCCCAACTCTTTAGTCAGTTCCTATTGTGTGTGAGTATTCGGAGGAGTTTCCATATGATTTACCAGGAGTCCTTCCCGAGCAAGAGATTGACTTTGGTATTGACCTTCTCCCTAATACGTAGACCATATCCATTCCTACTTATAGAATGGCTCCAACTGAGCTAAAGGAGTTAAAAAAGCAATTGAAGGATCTTAGATGAGGGTTTCATCAGGCCTAGTAAGTCCCCATAGGGTGCTCCAGTTCTCTTTGTTCGAAAGAAAGATGGTTCCCTTAGGATGTGCATTGATTATCGCCAGTTGAACAAGGTCATAATCAAGAATAAGTATGCCCTCCCCAGGATTGATGACCTGTTTGACCAGTTTTAAGGTGCTAAGTGCTTCTCGAAGATAGACCTCAGGGTAGCACCAGCTTAGAGTTAGGGAGAGTGACATTCCAAAGACAGCATTTAGGACTCGTTATGGTATATATGAGTTCGTAGTTATGTATTTTGAACTAATGAATGCTTTGCAGCTTTTATGGACTTGATGAACAGGCTTTTCAAGCAATATTTGGATATGTTCATGATTGTCTTCATAGATGATATTCTCATCTACTCTCGGAGTGGGGAGGAGCATGTCGCTCATTTGAGGATTATGTTGCAAACTCTTAAGGATTGCTAGTTGTTTGCTAAATTCAGCAAGTGTGAGTTTTGGCTGAACTCAGTAGTATTCTTGGGTCATGTGGTGTCTAGTGAGGGTGTTCAAGTAGACTCCCAAACGATAGAGGCGGTGAAGAATTGTCTTAGACTTATTAGTCCTTCAGATACTAGGAGCTTTTTGGATTTAGTTGGCTACTACAGGAGGTTCGTAGAGGGATTTTCATCCATTGCGGCACCACTTACTAAGTTGACCTAGAAGAAGGTCAAATTCCAATGGTCCGATACTTGTGAGAAGGGTTTTCAAGAGTTAAAGAGTTGACTCACTTCAACCCCAGTACTGACCCTACTGGAGGGCACGGATGGTTTCGTTGTGTATTGTGACACCTCTAGGGTTGATATTGGTTATGTGTTGATGCAGCATGGTAAGGTCATTGTCTTGACAGCATAGGACTCATGAGAAGAATTATCCGACACATGACCTAAAGTTGGCAGCTTTGATGTTTGCCTTGAAGATTTGGAGGCACTATCAATATGGAGTGCATGTGGTTGTGTTCAATGACCATAAGAGCCTTCATTACATGATTACTCAAAAGGATCTAAATTTGCAGCAAATAAGATAGCTAGAGCTTCTCAAGAATTATGACTTGAGTGTCCTTTATCATCTAGGCAAGGACAATGTAGTGGCGGATGCTCTTAGTAGGTTGTCCATGGAGAGTGTGTCTCATGTCAAAAATAGGAGGAAAGAGTTGGAGAAGGATGTCCATAGACTGGCTCATTTAGGTGTTTGTCTTACAGATTCTATGGATGGTAGTGTTATTGTTAAAAATGTGCCGAAATCTTCACTAGTGACGGAAGTTAAGGCAAGACAAGATGAGGACCCTATCTTAGTGAAGCTAAAGGAAACTGTTCAGAAACAGAAAGTGGAGGCTTTCTCCAAAAGAGGAGATGGTGTACTCCGATGTCAAGGCATATTGTGTGTTTCGACTATAGAAGACTTGAGAGAGCGGATGTTTAGAGAGGCTTATAGCTCTCGGTACTCTATCCATCCAGGTGCCACCAAGAAGTACCGTGATTTATGGGAAGACTATTGGTGGAATGGCATAAACAAGGACATAGAGGAGTTTGTGGCTAAGTGTCTAAATTACCAACAGGTGAAGATTGAGCATCAGAGACCTAGAGGTATGCTATATATTAGCATCTCCACTTGGAAGTGGGAAGATATCAATATGGATTTCATTATAAGGTTGCCTCATACACACCGATAGTATTACTCTATATGGGTTATTTTGGATAGGTTAACCAAATCAACATATTTTCTACCTGTCAAAACTACGGATTCAACAGAGGATTATGATAGATTGTACATTTAGGAATAGGTTCGGTTGCATGGAGTTCCCTTGTCTATCATCTCAAATAGGGTAACTCAGTTCACCTCTTAGTTTTGGAGATTGTTTCAGAAGGGTCTTGGTACTCAGGTGAATCTTAGCATAGCTTTTCACCCGCAGACAGATGTGCAGGCCAAGTGGACCATTCAGACTTTTGAGGACATGTTGAGAGCATGTGTGATTGATTTCAAGAGTAGTTGGGATGATCACTTTTCCCTCATTGAGTTTGCCTACAATAAAAATTATTACTCCAGCAATTCAGATGGCTTCATTTGAGGCTCTTTACGGGGGAGATGTAGATCACCTATAGGATGTTTCAAGGTAGCTGAGGCTACATTGATAGGGCCATATTTAGTTTATGAGGTGATGGAGAAAGGTCAGCTTATTAGGGAGAGGCTAAAAATAGCTCAGAGTCGTCAAAAATCTTATGTGGATGTTAGAAGGAGAGAGCTTGAGTTTGAGGTTGACGATGGGTGTTTTTGAAGGTGTCTCCCATGAAGGGAGTTGTGAGGTGCGATAAGAAAGGGAAGCTTAGTCTCCGATATGTTGGTCCTTATAGGATTCTGAGGCGACTTGGCAAAGTGGCATATGAGTTGGAGTTACTAGCAGAGTTAGCTTTGGTGCATCTAGTTTCCATGTATCTCTGTTAAAGAAGTGTCTTGGCCATCCAGCCTTAGATGTTCTGGTAGAGAGCACTAATGTGAAGGATAGTTATACTTATGAGGAGGTTCTGATTAAGATCCTTGATCGTCAGGTTATGAAGTTGAGGAACGCGGAAGTAGCTTTAGTAAAGGTATTGTGGAGAAATCAGTTGGTTGAGGGAGTTATATGGGAAGCCGAAGCAGGTATGATGGCTAAATGACCGCATCTTTTCCCTTCTGACTCAGTTCCAAAATGAGGTACCATTTTTCTCCTTAGTACTCCATTCAGTTTCATGTCAAGTTCATGTCTTAGTTCCTTTCATGTTATAGCATGCATGTATGTTTCATGAATTCAGTTCCGTCATGTATTTCACTCCGTCAGTTTTCAGCTATGGTTGTTCAGTATTGGGATTGCAGTTCCTTCCCTGACCCTCAAGTATGCTTAAGTCAAAATTCAAGGTTGAATGTTCCCAAGGTGGAGATATTGTAATACCTCGAGTCTCGAAATGGCTCCTTGAAGGAAAAAAGAACTAAAATTTCATATCTGATGCAGGTGCAACGGTGGGAGTGATGATCTATCAGGTAGGCGATGGATCGTCATGCATGGAATCACGGCTTCACAACAATGATGACATCCCATTAGACTGGTGACAAATTGTCACATATACCATCGCGTTATGGCCTCAGTGTCCCTATGTGACAGAAGACGAGACAGACCTTCGAGGGTGTGATGGCCCGTAGCGACTATTGTCATTAAGGTCCAGTCAGGACCCTCCTCGGGTTAAGGTTTGATGGTGAGGGTGATAGACCATCAGTGAGTGACGGCCCGTCACGGCCACAGTCGGGATGTTCAGTTGTTTAATTCAGACCGATTTTCAGGGATAATTTTGTAAATTCCTAAGCTTCTAATTCCTAAGTGATATCATTTTAGGGATCCTTAGGGCTTCAATTGAGGGTTTTACTTAGCTTATTCCTCACTCCTCTCATACACCAAGATTGGGGAAAGATCAAGCTCTCAAGGAAGAAAGGATTTCTCAACTTCTTCTTCTTCAAATGCTCTTGGGCATCAAACCCTAGAAAGAATCTAATCAAGCCCAGGTATGCAGGGTCATGTATTGGGGAATTATTCCACCCTCATGCCCAATTTCATCCCTAATCTATGATTTTAAGACTCCAATAATGTTATGTTAAAATTCTAGGGTTTTAACCCAATTCCATGAAATCTTCCATGCTATCTCTGTGGGTTCAATTCTCTCATGTTTCAATTGATGATTTATGGCTAATAGGGTATATTTGACTCTCATTTTATTTACTAATTCATAATTTTAAGTTTATGAAAATTATGCCTTATTATGGATGATTTACAAATTTTAAGCTTATGAGCCATGATTTCTAGTATGATGAACTATCAAGTATGTATGAATATTTATGAAATCCTAAATTTATAATTTCATAATTTTGGAGTATGAAGCTTTATTCAAGCATGTGTTATTTTTATGAAATTCAAGCTCAAGTATCATGGCCAATTTTTTGGCATCTTTTCACGAATATTTCACACATGTCAAGTATAATTATGATTTAATATTTTGGCTAGCCCATGCTAGTTCAAGTATGTTTTCATGATAATGATTATGAGTCACGTGCATGTTTTTGGGAGTAGTGTCTAGCACCGAATAGGCTAGGGGTTTAGGCAAACCTGAGTCTCAGAACTACATGTCACCATAGGTATATATTCATGTTCAAACCCTACGGGGACTCACAAGTGATATCACTCCTTAATCATTCCTAGTCTTGGCAAGCTTGGGATGGCTCTGCCCACTTGAGAGAGATAGTTGGGGCATCATGTAAGCTCTATCATGATGGTGTCGGTTAAGACGAAGCTTCCCATTGTTTCTCATGTTTTAAGTTACTTATGTTCATGATTATGATAATATATTTTATTGCTTATATGACCCATTGATCAGTTTATGAGTCTTCACTTATGATTTCAAGTATGGTACATTATATGATTTCTATTTTTAAACCTTGGGTTATCATGCTTCAGCTTACGATGAATATCTCATGATTATGATTACTTCAAGAATATGGTTATTAGCATATTGCCCTTACTCTCATGTTCTATCTTGTTATAATACATGTTTTCGGACTATTGTTTTACTAGCATATTTTACTTCTTCTACATACTCAGTACATTCAAAGTACTGACCGCATACTCTGTGTTATATCGTATCATGATATAGGTTCGGATGATCCATTACAGCCTCATCATTAGCTCGCTCCCACTTTAGTCTAGCTCTGTCCCTGCTTGGGTAAGTCCTCATTCTTCGAGGATGTTATCATTTTTATGTTTTTAGCATGTCTATTGAGTTTCAGACTTAGCAAGCTAGTTGAGGGTGTTGTCCTATCAGCTCATCGTAGTAGTAGAGGTTTTTCAAACAACCATGTATAGACAGTTCAGCGTTGTTGACACGTGTGCACGCTTATGACTTTATGTTACATAGACTTCCGCTTATATAATGATCATGCTTTATTTCTGCTTTAGCGATGCTCTTATTCATTCTATGTACATGCCATGGATTAGCTTGGAGCCATTTATGGTTCTAGATCCCGTGTCGCGTTACAGGGTCCATGTTCGGGTCATGACAAACTACCTACTATTGTTGCTCAAAACTAAACTTGCACTCAAAAAGGTGAAAAAAAGAAAAAGTGAGTATGAAAAACACGTTTACTCAATAGCACTGTCCATCAACCCTAAATGAAATAATAGAGAGGGATGATCCCTCCATGCTTACCTTTACATTGTTCGACATCCAAATTAAAGAAATGATAAAGTAGTAAAGGTACCAAAATCCTTCAAAAATCAGCCAATTAAATAAGAAAGCTTTGAATGATATCAATCTACGGATATTAAGACAAAGATATGTGGCAAGCAATATGATGCAATGTATTGCTAGTAAATATAAAAGATAGGAGATGAAATCATGACCAATGTACTAGAACACACACGTCACTTTTTTTAGGTCAGTCATGACCCATGGAGAACTTGTGAGGTCCATGGACTTGGCATGAATCATCTCCACGTGCCATTGTAGAAAGTCTCATTGCACTCTATAAAGATCAGTGATCTTAATATAGAAGTTCTCGACGTGCTAGTGCGGATGGTCTCAATGTATATAATAATTATATAATTCCCATAATTTATGAAATGATATGTATATATATAGGATAAAATATCAACCAAAAGAGCATCAAATATAAATGTCACCGATTCAATGATTATCTATTTTAGCAATTCAGATAATGAAACCATGTAAGTCACATAACCCGTATGGATAATCTCGACATGCATAATCTCATATTCGGCATGGATAATGTCTACATGAATTGTTAATGGAATAGTAACTCATACTCAGCATTGAGAATCTCTACATACATCAAATAACAAGATAGTATTTCATAAAATTTGATAAAATACATAATTCACAGATTCACATACCCCAACAAGTCATTTAACGGCTAAGAGCTCAACAATCATTTTTCCAACATCTACTGATATTATAAATTAGTCAAAACAGTCAAATATCCTACTTTTACCCATAATATGGCATTGGTACCCACATAAGTGTTCGTCGTTTCACCTATATGGGACCACCCATAACCTATCAATTTAGCAATTACCAATAACAATATTTTATAAGAGTAGTCTAATAAGTCTAACTTGCCTTATGTCTGAAGCTCAAATGAACATATATTAGCCTTGGCTGCCCTTAGAGTATCTGAATGATTTCAATCTTTTCAAATACGTAATCATTGTAAGCCTATGAATTCGTATATATCCATATTTTTATACTATTATTTTGGACCTAAAAAGTCAATCCCAGGCCTCCAATGTCAAAAAATTATTTTATTTGAAAATCAGTTTACCCATAATACAAGGGTCTCAAATCTAAAATTTCATCGAAAATTGAGTCCAGATCAACATTCAAACAATCAACAATCATATTTCCAATTCTAGATATAAAAACCATAATTTATAACATACATATGTGGATAAATCTAAAATCATCATATGAACCTGTTGGAACTTTCAAATCAAGAATCTGATCTCGTTCTGTCAACTATTAGAACTAATTCATCTCTTAACATTAAATTCTATTAAAATACAACTAGAGTGTCTAAAACTCATCTATAACTCACAGACACAAATCAAATATGCAAATCAACCATAAAATGCATTTCAGAATCGATCTAAGGGCTTTTATGCAAATGTGACCTTGGTCAACCCAAACTTTCAAATAAATTAGGAAGCAATCAATGACTCAAATCACTGTCTCGCACCTCGGGATCCATAATGTCCATCTAAGTCATAAATCACCCTCTAGACCTAATGAAATCGATCAAATTCAAATTTGACCTCATTAACCGAAAATATTAACTTTGGTTAAACTTTTAAAATTGAAAATCTTCTCTGAAATATGTCTGATCACCTTCAAAATCATGTCACCAATCTTAGCAAGTCATAAGTAGTAAAAGAAAGCTTTGGGAAAGGTAAAACTTGAGAAAAAGAGTCTAAAACACAAAACGACCCTGTGAATTTACGTAATCATACAATAATATATGTGAGAAATATCATTTAGTTTAAATTTTATTTAAAATGAATTCTTACAAGTAAACACGTATTTCTCATCTTCTATATATGGACTTTGACATGATAAACTAAGATGTGACTTCGTAACAGTTGCTAATGAAAAATGCAATCAAAGGATATATTCAAATGAATGAAAGAGACATTCAGTTTAAGATTGAAAATAATTAAAGAATATTGCAAATCTTCTAAAGAATTGACATGCCGAAAAGCAAGTATCAAAATTTTCAAAAGAGATGGGAGTGAAGCCCTATGATTAATAATTAAAGACGGTGACAACTCAATCTAATTAATTGAAGATCTCATGACAAAGTTTCAATATTATAACAACAAGAAAGTTTGGTTCAATGTTGTAACAACAAGTAATCTAAGAAGCAACACAATTTATTATCTTAGTTAGAGCCATCATGGGCTTAGCTCGTTGGGTCGGCTTAATTCAACTCTGTGTTAATAGGATTGGGCTATAAGTTTTTACACGAAATGCCACTAAAATACAGTGATCTTTAATATATACCTTTTTAAAATGTGGTCTTTAATTTTTGTCATTAATGTTCATTTAATGATAATTTATGGACGATATTATCCTTATCTCCTCATTATTTTCTCATCCTTTCTAATTCACTTCATCCCTTCTCAATTAAGATTTTTTTTCAGAAATCACGTGCCATATTACTAAAAAAAAAATTATTTTCTTTCCATTATTAAGTAAATCGGGCAATAGACATCCTACTTATTTTTATTCATTATTGTTTAGGAAATGTAACTAACGTGGTCACTTTGAATTGAATTTCTTACTAAATTTTTTTTCTTTTACTCCCTCCATTACATACTAATAAATTAGACTAGAATAACTTAACTGAAACATACTCTACTAGAAACTAATTTTTGCCAAAATTAAAGATAACACATATAAGAAGGAAAATTTAACTTGTGTCATTAAACTTATATTTTGGGGCATAATTTTATTTATTTTAATTTATAATTTGTGTATTATAGCTCTTAATGTATAATATTCTAAAACTAATCTTATGTCTTATAAGGCAAAATTTCTTTTGTCTTGTGGCAAGGGATAAGTTCTTTTGTCTTAAGGCACAACCTGTACTACTAAACTTTATGCCTTGGGACATAACTTACATATGCTTTGGGGCATAATTTTATTTTCTTTAAGGTATAATTTCTATATTATAACTCTTAAGGCATAATATTCTAAAACTAAATTTATGCCTTATAAGGCATAACTTGTGCCTTGTGGCAAAAAAAATTTTGCCTTGTGGTATAACTATTGCATTGGGCATAAGTTCTTTTGTCTTGAGGCACAACTTGTGCTACTAAACTTTATGCCTTGGGATATAACTTACTTATGCTTTGGGGCATAATTTCAGTTACTTTAAAGTATAATTTGTGTGTTATAAACTCTTAAGGCATGACATTCGAAATTAAACTTATGGCTTATAAGGCATAACATGTTCCTTGTGGTAAAATTTCTTTTGCCTTGTGGTATAATTTGGACATAATAGAAGCTAAGGCAGAAGAATTTGTGAACTTGAAGTAAGAAACCAAAAGAGTGGGGGAGTACAACAAGAGAAGTATGAAGCCTTCCATGATAGTCTTAGAGGTGAATAGGAAGTCAAGAGATAGTGATTTCTACCTAGCCTTAAGAAGTGATCCAATCCTCAAAATGATGATCTTTAAGCTAAGGGGAAGATCATAAAGTGAAGGACCATGTCAAACCTTGAGTTTCAAGCATGAAGGTCCAGGATCAGTAACTACGGGAGATCGATCCACGCTTATTCAGGTGTCCTTCTGTACTTCAGTCTATGCGATACTCTACCCATGTCGTATGTGAATATGTTATGCCCATATTTAAGTTCCAAGTACTCCTTACGTGTGTTTGTACTCAGATTCGTAGAATGAGAAGTAACTACTTCAGCTGGTGATTCCAGTCTTCTTCCATGATTCCATAAATCTCAGCTTCGTGTCATGACCCTTGTAATGTATGTAATCTCATGTCTCTCAGCATGCTCATCTCTATGGACTCAGTCTTTAATATTTGCCTTATCGGCTCATAAGATCGCGTTATATCAAGTATGTGCCCAACTTAAATTTCTTAAATGATTCATGCTTATAATTCCTTACTCTAAGCTCTATGAATGTTCCTCCATGATGGAAATGATGGTTAAAATGTGTACATTCAGGATAACTCCCTATCCCTGCCATAGATGTCGGGTATGTAGAAATTCATGAAGCGCAGTTATTAGCCAAGCTTAGAAGTGTAACAACCCACATGGTCATTTTGTGATTGTTGATCCATTTCCCTGGGTTGAACCTTTATGTATCTTTATTTTGTTACTTATAACTTACGGAGATGGATGACACAATTAGAAAGATGATCCAACGGAGATTGGATAAGATTTTTGGTTTTTGGAAGGTTTGAAGTTTGAGAGGTTTGACCAAAGTCAATATTTCAGGTTAACCAAGCTCGAATGTGGGTTCTAAATGTTTTGTTAGTTCCGGATGGTGAGTTATGACTTAGTTGGGTAGTTTGCATGGACCCCGAGGTGTTCGGGAGTGATTTGAACCTTTGGTTGGATTTATGAGCTGTAAGGAAGCTAAGTTTGACCACAGTCAACTTTCAATTAAAACGACTCATATCGGTGATTTGATGATTCCAGCAGGTTCGGAATATGTTTTATGATTGAATTGCATGTTTGGTGTGTGATCGGAGGATTTCGGATGAGTTTCAGGTGGATCTGAACATTTATGTGTTTTAGCATGATTTTAAGCATAAAATGTGACAACTCAAAAGTTCTTTTTAGCTTTTGAGATCGAAAAAGTATTCCGAGACTTTCAAAATTCTTAGCATGAATCATAGGAGTTATTTGAAAATTTTGGTGCAATTTCGATAAGTCAAGATCAGGTTTTTATTGCAAAACATGAAATAATTTTTAATCGAGCAAAAATAACGCTTGACTAGGCAAACGAGCACCAAATAGAGTTTTGATTGAACGAGTAGGTCCTTATCATTATTTAGAAATTGTAGGAAAAAGAATCGTTGCATTTTGAGTTCGTATGATGAAGTTATGGCCATTTTAGTAAAGATTAAAGTTGCTAGTGCGGTGCTGGTGCAGCCCTATATTTACCTGAATAGTGTATTTTTGCTAGTGCGGTGCTGGTGCAGCCCTGTATTTACCTGAATAGTGTATTTTTGCACAGACTGTGTTTATTTGTTATTTTGAGTATATTTGGAGTTCTGGAGTTCAGAATTAAGTGATTTTTGCAGCATTCTTCTCTATTTAATAAGGGGATAAGTATCTAATCCTTAATTTGGTATTTCGCCATGATTTCTTTAGTTGGTTTTCATTTTTATTCGTGAATTTATTGGAGGAAAATTTGGGGATTAGAGTCTAAAGTTAAGAAATCATATTTTGATGGATGCAAAGTCAATTTGAGCTCCCTTTTGGATGAAATTTCATATTTGAGTTTTACGTTATGGATAACATGATTTTTAAATAAAATTTCAGTTTTGCCCTTGCCGGTCTGGGGTTGACTTTTAGATTGACTTTTGGACCCGAAATAAAAGTATATCAATATGGGTGTCCATGATCTCATTTTCTGATGTAGAATACATATTTGACCAGATTTTAATCATTCAGAAGGGTTACGAAAGGAAAGATTTGTAATTTGATCCTTGAACTTTGTTTTGAGGCAAGTAGAGATTTCTTGATTCTTTGAGGATCGAAAGGAAGGGGAAGCTTAGTCCCCAATATGTTAGGCCATATAGCACTGTGAGACATGTTGGAAAGGTGGTCTATAGTTGGAGCTACCAGCGGAGTTAGCTTCGGTGCATTCGGTGTTTCATGCGTCCTTGTTAAAGAAATGCATCGGAGATCCATCTTTAGTGATTTCGGTATAGGACATTGAGGTGAAGGACAGCCTTGCCTAGGAGGAGGACCAATCGATGTCCTTGATCATCAGGTTCATATGTTGAGAAATAAGGAAGTAGCCTCGGTGAAGGTTTTTTGGAGAAATCAGCTTATTAAGGGAGCTACATGGGAGGCCGAAGTAGATATAATGGCTAAGAACCCGCATCTTTTCCCTTCCGGCTCAGTTCTAGCTTAAGGTATCAGTTTCCTACTTAGTACTCTATTCAGTTTCATGTCAAGATCATGTCTCTCTGTTTCTTTCATGTCTTAGCATGCATGTTTGTTTCATGAATTCAGTTCAGTCAGGAATCTCAGTACGGAGTCAGTCACTCCATCAGTTTTCATCTCCAATTGTTTAGTTTTGGGATTAAAACTCCTTCCCTAGACTTTTAGTGTGCGTGATCTACATTTGAGGACGAATGTTCCCAAGAGGGAGATAATATAACATCCCAAAAGTTTCCTAGGTCAAACCCGAGGCTTACAACAGAAAACAACAAGAAAATAATACCAAAACCAAACAATGAACCTTAGTACGGTTCATTGTAGGGTCCAACAGGTCATTGGAAGTGCTCATTGTTTCATGACCAGAGAGCTATCAGAAATTTATTCGGAACCCACGAGGGGATTGTACGAACCGTGGCTTGATTGAATCGGTCGTTATTTGTGGTCGTTGAAGCAGATTAAGAGAATTTTGAAGGAAGAATGGTGGAAACCAACGAATAGACCAATGGTCCATTGTTTCTTATCACTGCCCATATGGATGGGTCGTTGGTTCTGCAGTTTGTTGAAAATCTCGGGCTAAGTTTGGAACCCTTTTAGGTACATGGATAGAACCGATGCTGGTGAATTCATGAAAATAAGGTGTTAAATCAATTTCTAAGTATAAAAAGTGCATTTGATGCAAATTAAGTTCATAAGGAACCTCTACCACAAAGTTGAGTTGAGAGCCTCCTTACCGATTGAGTGTTCGTATAAGTTCTTACAAGGGTCAACTTCAAATGAGTATAGATCCCACTTTACAAAATAGTTTTAGATGATTCATCACCTCAAATTGAATCCCTTGAAGTCTTCTTTTCAAAGCACCCGACCTTGCATCAATCGGAGTTCGGAGTAAAAAGTTATGAGTTGTTTAGTGAAGTAGCAGCAGGAAACAACGAACCTCAGAACGGGTCACTGTAGCAACCCACGACCCGTCCTGTTGGTCGTTGGAACTGCCAGTTCCAGGTCTTATTTTGGCAGATTGGGGGTATTTTGGTAAACTTATATGCTTCTAACTCCTAAATGACGTCATTTTGGGCTTCTTTAAGATCAGATTAAAGGGATTAACCTAGCCTAAATCCTCACCCTCTCCAAAAGATCAATAGTTGGATTTTCTCTAAAGAAAGGAGCTAGGGTTCTTCTTCAACCTCTTCAAATCTTCTTGGACTCTTCAAGGAAAGTTAAGGGATCATCAACCCAGGTATGTGAGGCTATGAATGAGAGTTCCTTTCACTCTCACGCTCAAAACTCTTCTCAATTTCCATGGATTTTAATTCTAGATTCAAGTTTCATGATCTATGGGGTTTATTCCAATTTTTGTGAAATTCTCTATGATCTATCTATGGCTCAATTTCTTTCATGTATTAAATCATGTTTCATGATCTATGGGCAGATTTTATGACTATTTTGAATATAAATTTATGGATTTGAATTTAAATCCAATTATGCCCAATTATGTATGTTTTTATGAAAAGTCAAGTTATGATTTCATTATGATCTTTATCTAAATTAGCCCAATTATGATTTATGCTTTCTGTTATGATTTCTCCCAAGTACTTATCATGGATTTATGAAATATCAAGTTTATACATGTTTACAAGTATGCATGAATTTCATGATTTATCGATTTTATGATGTTGGCCGATTCATGGGCCCTTGATTCATGGCTAAATATGTATGTAAATGGGGATCAACGATGTTAATGTTTATTTGTCCATGAATCTCGTGAATGATATTTATGTTTTATATACGAGCCTAATGTGCATATTTTTGAGAGCAGTGTCTAGCACCAAGTAGCCCGGCGTTCAAAGAACTACACCAGTGTCTCATAACTACGTGCCACCATAGGTTCATATTGATACATTACAATGTTAATGGATCCCCTCTTTCGTGATATCACATATTGCACATGCCTTGCCTGGCAAGCCTGGGACGACTCTGCTCACTTGAGTGAGATAGTTGGGGCATCATGTAAGGCTCTACCATGATGTTGTCAGTTATTGACGAGTCCTCCCATTGTTCCTCATAATTTATGCATGGTCATGTTCATATTATTTTGGTCAAGTCACGTTTAATAAAGTTTTTCCTATTATTATAATTATGACTGATTTATGAATGTTTTTGAAAACCTTGAGCCCTCATGTTTATATTATGATATTTAGTTTATGATCATGATGTCCCTACTCTTATAAACTCTTATGTATTTTAACTGTCCATTTTTACTTACCTTGCATACTCAGTACACCCCAAGTACTGATCGCATACTCTATGTTGTATCATTTAATGATACAGTCTCGGATATTTCGGTTCAGTCCCGCCGTTAGCCTGATCCTCAAGTTTTGTATCCAGTTCAGTGGTGAGTCCTGTCCTCATCTCCCGAGGACCAGTTGATATTAGTTATCCTCTATGTTCAGTTTTTCAGACTTGTCGGGTTAGTTGGGGGTGTTGTCCCATCAACCCATCAGATATGTTAGAGGCTTTCAGACTATATGTAGTATTCAGCTATCATGTATGAAGTGCATTTCATTTTCTATGTTATGTCATGGTTATGCTTCCGCTATGTTATTATGCTAAGTATTCTGCTTTATTTGATTGAGTTGGTTGCATGTTCATGCCATGGGTCGACTTGAAGTCTCTCGGGGCTCTTTGTCCCGTGTTCTGATCCTGACCTACGTTCAGATCGTGACATACATATTCAGATGCTATATAGCAGGCTTCTTGATCAATCATGAATCGAGTGCTAGTTGCGCCTTACCCCAATTTGGGGCATGGCATTAGTAGTAGTAGTCAATTTTTGGTTATTACTCATTTTGTTTTTTATTAGAAGGCATCGATCATCTGGATTAACGGGCATAAGTAGAAGATTTTTTTTTTTTACTGTTAAAGGTATTTTGACCACTTTTTTATTACTTAAAGTATTGAAGGGTAAAACTTAAAGATCACTTATTTGAGGGGAAAAAAATTAAAGACCACACAAAATAAGCGTATTTATGCTAATGACCCATTGGGTTAAGATTTTTTAACCTCATTTTAGAATGAGACTTTTTAACACGATCTTATTAAGCCCATTGGTCCGTGAGGCTTGAGTGATACTAGGTTGGGCCGCTGGTGGCTAAATAAAAAACAATTAAAAAAAGTTAGAGTGCTAAAAATAACAAGAGGAGTCCAAACTCAAAGTAGAATAATGTCATCATATTTTTGTGTTTTATTTTGAAATTAAAACAAGGCTAGGTTAATATTACTTCTAGTTAGCTAGTTATATGGTTACTCATTAACTGTTTAGTTTTCTTACTAATATCTTTGTTTTATTCAAATGATATCAGTTATTAATATGTTAACAATGCCAAAAGTTATTCAGTTTCACTTTTATTAAAAAAATAGTTTCGCATAAGTTTTTGGTCCAAAAAAATCATTTTCTGTAGGATTGTCCCCAAGATATTTTTATAGAATGATAGCAATTTAAGGTGGAAGCTAACAATCAAATCTTTACTTGAAGTCAAACTTGAATTAAAAATAATCAAACTTGTACTAAGACCATCAAACCAATAGGAATACATCATATGCAACTTAAATTGTACTAAAACCACCTCACCAACACGAAAATTCCCTACATAATGGGCATTATTAGCGAAACTTTTGGTTAATTAGTACTTAATAAATATTATTAGGACTATTTTATTTGTGAATTTGAAACTTAGTTAGCAAGTAGCAATACCATGTACTATTGTCTTGTAAATATTTACGTTAGCCTTTTTATATTATAAAATTTTTAAAAATTATAAAAAAATATTATTTTTTTAAAAAGCTGGCTAGCCCGGCCCAATCCGCACACATAGGATTAGATTGAGTTGATTATTTTGAGATCTATCATTTTGATGAGACAGTCCGACCTGACTCGTTAAATTCAAAAACCAGCGAGCCATTCCTACAAATGCTCTTATTTTGGGGTGGTCTTTATTTTTTTCTTCAAATTCATGGTCTTCTATTTTTGCCCTTTAGCACTTTAAGTGAAAAAAAGGTCAAAAATATCCCTAACAGTCAAAAAAAATTGCAAGGCAAAAGAAAAATTCGCAAGGCATAAGGTGTGGCACAAGTTATGCGTCAGGGCATAAATTCATACAATTTATGCATCAGGGGCATAAGTTTAGTAGCAGGAAATAAGTTCAACAACATGAATTTGCGTGTAGGGCATAAATTCAATAGCATAACTTATGCCTAAGGGGGTAGAAGTTCAGCCGTATGAACTTGTGCCTGGGTTAGAAGTTCAGCAGCATGAATTTGTGCCTGAGGCATAAGTTCAACACCATGAACTTGTGTTTAGGGGGCAGAAGTTCAGCAACATGAATTTGTGTCTTGGGGCATAGGTTTAGCAGCATGAACTTCTGCCTAGGGAGCTTTAGCAGCATGAACTTGTCTCTAGGGTATAAATTCAGCAACATGAATTATGAATTTGTGCCTCAACATAAATTCAATAATATGAATTTGTGTCTTTCTAAGGTTAACCTGTGGCTAGCTATTTTTTGTAATATTAAAGGTAAAGGTATGCCTTGCAAATTAAATAACACTTAGTTTATGCCTTCAGATAAATTATTCTCTAAAAAGGTTTGCCTAGAAAAATTAAATCATAATTAATAATATTTTGGACATAAGATTTTCATTAAATAAACTATAGGGATAAAAATTAAAGACCACCAATTTGAGGGAAAAAAATTCAGAACCACCCAAAAATAAATATAGTCCGTACAAAAACTTGAAAACCCTTATAAGCTAGCTTGTCTAGACTAGACCTGCCCATATTGACGACTCTAATCTTAGTCACCACAATTAGTTGGGAATCGACTCCTCTCCAATGCTCTCTCTGTCCAATTCCTCCGGTTTCCCTTTTGATTTGTGACACGTGGCAGTTAAAATATTTATTGGCCCAACTTCCTTCTAGTGTAAACACATGCCTAATATCAACTAAAAACATCATATTCTCCTCTTTCTCAGTTCGCAGCCTCCATTTTTTTCTCCTTGTACTCTTTAAATTTCTCTTTTTAACTCCCTCCAAAATTAGAACAGTAATATATATATTAGTGTTCTTCATATGCTGGCATGGCTTCTCAATGTCAAGGGCTAGTTATGACAGTATAGACACATCAAAGTATATAGATGACTTTATTGTGCCACATTGAAGTTTTAAGGTTTACACCCGGGAGCAAAAGGCATAGTTAAGATTGATCTTTTAGATATTTTTTTTTGGTGTGTGTGGAAGAATCAAAATATCATTCACGAGTCAGACCCACTTTCAAATTACACCTCTCTATAGACAACTGCAAACATTAAAACTACGTTGTACAATCACCAAATAATGACTAAAATTGACATGTAAGAATGGATCTTAACTGTTGGCTAAAAATATAAAATGTGTAAAATGTGAGAACAACCAATGACCTATGATGGGAAATGTTCTTCACTGATTGCGTGATTATTGAGATTTTTACTAGCTCTTAAAGGTGTGTGTTTAGATTACTGAATCAGAAACATCAAATTGAGTAGGATCTCTGTGTGGTTATCTCTTGTGGTCTTTTAGTATTGGGTTGCAATACTCATCGGCTTTCATTGCGTGAGTGTATAGAGGAAGAGTTAAGTGGGTCTGATTCTCTGTAGGCGTGGCTTTACAATAGAAGGAAGTTGAGCCATTAAATATTTTAACGGTCACGTGTCATAAATCAAAAGGGGAACTGGAGAAACTGGATAGAGAGAGCACCGAAGAGGAGCCTGTTCCAGTTAGTTGTTATGGTACTTAATGTCACGTCCTGGAGGCCTAACACATGCTCTTAATAAATTGACAGTAAAATATGCGGGATATACTTCAATTACATGTTTTCTTGGAGAAACAAAATAGTGTACTACATAGTTTATATATTAGCACCAATTTCATATACATCCGAAAGTCAACAGTAAATTTTGATACTTAAAAATCACTCGTTGATAACTTTTTCAAAGTAAATATAAATAACAAAGCTATCCACGGGACTTGAGAGTACCATTGGTGTATAAATAAACGGGGAGCGGCAAATCATGCTCATCGATCACATAGGAGTATTTTCGATCGTAGTACCAATCACCAAATACCTTAATTGTAGTCTGCAATAACATTCCATCTACTTAATATCATGAAATAAATGCTTAGTTTTCTTTATGTTTTCACTAAAATTTCGAATCCTAACTATCACAATTAACCAATAATCACCGATACATCATTGAATTGATTTATTGAAACGGCAAATGATACAAATGATGGCGTAAATATTTCGTGTAAAAGAATAATGTAAAGGGTATAACTATCGAGGATTATGCAACAAAAAAACATAACAAAATAAGCAAATCATGTATTCCTCCACTCATCCCTCCATTGTGAACATTTTTAGCTCACATTTCAATAATTTACCAGAGTCCATTGTGGTTAGGCATGCAATGTCTATGTTGTCCGCTATAATATTAACCCCGGATCTGGCCATCCAGAGTAGATTCTATCATCCCTTCTAAGTTATCTACTCCCTCAATTCGAATTTATTTGATATATTTTGACTACCACGACTTTAAAAATTTGTGAAGATATTTGAAATTTGTTGTCTAAAACAAGTCATATGTAGATGTTTGTGTAGATATAAATCATCTCATTTAGGGTGAAATAGGTATTTTAAAGTTAAATTGTTACTAAATATAAAAATATCTCATTCTTTTTGGGACGGACTAAAAAGAAAAGTAGTGTGTGTGTGTGTGTATATATATATGTATGTATATTTTTTTTTTAAAAAAAATAACTTTGCTAGGGAAACACTTGTATTTAAAAGATTAATGCTACATTTTTAATATCCAAATTGAGAAGTTGTGCGTTTGGTTAGGATTCACGATTGCTTGGATTGTACAGATGTTTTATAAGTGTCCATCACGACTTTTTTTATATTTTGGATTGTCACAAAGTTAGTAAAGAAGTCCTATATATCATGGATTACCTATGCCTCTAACTACTTCTCAGGTATAAGCAACAGTTGATGGTCAGATTCTAGGTACACACACTAGTGCAGTAGGATGCACCGACTTTCCACACTCAAAGACGCACCTATTATAGCCCCACAACATGTGGTTCAACCAGTTGGAAGAGTTGAGGCTCCTGCTATGTATTCTAATGGTACTAATAGGTTAAGAGATTTAATGAGGCTCAACCTTTCATAGTTTGATGGTACAAACAAAGTTGATGGTCGACTTAAGTTGTTAGACTGTTATGAGAAGATATTGACTACTTTGGATTTAGAATTGGAGTTAAGAGTGCAGGGGAACCACTTTGTTTCAATGATGTGGCGAAGACATGACGTTGATGGATCTAATGTAGTGGTGACAAGTAATGTTACAGTTAGCTCACATAAGGCTTTTGTATAAGTTGAACTTGGATGAGTCATTTTTTGTTTCGACATTAGTGGGGGAGTCTATTTTGCGAGATTGGGTTTGTCGTGATTGTGATACTTCAGTTCAGGGGAGAGACACCATACGATTGATCTCATAATGCTATATATGGATTACTTTGGTGTCATCAGTGGAATGGACAAGATGACACCATTTCATGTTACACTTGACTTCCATGCTAAAGTCATGAAGTTTGGTCTTTTAGGGGAACTGTGTCTGGAGTGTAAAGGTATGCTAATTGTGACTAAAGGAATTTTGTAAACGCATAAAATGATGATTAGTCATGTTTGTTTTGATTTCATTGTTATAGTTCATGATACCGAGCACGGGGTACTATGCTTGATAATGGTTTAGTTGTCCATGAGTATCCTGGCATATTCCCAAATGATTTATTAAGGTTACTCCCTTCGAGGCATGTAATTTTGCAGATATACATTATTGGTGATTCAAAATATTTCTATTTCCCCGTACAAAATAATTCAATAGAGTTAAAGGGACAAATATAGGATTCTCTTGATAAGGGTTTCATTACATCAAGTGCTTCATTTTAGGTGCACCTCATTGTTCATGAAGGAATATGGTTCTATGCGTGTATACTAATTAAAGGTAGTTAAACAAGATGATGATCAAGAATAACTAGTCTTTGCCTCACATTGGTCATATGTTTGACCAACTATAAGGTGAGATTATACTCTAAAAATGATTTAAGATCACGATATTATTAATTGAGGAACATGATATTTAGAGGATATCTCCAAGATAGCTTTACAATTTATATATGAGCATTTTTAGTTATTGATGATGACTTTTGAGTTGACTAATGCCCCGATAAAGTTGATAGATTTTATAAACAGGATGTTCAAGACAATACATGCACTTGTCTTATTGTATTCATTGGTGATATTTTTGTTTAATAGCGTGTTCAGGAACAATATGAACACTATTTGAGGAAAAAATTCCAAACACTAAGAAAAAAAAAGTTTTATGTCAATTGCTTGAAGTATGAGTTTTGGAAATATAAAATGGTATGCTTGGGTCACGTTCTATCAAGAGATGAGATCAATGTTGCACCAAAAAATATTAAGGCAGTTCAGCAGAGGTTGAGACCTACCGCACCTATAGAGGTGTAACACCTCGTAATTTTGGATTAGCTTTGAAATTATTAAATATTTGTGGCTAGATTGAAACTTTAAAATTTATGTGTATTCACGTGTAAAATTCAATATCTAAGTGTGCACCAAGTGTACAAAAAAATTAGAGTTGAAAATAAATAAAGTTGAAAATCTGGATTGAGATGCGGATCAAATGTTTGATATTTTCAAAAGGTTTGAAACACGTTTTAGGAATAATTTACATATTTTATTTGTGTTCGGGAAGTCTCGAACGAGTTCCAAGGGTAGGTTCCCGGCTTTAGTTTGTTGTCCAATTGATGTCTAGTGTCATTGCATTTGTGATGAGTATGTCACAATAGTAAATCGAGTCTCGCATATGTGATAGTCTAGTAGTCAGGGAATTATCACATTTGCGAGATGGGTTTCCCATTTTGATAGTTCTGCAATTGCGAAGAATGAATTGCATTGCGATGATAGGCCAGCTCTGAATAGTTTGCATTTTGGATGGGTTCAACATATTTTCGAGGGTAACAATGGCGATGTTAGTTGTCCCAATTGGGAAGGACCCCTGGCAAATATATTTATTTCTCATTTCAATTAATTGCTTATAACACAATCTTGGGAGCTAGAGATCTCATATTTGGGCCATTTTTGCGTCATTCTTCGTGATTGGCTTATGAATAAGATTCTAACCTTGATTTTGGTATTTACCCTACATTTCATCTTTTATATTTCTTTTTATAATTTGTATTGGGGTGACAGAAATTGAGAGTTTTTGGCCTAGATGTACAAATTGTATTTCTTTAATTTGAAGGTTGAACTAAGCTTTTATGAAATTTGGGATTTGAGACCTATGTGTTATTGGTAAGCTGATTTTGAAATAAAATTACAATTTTGATTTTAAGGGCATGGGGTTGACATTTGAATTGACTTTTTGGGTCCGAGATAAAAGTATAGAAATATGTGTCTACAAACTCGTATGCTTACAAAGATTATGTATTTGAATAGATTGGGATCATTCGGAGGCTTTGAGGAAGGTGAAAGTCGTAATTTGATACTCAAAAGGAACAGTAATTGGCATAGGAACAATTATCTATAATGACCCTTGCAACATTACAAATGTTTATCTTGAGAAAGGACTAAACTAGAATCTGTTAAGCATTAGTCAACTATGTGACTCCGAACTTGAGGTAAGATTCAAAAAGATAGGTTGCATTATTGAAGTTAAAACTGGGAATGATATACTGCCTGGAAGCCAAGATAAAAATGTATATGTTCTGAATTCTTTCAAGAATTTTGATAAATGTATATTCCTATCATAAAAAACTAATGACCGTTGGATGTGGCACAATAAGCTGAACTATGCAAGCATGCGATTAATCGTAAAACTTGCAAAACATGATCTAGCCATCGGGTTACCAAAGCTAGATTATACAAAGGCTCATATATGTGATGCATGCCAAGTGGGAAATATAACTAGGAACTCCTTTTTTCAAAAGATATTGTTACCACTTGTAAACCCTTGCAGCTACTACACATAGACCTTTTTGGTCCCACAAGAACTACTAATATTAGTGAAAATAGGTAAATTTTTATTATTATTGATGATATTTTTATTTTACTTGGGTAATATATTTCTTGCTAATAAGGATGATATTTTTAAAAAAAAAATTGAGTTCTTTTGTGAGAAAGTACAACGAGAAAAAAATTACAGTATCACTTTTATAAGAAGTGATCGTGGAGGAGAATTTGGAAGCAAAACATTTGAGAATTCTACAATGAACATGGATACACTCATAATTTCTCCTCACCTGGATCTCCTAGAAAATTATAGTGATTGAAAGAAAAAAATAGAACAATCTAAGACATAGCAAGAAACAGGATTGTGGAACACTTGTTGCCGCATCATTTTTGGGCAGAAGCTATAAGTACAACATGTAATATTCTAAATAGGTGCTTCATCAGACCAATTTTGAAGAAAGCTCCATATGAACTAACAGTAACAAACTCAATATAAGTTATTTTCATCCTTCAAGTATTCTTTGTGCATAATAATAGAAAGGACAATATTGGTAAGTTTGATTCTCAAAGTGATGCAGGTATATTTCTTGGTTACTCTAACACTAGTAGATCATATAGAGGTATAATAAGCATACATAAAATATTGAAGAATTCATTCGTGTAATTTTTATGATACTAACTGTTTCATTGAGAAAGGTAATCACGGAGATAAAGAAGAAAAGAAGGAACCACATATCATTATATTGACACTAGGGAATAGAAAATATAACTTTATATAGTCAATGATAAATCAGGAAGAGTCGGCTATTGTAAACATTGAATCAATTCTTAATGAATGGAGAAGTGAACCTAATTATCCTCAAAAGTTTGTCATCGGAAATTCAAATAAAAAATGAGAACTCGAGCCTCAAACAAAAACAATTTCAGCATAGCTCTCATCTCTCAAGCAAAACCAGAAAAGGTTGATGATGAACTCAAAGATAGTCCTTGGGTTAAAGCTATGCAGGAAGAATTAGATAAATACGAAAAGAATCAAGTATAAAGCTATTTTCTAAACCTAAAAAGGCATGTAGTATTGGAACTAAATGAGTATATAGGAATAAGCTCAATGAAATTAGAGAAATTATTCAAAACAAAGATCGACTAGTGGCTCAGGACTACTCACAATAGGAAGGTATAGACTATGATGAAATGTTTATTCTCGTAGCTCAGCTAATATATATATATATATATATATATATATATTACTCGAATATGCATCTGTTTGAATATTTAAAGAATTTCAAATGATTGTTAAAAGTTTCTTTTTAAATAGATTCATTGAAAATAAGGTATATGTAATGCAACCTCCGCGGTTTGAAAATTTAAAATTTTTATATTATCATTCCAAGCTAACAAAAGACTCATATGACATGAAACAAACTCCTCAATCTCAGTATGATCATTTAAGTAGTTTACTACTTGATCATGATTTTTCTAAAGGAAAAAATTATACAACTCTCTTTATAAAAAAATCCTTATTAGGAAACCTTATAATTCAAATTTATATTGATGATATTATTTTTGGTTGTTCTAATCCTTCAACGTGCAATAGATTTTCTGATCTCATGTAGAGAGAGTTTGAAATTAGTACGATGGGTAAGATGATCTTTCTTTGGACTACAAATCCAATAATTTGTCGAAGGTATGTTTGTTTGTCAAAGTAACTATACTAAGAAACTCATTCAAAAATTCGGGATGGCTGAAGAATAAGTATTAGGAACTCCCATGAGTTCAACTTGTTCCCTTAACAAGTAGGATGAGGGTAAATCGATAGATGAAATCAAATATCACGGTACGATTGAATATGCGTTATATCTAACTTTTAGTTGACTAGATATTATGTTTAATGTATGAGGTGTGCTCATTTTCAATTAGCTCTCAAGAAATATCATCTTACAACTGAAAAAAAGAATTATTAGATATCTTGCAGGCACTACCACTTATGGCTTACGATAACTGAACTCTAATAATTTTGAACTTGAAGTTTTTTTATATGTTTACTATACTAATAACAAAGATGACAGAAAAGGCACAAAAGTGGCATATATCAATTTCTTAGAAAATCTCTAATTTCATTGAATAGCAAAAAACAAGGATATGCGGCTATCTACCACAAAAGTTAAATAGACTGTCATTGGACAATATTGTGTTCAACTATTATGAATTTTTCATCAACTTAATGATTATGATTTGTCTTTTAAATCAGTTCAAATATTCTAGATAATTCGAGTGTTATTTGTCTCTTTAAAATCATGTACATCACTCTAGAGCAAAACATATAGACACTAAAATTCATTTCATTAGAGACTATATTATAAAAGGTGATATCGAAATCATGTTTGTATGTACGAAAAATCAACTTGTTAATATTTTTACCAAATCTCTTCTTAACGAGGGGTTTACTTTTTATGGAAAACTATTGGTATTTTTGCAGAGCCTGTTTCAAGATAGTTCTCCTGAATATCATAAAGTTCTTGCTGCATATTTTTTAAATTATTTGTTTCCTTTTGTGTTCTTGTATTTCTTACCTTACTTGTTTGCATTAATTGTTTGCTCCACCTTTTTTACTTTATTTATTTTTTTCTTCTCTCAAAAGTCATTATTATTTCATGGATGGGTCTCCTCTCCATTTCACTTCTCTCCATTTTTTTCAAGTTCTTGCTTGAATTAAGGACATATGGTATATATTAAATTTAATGGATAATATTTAACTTATGAAAATAAATATCTAACCATAGTTAAAATAATAAATAGGAAAAAGGGTCAAATTTACCCCTCTACTTTTGAAAATTAGCTAAATTTACTCTTCGTCATATAATTGGGTCATATTTACCCCCGTCATTATGAAAGTTTTCATTTATACTCTTCATTTAATAGAAAAACTCAAATCAACATAAATGACCCATTTTTAGAAAAATAAAATTCATATACTAATCTAACCCCCTCCGACCCGACCCGTCCCGTCCCGTCTTAACATAATAACACCTATCCGAATAAATATCCCTCATGGGCGATTTATCCAACGAAGTGTCGTGGTTTGATTGTTAAAACTGCGATCACATATGAAATATGACCATTTCAAGATCCAAAATCTAGACAAACCAAACAAGAACTACATTTACCACATCACCATGAGAAATCAACAAGTGAACCAGAGCAGAAGCAAGTTTTACACAACTATCAAGAGTTTCTTCCCAGTTGTACTTCAATTTTCCCTCATAAATAATAGAACTTCTATCCCTAAAAACATTAGTTATCCTTTCCAATAAACACAAGGATGTCAATGGTGCAAAATTTGCGGAACACTTAACAAGACTCTCCATGGATTTCCATGACTCGAAGAGATTGCAGAATTGGCGAGTCAATTTTGCTGAGATGGAAGAACCCACAAAGTATGATTCTTTTTTTAATTTTTTCCTCCTTTGTCTTTTTAGTTGCCTTCTTAGATTCTTCATTATGGACTTTCTTTTTGCTTTTATAAAGCTCCCCGCTGCTTTGATTTAGATTCTTGAATTCTTAAACCCACAAGTCGATTTTAACAGAATAACACTGATCTAAAAAGTTCAAATATCATATATGGTACTTAATGTCATAAAAACAAGTGGGGAAATATGACCATTTCAATACCCAAGATCTTGACAAACCAAATCACAACAATACTTCCTTGGATAAATCGCCCATGAGGGATACTTGTTTTGATAGGTTTTATTATGTTAAGATGGGTCGAGTCGAAGAGGGTTAGATTAAGATATTGATTTTTTTTTTAAAATGGGTTATTTATGTTGTTTGGAATTTTCTGTTAAATGAACGGCATATAAAAACTTTCATAACGGCGGGGGTAAATATGATCAAATAGTATGATGAAGGGTAAATTTAGTCAATTTTTGAAAGTTGAGGGATAAATTTGGCCCTTTTCCCTAATAAATACATTATACATTTAATTCCTAAAATTATTATACTTCCATCGTTTTAACAATATATTATCTTGTCTATAGATAGAGTACAATTACTTTTTTATTTCTTAACGTTCAGATTGGAAAAATTTCTCCTGAATGTATGAAATTTTTGTTCACATGTCTTGTGCTAATCTTCAATCCTCCAAACTTGATAAAATTGAAACCTTGTCCTTGGAATACGAGTTTTTCTTGATTTATATATGTTTGACTCTGTGTTTGATTGTCGATGCTCTTAGTTCTCTGATCTTCCCAAAAATTCTTGGCTTGGCTCGTTTGAACTGTCCTTTAAGCAATCGAAGAAAACTCTCACTAACTCTTCCTCCGCCTTTGTTCAGTTTGGTCCAGATGATTTGTCCTTTGATTCTCAAGTTCTTGACCACACGGTCTTCACCACTATCTTTGTCTCGTGCAGGTTTCTTCTCTATTGTTACCCAACAAGACACCCTATTCACATACTATTACTCGCCAAAAAGAAAATCAATCTCTCCGCAATTTTGATAAATTATATGATTGAATGTAGTGTTGATCCCTCTAACCTTTCTTATGGTATGCTAATCACTCATCTTTTTGAAGCTAGCCATATCTGCCTTGATGATCATCCTAGCATCTCTATCAAGCAATCCTAAAATTCCAAAAATTTTTATATTACGGGGTACTCATTTTTCCGGTGATACTTGTGTCAAGAAGGATGTTTCTAAAGGTACGATGATTGTTGCTCCTTTCAAACAAAAATTTCAATATCTCACGCATCTCCCTCTATGTCATTTGCTGATATATCTCCAGAAGTTTTTGGTAAGCTGGTTTCCCTTAACGTTAAACTTTACTTTCAAGGACCTCATGGTCCCTACCTTGTTCAACATGGAGAAGGTTCTGTTGGATCATAAACTTGATCCATTATGGAGCCCAAACCCAAACCCAATCAAGTTGGAGTCCAAGTCCATAATCAAGGTTCAAAATTACAAGCCTTTTACCTAGAATCTTCTAGAGTATTGTAATTGTGCATGTGAATCATTTGGTAAACTCAAGATATTTTTATAACGTTGGAGAAGGATGAGGTGTATGGTTATTATAATTTTGGATTAATTTATTTGTGTGGTGTAGGATTGTTTGTAAGTAGTATAAATACCCCTCCTCATTTTGGTTTAGGCATCAAGAAGAAGTAAGAGCTTCTAAGTGAGTGAAGAAGCAAAGTCTTATAAAGAATGAGTTGTTGTATTTTGTTTTTTGAGTGAGAGTGCTCTTGTAATATTTCTTTGAGTTTTAATAATAGTTGTTTGTGTGAGTGTTTCATTTCCAACAAAGTGGTATCAGAGCGATGTAGGAAAGTATATACTATTGGATATCAAATCGAAGGTCTCGACGAGAGGAACCCGACGTCGCTGAAATCACCCACATCGGAGTTCTGACGCGCCACCACACGCCGCCGGAAGTTTGCTGGAGAAAGTGAGTCAGCTCACCGAGTTGGAGCGGAGTCCAGACGAGTTGGAGCCGTGTTGACCGAGTCGTGAAGCCTGTTGACCGAGCTGCTGACTGAGCCATTTGAGCCGCCTGATTGAGCCGTCGAAACGTTGACTGTTTACCAGGTTAGGGTTGACTTTAACCATTGACTTTGACCAAAAATTGAAAATTTGACCAGGTCCAATTTGAAGTTTTTTGACGTTCTGGATCTGTCCGCGCAATCGAAATTTCTAAATTCTCGTTATATGAGCAATATGGCAAATGGTGTATCATCCTTCCATGTTCCAACACTCAACAACAACAATTACGACAATTGGAGTATCAAGATGAAGGCTCTCCTTGGAGCGCATGATGTGTGGGATGTCGTGGAGAAAGGCTTCAATGAGCCAGAAAATGAAGCTACTCTTACACAAGATCAGATTACAGCTTTGAAGGATTCCAGCAAGAGAGACAAGAAAGCTCTCTTCCTCATCTATCAAGCATTAGATGATGATGGCTTTGAAAAGATCTCAAGTGCAACCTCCGCCAAGCAAGCGTGGGAGAAGTTGCAAACCTCTTACAAAGGAGTCGAAAAAGTGAAGAAGGTCCGTCTCCAAACACTAAGAGGTGAATTCGAATCCTTACACATGAAATCATCCGAGTCTATTTCAAATTATTTCTCAAGAGTAGCAGTTGTTTCTAATTAATTAAAAAGAAATGGTGAGAAGTTAGAAGATGTAAGAATAATAGAGAAGATACTTCGTTCGTTAGATCCTACATTTGAGCACATCATCATGACGATTGAAGAAACTAAAGACTTGGAGGAGATACGATCGAGGAACTCCAAGGATCATTACAAACCTATGAAGAAAAGCACAAGAAGAAGCAAGGGATCACTGAGCAACTCCTCAAAGTGCAACTCAAGGATGCTCATGAAAGCCAAGGCAATGATAGAAACCAACGTGGCCGAGGCAGAGGTAGAGGCCGTGGACGAGGTGGAAGTCGTGGTCGTGGACGAAGTTGGAATTCCAACAACAATTACGAGAAAGGGGAAAGCTCGACACAAGGCCGTGGAAGAGGCAATCTGAACTCGAGGTATGACAAATCTCAAGTTCGATGCTATAATTGTCAAAAGTTTGGACATTATGCTTTAGAATGCAGAGCTCCCAACAATAGAATCGAGGAGAAGGTCAATTACGTGGAGGAGAAGACCGAGGAGAAAGAAATGTTATTATTAGCATACAGAGACAGTAATGAAGGCCAAGAAAACACCTGGTATCTTGACATCGGTGCAAGCAACCATATGTGTGGGAGAAGAAGCTTGTTCGTAGAGCTCAATGAAGAAGTGAGTGGCAATGTCTCTTTTGGAGATGATACCAAAATATTGGTGAAAGGAAAAGGTAACATCCTTATTCATGCAAAAGATGGTAGCCACCAATTAATTTCAAATGTTTACTACGTGCCTAATATGAAAAGCAACATCTTGAGTTTGGGTCAACTCTTAGAAAAAGGCTATGATATTCACATGAAAAATTGTAGTCTTTTTATAAGAGATGGCAAAGGAGATTTAATTGCTAAGGTGCAAATGCCAAAGAATAGAATGTTTCCTTTGAATATTCAAAACAATGTTGCAAAGTGTCTTAAGGCTTGTTACAAAGACGCTTCGTGGCTATGGCATCTTCGATTTGGGCACCTCAACTTTTGAGGATTGAAGCTATTGTCCAAGAAGGAAATGGTGAGAGGCTTACCTTGAATCAATCACCCTGACCAACTGTGCGAAGGATGTTTACTTGGAAAGTAATTCAGATAAAGCTTTCCAAAGGAGTCAGACTCAAGAGACAAGAATTCACTCGAGCTCATCCATACCGATGTGTGCGGTCCGATCAAGCCAAGCTCTCTCGGTAATAGTAATTATTTCCTTCTCTTCATTGATGATTTTCAAGAAAAACCTGGGTATATTTCTTGAAACAGAAATCAGAAGTTTTTGGAGTATTCCAGAAGTTCAAAGCAGTTGTGGAAAAGGAGAGTGGGCAAAATATCAAAGCCATGAGATCTGACCGAGGAGGAGAATTCACATCCAAGGAATTTCAGGAGTTTTGTGAATCAAATGGAATTCGTCGCCCCTTGACAGTTCCCAGGTCCCCCCAAAAAAAGGTGTAGCAGAAAGAAAGAACAGAACAATCCTCAATATGGCGCGAAGCATGCTCAAAAGCAAGAGACTGCCCAAGGAGTTTTGGGCGGAAGCAGTGGCGTGTGCGATCTACTTGTCGAATAGATCTCCAACAAAAAGCGTTTGGGGAAAAACACCACAAGAAGCATGAGTGGAAGAAAGCCCGAAATCTGCCACCTGAGAGTCTTCGGAAGTGTAGCCCATGCTCATGTACCAGATGAGCAACGAACCAAGCTTGATGATAAAAGCAAGAGTTTCATCTTCATCGGTTATGACTCAAGTTCAAAAGGCTACAAGTTGTACAATCCAAACAATAAGAAGGCTGTGATGCCGAGACGTGATATTTGATGAAGAAGGAGAATGGGATTTTGGGTCTCATACAAATGCTTTCAATTTCTTTCCCCAAATTGAAGAAGATGAGCAGACACCGACTGAGCGACCATGAGAACCTTAACAAGAGCTCGCAACTCCACCTGCTTCACCAACATCAACTACTCACGGAGACTCATCACCTTCATCATCGAGTGGGAGTCAAAGTGAAAGAGTTGTGCAACGTACAAGAAGCCTTAGAGATCTCTATGAGGTAACGGAACGACAAGATAACCTTACACTAT